>OZ022242.1:14104906-14432406 GCA_963978895.1 Erpobdella octoculata
ATGATGATGATGATGATGATGATGATGATGATGATGATGATGATGATGATGATGATGATGATGATGATGATGATGATGATGATGATGATGATGATGATGACGTTGGTGTTGATTTTGGCGGTGATGATGAAAATGACGACGATGATGAGGATTATGGCGAATGTTATGAAAATGGCAATATAGCGAAAGCAGAATTTTTATGGCACATGAGATCAAAGTTATTGATCAGCATATAATTCACTTTCCTCAACGCATGTGCCAGGCACATTGTGCGTTCATTAGTGTGCATCATTCTGAGCAAATAGCAACCACCTAATAAACTACTAATTATACTTATTCATCAATCAAGTTATTTGTTCG
Organism: Erpobdella octoculata; assembly: GCA_963978895.1. Lineage (NCBI taxonomy): Eukaryota > Metazoa > Annelida > Clitellata > Hirudinida > Erpobdellidae > Erpobdella > Erpobdella octoculata. The sequence goes on from OZ022242.1 coordinate 14,105,267, forward strand.
CATGCAGCATCATACGAAATGCGATTGTTGTACAGGTTTTGGTATATATATTTTTTAGTTCTGTTGGTGTCCTTTCATTTGCTAGCTATCAGTTCAATGACTCACTAACTTGTCCAGCCAATGACTCACTCCTTTGAAGAACCCCCCACCCCATTACTAGATTTTTTGTACACGCTGAAATGAGCCCCACACTCACCCAACAACTACGATGATGAAATCTAAAATATTCCATCCGTTGAGCAAGTAGGCTCCTGGGTGTAGTACGAAACCGTAGGCCACTATCTTGACACATGCTTCCAACGTGAAGATCACCAGGAAGCAATATTCCACCATTTCCTGAAAATTACTTTTAACGATAATAATGAAAATAATAGCGTTAAATACAATTCAAACAGAATTATTTAATAATTTATTAATATTCCTGATATTATATTAAAATTAAATTGTCGTTTTACAACTATTAAACTGTATGGACTTTTAATTCTATGGCGCGATTGTGAACAGAAACAGCAGCAATAACCTTGTGTGTTCTAATGGTGATGATGATAATGACGATGACGATGACGACGACAACGACGACGACGACGACGACGACGACGATGACGACGACGACGATGACGACGATAGTGATGATGGTGGTGATGATAACAGAAATAATTATGACGACGATAATGGTAACTATGATGATGATGGTGATGATGATGTTAAAGATGATAACAGTGATGACGATGATGACTTAATCACTCGTGTATCTAGGGTTAATGCCGTAATCGCAACTGCAACTTTCATAGTTTTTAGATTGTGTGCGTGCGTGTAACTGCGAACAAACAGCAAAAATCAAAAAAAATTAATCGCGGCTTCCAAATCGAGTCGTACACGCTCATGTGTGGCCTGTGAGAAAACCGGAAGTGGAGCGGCGAATGCCACTTCCGGCGAGCTGTCGCCATGACAACGCCGGAAGTCATTAACGGAGATGTCACGTGATATTTGCTATTTCGGCGGGAGCCAATGTATATACGTGTAGTTTATATTAGCGTATTTTCAATGTTTTCGCTTGCACAGCTCAACCCATGGCTCAACCTTACGTTGATCTTTAATGCTTGTGGGTGGACGTGACTAAATATGGGCACGTACATTTTCAATTACATTTGTTTGTTTTTTTGTAATTACTTTTAAACTCATTGTTATATTTTTAAATCTTTCATATTAACTTCATCTTGCTTGTTTGCTTGCTTGAGCCATACGTTTGTACCCTTTACCAATCAAAAAACCAACTCCCCGTTATCCAATCAGGTTGACATTTAGTGGGTTCATTTGTCGCTACATATTTCACATTCTATTAAATCATCAGATTGATATGACAAAATATAGGTAAATTATATATTAAAATCAATTAAACCTTTAAAAAAAATTTAAGTTAATATTTTATGTAAAGAAACAAACTAACAATTTTTAGTTTAATTAAGAAAAGCGATATTTAATTTCTAAATTTATAATAAAGTATTTGTTTATTTCATATTGATTCGAAAATAGCTTACAATTTCAATTTTTACAATCAAGTTGAAATTTAGTAGATTTATTTGTTGCTGCGGATTTTACATTCTATTAAATTTTCAAATCGATTGGACAACATTTGAGTGAATTATAAAATTAAATCAAAACTTTTAAAAAATTTCAAATTTTATGTAAAGAAACGAACTTTGAATTTTTAGTTTATTAAAACAAAGCGACATTTTTCAAAATTGAGGATATTTAATAAAAAATTTGTTTTCCATATTGATTCGAAAGTTTTTCAAATTTGTAATCTTTACATACTTCAAATATTAAGTATTTAAAGACTGTGGTTAATGTTTTTATATTTTCTAAGCTTATTATCATCAAAAAATATTTTGCAAACATTTTTAGTCACAGAATTACAAAACTATAAAAGATTTTTTAAAAAACGAATTTTTACGGTTTTCTTGTTATTTATTTATTTACACATATGTGATTATTTGTGCATATGTGACCATCTGCATATTTATTTATTTACACATATGTGATTATTTGTGCATATGTGACAATCTTCATGTTTATTTATTTACACAAATGTGATCATTTGTGCATATGTGACCATCTGCATATGGGTAGTGATTTTAAAGGCGCACCTATGAGGAGTTTGGGGTCAGAATCCCTTCCAAAAAAATATTACGAAACTGGTTGAAAATATATCAATAAGCAGGTTTTACTGATGATAAAAACACAAAAATATTTTTGTTTGTTAGTTAACAAAATAAAATATGGATTAGCTATTATATATGTTTTAGTACATTACTACTATTGATTGCATGGACTATATTTAAGTTTTTTTATATAAATATATGGCGAAAAAAACTTTTATATATGTTTTTAATAACTTTCACCTGTCCGTATGTCCATGGGATGTCGGCGAACGTTTTGAGATTCGGATTATCATTATAAAATTCACCCACTTCAAAAAATTTGTAGCATTTAATTAAAAAAAATAAAATCTAAGAAGCAAAAATTAATAAAAAAATAAATTAAAGAAGCATTTAATAATGACAAGAACAACTTTCGTCGTCATAGTAACTACAAATATGTTTTGTTTACTATTTAACGATGTAATATTTTTCCGATACGATGTCGTTATGAAATTTTTAGCTATATAAAAAGCATGTTCTTAATTTTTAAAATTAATTTTCACTAATTAGAAGTTGTTTATCAGAGAACAGAATAGATAGTTTAACTTGTTTGTATGTGTGTTGATATTTTAAACATTTTAATGATAATGGCTGAAAAACCAAACATTCTGACATTTTTATTTAGAAAACAGCTTATTTGTAGAAGAAGTACATAATTTTTTGAAATTTTTGAAAATATATAAATTTTCAAATATAAAGTAAAATTATTTTGCTTTTCGAATTCAAACTTGATTTAGACTAACTGTATTGAAAATTTTAATTTGGTTTAAAAACCATTAAATAATTAAAGCTGAAATTTTTTTCAAACACCCCCTTCCCTCAAAAAATATATTCTTGCGCCATTGCATGACTTGCACATGTGTGGTCATTTGCACATGTGATCAATAGTACAAGTGTGATCATTTGCACATGTTTGGCCATTAGTACACGTGTTATCATTAGTACATGTGTGATCATTTGCACACGTGTGTTTGCACACGTGTGGTTATTTTCTCACGTGTGATTGTTGTCATTTTTATTTATCCGTTCATGTGACCGCTTGTATCTATGTTCCGATATACTCCTGTGTATGTCTGTCTATCTGCATGCGATCGGAGTTGGAGAGATGAGCTGAATGTAGTTTAGCATAATCTCCAAAGATGTCCATAAGCATGTGAGATTATAATGACGGATGGATGGGAGGACGTATGAAATTTAAGAAATGAAAATAATGGAGTGGATCGAGAACACGATAGGAAAGGTGGATTATATTTTGGCGGTTGAAATATATTTTAGGGGTGAAATTGTATTTTCATTTCAATTTTTTATGGTAGTTTACGATAGCTATCAGAATCACTATGATTGCCAACATCATCATCTCGTCTTCGTCATCCTAATCTACATCATAAGCATCATGCTCATTATCATCCTCACTCTCATCACAACCCACTGGCGGATCCAGGAATGTTAATTGGGGTTAAAAAGCGCTCGACACGCCCCCTCCGGAAAATTTAGTTTATTATTGTGAACCGATGTTGTGAACCACCAAAAACGAAAAAAATGAAAAGCAACATTTATACATCTATGCCACTTTTCTGGAGTGCACTTCCTGCAAAAAATTGATTCTGTTTTATTCACATCTATAATTTAAGTATTGTTTTAATTGATTCTGTTTTATTCACATCTATAATTTAAGTATTGTTTTAATTGATTCTGTTTTATTCACATCTATAATTTAAGTATTGTTTTAATTTTGTTCTTGTTCTAGGGATTTTAAAGAACAATATGAAATCTAATAGATTTACACTATTACGTGAAAAATATAAAATAATAAATTAATTAACACGTAAATTTATATAAGAATTAAAACATAAATCAATCATCAACACCACCTCCACCACCACCATCATCATCAACATCATCAACATCATCACCATCATCATAACCATCATCATCATCATCATCATCATCATCATCATCATCATCATCATCTTCATCATCATCATCATCGTAGTCGTCGTCATCGTCATCATCATCAACATCATCATCATCAACATCATCATCAACATCATCATCATCACCATCATCACCACCATCGTCGTCGTCTTCATTATGGAAATTGAATCAAATGAAGGCATTATAGAGCCTGCATGACATTGCATAGATATACAAATAAAAAATCAAATATTCTGAGTTGCAATGATGATTGTAGTAGTGGTAGCAATGGCGATTGTTGTAGTGGTAGCAATGATGATGGTAATAGTGATAGTAATGATGATTGTAGTAGTGGTAGTAATGTCGATTGTAGTTGTGATAGCAATGTTTATTGTCGTAGCGGTAGCTTGATCTATAACAAAATATAAGCGGGAGTCTTGATGTCATAAGTTGAATTCCAGGCCCTGATATTCGTAGGACGAATCAACTTAGACCATCTTTGTTGACCATGGGCATGGTCCAGAAGATTCGGCATATTACGTTAGATGACATCATAACATGATCACATGATCACATGATCACGACATCGACATGTTAATAAATCAAAACGTATAAAGTTTTCCAGAAATGTTATTGATAATTGTAATCAGTTATGTACTGTTTTTAATGGGAGGAATAATACATTTTCTTTTCAAATTCATTCATGAGAAATTTTTAGAAATGTTGAGAAGATGGAAACATGAAATAGAAGAAACAAATATGAATCGAGACTTTAGGTCTGCTTAGTTGCTTGTTGTTTCTTTTGAGTAACTGTCCATTTGTGTTTATATTTCTTAGATTTTTTTGATATTTGAATTTATTTGTAAGCTCATGCCTCACAATCAGTTTAGAAGAATCTTTCCATTCACCTTCTCCTCTTATATGGGCATGAGTCAGCGATTTACGATCTTTGTGGGCCAGGCATTGGAGTATCGCGTAAACAAACAGGCAAGCAATAAAAAAGAAGAATAAAAATGAAAAAGAAACAAAAAAGAAGGAAAAACGAAGGAAAAAGAAAAAGGAGGCGAATCATTTATAAGAACGACCAAGTACTCTTGATCAGCTGTGAATAGTTGAAGGAATGTAAGAAAAATAGATTGTTAGGTGGATGGATGGATGGATGGATGGATGGATGGATGGATGGATGGATGGATGGATGGATGGATGGATGGATGGATGGATGGATGGATGGATGGATGGATGGATGGATGGGTGGATGGATGGATGGATGGATGGATGGATGGATGGATGGATGGATGGATGGATGGATGGATGGATGGATGGGTAGGTAAATAGACGGATGAATAGGTTAGTGGATGAATAGCCAGGTATATATATATATATATATATATATATATATATATATATATATATATATATATATATATATATATATATATATATATATATATATATATATATATATATATATATATATATAGAAAGAGAGAGAGAGAGAGAGGTGCCTGGTGGATGTATACGTGGATACAGACATGGACATGGGTCCATATTTGGCTACCCAACCCACCATTTTCTCATTCCATCCCAACACGACCAACTTAAAATTTCTAACCCAACCCAACCCGCAGGTAAAAAATTGTTTTGGTAATTTATTTTTTTATATTTTTTTATAGCTCAACCAATGCGTGTTAAAAAAATTGGACCCAACCAAACCCTTTCCAACCCAATCCAACTCATGTCCACCTATGCGTGGCTTAACAGAAAGTACGTAAATGACTATGATGATTTTTTGATGAAGAGTTTGTTTGAAATCGCTACGTTGATGAAAAAATGATAAAAATAAAAAATAAAACAAGATTAAAAGAGAAAATAGATAGAAAAAGAGAAAAATATAACAAAAATATAACAAAAATATTTATTACAATAAGAGAGAAAGTGAGAGAGAAAACACAAAAGTCAGGGAGAAATTAGCAAACCAAAACAAAATCGCAAAGTAAAAACTATTTATCGTGGAAGGCATAGGAAATGTTGCAATCCTTGGCCACATGACTCACCATTGATTTTCCATTTTTTCCATTTCGCCTCGAAACTACAAACAATATGTAAACACCTACAAAGAAACTTTTACTTTTCTGCAAACAGGAACCTTAACAAAATATTATTACAAAGACACTTAGTAATATCCAGTAATACACCTGCATTACCATATTATCACCTGAGCAGACATGTTTACAAGCGTATAAAATATTGCAGCCTTCGAAAAAGCAAGCTGGAATGCACATTCAGACGTGTCGCGACGAGCCAATTTGGGACAGAAGTGGGAGTGGGAAAGAAATTATTTTAATTATTTGAGTTTTTAAACTGCCACAATATCCCCATCAATTTTATTTCAACTCAACCTTGAAAATTGTTACTTTGAATTGAATTATTAGAAATATTCAATAGAAGAATCATCATTTAACTATTTCTGCTTCAATGCAGGCTTCTGAGTTTCTTTCATCTTTCAAATTATGTCTCAAGTTTTATTTATTAACACTATAATATTTTCTATCATCCTAGATATGGATCTATCACAATGTTTTTATTTTCCATACTATGACATTTTTTAAATTTTTTGTTAGGCATAAAAAACATTTGTACAACGAAGCAAGCGAACAACTAAAACAAATGCAAACAACAAAATAGAAAAAGAGTAGTGCCCAGAGGAAGCATCCGAAGAGATGAATCTCGCTTGAGGTGGAAATATAATAATATATCAGATGTGGTTGTTCAATATATCAGATGTGGTTGTTCAACATATCAGATGTGGTTGTTTAATATATCAGATGTGGTTGTTCAATATATCAGATGTGATTGTTATAATATAGTAAGGTTATTTATGAATGATTCAATGTATAATTTATTTTACCATCATAGAAACATAATTAGTTACACTTTTTACCATTCTAATATTTATTGTCTTAAATGTACCTGTATCAAATTTATTTGTGAATGTCTCTCACTTGATCTACTCAATTGCTATCATGTTCTCAGCTATTATTTAATTTTATACTTGTTGTCTTGTAAAATTTCCAATAAACGATTTAAAAAATAACGCAGCAAAAAACAGGGGTGTGATCAAGGGGGGGGGGGTCAGCAACTGCGCATGAAGACCGTCGTATTAGGCAAAAAAATCAACTGAGTTGTATTTTGAAACTTAATTTTTTTCAGAAATATCAAGTTTAGATGTTTTTCAGTCAAAGAAAAACCAATTTGAATAATTTTTTATCTTTAATTTCTTATACAATTTGTTTTTAGCATCCTCAATGTATTTTTATCTTGTTTTAAACATAATTCTGAACCAATGATCAAATTAATAGAAACAATATTAGAACAAGAAAAGAAAATATTTAAGAATAAGAAATAATATTTAAATAAACGTAATAAGAAATATTAAAATCAAAATAATGTAAAAATCAAAACTAATGCTACTAAATGAAGAAAGTGAGACTCACCAGAGTTGAGTTGAGATCGTTGGAATCGCTTTCCGGGTATGGAGTGTAGATGCCCAGGGCGACACAATTAGCGAAGATTGTTATCAATATGAAGTACTCGAACGTTCTGTAGATGCACAGGGATATTGAGAAGGACAGAGAGAAAGAGAAAGAAAGAGGGGGAGGGAGAGATGTAGTCATATGTAGAGAAATGGAAAGAAAGAGAGAGAAAAGAAAAAAGCGACAAACAGGTAGAAAATGGAAAGGCGAAAATGGAAAGAGTTGGAAATAAATTAGTTGAGCAAGGAAGGAGGTGGTAAACGATGGATGGAAGTGTGGTAAAAGAATGAAATTAGAGAAAAAAATAAAGAGAAAGGCGAAGACAAAGAATGAAAGAGAATAAGAGATGAAGGAAGATCGAGATACAGTTGGAGTAAAGGTGTAAAATTAAGTGCAAAGATATGAAGTAGTAGCAGCATGCCGTGTTTATCATTTATTCATCAGCAAATGAACGCGAAGATGAGAATTTAAAAAAAAATTAAAATGCAGGAAATTCAAATATAACAATAATGAAAAAAGTATGTAAAGTAGGAATTGAAGAGGTCAGTTGGGTGCAGAATGTTGCAGGAAGTAGTTAAAGAAATATGAAGTTCAGACATGTTGAGAAAGCAAATACGAGTTTCAAAACAAAAAATTAAATTGGAGATAGACAGAAAGAAATTGAGAAGAAGAAAGCAGAAGAAGGTAAAAGAGAGCAATATCGACAGAAACAGCAGCAGTAGAAAGAAGCATGAAAATGAAAAGTTCATGAAGTGTGCAAGAGTTTTTTTTATGTTACATACGGACAGGTGGGTATTTCAAAATGGTTGCCATCATATATTTATGGTGCAATTATGGTGGAATTATGAAATTATGGTAGAATTATAGTGGAATTATGGTGAGAGCAAAGAGATGATTTCACAAAGAAAATTGCGATGTGAAAATTTGGAAGTTGAAAGTGGTTTGAAGAAAATTAGAGTTAAGGAAAATATCAAAGCAGATGTTTTAGTTTTTTTTGAATAAAATATAATTTTTATATATATTAAATAAGTCAAATAAATATTATTCTCGCCAATGTGCACACAAAGTATTATTTTGTTTTATTTTTGTTTTATTTTGTAATATACCATCCAATCTTAATTTCAAAATTCACAATTTAAATAATCAAATTCAATTTCTATTTTTTTAATTAGTTAATTGTAAAAAAATATACGCAAATCTGAAAAGTATTCAACTCAAGCGTACTTAGCAATTAATTAAACTTGTACCAAAGCTAACTAATTATTTAACTTCAAGTGATGAGGGCATTAACCGATATTGCACCGTTTGTTAAGAGGTTTATTAAGCTAATTCTATTAATTATAATAATAATAAGATATATAAACTTTAACTTCAGGCTTGCATAATTCCAAATGTTTATTCAAACCATTTTTAAATCGTCCTTTTCATTCTTTTTTAAGTGCTTGTTAATGCTTTAAATCATTTGAAAATTTTCTCTTATCTTTATGTAGATTTCTTCTACTCGATCATATTTTTCTTGCTAATAGTTCTTTGCCATTTTTGTGTTTACAATCTGAGCGAGCGATAATGAGACGGATTCCTTCTGGACTCACGTGCACTTTTGCATCTGTGTGTCTGCCAGTGTGCGTGTGTGAGGCTGCCAAAATTGCTTTTCACGAAGAATATATCTTGATTATGAATTTCCGTGTAGATATAATGTACGTTTGTACGGTATGTACGTGTTTCCGTGTCCGTGTAACACGTTCGCTCGTGTGGTTATCACCAATCAAATACGAGAGACAGAAGTGGTGTGAACGTGAGAAAACATGTACTGGACAAATAGGTCTTCTTATGGACATATTATGGTGTGTGTGTGTATGTATATGTGTGTGTACTATGTGTGATTGTTGTGTGTATACTCTGCCCGTGTTGTGTGCGTGTGTGTGCAGCGAGCGGCCCACCCACAGCGTGCCTCCTCCTTACTTGCACAGTTGCAATGTACATGCCAGCAGTAAACAGCAAGATTTCCACTTCTGACGGTTTTTGTGCACTAAATTTTATTTCAGATCCACTAGATGGCCGGATGGTGGAAAGGAAGAAATCCTCTAAAATGGAAAATGCGGCTTATAAATATAAACTTTAACGCTCCTTCCCTGTTGCTTTTATTTCTTAATAAGAGCCAGCTATCTGGGTTTTATGAGACAATATTTTTTTAAACGCGTTTCGAATACCTCACGTTAATAGTGCTTATAATTATCATTAATTTCTTTTCATTATTGCGCGTAGCCATTCCATTTATGTGATCGATTAAAAATTATTATTTTTATATGATGGCTCATTTATAAATGTCATCGATGTCGTTCTATTTGAGAAGAAAAAAAGGATACTTCCATTCGACTAATTCGATGAAAACTTTCCTAATTGGATTCTTCAAAGTTAAGCAGAATAGTGCTCGCGGTGGCCGCACGCTAACCGGACCGAGCGGCTTGCGCACGTTGGCCTTCCGTTTAGCCGCATTCGTCGCACCCAGGCTGCCATCGCTGTCAAACCCCGAAGCTCCCGAAACGCCGGCGGCGGCTAGTGCGCTCATCCAGCCGCTACTAATCGGTTTTTCCGTTTGAAGACATGATACTGTCGGCCGTCTCAGAGTGGCCAGGCTGCCTCTGGTTTGCAAGTGCTGCAGAAGTACTCCCGGCTGGTTAACGATCGAATTCGAACCTCCACTTGTCGGTAACTGGTGATAGGCTGTGGAGGCACAAGCAGAGTTGAACGACTGCGATGACGAAGTTGCTGTTGGCTTGAACTCGTCGTAGTACTGGGTGGTTGGATTGGGATTGGAGCTGGGTCGTCGTTGATTGGCTAAGTGGTAGGTCTCGCCAGAAGGTTCAACTTGAAGTCGACTGTTAACGCTTAAATTGTTGTTGCTGCTCCTGTCGTTGTTGTTGTTGTTGGCGTTGCTCGTCGTGTACGTAGTCGGAATTGTGAGAGAATCGGGCTGCTGAGAGAGAGGCAAACTTCGGCTGAGTTGGATGATCGGGTGGTGAGGATTAAGAAAATTTCGAGGCTGCTGAGGCTGAGGAAGTTGTAGCTGTGGTGGAAGTAGCCGTGGTAGTACTTGTTGCTGGTGCTGCAGATGTTGCGCTGACGGTTCAGCTAATTGAGAGTTTTGACGTAGAAGGGGCATGCGTTTGGTGGCCTGAAACTGCTCCTCTGTGTCGTCGTAACCCCTGCAGTTGGTGTAGCCGAGACTTCCACTGCTGCCTTGACTACTTGCTCCACTCCCATGAGTATAAGGCAAATTGTTGAGAGACATGATGTTAATGTTGGGATGAAGAAGATTCTGTCGAGGTGGCTGAGATTGCTGAAAGTCGCCACCGAAGTCTTGAAGCCCAGAAAAAGAACCTCCCTGTCTTGACTGCGAGTCAACCAAGGCCCAGAAACCGGCTGTTGATACATTCGAAGATCTTCGTGGCTCCATAGAGACGTGCGTTTCGCCGGCTTCAATCGATGGCCTTGGGGATCTCCTGGCGTCTGTTCATGTTAAGATTATTGAAATTAAATTAATTAAATATTCTGATAAAACAAATATAACGGGTAAAAAATGAAATGTTGAAAAAGGGCCTTCTTTTCAATCACAGGCCACAGGGGATCAGGTAGTCATGTACTACCCCATCTGGTTTTCAGTCAAAGAAACAGAAAGGTAGATTGTAAATACTATCCGTCCAGAGTTGGAAAATTATGGCACGTTTACTGTATATAGTTAAAAATGCAAAACTGCAACCATGGAAGCCCGTAGCACTAACTCTCGTTAAAATGAAAAAGGTCACCAAATGGGATACCACGGGCCCCACCAGAGTGGGGAGGGTAGTAGTTTATCTATAGGGCTACCTTGGTAGTCCATGGTGGTCTCACAAATGAATGAGTGAAATTAAACAGGAGTGCAGGAGTGCAGGGGTCTCTCTAAAAATACCGTCGCTTTAATCTCAATGGTGATTAATGAGAGTATGAAAGAGTAAAAGAGATACGTGAGTGCCGACATTGGATTTAGATTGAGAAAATAACAATGTCGTGGTTTGTGAGCATTTCAGCCGGTGGGCCAGTAGAAGTGCACGCTCCATTAGGAAAAGAAAAAAAACGGATTTATGGGGACCTCACACGCACCCGCTCAAATAGGTTTATTCACGCACATATACGTAAAATATGGAAGCAGGAAGGAGAAGGAGAAGAAAGCGAGAGACAGACAGACAGACAGACAGACAGACAGACAGACATACATACATACAGACAGACAGACAGACAGACAGACTGACTGACTGACTGACTGACTGACTGACTGACTGACTGACTGACTGACTGACTGACTGACTGACTGACTGACTGACTGACTGACTGACTGACTGACTGACTGACTGACTGACTGACAGACAGACAGAGATAGAAAAAAAGAGACTGAGAGACAGAGAGAGAGAGAGAGAGACAAAGAGAGAGAGAGAGAGAGAGAGAGAGAGAGAGAGAGAGAGAGAGACAAAGAGAGAGAGAGAGAGAGAGAGAGAGAGAGAGAGAGAGAGAGAGAGAGAGAGTAAAAGAGAGTGAAAGAGATAGGAAGAGAGAGAAATATCGAAAAAAAGAAATGAAGAGAAATCGACACCTAAAAAAGAGAGCAATAAAGAGAAGAAAGGTAACTGTTTGTCATGTTGCTCATCTTTTGTTACTTTTTTATACGTGGAGTTGATGATTGAACCAGCAATCACATTTCATATATATTGAGTTGGCGGAAGGAAGGGGGGGGGGGGCTTTCTTTCGTTGAGCTTCATTTTTGTAGGACTTTTCTTCCACTCTGTCTTTTTTCTCTTATATTTCTGATCCATACGACTCTATAAATGTGCATCTCAACAGTTGTTGTTTTTATCAGCACTTCCGGTCAACTGACTGCTTAGGAAGGTTTTCACTCTGGAAGCACTCAAATCTGGTGTAGGAATCAATAGAAATCACCAAGCCAATGTATTAGTGTATGTAATGCATGTGCATTTGTGCAAGCATGATTTGTTGACTGAAATAAGTTAAAATGGGGTGAATGATTTAGTGAGTGTGAGTGAATGAGTAAGAGTGAATAAGGGGATGGATAAGAGAGTAGGTAATGTCTTGGTGAATGAGTAGAAGAATGAAGAAGTGAGTGAATGAATGAATTGAACAAGACCACCCAATGCAGTTTCTCTTCTCACCGTATCTGTTAATTACTAATTGTACTCACCTGAATGCAAAGCCATCGATTGTAGATATTAATGAGTCGGTGGGGAATTCCACCAAGTGATATTCTTAAATTTGCTATAAATAAGATCGAGGCATGCGTTGTAATGAAGACATAAAGACAGGTAAAAAATGATAAAACTTAAAGATACACAAAAAGAAGTAGCAAGCAAGCCTAAAAATAAATATATCGAAACAGGACATCATATGCTAGGAACTGGTTGAAAATCCCCGCGTGTGTACTTTTCGTCAGTAACCCCCCCCCCCCGCGGCTATTCAGATGTCTTGTTCACCACACATATTAATTAATTCATAATATCTGCAATTCATTCTTGGGTGTAATCAGTCATGTGATGTTTTGTAGATTCGTTCGTGTATTCTCGTGTATTTACGGTATTCATTCATCCGTACATCCTCCGTCCGTAAATCTTATCCATCCATTCATTCTTCCACTTGTTCAGTCCAGCTGTCCTTTAATGTCAGCTGGTTCGTTAACCAATTAAATGCATCCATCGCACAAGCAAATCACAATCAACTACTACTACTACTTTTGCTTGTGATCCGGCTACGACTACTATTGATAATATTGCTGCTACCACCACCTACTGCTGCTGCCTGCTACTACTACTACTACTGCTACTACTACTGCTACTACTACTACTACTACTACTACTACTACTACTACTACTACTACTACTACTACCTACATGCACTCACAACACCAGCGCCTGGATTACTCACACGATTAACAACAATCAGTAACTACCAATACGACCATTCGAAAGAGATTTTAAAGAACAAAATCAGCGATGAAAAACAATTAAAAACTTGCGTCTTTTGAAGTTTAGCAATCATTAAAAATCTACGCCAACATCACAGACTTCATTAATAAAATTTCTCGTACACCAGAAAGGAAAGAACCGCAACGAAGACAACATCAACAGCAACAAAGATATTAAATGCAGTTGTACAAAATAGCAGTTATTGTACACTCACCAGCAGAGATATCCATGGCAGACGGCTACTTCAACAGTGATAGTTTCAAACGATGGTGGGGCTTTCCCCGTGGCTATTAATAATCCTCTTGCTTATTTTTATTAATTATTTATTGATAAGTAATACTATTTAATGTATTATTTTATTACTTTACAATAAAATTACTATTCGTTTTCATGTTCATAAGTCCATTGAGGCTACTACAGCGTTATATCATCGTCATCATCGCCTTGTTCATCTTCCATGTTATCCAGTAGTACCACAAGAGCTGTGTAAATCCGATGAATAGCGATACAACTGCCATTTTTGACCAAATACTCCTGAGGTCAGATCACAAGATGAAATTTTATTTTTGACAGCGAGATGATCATATTATTCATTATTGTTCAATCAAATCTATCAACGAATCAATTCAGACGATTTCGATGAATAGCTTCTCATTAATCCGCTAAATTAGCCAAGAAGAACATATTTGTGCCAGGTTCGTTCATTGCTCTTTCGACAGCAATCATGATAATATCACCTTCTGATTTTAAGTGGTTTGAAGCTGTAGTCGCCTCGGTAGTAAGTATTAAGTATCCAATTTGTTCAACTTCTAAAAGCTGTACTATCGGTATCCGTAGAGCGTAGTTACGCTGCTCTGACATCTTGCATTTTATCCTTTGCTCGCTTGCACGAATTTCATTTCACTACTAAAACGTAACGGAAAAGACGCTATAAACAGAATAAAAGGTGTTCAACGCATACAAAAAATAAAGAAATCAACAAACAGAAATAATCAAGTCAGTGAGATGTTTACATATTCACATTTGTTTATCCTACTTTTAAAGCTTTTTAGCAACTAAATTAAAATTGTGAATTTGTTCCGGAGTAATAACGACAACACACTAGTTGGTGTTGCTGTATACTACATACTTGATTCGACGCTTCCACCAAGTAACGCGTGCGCCGATCTGCGTGTAGCTGTACGAGAAAGCACTGGCCGATATCATCTGTGCTTTATTTACATTTCTCAAACGAAGATACTGTATAGCGCCAAGATAACACCGGAATTCTAAAGAGGTATATTCTCAAAAGAAAGCGTAAAAGAGAAAAGAGAGGGGTTTTGATATAGGGGAAGAAGGGTAAAAAGGGGAAGATAGAGGGAGAAAAAGAGACAGACAGAGAGATAGAAAGTGAGAGGGGAGAGAGAGGAGGAATGAGAGAATGACAGAGCGGGACATAGAATAACACAATAAAAGAAAGAGAAACGATCTGCTAATACTGAAATTTTATAATTTTAACCTCGTTGAATTTTATTAAATTCTTATAGTTATGTTAAACGCTATAGAAAATAGCACTTCAATCCTTATAGCGGTGGGGGAGGGTAGTCAGAAAAGCAAACTTTAATGAGCCGCTGCAGCAGCTTTTGCACTTCTCATTAATAATCAGCCACAGCAACAGTATTAATAATAGTGTTGTAAGTTCTAGTAGTTCTTGTTGTTGTAGCAGATGACATAAGCAGCAACACAAGCTCTGCACAACAAGAAGAAAAACCGACTGTGCACATTCCGTACTACCCAGCTCTCCTTCATTTTGTATCATAACATTTCTCTTTCTCACCCTCTTTTTCTTTCTTTTTGTCTTTTTTGTCTGCCTTTCTTTATCTGTCTTTCTCTATTTATTTTTACTTTTTTTTAAACAATGACCATTTCTTTGTTTCCTACTTTCTCCTTATCGTTTCCCTCATTGGCAGGGTACGCAAACCTGCCAACATAATAGCACAAGTATATGTAGTACTACATATATCTACAGTACAATTTAACTAATGAAATATGATAAACCGGTTAAAATAGAATAAAATAAGACTTATAATAATGGGGCTCTACGCTTGATGAATCTCTAAAATTCTATTCAATCAAATTATTTATTAAATAAAATTATAATATAAAAATACTTCTTTATAATGTTTTATCGTAATACTACGCACATCTGGACAAACACATTTCGATATTTTTGTAAGTTATTTGCAATAATTGTGCTTGTTTATGTTCAAATAAAACCGTCCACTTCCTTTAAATTACGTCAAAATTCACGGAATTCCTGCCGGGTGGAGATATTGACGAGGGCCAGGGAGAGGTCAGGTAAAAAGGGGGGGAGGGGGCGATATATTTTCATAGGTGGCGTATTTTGCAGGGAGTGTGCTTGTGTTTACATTTCATATTTGTAGCCAAGTTATCGTGATGATCGTTTTGAATGTTGCTGTAATTGTATCTATGACTACCGTAGTTGTAATGCGTTTTTAAACGATTTTATTTAAGTTCAAACTGTTTGTCGTACGTTTGATGGTTCGTATTTTCAAATCGATATTTAGATCACAAGCCTTTATTCAATAAATTGAACTGAAACTTGGAATAGAAATGTATTATCAGTGACAATGCAATATTTTACTAAATTCGAGTCACAAAAATGTTTAATAAAAATATAATTAAGAATAAAATCAAATCTCTAATATGGAGGATTTAAATGAAAGCGCATTTAAAAAATGTTAATAGTATTATTTTTTAATCTCTGCTGAAGTATCAAAATTTCATAATGAGTTTTTTGTTATACTCGTTGTAGTGTAGTGAATTGCTAATGTATTCATTGTTGTCTTTGTAGCAATGTATCCATCGTAAAATTTATTTCAGTACAGAATCTAGTTTTAATGTGATAAAGTATCCTTAAAAGTATAAAAAAGTATCCTTGTAACAGCATAACAATTTAGAATGGTAATGTATTTATTTCATGTAATCTTTTTTCCAGTTTAATAACATATACTTAAACATTTTTGTTGCCGTATTGGAGAAGTAGTAATGTATAATTTTTGATGCAACAGTATAATTTCAATTAATATTTTGTAATATTCATTATAGTATTGTTAAATTAAGGTATATCTAGTAATAATTAATTAATGTGTTATATCTCTAATTGTTATCAATTTTTTTAATATTTTCTGCTTGTTGCCATACAGTAATGTAGTCTTTTAAATGACTGGTATTACACCAGTATTACAGCATAGTTTATGAGTAAATTAGTGTAAAGATGGATGAACACGACAATGATTGTAATTATAAAGCAGAAATGTTTGTGCAATTTCAAGATAACATCTTTTCCTATAATCATCATTGTTGTTGAACATCGCCATAGTGATCACCATAAATAATCACAATGACGACTGAAAAGTTCACCAATAATGTTATCGTCATCACACCACCTTCAAATACGAAAACATCATCATCATCACCACCACCACCATCATCATCATCATTATCACCACCACCATCATCATCATCACCACCACCGCAGTCGTCGTCGTCGTTATTATTTTTTCATCAATGTCAATTGGAAATCGATGCTATGGGCGTTGACGATTTAGAGAACATGGAGAGTCCTGCCTTGTTATGAGAACCCTACAAAAATACATTGTATGTAGTTTTGATGACGATGACTACGAGAGCAATGATGATGGTGATGATGATTATGATGATGATGACTATAGTTAAAACGAGTGTTTTAGCAGGGGTGATGCAGCGATTCGGATGAATATTTATTAGAAACTTTTAATTATTTATATTTGGTTGACGTTTGATGTTTTTTGGTTCCATAGTCTAATTGAAATTCAACCTCGCGTCAATTATGGTGACGGAAATATTTTGAAGCATGGCTATGTCACTGCCACGTGACAGATTTATATGCATACACGTCCATCCATAATGCGCCCACTCCTTCCCCCTCTCCTTCCCCACCCTTTTTCTTCTAAAAATTATGGAGACCACACGTACTTGCATTCACGCACAAGTGATCAAGCGTGGATGCGCAATGCAAGAGAAAAGTTAAGAGGTCTGCGTGAGAGAAATATATGATGGATAGATGGAGACGGGTGGAAAAAAGGAAAGGCGAGAAGAAGAAAGAGAAGAAGAGGAGAAAGAGAGAGCTGGTGGCTTAGCGCTGGGTCCGTTCTGAACGTACTGGCCACATAGCACCGTTGTGTGTACCGCAGCTGCGTTCACAGAAACATGGAAACGGAGAGGAAATTAGTGAATGAGAGAGTTTCTTCTGCATTTACGTATATTTTTGTTGGTTTAACGAGTTTATTTTGCAGAATAAATGGCGTCGTAGAATGACGCGCACATTTTTCGAATTCTTTTATGTTAGGAATTTGTTGTTAAGTAATTTAATTGTTTTTTTTGTGTGAAAAGGTTTCGATAAGTCTTGTTGTAACGGCGTATGTGATGGAAAGAGAAATCAGTAAACGAACTGGAGTCATGACTGCTACACGAAAAAGGGTGATGTGTGCATGGATGTGTGCATGGATGTGTGCATGGATATGTGCATGAATGTGTGCATGAGTGTGTGGATGGATATGTGCATGAATATGTGAATGAGTCTTAGTCTTAGTTTCCGCGTCTGCAATCCTCGGTCAGAATCGTATATATTCCAATTTCATCCAGCCCAAAATATTATACAGTTGCTGGTAGAAATAGTCAACTCTGTCTTGCTTACTGTGAGCCAGTCAGAAATCCAGATAAAAAAGAAGGAAAACAAGCAAACAGAGACGTAGAATATGTATTTAAGTGCCAGTAAAGAAGGGCGCAGAAAAGAAAATATGAATAAACTTCCGTCATAAACTATTTTGGTGATAAATTTGACTAGTTTTTACCTCCTCCCACCATCCATCGACTTTTTTGAAATAAAAGTTGTAGACTTGTATAGTGTTTTCCCATCTCATGGTCATTGACTTTGGTTTGGAAAGGATGCCATTTTGTACTTTGTTTCCGGGCATCAAATCACCAAATCAAATAATGATTTGTGACTGGACAACATTAATAATTGTTATCTACAGCTATCTCAGTCTCAAGTCTTAAGATGGCTAAGATAGAAGGCCAAAATAATTTTTTTTTCTAAATTATAAATAATTCAAAATAATTCTTTAACGTCCACATTCTCAACTTTCCGGAGTGATGGAAAATAATAAAATCATTTCAGAGGAGTAAACGGAGATGCCAAAAGCTACAAAATTTTCTGTGATTGAGGAGCTTCGGAAGATTTTCCGATGGTTTCTAGATGACATTTATGTTATTTTTCTTTAATTTGAAAAAATTAAACAAACGGGTGAGCATTAAGCACTTTTGTGTAGCACAGCTGATTCTTTATTGCACGTTCATCCCCGAAGAACGCGTGTAAATTTATCTACAAATATCACTAAGAAGCACATTTTCCTTGGTACACCATACCTTTCAATTGTAGAGTAAAACCATTCAAATTTATATTTTTATTTGTCCTACAATATGCAACAGCACAGTTCAAAGGATCAACGAGATTGTTACATCTTGTATACAAGGGCGTCATTTAGGAAAAAGGGGGAGAAATTGAACCCTTCCAAGGAATTTTCAAAAAAATATTTTTACTTAAGGCTACAGTCAGCAGCTGTTTTTTTTTAAAGTTAAGTATTGTTAGGATAAATATTAGAATGTTTAGATATTTGAAAAATTGTGTACATATGTTTTTTAAACGTTTCCTCCTTCTCATGGTTTTGCTGAAATTACGCCGCTGCTTGTATGATCATCTGATGATTCATTAAATCAGAAATACTATTTAAAGTAACACAGATAAGCTTGATCGAATAAGGAAATATCAGAATATCTGAAAATTCACCTTCTTGCTTGATTGACATATTAATATATGAGATGATTCTGTTGAGCAGAATATCCTTGAACCTCCAGTCAACTGACAGAACAAAATTGAACTGAAGGACAAAACAGAAACACAATTATAATCTGCTCGGTTTCTAAATAATTTTTACATCCCGAACTTTTGTTCTAAGCAAGTCTTGAGAGGAACACTTACATTGTTTCTGGCAAGCATTGGCACATACTCAGTTAATTGGATTGGATTTTGGATTGGCTAACAACTAAATAGACTAACAAAATGTTTTTATTGGAATTAAATTAAGCTTTTATATGGCTACAGTAGTCTAATAATTCGCCTAACACAAAAACAGGTTTTAAGGCACATATTCATTTAAACAATGTATAGTAGCCATTTTGTTTTTTTTTATGACAGTGCTTTTTGACTGAAATTGAAATGACTCGTGGGCAGGCCATGCCAATGCACCTTTTTGTGGCACCTGCATATCAAATGACATGTAACTTTACTTATTTTTTATTTAGCTTCACATTTCCGTTGAATCCTGCGAAAATATTTTGACCAAAATATAGTAGTATTCTGAATACCTAAAAAATATTTATTTAAAAAATTAATGATTACTCTTTAAGTTAGTATAATCTGTATAATTGTCTTGAAATATCCATCTAATTGTCTTTAAATGTCTACTTAATTATAATAAAATGTCTGCATTATTATACTAAAATGTCTACATAATTATACTGATATGTCTACATAATTATACTAAAATGTCTACATAATTATAATAAAATTTTTACATAATTTATATGAAATTTTTAAATAATTTTTATATGAATTATGACAAGATTGTATATTAAATGAGATATATATATATATATATATATAAGAGAGAGAGAGAGAGAGAGAGAGAGAGAGAGAGAGAGAGAGAGAGAGAGAGATGGAAGAGCAGTGGGAAGAATGCATTGCTTGGTCTGTGTTCCTTGCTGTTAGCCTTGATTCCTTCAGATTGATAAATGAAGTGCTCAAGATGAGTTTCGGCGTGTTTCTTTGTGTTTGTCTGTTTGTATGTCTCTGTTTTATTTTGTATGTTTTTGTATGTATATTTAAGTCATCTTTGAATTAAAAAAGTTTAAATATTTCCTCTTCTTCACGTTAAACGGAAAAGTATCTCCAGTAACCAAAATCTCGTTACATTCACTACAATAACACAATACCGTTGATGGCCAATTCTGATTCCCGGTGGCCCAGGGACCGTGGCCCCTCGCAAATATAGATAGTCTATTAATGCTGCTTATGAGATTAAGCGCTCTTTTATATTTTTTCCATTCACGTGACATTGCAATCTTTTTATTTTTGGATTTGAGATTTTTCAGCCAACAGGAGATCACGAGTAGTTAAATACTGTTTAATAATTGTTTTGCATGAAGTAAATTACCAATCATAAGGTTTATCATATCGAGTTTAATTCTTTGTAAAACATTTAAATTTTGAAAAAAATTATTTTTTAGCCGCTAAATTTCTCAAACGACTTGGTCATCCAACAGCCACCCAGGGTAGTGGCGAGTGAAATTTGCGCTGGATTAGCAAATCGCAAATAACGTGCAATTTGCAGTCGATGCGACATTTTTAACAAATTGTTCTACAGAGAAATCATATTTTAAACTCCAGCTTTATCAGTAAAATAAAAATTATTGTCTAGTGGCAAGAATGAAAATAAACAAATTCATCTAAGTATGATCTGTGCAAAGAAGATTCGAAGAAATTTCGTTTTTTTTTTAAGTTTCCAGGGACGAGTTTCAGATCACCAGCCTCTCATTCTATCCCCCATATGGAACATCAAATTTTGTTTCAGCTTTGACCAAATGGCTCCCCATAAAAGGTTTAGTTTTTCTAACTAATTTCCATTCTCCAGTTTTAATGTCAAAAACACAGTTTGAATAATGCAATTTTAATTTTAATAATTGAACATAGAATTAGTTTTGCTTTATTTAAAATTAAGAACATCTCTTAAGGAACAATTTTTAATTTGAATTAAGAAGAGACATTTTGGTGAATTCACTTTCTTTTACATTCTTATCGCTTATCTCTTTAGTTTTTTGTATTTATACACAAAATATAAAAAAGTTTTGGAAAATAAACTAGATTTTTGCATTTATGTGGGTTTTGTATTTTCAAAATAAAATTTATGTAGAATCTGTAATGCTGGTAACGTAACTGTGTTTGCGTTTTTATAAGGTTTAAATGCATGCAAGTGTGTCTGTCTGTGCGTCTGTGCGTGTCTGTGTGCGTTTGTTTGTTCATTTGAAGTTGTTATCAGGACTGAAACTTTAAAACATACAATTACAACATCAACAACTTCGCGTAGATGCTTTCACTAAGACGCTTTCCGCAAGCTGTACCTACAAGGAAAAGAAGAAAATTTAAAGAAAACCGAAAAGCTTTTTGAATCAATATTCAATTTGTGGAGTGACGTAATTGCTACATTTGAACAGTCTTTTATTTATTTGTTTGGCCACTTTTTCTCTGTATCTCTCTTTCTTCTCCTATGTATACTTGTCTGCCGTATTCTTTGCACCGGTCTTTCTTCTCCTCTGTACCTGTCTTCCTTTTTCTCTGCATCTATCTTTTTGTCTGTCCTCATTTTTTTTTCATTTTTTCTGCTTGATTTATTTATGCATTTCATTAGTTATTAGCTATGTTAAGGTCGGGTCAAACTACAACCCGCAAAAATTTTTTTTTAAATAAATTAAAAAATCACATTAAAAATAATAAAATAGAAGATAATTTATGTTTCTCATTTGTTTTTGTTTTCAATCACGTATTGAAGTTGAGACGATATTTGAAAAGATTTATTGTCTTTAATTTCATAGTTATTCATAGAGTCAAAGAGTCCACGATGCTAAAAAAATAATTATTAACCAGTTTAATCAATGGCAAAATCAACTAATTTGATATCTTTTGGCTGAGGCCTGCAAGAGCATGCAAGGCATGAATATTTATCAACCGTTGGCTTGCCATGGCCGTGCTTACAGTACGAAGAGCAGTCCGGTAAAACACATCCTGCAATCAGATCAAAGGTCAATTTGATGTTAAAAGGAAATTTTAACACCAGCTGAATAATAGATAATGAACATTTGACAGATGTCAGCTGGTTGACGACAATACTGACGACGAAGATGATTACGATGATGACGATGATGCTGATGATGATGATGATGATGATGATGATGGTGGTGATGATGATGATGATGATGATGATGATGATGATGATGATGATGATGAAAATGATGAAGATGACCATGACGATCATGTTTTTAGTATTTCAAGATTGTAAATTATGTTTTTTTATGAAATTATTAAACTATAAGACTGGAACTTACTGCATTCATAACTTTTACCACAATCCTGATTGTATGAACATCTTCCAAACTGCACGTTAATTCAAGTGTTGGGGATGGTAACAATGACAAGATCAATGATGGTGATGATGATGATGATGATGATGATGATGATGATGATGGTGGTGGTGGTGGTGGTGGTGGTGGCGGCGGCGGCGGCGGTGGTGGTGGTGGCGCTGGTGGTGGTGGTGGTGGCGGCGGCGGTGATGGTGATGATGATGATGACGATAAAGCTGACGGTATAAAGAAATAAATATTAATATCAAAGAATAATTACACTCACCATGCCATCTAGCTGTATAATAAGAAATAAAATCAAATACACTCGTTCATTTAAATAAGCATGATCTTTCAACATTTTGTTTTTTTTAATTTTTCCATCCTCAACTTCCCCTCAATTTTTTAAAATTTTCATTTTTTATACAAAATATTTCTGGGAAATAAGGTGGAAGAGGGTGACAGGTGACAAGACTTAATTTATAACTTTATATTTATCAAAGCTGCGTTTCTGAAAGCAAATAATCAAAACAGTCCTTTTTAACGACACAAAACTAATTTAAATTTACTATAAGCATAAGAAATTCATTTTAATAAAATTCCATGAATTTAGAAAATTTCTATTTAAAGTTTTTTCATATCTGAATTTGTAATGCATAAAAAATATGACATTGTTATTTGTCATGGGAGCATCCTGGAAGTCATCAAATAAAAAACAGGTAAATGAATACCGCCAACACATCTCTATCCTATCTTCTATCATATCTCCAAATCTCTTTTTTATCTTCTTCTACATATCGTTCCTATTCCTCACCATATCTTCATCATAACCCACCACATTTTCATCATAACCACCACCATATTTTCATTATAACCACCACCCTATTTTCATCATAACCACACCATATTTTCATCATAACCACTACCATATCTTCATTATAACCACCACCACATTTTCGTCCTATCCACCATCCCAATTCCTTTATATCTTATAAAAACATTTTTTGTATTCCACAACACCAGGCGCGGCCATGGGCGGGGGGTCCAGGGGTCCGGTCCCCACCAGCTCCGACAAGTACCACCCGTGGGATTTTTGCAAATCCGAGGCCTTTTTTTACTAGGGGGGGGGGGGTACCTGAATCTCATTGGGTTAATCAGCGTAGATTTAAAGGCTGATGTATGATAGTCTAGCTAAAAAAATCCACGAAGAGAATAAGAAAAGAAGTAAAGCGGTTTTAAAGAAGTTATAAAACTAAGCCGTCCACAACAACATTATCCTTAACAAAGTGGTCAGCTAAATGTGTAGATTTGAGAATAGTTTACAAGTGCTTTCCGGCCATCATTAGTTTACTCAACATCCAAATGATGTAGCTTAACGGGCTGCAGAGGGAGTGTGGCAGAGGGCCAATTGATAATGTCGCATAAGGCAAACTACAAGGAGGCGGCTAAAACTGCTACCCCGCTTAACCTTCAGAACCTAGTAACTAAAATAGGGTAACAGAAATACAGTTTAGTTTACAAATCCTTTCATGCTTTGATATTTGTCTTAACTTCATTGGTAACATCAGCCTCATGTGAACGAGCTCCCAGTAAAGCTGATTTGATAAAATTGGCATTCAAAGTTTCTATGGGGTCTGACAGATTAGACTCGATGTTAATTTCGACTAAATAATCAAATCTTGATTCTGTACAAATGTTAATGGTTGTTGAAAAATTTCCTTCCATCTAACGGGCACTGCCGCTACATTTAATAACTTATATGTTTTTGCTGTACAGAGTTTAACTATATCATAATAGTTGTTCCTAAATATTCTGTAAAGTTTGATGATGATTCTATGTTTTTTGATGATAATTCACTGTTTTATTTCTCTGTTTACAGTGTAAGTACTTTAGTTGAATACTAATCTTATTAGCTTTGTTTATGTTTTCTTAACTCCTATTTTGTGTTAATTGAATAAATTTTTATTTTTGTTCAAGCTAGTAATTACAACGACCTCAAGCTGAATTTTTCCATTTATATTTAAATTTTGCCAAACCTAGATTAACTAGCAGAAAAACAGAACCAAGTTCTGATCTGCTAGTGTAAATACTTCAGTACTTATTTCCTACTTACTTCTATTTCAGTTTTTTAAAAATGGGCAAAGGCTTATGAACTATTATATATATATATATATATATATATATATATATATATATATATATATATATATATATATATATATATATATATATATATATATATATATATATATATATATATATATATATATATATATATATATATATATATATATATATATAGGTAAGCTTTCAACTTCTCCTTGGACATTTTGGACCCCCCCAGAACAAACTTCCTGGTGGCGCCCCTGCACAACACCCCCTTCTTTTATCTCAAACAGTCACTGTAGTCTAATAATTGTTTTAAAAACGTTTACAGTTTTGTACACTAAATGTTTCAAGTAGCCTTTTTTCACTGACATAATCGTTTGTCATGCTAGAAAAGTGTCATCTAGTAATCTTTGAGAAACGTTTTTGTGTCTGCAACAAAAACCGTTTTGCAGTTAAAGCAAATAAACATGTCAAACAATAAACAAGGTTTGTATATTAACATTAAGTAATATTAGCAGCTGAACAACAACAAGAAAAAAGTAATTATCGCCTACCAAGTAGACGCACCACGTTTTCTTCTGACCAGCATTAGGTCGAGCAACAACTGTGTAATATTATTTTTGTATGTATATATACAACTGTGTAATATTATTATTGTAAGTATATGTACAACTGTGTAGTATTATTATTGTTTGTATATATACAACTGTGTAGTATTATTATTGTATATATATATATATATATATATATATATATATATATATATACAACTGTGTAGTATTATTATTGTATTTATATATATATATACAATATATATATATATATATATATATTCTTAAATAACTAGGAATCAGATTTTCACGAATGCAAGCTCTATTAAATATAACGGCCCATTTCTTATTGCAACACTTTTGAATCAAATTCGTCAGCTGTCTCCATTCTTTTCTTATGTTCAAATAACTATATATATATATATATATATATATATATATATATATATATATATATATATATATATATATATATATATATATATATATATATATATATATATATATATATATATATATACAACTGTGTAGTATTATTATTGTATTTATATATATATACAACTGTGTAGTATTATTATTGTCTGTATATATACAACTGTGTAGTTTTATTATTGTCTGTATATATACAACTGTGTAGTATTATTATTGTCTGTATATATACAACTGTGTAGTATTATTATTGTATTTATATATACAACTGTTTAGTATTAATATCTAAATAAACAAAAATAAGTCGCTGCAACAGGAACAAGCGGTAACCAAAAAGCGACCACAAGCGAAAGAGCGAGCGGGAAATATAGAATAAGCGGAAAGTAGCAAGAGAGCGAGCGGGAGCGAAAAAGTGATCGAAAACGGGAAAGCGACCGAGAACGGGAAATTGACCGGGAACAGGAGAACAAACGGGAACGGGAAAGCAACCGGGAGCGGAGAGGAAGTGGGGAAGGAAAATGGGAGCGAGAGAAAAAAACGATAGAAAAACCTATAAAAACCCCGGGCAAAGCCGGGTACCCCGCTAGTTACTAATAAGCTTGAAAAGCTTGTTTCACAAAGATATGCTGTGGGAAAAGACGTAGACTAGTACTATTGCGACTATATGGAGCCGACACATGAACCATCACTACAAATATTCAACGAAAGTTGGATGGTTTTAATACTTGAAGCCTCCGCCAAATACTGAGGATTCCGTGGTCAGCCTACATCACCAACCAGAAAGTTTGCGAAAGAACTCAGATATCGCCAGTGTCCAACTTTATCCGTTCCAGTAGACTAAAACTCTCTGATCACATCATACGTGCGCCAGAGGGGCAAGATCAAACCAGAGGACATGGCTGCGCACGATCGAAGAGAAATCTGAAGCCCTTTAACTTTGGACTCCACGCGGCAGAGCAACGTGTGCTGGACCGCCATATTTGGCGTCAGCTCGAGACAACAGCTACGTCTATGACATGCCCTGGATGATGATAAGTACTATTGTTCATGGTTATTTTAGATAAGTTTCAAGTTTAAAAAGCCTGTTTAAAAAAATCAAATTTCTGAAAGTCTTAGGCGACACCAATAAAATCGTCAGGTGACCTCCGTTGGGGTCGCGTCCCACAGGTTGAGAACCGTTGATTTATCTAAAGTTAAAATCATGGAATAACAAAATTCAAAAATTATAGAACCTACCGGGACAACTTGATGAGCGAACAAGAACGACATATTTAAGAAACATTATCCCAAACAGCAGAGTCGTACATGGAACTTTTAACATTGTATCTCTATGTCTAATTAGAAAATAAATAAAACACTTCTTAGTATAAATACAAATAATTACAAATTAACATCTAAAATTAATTTATCTGAATACATCTGAAATGGGATGATGTCAAATCGGAAGATATTTTCGCAAACAATTGTTTTATCTCCTTTATCTTTTCGTTTTCAATTTCATTAAATCTTCTTCCATATGCTTCTTTCAAGTGCTCTTAATTTCTCTTCTCAAATCCTCGAAATGAATGAATGTGCCGGACCAGTTTTCTTGGAATCAATAAAAACCTAATAAGCAACAGGTGATGTATAATATTTAACAACAGTTTGTTAAAACAGAGAGAGACAGTCTCAGAGATAGATGAAAAAGGACGAGAGAGAAAGAAAATACAGGGAGAGAGATCAAATGCTAATTAAATTCTGTTATGTTTTTAATTTATTTGTTTCTTGCGTATCAAACGAAAACACTTGTCGAGACTTTAACATGGTTTTCTGTAATTGATTGATTGATTGGTTGGTTATTCGATATTGCAAAACCTAAACGTCATTCTACTTTTTCTTTTGTTATTTTGTTGGACAATGTTTAACGTGGCGTTAGGCTACGTAACGTAGGCTTCTAGGCCACGCGGAGGCAGAAAAGGGAGCCGTTTATAGGCGCCTACCCCTTTATGGGCCCTGAAGTTGAAATTCAGTGTTGGAGCTAGAAGAGGTTATCCAAATCTGATAAAAAAAAACTTAAAAATACATGGGTGCATTTTTTATTTCAAATGCTTACGATGCAAATTCTATGACAATAATATTATGAATCACTAATTTAAGTTGAAAGTGTTTTTTCTTACTAATTTGGTTACAATAATAATTGCATACTATGTGATTACTCGTCAAAACTGATAGAATTTTTGAAATCAATCTATATAGTCCCCAGCCTCACTTACTCACTGGTCTGGAACGCTGACGATATGTGGATTATCAAGGTAAACGTTTACTAAGCCCATCCTTATGCAATCATAAGGATCATAATCCCCAGCCATTAGCTTTTTTGACAGGAAAAGTTTAGCATTATGATAAAAATTGAAACGTGTGTGCCCTTTCAACGTGTTGCCCCTCTAAGTTTTTGCTGAAATGGCATTCCTGCTTAACATCATTTAAAAACCTATCTTTTGGCTTTCACGAACCGTTGTTACGTTAAAGTTTCAGCTTTTTAAAAATTTACTTACGCATGAGCATTTTTGGCCTGACTTGCTTTATCAAAGGCTTTTCAATTTTTTAATATGATTCTGACGAAGGGAAGTCAAAGTCTCTTGGCAAAATGTGAGGGGGGCCATGGTCGGATTGTCTCCTCCTGGACCGCTAGTGCGTGTGAGTTTTCGGTTCATAAGCAGCGCCCTAGTATTTGTTCGTTAAAAGCAAGTTAATTTGACAGTTGCCTTTTAATACAAATTTGTCAAGTTAATATGTACTTTGTGAGCGCCAGTACTATTGTATAATTGTTTTTGTTTTTTTCAAATATAATAATGCTGGTTTGAGTGCATTCTTTTTACATAATAATTGGCAAAAACTAACAACTCCATAGATTTGAAAAAAATGCATAAAAAACATTTTCATTCATTTTCGGACCATTTCATCAACCAGCTAAAGGTACGAAATAGGAAGGCTGACGATTTTCCAAAATATGCAGCGCTCAAAGTTATACCTTTTCCATGAAAAAATTTAACTGCTCAAAATCATAATTGTCCAGCTGTTTGAGTTTGACTTGAGCCTGAACCGTTCCAGTTTGGAACTTTGAAACTTTCAAGCTTTGTTTAGTCACTCCCACAAAAACGTGTACCGAGGGACATAAAAAGACAATCTCTTCGAAAAAAAATTTTTGCCATCTGTTATAAGTGATAACTTTTTTCCGACTAATTGAGACGATCCTACTACAATTTAATACTGCAGCTAAAAAAGTCATTCTCAGCTTTGAAGTATAAGAAGAGGTGTCTTGTGTTGACACAGTAGCGTAGCAAGAGAGAGGCAGTCGCCCCGGGCACCTATGGTCAGATGGTGACAAATGGGGGTACAATTTTATTTGAAGCAAAAATGCATAATGTTTTGAAAAACTTTGAGAAAAGTACCTACCACAGATAGGATTTTCAAGAGGTGCATTCTTTTTAAATTTGTCCCGAGTGCCAAAAACCCTAGCTACGCCACTGTGTTGACAATGCTCCAGAGAGAAAAAATATAAAAAATGAAAGAAAGAAAGAAAAAGAGAAAACAGAATATAAACAAAATTTTATTTAATTTCTTTTTGTTTGATTTTACTGAATGAAAAATTCAAGATAGTAATCAAAATTTAAAAAAACTAAAAAAATATTTTTGCTCTCCCCCTTAAAAAATTCTTGGATCCGCCGCTGTTGGTGTCTCGTTAAAATTTATATTTACACACTTTTATTTAACTTGACTTCTCTGTCTGTCTGTGGTTAACATTTTGAATTAATTTTTTTATCAACTTTTATACTACTTAGGAACTTTGAAACTTTCAGCATAGACTTTAGCTAGCCACCTACGAAAGCAATATTCGATCATTTCCGAAGCGACTTAATCATTATTTCAAATAATTTCAATACTTATTTTATAACGAACTAAAAATTATTCACTAGAAGGCGCCAATTAAATGAACTTCTAGGTAATCATGACTATATCAAGAGCTTATTAAAATTTTGACTAAAGTATTACTGTGACTATAAAACTATAAATAATGTCAAAACTATTATTGCATTTAGAAATCGATTAACGTAATGTGTGTTTTTAGAAAACTTTGTTTTTTGCTTGAACTTCTTTTCTAGTTAATTTACACTGGCTTTTTATTTTAAATTTAAGGATGTATATTTCTGATAATGTTTGTATAAGACACTATTAGCATTTCTCAGTTTTGCCCCATAAAAAAACAAATGTCGACTACGTAGTGCAATCATACCCAGGGGCGGCGCCAGGAATTTTGTTCTGGGGGGGTCCAAAAATGTCCAAGGACATGTTGAAGTAGGAAATAAGTACTGAAGTATTTACACTAGCAGATCACAATTTAATTTTGTTTTTTTCTCCTAGTTTAGGTTTGTTACTGGCAAGGCAAAGTTCAAATAAAAAAAAGGTCAACTTGAGTTGGTTATAATTAGGTACTAATTTTAACAAAAATTAAAATTTATTCAATAAACCAAAATAAGAGTTTATAAAACAAATGAAGTTAATAAAATTATTATTCAATAATCATCATTAAAGTACTTACACTGTAAACAGAAAAAAACAGTGAATTATTATCACAAATATTTACATGCTTTTTTATAATGTTCTCAAAAGCAAAGAGAGCAGTCAGAGAAAATAAATAATTTAAAATTAGTCAAAATTAAAATTAAAAGCCGGAAAAATTTTTGATCAAAAAACATTTAATCATCATCAAACTATACAGAATAATTAAGAAAAACTCTTATAATATAGTTTAACTACATGCAGCAAAACATACGGGCTTATTAATTATAGTGACCGTTTGATGGAAGTAAATTTTTCAGCAACTATAAACATTTGTACAGAATCAAGATTTGATTTTTAGTCAACATTTACATCAAGTCTTCTAATCTATCAGACCCCATAGAACCTTTAACTGCCAATTTTATTAAATCAGCTTTACTGTGAGCTCGTTCACTTGAGGCTGATGTTACCGGTGAAGTTAATAGAAATATCATAGCATAAAAAGTTTTGTAAACTAAACTGTGTTTCAGTATCCCTATTTAAGTTATTAGGTTTTGAAAGATTGACGGAGTAGCAGTTTCAACCACCTCATTGTAGCTTGCCTTATGCGGTATTATCAACTGGCCCTCTGCATTCAGTTGAGCTACGGAAGCTCTGACAGCACTTTCAAAGGTTTCTTCTAATTGCACGACAGAAGAAATAAGCTTCAACGCTGTTGTAATTCAGAGTTGAACTTCGATTTCAGGGATGAAGCAAATGTCTTCTGGCGAACTTGAAGTATGTGCATACGATTATTTAGTAAAAAAAAAATAAATCTATAGCTGATGGTTTCGCCATTTTTCTTAAGGTCTTTGAAACACTAGCATATATCTTCTCAAAATCTTCAGCTGTTTTCATGCGTTTAACAGCTTCTAGCTAAACATCTTGTTGAGGATAATGTTATTGTGGACGGCTTAGTTTTATAACTTCTTTAAAACCGCTTTACTTCTTTTCTTATTTTCTTCGTGCATATTTTTTAGCTAGACTAGCACACATCAGCCTTAAGCACGTGGGCAATGTTTTATACCTACACTAATTAATCCAATGAGATCCATTTCTGTTCATGAGTCACCTGTTCCAGGATGTTTCAGGGAAACCAGACATGGACGTCAAATTAGACCTCCCAAGCGCTATGGTTTTGACTTTTGACTAGCTTGGGAGGGAGGTGTAATATTGTTAAAAATTATATTTATGTATGTGACATTTATCATTTGTCTTTGGACGCGGAGCCATTGTGATTCGTGGCGACTTCCGCCTTTTCCCTTTTTCTTGTTCGTTCTCGCTCGCTTAGTAGGTACTCGCGATTGTTCAGTATTGTTTGTATTGTTGTCAGCGGACTTTGTCTAATAAACTCGAAACACGACAGGCGCAGTCGACAGGATTTAAAGATGAATTGTTTGAAACGATGCATACATTCATTTCTCGTCAACAAAACGTGGCATCGACCTTCAGCATTAGGCAACCGCCTCCGCTCGACATCAACTCTTCAAACCTTGCTGAGGAATGGAGACGTTGGCTATGTGGATATACAACATACTTTCAACTTTGCGACGGCAACCAGTTACCGGAGCACCGACAAGTGGCTCTTCTGTTAAGTGCTCATGGAGAAGCTGCCAATTCCATTTATTATGACATGGATTGGGAAAAAGAAGACAAATTAAATTACAACATCGTTCTTCCGAGAAACACGACACCCCCCCTAGTAAAAAAGTCCTCGGATTTCCAAAAATCCCACGGGCGGCACTTGTCGGAGCTGGTACCCCTGGACCCCCCGCCCAGCGCCGCGCCTGATCATACCTCAGAGTAACAAGCCAATGTAGTCAATGTTCTTTCACGAGTTTCAATTAGAAAATATTATTAATATTGGAAACAAGGATTTAAAATTGTAAAACAACTCAGATAATAAAAGCAACAAAGATCAATTTTAATTTGATTGAAAACAAAACTTTTTTATATCTGTCATTTTTATGTATGTATGTATGTATATATATATATATATATATATATATATATATATATATATATATATATATATATATATATATATATATATATATATATATATATATATATATATATATATATATATATATATATATATATATATATATATATAATATATATATTACAGTGGTTTGTTCAGAGATTGTTGCACCCTCCTTGAAGTCAGTTTCTTGCATCTGCCAAATCAACGTAGCTCCTGTACTCCTTTAGTGTTCTTGAGGATTTGATCTTGTGGTAGTTTGAGGATAAAGACACCAAATAGAGCGTCTAGTGAAATATTAATTTTTATAGCTTAATATGGTTTAATAAAAACTAAATTCAGCTAATTTTTACAGCTTAATATTGTTTATAGTTTCCTCCAAACCAGACTTTTTAGTTTGAAAAAGACTAGTACTATTTTCGTTCATAGTTTATTTCAATCACCGACTTGTCAGTTTTGACATGTTGTCATTTTCAGGGTGATTGTAAACAAAAGAGATATAATTAAAGAATTTAAAAAATGAGGAAAATTGTATGTGAGATATTAAAATTGCTGAAATGGAATACTAATAATTATATAAAATACATATATATTGAAGATAATAAATTAATACAATATTATAAAGTTAAAAGAAATTAATATATTGATGTTAACATATTTTATACATTAACCCTTCTACTTTTTATTTTCATTTACTTTATTAAGTTTTTATATAAATTTTTATTTATATATGTAGGTAGTTGTTATATGTATACATGTATATGTATGTATACATGTATATGTATGTATATATGTATATATATATATATATATATATATATATATATATATATATATATATATATATATATATATATATATAATTTCCCTAAAAGTGACCTCCCGGTTACTAGAGATATTAATTAGTTATAGTTATATTATTATTCTGAAACCAGTTACATTCTGGAAATCGATACCTGATTTCTGAACAATTAAACATCATAACAGTAGTCATTATATGTTCGTACAAACATTTTACATTTTTACAAGCTTTTATCTCTTTCTTTATGAACAAAGATAGTAGCAGACCTTTCTAAAACAGAAAAGCGTGGGTTGGAGGCAATTTGTAAGAAGGTCATTAATTTAAAATGAATAGTTATTTTCAATAGAGCATGTTTAGACAAATAATTAATTTCTCGCTCTGTCAAAGATATATATATATATATATATATATATATACATATACATATATACATATATATATATATATATATATATATATATATATATATATATATATATATATACATATACATATATAC
The DNA here is from genome assembly GCA_963978895.1 of Erpobdella octoculata. NCBI lineage: Eukaryota > Metazoa > Annelida > Clitellata > Hirudinida > Erpobdellidae > Erpobdella > Erpobdella octoculata. The sequence continues at coordinate 14,139,151 of OZ022242.1, forward strand.
ATATATACATATATATATATATATATATATATATATATATATATATATATATATATATATATATATATATATATATATATATATATATATGTATATACTAGCGGAGATACCCGGCGTTGCCCGGGTTTTTTAGAGGTTTTTCTAATGTTTGTCTCTTTCTCTCCCATTTCCTTTCCCACCTGCTTTCCCACTCCTGTTCGCTTTCCCGTTTTCGGTCGTTTTCCCGCTGCCGGTCGCTTTCCCGCTCCCGGTCGCTTTCCCGCTCCCGGTCGCTTTCCCGCTCCCGGTCGCTTTCCCGCTCCCGGTCACTTTCCCGCTCCCGGTCACTTTCCCGCTCTCGGTCGCTTTCCCGCTCCCGGTCGTTTCCCCGTTCCCGGTCGCTGTCCCGTTCCCGCTCACGTTTGCTCTCCCATTCCCGCTCACGCTTGCTTTACCGTTCCCGCTCGCTGTCCGTTCCGGGTCGCTTTCCCGTTTCTATAATAGACAAACTAACCCACAAACATTCATATATATATATATATATATATATATATATATATATATATATATATATATATATATATATATATATATATATATATATATATATATATATATATATATATATATATATATATATATATATATATATATATATATATATATATATATATATATATATATATATATATTGCGAATAAACTGTGGAATCAATAGCTTTTCGTTTAGGTGGCATAATTAATTCGATAGAAAGATTTGAAATTTGAAATTGTATTTTTTCAGCCAATTTTCAATATATGACGATGTTTTAAAGGAAATAGTTTTGTACTTTATAGATATATATATATATATATATATATATATATATATATATATATATATATATATATATATATATATATATATATATATATATATATATATATATATATATATATATATATATATATATATATATATATATATATATATATATATGTGTAGTTCCCGCTCGCTCACCCGCTCCGCTCCGCTCATTTTGTGACGGATTTCAAAAAAAAAAATTTTATATTTGATTCCCCTTGACTCTCAAGGTTGTGTGAAAATTTCATTACGATCGGATGAATGGTGTAGCAATGCATAAAGGCCATTAACATACAAACATTCATTTTTATATATATTAATGTAAAATCGCTGTTTTTACAATAGGTTTTCCCATTGATAGACGTTAAAGGACTTCGAATAACTATTATGGACATTATTATTAAACGAGAAGGTATAACTAGCCGTAACAAAGCTTCATTTATTATTTTCCAATAAAACATTAAAACCATTCTATTGAGCCCGGTATACGATTTGGTGATATCGTAACAATATAGATACACTGTATATTATACAGTAAAAATCCTCTAGAGCGACCCCCTCAAGAACGGACACCTTTGCCAGCCATTTTTTTAGATCTGTATTTGGCTAAATGGGGTTTTAAAAAACAGACAATTCAAAGAAATGAAAAGCAGACAGACTCGTAAAAACAAATCGCATTAAATGTCCTGAGGAACGGACAGTGCTTAGATAAGTTGTACAGAGTAAACGAGTAATAAAACACAGATAAAGGTTTGCAAATTTTTCATTATAATAAATTTAAGGAGTATACATTTAATCTGGTTTAATAACAGTTTTATTGCACGGGCAGTAATGTTGAGCCTTACAAGAGCAGGTCTTTTGTGACCCCACCAGTTCTACAGGCCAATAAACTAGAATCGAGACCAATTTGCAAGAATCAAGCTGTGCAAATGCTGTAATAAATACACTTTTTTTTATTAAATGCACAATCATTTTATTTTGGTCTCGTCTCATGTGAATGTGAAGTTTTTCCTGCTAAAACAACTTCATGTTTATAACCGCTCGATGCAGGCATCATCTCACAAGTAAATTTTTTGTACAAAAAAAGTTGCTGAGACATTTTTATTAGCAAAGATGGATGACACGGCCATAAAGCTGACAAAATCTGCACTAAAATGGCTTGATCTTGCTTTGGGGCAGCATGCAGTCAATGTACATCATAAAATGCTTTAAGAGGCGCAGCTTTGAACCTGGAGACAACATGGACCTTACACCTGAGCCCACCGATGAAATTAACCATCAAATAAAACGTATGTTGGGTTCTGTTTTGTGGGAAGAATTTGTTACCATAAATGACAGTGACAATTACCATCACAAGAACAGCTGCTTTTAAATATGCCGAAAGGTTGATGAATATTACCACTTATTTGAGAAGCAAAGAGCTGTAACAATTATCGGACTCTCCAATGTTCAAATAGAAGATGAAATTTGTAAACTAAGATACGACACTAGGTAGACAAAAATTGTGCAATCTTTTAGTACCTGTAATTAATAGCTGAAACATGTATTTTGTAGTTAAATAAATATGATTTTGTGTGTCATTACTTATTTTTTCTGCAGTTTATTATATTGTTGGGGTTCCTTTCATGTGCATTTCTGGCAGTGGCACACTGGCAAACTTTTTCAGCCCAGGAAAAAGTTAAAGCAAATAATATAAATGTGACTAATATTATATAAAGTATATGAAGTATAGTTTTAAACTATTTATTTTCTCCTTATATAGAAAATATACACACATAATAGGATAAAATTTTAAGTCATAAAAATACACAACATATATCTATATATCTATAGATAAATCAAATGAAAATTAATGACACAAATATAATGTAAAATGTCATTGATTTATAATGCAAGAAGGCGATGTAGCTCTTTACTTTTAGCTGCCAGCTGATCAAGCACAACGTCAATATCGATGGAATTACAGTATCGAACAGATTAATTGAAACAAGATGAAATTTTTCATAAAATCTTTTATTTGTCATTATTTTGAACGATAACCTAAAATACCAACGAACTATTAGGAATTAATATTTTATATGGCCTCCCTTGGCCTCAACTAATAATTGTATTCTCTTTGGCATTGATTCTACCAGGTTTTGGCAGGTTGACAGCATCCTCTCATCTCTAAACCATGTATGAATTATGGTTAAAATTAATCTTTCCACCGTGGTACAATCCGATTTGGACATCCGATTTTTGCAAATGGCCCATAGATTTTCTATCGGATTGATGTCTGGGGAATTTCCAGGCCAGTCTAAAACGGTTATATGACTTTACTTGACAAATTTAGCCATTTTTCTTGAAGTGTGACAAGGAGCTAAATTCTGCTGAAAGATTCCCCCACCATTTGGCCACCGCTTTTTCATTGGCTGATACTTCTCGATATTCATCATTCCAGTCACTGGAACAAGTGGCCCTGCTCCATAATACGAGAAACACCCCCAGAACATTTTTTTAAGAGGATGTTTGGTAGCTTGAACAACGTACGAAGAACTCAGTTTTTGATTTCCTTTACGAATGAAGCGCATCTGGTGGCCTTGCACGATGAAGTGACTCTCGTCGGAAAACAAAACTATTTTCCAATCTTCTGATGTCCAATTTTCCGGAAAATAGTAACAGTGTTGCCATTACAAATAATAAAAATGATGCCAAAGCTAGAAATGCAAAAAAAATTTTTTGTTTCAATTAATCTGTTTAATACTGTAGGAATGTCTTTTTCAGAATACATGAGAATGAATGCTTCTAATTTAGACTCAGTAAGGGAAGACCTTGTTTTTGATTTGATGAGTTTCAATTTGGAAAAAGATCTTTCACATGCAACTTGACTGACAGAGATGGTGAGAAGGAAATTATGAAAAGATATGGATAGGATTTAGAAAAAAGGTTGTATCTTAAAAGCACATGATATACACAAATTAGGCAATTCTTACAGAATTTTACACAATCCTTAGGTACATTGAAATCATTTTTTCCAATCTCTTGCTCCTCAAAAATCTGATCCAAATAAACTTCATGATCATCAGCATTTAATTCCAAATCTTCTGTTAATGTCATTAACAATTATTTCCATTTTTTTTGCAAAACTTAATAGTTCATGTTTTAATTGTTCAGGTCCACCATAATTCTCAGCTTTTTCTGACACAAACTGACTGATATAGGAGCATGGTTTATCCAAATTTGTAGAGGTATTTATAACCAATTGAAAATTTCTGGGATCAAAGACAGCCATTGCTTTATAAAGTTCAGCATGTTTGAAAAATCTTGTTTGGATACTTTGCACTGATTTATCCATAATAGTATTGAAAACTTCAATTTGAAATTTTTTAAGAGGTTCTTTTACAGCTTCATCAATCGATAACTCATCATGAAATTTTTTCACCTTTCCGTGTCTTTTTGTTGGTAATGATTTTTATATTATTAAGTCTGCATCTTCCATTAATTTGTTTTGAAAGTCAACAAACAGTTTTGCAGCAGTGCTAACAGATTCAAAATCACGTGACATTTCTTTTATGGATTCAAAAGTTGTTTCTACCATGTGATAAGCTTTCATGTAATCTAAACCACTTGTTTGTAGATATTCAGACAATGGTGTTGTTTCCTGAAAAAGCTTTAAATATATATTTGCACATAAGATTGTTTCATATTTCAGGAGATGCTCTGGCAATGTTTTGGCATCAAATCTGGTTTTCAAATTGTTTGAATTATCCAATGAGATGCTATTGAGAACTGAGATCAAATCAAAATAAACACCCTCTTTTCCAAATATCTTTTTAGTGCCCTATCTTTGGATCACCATCTAGTAGCACCAATACCTTATAACCTTTTCAACTTTGCAGCACCTTCTGATTTTATCATTGCATCTATCCAAGCATCCATTCGAAGATAGGAATCTTTGAAAAATGTAGCACATGAATTTAGCAAGCCAATTAATACAGTAAATATTGCAGCTAGTTGCATCTGTCATAACTAAATTGAGTACATGCGCATAGCACCATACATGTATGTGATTCTCTGAAGCTTTTTCTAGCCATGTAGAAAACCCTTTATATTACCCTGACATGTTACTTGCTCCATCAGTGCTGTCAGAAATGCACTTTTCTACCTCCAAGTTATTCTTTTTCAGACTTGATTTTATTTTTACAAACAACTCTTCACCTTTTCCAGAATGACATTCAAAAAAAGACAACAATCTTTCTTGTACATTTTCTGAAACATATCTCACAATCAGGGATAACTGAGCTTTTGCTGTGATGCCATGTAAAATATTTAACCAGTTTGCTCAATTCTAACAATTAATTGAATAAAAAGTCAATTTAAAATAAATTTTTAAAATTTTGAAACAGGGAATGTTTACAAAAATTCCCTCTGCGTATTGATGGGTCATTGCTGTTCTAGACAGTATATTAAAATTCTTTGCCTGGCACCCCAAGCAACTTCTGTATTATAAGACGTCAATAGTATGTTAGACTAACGTGGACCATGACCTCGTCTTAATACTTATAATAATAAATTAATTTACAAATAAATTTTAATCGTACGAATTATAAGATCCAGTGAGAAGAAAAAGTATTTTTTTCAGTCCTGGCCCTGATTTTGCTTTTTAGGGCCTTTTTAATTTTTAGTTTTTACACCAGCCCACTGGGAAATATCCCGGTTTACCGGTGGGCCAATCCGCGCCTGATTTCTGGTTGGTTGACTAGTTTTTAAGAGAAGCGGACAAACACGAGAAGCAGACACTTTTGCTCTTCCCCGAGGTGTCCGCTCTTCAGAACTTTTACTGTATGTATATATACATAAATATTTGAATATCTCTGTTTTTAAATAAAAATAATTTAAAAAACTTACAAGACCAAAAACTATGAAACTAGAGCCAATGTAAGCAAAGCAGTACATTGGACCGGCATCGTAAACCTAAAAAAAGTTATTTATATTCGTTTAACAATAAACTTGTATTGATCAAATACATATATGAAAGGAAGCAAGTTGAAATTCAAAAAATTCTGAATAGAGCCAAACTCACATATTCACAGAATTGGCTAAGATCAATTTCATCACAGAGACCTTGAGTCATTGAGCCCGAAGAATTTTGATAGATACCTTAAAATGTAAGTTTATTAGAGAATGTATTGTTGTTATAATAAAGTTTAGGCATTTAAGAACATTTGTTATATCAAATTGTTTTATATTTTGATCTGTAATTAACCTGTAAAAAAGTTCTCATATAAAAACAAAAATTTAGAACAAAATTTTTGTATTTTTAATAACTTAAATGCAGTTTAGCTTTTTTAGCTAAAGATTATAAAACGAAAATCCTGAATAAAATTGAATAACAGTTAATAATGTTACCCAATATAAAATTAAATAATATTTAAAAAAACATGCTTTTATAAAATTCTCTAAAAAGTACAAAATAAATTATAAAAAAATGGGGTGCAATCGTTGCAATTGTTGGAGTGCAAAAGAAAGCTCTATTTTGTGTTTATAATTTATTTAGTACTTTTCAGAGCATTTTATAAAAGTGTGTTTTAATTTTTTTTCTAAATATTATTTATTTTCTACATTTTAGTCTTTGTTCGTTACAAATCTGTAATTAATACTTTGCTTATTTAATTTTTCTAATTTAAATATTTTTTTAATTAATTTAAGACTTAATATTGTTTTGTTATTCATCATATGACTAAATTCCGAATTTCAGATCAAAAGCTTACTGTGAAGTGGATCAAAATGTGATTACAAAATTTGTCATGGACAACAGGTAAAGAAAAACATGTACAAACAACAAATGTCTCATGCTCTTTTATACTAACCAAATCTGGTCAGATTGAGACAGTAATTATCGAGAAACCAGTAATCTCTTTGTTCAATCTCTTGTGCACAAATGGATTTGACCATGACATAAACAATTATTGGCATTGCGCATAGGAAAGTCATAGCAAGCCAGGCAGCATTCAGGATGTAAGTCATCACCATCAGCTATTTGTAGAAAAAAAATTAAACAGTTTCAATCAATAACTATATTAGGTTTATTTGTGTTTGGATAGTTAAAATTAATAACAGAATTGAGAAAACTGTTTTAAAAAACAAACTTTTAGAAAAATGATTTATTATTAATATAAACTTTACCATCGTATGAGATCAAAATTAACAGAACAGATTGAAAAAATACTAGGCTCCTTTAAAAAAGTTTTACCATAACCAAACTTGACACAATGAAAACTCTATTTAAAATATTAAACCCATGAATCGAGAGCGTTATTAACCAAATTTCAACCTAACAATTTTGTTTTATAAAAATCTCAGTATATTTCATATTAGATTATAAACAAACTTATAAACTGCTATATGTTTACTCCAAGATAACAATGCATAAGGTAATATGATATAGTATTCAAATCATCAAATGTTATTTCACATCCATTTCTTGCATTCAAAGAAACACTCACCACTCCAGCAAAGACTCGGCCACCAATAGCAGACTTGAAATTAGCAAAGACATTTTCTCTTGTCAGTCCCGTTGAAAGGAAACTGAAAGTGAGAAGGACTATGGTGTAGACGGCCATGAAGATCCCAAAGATGGTAAAAAGAACCTGAATGTTTTGCAGCCTTTTTGTGGAATAAACAAAACATGTCATTTGTGTAGATTAATAGAAAATTTAACCACATTTAAAACATCGACAGTATAATATAATGACAAAAAAAACACAAAAAAAACTTCAAAGAAATTTTTTTAAACTGTTACTAATTTTTATTTGGTTAGTTTTGTTTATCCCAGCAAAGTAATAACTAAAAATTCAAGCAACAGTTTTAAGATGACAGCTTATTTTAATTGTAGCTTCTTAGGAAGTTTGTAGTTAAGCAGCTTGTGTTGAATATCAGTAGATATTGTGTATTGAAATATTTATACCCTGAACTAGTTTAGATATTTATCATTTTAATTCACCATTTACACTAGTTTAGTAAGATTGCAAATAAAATTCACATATAAAATTCAAACGTTTTTATAACCATGGTACGTTGACATTGTAGAGTCGACTAAATATTCCATTGAGGGTAAGATCAAGTGCCCTGTATCCTGTGCCACAAAACAGTCCAACACCCAGACATGTAGTTATTGTTGCTATCAAAGAAGCATAGGGTATTCGTCCAAGGCAATCTTCACATCCTGTAGAATTTTCTTATAAATAATAAACAAGCATTTGATTTTATGATATATATTCAGTTTCTGCTGACTGATGAAGAATCAAAAACCTAAATTTACAAATAAAACTGGTAATCTTCAATTCTTCAATGGCCTGATGTGTGAAAGATTAATTCATTAATACATTCTCAGCTATAATTAGCTAATTAGGGTTAGGTTAGTTTCTGTTTCAGTTTTAGGGTTAAAATAAAACTATTTCATTGCAAAAATCGGCCGCAACCGCTAAAGTGAAAGATAACCATACATTTTTTTATAAAATCATGTTCAACTCACCTTTGCCCCCCATATTTTAAATTTTTAAATTTTCTCTCAAATACTTAAATTCATTCGACGGATTACAACATATTAATTATCTTATTAACATAAAATTTCTTGATTACGTAGTTAAAAAGTCATACATAATTCGCGAATAAACTTGAACGAACTATGTATATACAATCTAGGTAAACAGGTAAAAATGCTTAAAAGTGAACTTAACAGCTCAATTTATATTTTGTAAAGTCACCATAGATATATATAAAAGTCACATTATGATTTAAATATATAAATTTACTGATTAATTAAATAATTTAATTTTAACTTTGTTAAACTGAATAATTGTAAAAAGTTATTAAGTATTCCAATAACTAGATGTCGCTAACATTTTTATATTTCCTCTGGCTTAGTCTGGCTGTCATTGGAAATAATTTATTGATTAGAAATTAGACAGAATATATATATATATATATATATATATATATATATATATATATATATATATATATATATATATATATATATATATATATATATATATATATATATATAATTTAATATATATATAATTTATTGATTAGAAATTAGACAGAATATATATATATATAAAGTTTTAATTGTTAAATTATTCAATTTATATAAAAACGCACTTATGTCGAACAAGAATTGCATAGAAAATTCTGGATAAATCATTTTATGTCAAAAAAGTGTGCGCTATGAAAAAATAGAATTGTTACGTGACCAAAATATCTGTGAGTCATTATGATACTGATTGCCACTGCCGACTTTGCTTGTGATTTCAATGAATTCAAATGACAAGCACAAAGAAATGCATCGGTGAAGAGAAAAGCAGAGAGCTAAGCAATGATAAATGAATGCACACGCACACCGAATGAGAGAAAGATTCCGTGGGTGTGACTTTTTGTTTGTTGGAAATGAGTGACGTTTGATTAAGTCACTAGCAGTGACACTCGAGTAATTCATCAATTGGCACGTTTCGCTTTTTTCAATTCTTCCATCCAGCTCTCATTTCTTCTCTGCACATTCAGCTAACTGCCTACCTATGACTTATTTACATTTCCAAATCTCTCTTTTACTTCTATATTTATTCATTCGTCCGTTCATTCATTTTTATATCGGTCCATCCTCAGATTACGGGCCTAATAGGGTATTTTTCATTTTTTCATGCACACACAAGCAATTACACGCCTGTGCTCTTTCTAACTTCCGGTCTATTTTCTGGTTAACTGGGTCATCTTTTATTCATGCGGTGCTTAGTCGAACGCTATTTCCTTTCATTGGCAAATGCTGCTGAATGTTGTAGACCAATACCAAATACAGTTATGTTAGAAATTTGCAACTGTGTTCAACTTACTTGTTACATAATGTCAATAATTTGTTATTTATTTCATCTTCAACGATGACCGATATCCGTGCTTTAAGTGTCTTTAAGTTACTTATTTGAATAGTAGCACGATCATAAAACGACGATCCAGTTAAAAAGAAACTACGAAGATGATGATGATGATACGGAAAGTGATGGGGAGCACTTATGGTTTACGACGTGGCTAATTATGACAAATACACGAATTCCATTTGACGAATGGACGCTGTGTCCACGACTGTCCTCTCTACAGATTGAGTACATGGGTGAGAGGTGAATGGATATATATATATATATATATATATATATATATATATATATATATATATATATATATATATATATATATATATATATATATATATATATATATATATATATATATATATATATATATATATATATATATATATATATATCAGCTTCAAAAAAGCTATTTTAGTTTGATAATATATCAGCCATTTTATCAAAAATATAGTCCAATATTGGTGTGAAATATCTATACAAGTACGAAAGAATTGAATAGTGCGGTTTTTCGATGAAAAACTTCTAAAAGTAATTTTTTTAAATAATTAATATGAACAGACCCAAATATTTTACATGAACGCAATTGTAAGAATTTATTAAAACATATATAATGGCTAATTAACAAAGATAATTTTACATCAATCTTTCTGTGATTTTATCATCAGTTAAACCAGTTTATTTATTCATATAGTTTCATGCGGTACAATTTTTTTGAATATATTTTGCGGGGAGTGAAGAGTTTAACTACAAAATTTACTTGTGCTGGTAAAAAACATAAATATATTTACAATAATCTTTCTTTTTAGTGCATTTTTGAAAACTTGTTTTTAAAAACTCAGCTTAATACTTTGGCCGCTGGCTGGCTGGCTGGTGAGGCGAAAACTAGACAACGTAGAGAGTTCTGGTTTTTTGCATAAAAGTTGTGGCAAAAAGTTATTCCGGAGGTGATTATTTTATTTGCTCTCCGCTTTGATTATTTCCGTTAATTCCGTAAAGTTTCCGTTAATTCCATCTACGAATAATGTTGATATGGTGCTTCTGCGCAGCTGCCTTTCCTGCTTCTCTTCGTTTTTACTCTTTCAATACTGTTCGGTATTCTTTGTTAAGTTTATTGTTTCGATTGTATTTGCTTTTGATTTTGCTATGTTATTATACTTTGTTTTTGTTTCCTGAATGTTTTTTCAGGGTTCGCCGTTCTCGTTTTGTATTTATCCCTGACAATTTAATGATGTCACCATTGTTACATTATTTTATTTATTAAACTCTGGAACAGTTTGCTTCCGTAAATACGTTTTAAATAATTTTGTTTACTGTAGCTTTTAGTGAAATACAGTTTTGTTAACATTACTACAACTTAGTTAAACGCAGTGGCGTAGCTAGGATTTTTGGCACCCGGGGCAAAATCTAATGAATGCGCCCATACAACATCCCATCTGTTTTTAACTTTGCTTCTAAAAAGAGCTGATGACCGGGTAGGGGGCGTAATCGGAACCACTTTTCAAAAATTTTTCGAAACCTTTGTTTCATTTTTCCTCCACCCAAAAAACCGTATGACCGGAGGGTAGTCGGAGCTACTTCTCATAAAAGAAAGAAACTATAGTCGTTTTTTTTTCTGGCGCCCCCATGATGGCGTCCGGGGCAGCTTGTCCTCTGTTCCCCTTTATCTACGCCTCTAATTAAACGTATGATTTTTTAATTTCCATGCAAGTTCGATTTTCGAATTCTGTGATACTAACTTTTAATTTGAAGATTTTATTGGAAAGAGTTTGCAGTAGAAAGCACTGACTGCTATTCAAGAAGGAATCGAAGAACGAAGTTAAACAAGTAAAGGAAAAACGAGTTTTTCAACACAAACCTTGATTTCAAACACACTCAATTTAGAAATATGAAAGATGTTCAAATTAAGTTTTTTTAATTGAATCATGTATTTTCATCCAATATAAAGCTATGCTGAAAGTTTCAGCTTCCTAGCTATTCAAAAAGCTGGTTAAATTTTACTTGCAAGATTTGCGTACAGAGAAAAACCCACACACATACACAAACAGAGATTTGAGCCCAAATAAAAACTTGTATTAAAAATTTGTAATACAAGTTTGTAATAAAAGTTTGTAATAAACGTTTGTAATAATAATAGTTTGTAATAAAAGTTTGTAATAATAGTTTGTAATAAAAGTTTGTAATAATAAAAGTTTGTAAAAAGAATGATTTTTTTTGTTATTAAAAATTATCTCTTAAATGCTCACAGCTTGACAAAAAATAAAAATATGAAACATTTATTTAAATAAACTTAATCTATCATAGAAACCATAGACTGAGTACTAAAAGCTATAGTACTCTATAGTAGAAACATACAAAATGAACGTACACATTTTTATTTTTTGTCAAACTTTTTAAGAGATATTTTCGGATAACATCAAAAAAATATTTCATCTTTTTAAATGGATTTCAAAATAAAAGTGTGTTTTCAAAAGTGTTTTATTTATTTCTACTTCATTTTCTCAGTTTTTAGAATTTTATATATGATTTAAGTAATCCTTCACTTCCTAATATACCAATATATATATACATACATAAACTGTTTCAATGCAATATTATTACTAGTGATAACCCGACAAAATGAGGGAGTTTTTGATGTTTTATCAACAAATGTAAATATCGTGGTTTTGTGACTGCAGCTTCTCCTGAAGCTATATAGTCTTTTCTAGTATCTTCTATCATTGAATAAAAGAATCAAAAGCTTTAGTTTATGCTGGGATCGGGTGATCATGCAAACGACCATATTTTGGCATCTGTGATTTGTCTATTTAAAAAATGATATGATTCAATTGATATTTTTACTTAATAATATCACTAGGTTTTTTTACTGTATGACATGTTTTTAAATTATATCTAAATCAATCTAATCACTAAAGACGAAAGTACCCCCTACACGGCAAAACATAAACCCGCCACTGTATTTCACACCAACAGTGGCCTCTATATTTGATAACATTATTGAAAAACCAAAAATTTCGACATTTTTACTTAAAAAATGATTTCTTTGTGAAAACAATACAAACTTTTCTTTGACGTTTTTGAAAATAAAGACATTTTTGAATTTAAAAAAATTCTGTTTTTTTTTTAAACTCAAACTTGATTTCTATGTATACAAAAGCAGTTGTTGAGTGATAGGGTTTAAGAAGTATTAAATAATTGAATCTATTTTTTTCCCAAAAACTCCTGAGTGCACAACTGACTATAACTATTAGGGTAATATAACTAAAAGGGTAACCAGGGACGTAAAGTACGGCCACGGAGTGCAAGGAGGCATTTGCCCCCCCCCCCAGATTTTCAAAATTTGAAATTGTTTACTTAGATTTTACAATTTTTATTTTAACTTTATTTAACCTAGTGATGATTCAATGCGTATTGGAATCCTTCTGGCGTGTGGCGTGTGTAGAAAATTCCCCCCCCCCTGATTTCCAAAATTAAATTTTTTTATCTATAATGTACTGTCTTTGTAAATTTTAACTTTACTTAACCTCGTGATGATTCAATGCTTATTGGAATTTTTTTGCATGTGTTGACAGTTTTTTGAGTTCAATGCTAGATTTACAAATAAATGCAAAGTAATAAACTGTGTATCAGAGTTGGTCCAAAGTTTAGCTGTTTTCTGTGCCAAAATACAATCAGCGAACTCCAGAAACTTTACCCTATTGGTGTATACATCGTTGATTTCCTAACAGCTGTTTACATCAAAGGTATTATTATTTATTACACAAAAATAAAAAAACTATTCTACACACCCCAGCTTGGACATTTTTTTTACTAATCAAGTAATCATGTACTTGCCCCTGCAATATGATAAATCATTCATCCTTCTTATACCCAGTGGCGGATCTAGAAATTCCTGGGAGGATACACTTCAGAAATTGTTCACATTATCTTCAAAAAAATATGATGACCAGTGAGGGCTAGTCGTAAGTATTTTTCTAAACTTTTTTTCAAAGACTTCCACTTTTTCCTCCCAAAAAGCTATGGTCATTTTTCAAAAACCAGTTATTATGCCCAAAAAATATCAATTGATACTCTGGTGGGGGGGATGCATCTCTCCACCCCTCCCTGCTTGTACTTATGTATTTATATAGTTGTAAAAGGTAATGTGTGTGTGAGTGCATTCGCTTATTACATCCAAGCCGCAAGAGCAACATTGGCATTAATGAGAACATTTAAAAAAATTTTTTAAAAATCTGTTATTTATTTGATGCTTTATTGGCAAAAAAACTAAGCAAAAAACCCGGGCAGCACTGGGTAACCCTGTGAGTAAGCTATATAATGGCGAAAAAAGTTCCTCCCTGGATAATGCTGAATTTACGTCCCTGGGGGTAACATAACCAGTGTTGGGTAAAATCACATTTCAAATGATTTGAAATCAAAATCAAAATCATTCGCTTCAGAGTGATTTTGAAATCAAAATCAAAATCATTTTTTCTTTCCACCACAAAATGATTTTAAATCAAAATCATGATTTTGATGATTTAAAATCATGAAATCATTACTAAGAAGTTTGCGCTTATTAAATATCTACTGATGACAATTCTTCTAGAATTCATTACAAGTCACAAAATCTTTATTTCAAAAAATGCTTTGGTTTAATTTCAAGAGTGTTAATTTCTCAAAAAGTGAATCAGAAAGTTTGTTTCTTCATGGCGTCTCAATCCAGCCTGCTATACCCATACCGAATAGACGTTCAACAGGGGCAGATGAAGGAATAGGTGTACTGTAGTACACGAACATCTTAATACACGAATATAATAATGTTAAGCATGAACAAGTGATGTCTCATTTGCATAACGAGCTTAACAGTTGATTCAGTGTGCACCACTGCTGACATTTGGTCAGTTAACAACAAAAGTTTTTTGGGAATGACTGTACATTGGCTATCGTTGTGCAAAAATTGCTGGTAGCATTCTTGGTCCTCGAGAGTTCCTTGTTGACACAGTTACAACACTTAGCGATTACTTTTTCATCCACTTCTTTAATAATCTTGAAGAAATGTCCATCTAAAATAACAGGCAAACGAGCTCCGTCCATTTTTTTAACAACCTTAACAGCGGAACGTAAACAAGTAGCACGAGCCAGAACAAGAAAGACCGATTAGATACATCGATGAGTTATGAGTAAAAACCATTGATATAAGAATGGTAAAAACCATAAGCTAATAGCATAGAATTACTCCAAAAAAAATTGATTTAATTTTAAATCGTGTAAAATCATTTTCGCTTATGGAAATTTGATTTCAAATCAAAATCAAAATCACGCATTTTCAAATGATTTCAAATCAAAATAAAAAATCATAATATGATTTAAATCACGATTTCAAATCTTACTCAACACTGAACATAACAATAACTGTCGGGGTACTATACTGCTACTACAATGTTAAGGGAGCTGTTTATTTTTTTTAACTGAAAGCTTTTGTGATTTCATTCAAAACAAAAAAATTTTCTTACTCAAAATAGCTTTTATATAAATTTAAAATACAACTTCTCCATAATTTTGAAATAATTTTAATGTTTATATTTTTAAATAATTTTAAGATTTGTATTTTATATAAAATAAAAATTTCAGTTATTAAAAGTGACTTTAGCTAGGCTATTTTAGGAGAAATATCGATGAGTCCATGGTCTGAGTGAACACAAACCCTTTTCCCGTCATCCAATCGATGTGAAACTTGGTTCATAGACTCGTCAGGACCAAACAATAATTTTGAGATGGTCACGTTCAAAAAATTTTTTAATCCTTCATTTGAACGCTCAGCTTAAAAATCTATGCATCATTACGTCATCGTTTATTTCATTGAAAGACAACAAATTTTTTATTCCACATTTAACCATTTCACGTATTTCTATCAATCTGAAATTTTTGACGTCGATTCGATAATTCATATATATTAGGATATTTTATTTATAATGAAATATTGTTTTTATACCAATTTTATTTAAATTATTGATTATCAGCTTTTCTTTTCATGTTTGCAGATATTATTTTTACACTAAAAAT
Source organism: Erpobdella octoculata (assembly GCA_963978895.1). Classification (NCBI taxonomy): domain Eukaryota; kingdom Metazoa; phylum Annelida; class Clitellata; order Hirudinida; family Erpobdellidae; genus Erpobdella; species Erpobdella octoculata. The sequence goes on from OZ022242.1 coordinate 14,154,921, forward strand.
ATTTTTTACATGGAATAAACTAATCTATATACTATTATTTAGAATTCTTTATTCCATGTTTATATATTATAGACTTATATCTTCATAAAAAGTATTTACATTGAATTGGTATCTTTCTATTTAAATATTTAAAGGATTTTAATAAACAAATTTTTTTATGGCTCCCTTGTTTTCACGTCTAAAAAACTCACACACTTTGCACGCGAATCGTGCTGGTTCAATAAAAACTAGTTTAATTTTTCACCCTGATCTATCAGCCATCAAACATAGGGCATAGAATAGACTCATGTAAAATAAGCAGTGAACTACAGACTACTTATATGTACCAGCCCACCTTAATCCATGAGCATTGAAATTGGGTTGGTTAATGAAAGACCACTGGATATCCTGCTGTTTTCGGTTTGGGAATAAGAAGTGACATATTAGTGTTCGACAACACGGATAGTGATAAACAAACTTTTTCGGTTTATTTTTTATTTGCATTTTTTGGTCAAGTTTTTTAGGATATCCATACACCCATCCATCCATCTGTTCATCCATCCGTCCGTCCATCCATCCATCCATCCATCCATCCATCCATCCATCCATCCATCCATCCATCCATCCATCCATCCATCCATCCATCCATCCATCCATCCATCCATCCATCCATCCATCCATCCATCCATCCATCCATCCATCCATCCATCCATCCATCCATCCATCCATCCATCCATCCATCCATCCATCCATCCATCCATCCATCCATCCATCCATCCATCCATCCAACCATCAATCCATGCGTCCGATCGCCCGTGCATACTACACCAGCCTAATCACTGATTCAACATGCATTCCGTTCTCTCAGTTTATAATTAGAAAATCTTTCCAAGCGTCAAAAATTTTCCATCGTTCTTTTAGATCGGAATTACATCTTATTTAGAATTTTTTGTTGCACACGTCACTTCCGGCCGGCCGTTTCCGTCATATTTCACGCGGGCTTCCGCCACTAAGCGCGCTCGTTTGAACTTGAACTCAACCTCGCTCACATCTACACACTCAGACATTTGCACACGCGTAGATTTTCTATTATTTCTCTAATTAGAGAGTGTATAATGTTTGCATGATGCCCGAATAGGTGATACGTAAACACTTAGCTTCTGGTTGAGATAGTATCCCCCTCTTTTTCTTTATCTCTCTTTATACTTTCATTATACTTTATTATACTTTATTATACTTTCATTATATATATATATATATATATATATATATATATATATATATATATATATATATATATATATATATATATATATATATATATATTATATACGCCTGAATGATTTCGTATCTCACCTCACCTCATTTCACCGCGGCAGATCAACTCGACCGAGAACATCACAAGGCATATCATCGAGTATCATCGACCAAAAGATAAACCCTCAAATTCGCTTGTTTTCTTTATTTTTTAAATCCTTTATTTTAACTTCATCGTGTCTGCTTGCTCGCTTGATCCATACGTTGGAACTCTTTAACACTTAGAAAAAACCAACTTCCCGTAATACTATCGAGTTGAAATTTGGTAGGTTTATTTGCCACTGCGGGCTTTGCATTTAAATTAATTTTCAGTTCAATTAGATTAATTTTGATTAGATTTAATTTTGAGCAAATTAAATTTTACAATTAAATTAATTAAAACTTATAAAATTTTTAAATTACAAACTTTATGTAAAGAAACAAACCATCAATTTTCAGTTTATTTAATTTAAAAATTTATAATAAAAAATTGTTTATTCCGTATTGATTCGAAAGTCTCTTATATTTTCTATCCTTACACACCTACTTCACCTATTAAGTATTTGGAAAACAGTATTTATATTTTTTAAACTTACTATCATCAAAAATATTTTGCAAAAAAATGTTATTTGCCGAATTACAAAATTATAAAGGGTTTTTAAAAAACGAAGTATTTTTACGGTTCACTTGTTATTCTTTATCTCTCTTCATTCTCTTCTACAGTTTATAATCCCTCGGTCCTTTCTTGCTTTCATTATCTCTCACTCTCACACTATTTTCAGTTGTATTATTTCAGTTTCTTCAGTTGTTTTCTGTCATTATTATTATTACTAGGTAGTTTTAGAGCGACTAAGGCGCTCGTTAAATTAAAATTAGTATTTAATTATTATTTTCTACTTTTTAGTTTTTTTAATTGCTTTTTACATATTTATATAAAGTATATTTATATACTAGCGGGGGCACCCGGCGTTGCCCGGGGTGTTTAGAAGTTTTTCTAATGTTTGTCTCTCTCGCTCCCGTTTCCTTCTCCGCTTTCCCGTTCCCGTCGCGTTCCCGGTCGCTTTTCCGCTCCCGGTCGCTTTCCCGCTCTCGGTCGTTTCCAGCTCCAGGTCGCTTTCCCGCTCCCGGTCGCTTTCCCGCTCCCGGTCGCTTTCCCGTTCTCGGTCGCTTTCCCTTTTCCGCTCTATCGTTCGATTTCAGTTGGCTTCCCGTTCCCGTTTTAGCTCATTTATGTATGTATATGTATGTGTATATATATATATATGTATATAGTTCCCGCTCACTCACCCGCTCTGCTCCGCTCATTTTGTGACGGATTTCAATTTTTTTCACTATATTTGATTCCCTTTGACTCTCAAGGTTTTTTGAAAATTTCATTACGATCGGATGAATGGTGTAGCAATGCATAAAGGACATACATACATACATACATACATACATACATACATACAAACATTCATACATACATACATACATACATACATACATACATACATACATACATACATACATACATACATACATACATACATACATACATACATACATACATACATACATACATACATACATACATACATACATACATACATACATACATACATACATACATACATACATACATACATACATACATACATACATACATACAAACATTCATTTATATATATATAGTTCCCGCTCGCTCACCCGCTCCGCTCCGCTCATTTTGTGACGGATTTCAATTTTTTTTCTCTATATTTGATTTCCCTTGACTCTCAAGGTTGTGTGAAAATTTCATTACGATCGGATGAATGGTGTAGCAATGCATAAATAACATACATATATATATATATATACATATATACATATAGATAGATAGATAAATAATAGTTCATAGTCCTTTACACCAGGTGTTTTAAAACTCATATAACAGTATGTAAGAAATACTCAAATACCGATTACTTTCTGTCGTGGATCTTAATGTGACCATTTTTACTTTTCCTCCACTTCTATCCAGGCTTGGAACTGGCTCACAAAAACGAGAAGGAGTTGTTTTCTATCATTCTCGGTGTATCAGTAATAAATATATTTATTGTATAATTTTACCTTGGTCAAAAAACAATTTTATTTGTTTCAAGGTTCGGGCAGATCAATTGGTCACAAAATCAAATAAGACCAACCAAACAATAAATTTATTCAATTATCAAATTATTAGGGACAATTGCTCGGTTCAAGGTTTCTTTAAACCGCCCCAAACAGATCTTCGAGTTGTTGAGGCTGCAATGACAAGAGGACCAGAGTGCATTAACTTTATACGTGCCTTCAACGCTTTTTCCACTTTCATTTGCCCCAACACCATGACTGCCAGTAACACTATGAGTACGAGGCTGGTAGCGGCTATCAAGCTGCCACTTTCCAGCCACACTCCGGTCATTTCTGGCGGGCTTTCCATCGCCACGGCTTGTATGTTTTGTGGAATGACCTTGCAGAACACGCTGAAGGTTTTCTCCGGTTTGTTGTCAGCTGGTTTATCGTAGTAGAGAAGACAGGAATAATCGTCTATTTCCTGAAAAGTTTAGACATTCTGTCATGTAACGAAAAATTAATTATTAATTATTCACATAAGAAGTTTTTTAATACACATTTCTTTCCTGTATTAAATACCATTTATACCTTCGGTATTGTTGATAGGATTCAATAAACATAAGCATGTGGCCTTTAAATGTACATGTAAGATGAAGATGATTCATCTTACGTATTTTCATAGTATTTGTTTATTTTATTTTATTATGTGTGCATATTTTGGTTGTGTTGAAACAATAGTCATTTATGTATGAATGTATCTGTGTGTATATGTGTGTATATGTGTGTATATATATGTATATATATATATGTATATGTATGTATATATGTATATTTGTGCTCCTGTGACATTGTGTGTGCGTATAATTTTTGTATCATTAATGTATATATATGTATATGTGTGTTTGAGTGTATATATACATTGATGGATGTATGTATATGTATATATATATATGTATATATATATATGTATATATATATAATTGGTATTGGACCTTTTCCTTTTTGTGGTCCTCAATAGAAAAAAGTAAGGTTGTAGAGAACATGGTGTAAAAGACTATAAACTATAATAAAAAAAAAATAAAAAAAAAAAAAAAAAAAAAAAAAAGGTTGTAGAGAGAGAAATTGGAATTATCAAAAGATTTGTCAGAACCGGGTTAACTTCTGCAAAGTGAGATAAGTCAGTTTAGAGTCAAGAAAAGGATTATATTCAAGGAAGAATAATAAAGTTAAAATAAAATTCGAGAAATATTGTGTTATAAATAACTTCGACTTTAACGTTACGAATCGCTAGAAAGCATATTCCTCTACGTTTACATTGGTGACCCCGACGTATTTACGCATTTTCATACGTAAATATATTTTCTGAAGTTGTTTGATCACAAGTGACCGATTTTTTTTTCTTTTGTAAAAGATGTCTGACGAGAAATTCATTGCGATGGGACAAGCTCTAGGCTATTCCGGAGAGGATTTAAGGAATTACGTCAAGGAGTTGAAGGATGAAGAAAGAGTTAGGAGATTGGAAGAACGCGAGGATAAAAAGGCTCAGCAAGAACGGGAAGAACGAGAACTTCAACGAGAGCATGAGCGCCAACAACGTCAACATGAATTAGAATTGAAGAAGCTGGAATTGGAGGGCCAAAAAAAAATAGAGCCAAAACCGTCGGCGGAGGCTACTAAGATTCCTTATCCAAAGTTTTCTGAAGGTGATGACATCGACGCATTTTTGCTGAGATTTGAGTCATTGGCAAAAGCCAATGGTCACCCTCAGAAGGATTGGGGAATGCTTCTAGGGTCGTTGCTTAGTGCGAAGACTTTGGAAGTGTTTGGCCAACTTAGCGATAGTCAGATGCAGGACTACAGAACGGCAAAGGAGGCACTCCGTCGTTTTGGGAAGTCAGCGGAAGACTATCGCATAATGTTTCGAGAGTCAAAACCTGAACCGGAGGAGACCTGGGAACATTATCTAGTGCGGCTAGATAGCCACCTCAGGCGCTGGGTAGATCTCGCGGGCAAACAAAATCTGTTGTTTTTGTTTCTGAAAGAGCAGTTTTTCGGAAAGTGCCCGGCGGGAATGGTCGAGTACTTGTTGGAGAAAGAGAGCAGAGATGTCAATGAGCTGTGCCTTTGGGTCAACAAGTACAGCCAAGCCCACCCAGAGAAGAGGTTGGCAAAATTGGACAGCAATAGCAGGATGGGTTGGAACCGGGGTCAGTCGGTCGGTGACGCCAAAATGGTTGAACCTCGCTGCTACAACTGTCATCAAACGGGGCACATGGCAAGAGAGTGTCGGCAGAGTAGCCCTAGTAATCCTGTATTTTGCCAAACACGGAAAGAGACGACTACGTCAGCACCATGCAAGGATTCCGGCGTTGTGAATGCATGCGCTGCCATGGTGATGGAAGGAAAAATGGATGAGGTGGAATTGAAGTGTGGATGCGTTTTGCCTGTCATTGCGGATAGTTGTTGGCACTCAGGGGAAAAGTTTAATTTAACCAGAGGGTTTGTGAACAGAAAACCGGTAAAAGTTTTGAGGGACACTGGCTGTACTGCCATAATGGTAAAGGAATCATTAGTGCACCCGCGTCAGATGACCGGAAGAACAAGACCTTGTGTTTTGATCGACGGCACAGTTCGGGTAGCTCCAACAGCAGTGGTAAAAATCAAAACAGACTGGTTCAGAGGAACCAGAGAGGTGGTGTGCATGAAAAACCTACTTTGCGATCTCGTGCTGGGAAATGTTGAAGGGGTAAGGGGTTTTGATGCAATGGCGGCAGGAAAACGCTTTGGTCGGAAACCACAGAAATCCGCTTCCAACTACGACAGCACTCAGAGGAATGATCGGGTAAATTTTAGAAAATCGTCGGCTAACTCGGAGCTGTATCAAAGCAAGGAAAGAAACACGTCTGCCATTTCAAAGGTAGGAAATAAAGTTGAGGCAAAAGTTCAAGCTTTGAATCCGCCAAAAGAAAGACCAAGGCTCAATATTCTGCCTAGAGGCCAAAATGGAGGGGTGGGGAAAGATGGAAAGTTGAATTCGGCAATCTTCGGAGATGCCCGCCCTGTTGACACAGCACGCAGAGAGATAGAGATTGAGAATAAGTTGAAAGTAAACTATTTCAAAGGCAAGGAGAACTTCGGTGCTGACTTTCTTAGTCGTAAAGAGAGTGACGATGTAATCAAGAAACACTGACGCGTTTCTTTTTTCGAAGAGGGGGGATATGTAAGATGAAGATGATTCATCTTACGTATTTTCATAGTATTTGTTTATTTTATTTTATTATGTGTGCATATTTTGGTTGTGTTGAAACAATAGTCATTTATGTATGAATGTATCTGTGTGTATATGTGTGTATATGTGTGTATATATATGTATATATATGTGTATATGTATGTATATATGTATATTTGTGCTCCTGTGACATTGTGTGTGCGTATAATTTTTGTATCATTAATTTATATATATGTATATGTGTGTTTGAGTGTATATATACATGGATGGATGTATGTATATGTATATATATATATATATATGTATATATATATGTATATATATATATGTATATATATATAATTGGTATTGGTCCTTTTCCTTTTTGTGGTCCTCAATAGAAAAAAGTAAGGTTGTAGAGAGAGAAATTGGAATTATCAAAAGATTTGTCAGAACCGGGTTAACTTCTGCCAAGTGAGATAAGTCAGTTTAGAGTCAAGAAAAGGATTATATTCAAGGAAGAATAATAAAGTTAAAATAAAATTCGAGAAATATTGTGTTATAAATAACTTCGACTTTAACGTTACGAATCGCTAGAAAGCATATTCCTCTACGTTTACAGTACATATGAACCTGGACCCCATTCAAAAATTCATATATGCTTTCATTCTTTACATGGACCTAAGCTAATGATAAACAAATTTGAAAAACCACCATTTCGTTGTTCTGAAGGTGAACGCGTATCGAATAATCTGCTTCCGTGCTGGTTGTGTCATTGATCCACATTTCAAGACCGTATCCTGAAGTTTGGAATTTGACCACTGGTGCGTATCTCCCGCAGTAAGTGACACGACATCTGAGCATCATAAAGCTGTGGTCTCCAAGAGAAGCTGGAGTTGCTGAACAAATCGGCTTTTCTAGGATGGCATGACCCTCGGACAACCAGGCCAGTTTTTTGGGATAATCATGAACCACACTTTGAATGCAAACATAAGAACCGCAAAGGTGTGTTGAGCGGCGTATGTCGACCGGGTCTGACAGAACGATCAGATCGTAGCGATAGTGTTGCCACTGGTCGATTGAATAATAATTGTCGATTTTTTTGTAAGGCATATCGCTTGACCAAATAACTTTCTTCCGTCCCGACGGGTCGATATGAATCCAGGAGACCTCGATGTTTAGCTTTTGGCCGTCTATAATGGAATATTCATTGATGAATCTTCTTACGCCGAGACGAATACTTGTGTTTTTTGCAGGAATTGATTTCGGCCTGTAGAAGTAACAGCTGCAGTTCAGCCTAAAGTATCCTTCATCGTGGCTGAGAACAAAACTCTTCGGTTTTATTACAATAGAAGGCTCAAGCGAATAAGCCAGCTGAAAGCTGGCATTTCTTTGGGAACAGTGTTCGCCAAACTCAAAGATGAATTTAGAACAATTAAAAAGAGTAAATGTTGCATTTGTAATGACATCCCTTAACGATCCCAGGTTCACCTCTCCAAAACAGTTTTTTAATTTATGGATGCGCATTTGGTCAAAACAGAGATTTTCAATGCCCTCAATCTTTAAAAACCTCAGCACTATGACACCGGTTTTTTTCAAATTTACAGTCGCTTTGCACTTTTCAGGAATTTTTGTATTTTTAGGCAAGTTCTGACCTTCAAAGAAAATGATGGCTGACGAGGCACTAAGGGTTACCTGGCAGGGCTCGCCACACTGAGCCCTGATGGAGTGATTACGCTGGTCAGCTCGTTCACAATTGTAGTACAAGAAACTTCCGACGTCTTGTCCGTTGCAATTAATCCCAGGTATTGCGGAATCTAGTCCGTTGACCGTTTTAGCTCGCTGAACTTGCGTAGAATTTATTATACTGCAATTCAAGTTTGAAAAAGGAAGTATTTCGTAGCTACAAGTTTCCAAACATTGCTCATCAGATGTCGCCGTTTTCTGTTTGCTGTAGTAATCAGAGTAGCAATTTAAATACACTTCTCGGTATTTCAGATTTGTTTGTTTATTTTCCGGGTTTGGCGTTGTCTTCAAAGCCCTTTCCAAACAGGACATGCGTTTGTCAGGCCCAAGACGGCACTGGTATCTAGTTAGAAATAAGTGGTTTAAGTGCACAGTTGAGTAACCAAAATACCGCAAAACTTTGGTTCCGTTGGAAAAACCCAAATGGATGCAGACGATGTCGCTTAGATACTGATTCCACAACTCGTCTGAAAATCTGATCCACTTTCGATCGTAAAAAACTTCCAGGCGGCCGCTCGCATTGTTGTGACCGTTACGGAGTCGAATTGACATGGGGATGTAGTCGATGGTATCCACGCCGGGGGAGGGCAGGAGAGCCGTTCGAATGAAAAAAGCTAGCAGTACCTGGGCGTGGGCGGGGGTCGTCCAATGATTCATGTTTCACTATTCGTTCATTTATAAAGGGCAGGTATATTAAATGTCACCTGTTGAGTTTTTATCCGGTAGCTGGCAGGTGTGCAGTGATGGTCAGCAGTTTTGTTTATTGTTTAGGCGCAGTCTTAAATCAACTGATCAAATCAGTTCTATTTAATTTTAGGTAAAATTTTCAGTTTTCGTAAATAATTATTATGTGATGTAAATAAAAATTTAAATGTGTTATTGATATAAATGTGAAACAAATTAAAATAGTTTATAAAAGAACTTTAAAAAAAATAAATGTTTTTAATACGATATAAACAATTGGTGACGCCAGCACACACAAACAATGATTTAGATGAAGTATAAAAGCTTTTAAATTTATGCGACGCGAGTCACCATATCATTATATTTGTTATATATATAAATATAAATATTTTTTTAAATAAATGTTATATTAGTTTTATTTATATTAATATGTCTTATTTAAATCTATGTTTTATAAACATACTAGCGGGGGCACCCGGCGTTGCCGGGGTTTTTAGAGGTTTTTCTAATGTTTGTCTCTCTCGCTCTCGCTCCCGTTTCCTTCTCCGCTTTCCCGTTCCCGTCGCGTTCCCGGTCGCTTTTCTGCTCCCGGTCGCTTTCCCGTTCTCGGTCGCTTTCCCTTTCCCGCTCTATCTTTCGCCCTCAGTTGGCTTCCCGTTCCCGTTTTCGCTCATTTATGTATGTATATGTTTGTATATATATATATATATATATATATATATATATATATATATATATATATATATATATATATATATATATATATATATATATATATATATATATATATATATATATATATATATATATATATATATATATATATATATATATATGTATATAGTTCCCGCTCACTCACCCGCTCCGCTCCGCTCATTTTGTGACGGATTTCAATTTTTTTCACTATATTTGATTCCCCTTGACTCTCAAGGTTGTGTGAAAACTTCATAAGGATTGGATGAATGGTGTAGCAATGCATACAGAACATACATATATGCATACATACATACATACATACATACATACATACATACATACATACATACATACAAACATTCATTTATATATATATATATATATATAGATACTAGCGGTTAGAGATGGGAATCGAACCCTTATTTAAGAGTTCGAATTCGGTTCGGTTCGGTAGTGGCTATAGTTCGGGTTCGGTTCGCTAGTGGTTACAGTTTGGGTTCGGTTCGGTAGTGCTTTCAGTTCGAGTTCTGTTCGGGTAGCTATGGCTCGAGCTAGATTCGATGATAATCGCATTAAAAAAACAGTCAAAGTTTATTAATTCAAGACATTAAACAAACATATTGTTCCATATTGTAATTAAAAAAAATTAACATTTCTAATGTTTCTGTACTCATTCGAGCTCTTCGCTCACTCAGAGTCAGTCCACAAGTACACCCAGCAACTAGAACACCCAGTGAACGAATGTTTTCATTTTGTGAACCGAGACCAAATTTCATTTTTTGTCCATGTTGCTGACACTAAATTTGTTTTTCCTTCTGTAAAAAATGTTTCCAGCTCTTTTCTTGCTCCATTTAGAACCTTTTGCTAACTTATCAGTAGTCGCCATATGGCCATATTATTTGAGTTGTTCTATACAAACAACGAAATAGGTAATTCAAGCACCACGACCGCACGGTGTAATAAGCTACGCAAGAAAGAAAGTAAACATAACAACAAAGATGTGCATAAGCTTCCATAAGACAAACAATAACAGCGATATTAAATACAGAAAACAACGATTTTTATACCAAGAATATTTCATAGTCATACTTCAAATTTAAAAAAATTGGTTCGATGAATTTAGCATGGGTTTGTTCGGGTTCGGTTCGTTCAGAGCGAAACAGAGTTCGGGTTCGGTCGGTTCGGTCAACAACTAAGTTCGGGTTCGGTTCGGTTCGGTAAAAAGTAGGGTTCGAGTTCGGTGTGTTTGGTTCGGGTTCGGTTCGATTCCCATCTCTACTAGCGGTGTACCAGGCGTTGCCCGGGGTTTTTAGAGATTTGTCTATCGTTTTTCTTTCTTAATCTCGTTTCCTTACCCGCTTGCTCTCCCGCTCCCGGTTGTTTTCCTGTTCCCGCTTGCTCTCCCGCTCCCGGCCGTTTTCCCGCTCCCGGTCGCTTTCCCGCTCTCGCTTGCTCTCCCGTTCCCGGTCGCTTTCCTTTTCCCGGTCGCTTTCCCTTTTCCCGGTCGCTTTCCCTTTTCTAGGTCGCTATTTCGTTCTCGGTCGCTTTTCCGTTCCCACTTGCTTTCCCGTTTTTGCTCATTCTCCAATTCTCGTTTCCGCTCGCTCTCCCGTTCCCGCTCCGCTCATTTTGTGACCGATTTTAATTTTGTTGCACAAAAACCTTCCCCGATTGACTCTCAAGGTTGTGGCAAAATTTAATTACGATCCGATGAATGGTATAGCAATAAGCAATGCATAAGAGGCTTTTGATAGAAACACGCATTTGTTTGGATTTTTCAGAATTGTTTTAATTCGTTTAATTAATTTATTTCGGTCAAGTTTAGATTTGTAAAGAAATGAGGCGACACAGAAAACGGAAGACAGGGATATGCCGTATTTTTACACACTTTTATTTAACTTGACTTCTCTGTCTGTTTGTCTGTCTGTCTGTCGTCAAATTTTGCAATCGATTCTAAACTATATATATATATATATATATATATATATATATATATATATATATATATATATATATATATATATATATATATATATATATATATATATATATATATATATATATATATATATCACAATCGATTACGTAAAAGTGTGTTTTTAAAAAACTTAGTTTTTTGATTCACTTGTTTCGCATATAACGCGCATCTTTGAAAGCATGGAGAGAGTATAAAAAAGACGTGACTTTATAAATAAACAAAATCTAATTAGTAAAATGTATTATACATATATTATCAAAAATACATTTGACATATTTACATTTTCTGATTAATAAAACAACATTCTTTTTTATGACATTTCCAGGCACGTTATATGCGTAAAATACGATATTTAAAAAATATTCAACAGGTCATGCAAGCTCTTTGAACATAATTTAAACTGATTGCAAGTTTCAGTTAATTTTTAGGAATGGAATTGAGAAAACAAAGAAGAGACCGGAAGAAAGAAATATAAAAAGAATTTATGATTATTCAATATATTCAGGTGGCTCGTGCGCTTTTGACTTCACTTTCCAGTGCTTGCGAGGGCGTGGCATTCCTTTGCAGTTTCCAACTGTGAGACTCCGAATGATTGCCAGTGCTCTCTTTTGATTTATTTCGATTCGAACCAATCGACCAATAATTGCTTCACTTTCTCCAACAGGCTGTATAGAAACGCACGTGTGTACGTGAAGAATATGGATGTGTAGATGTGGTGGAAAATATAAGAAAAAGTTAGATGAAGAGCCAAAGGAAAAAAGAAAGAAAGAGACTAAGAATGTACAAAGTCTTGTAATATCAAAAAATACAAAACAGTTTTTTCTTAAATTACTAAATGTTTTAAAAGCTTTCTTAGAAATGTGTCACTTAATTAGATGGTCCTAACCCAATATTAAATGTAATAATCTTTAAAACATGGAAAGAGATAGGTAGTTAGGTAGACAGACTTTGAAGAACATAAAGAAAGAACTACAAACTCAACGGGGCATAAAGAGGAAACACGCTAAAACAGATGAAAAGTACAAAAAGACACAAATATGCAAACCACCCTGCGTCAAAGTACCTGTCAAAATATGGCGCATGCTATTTATCCATTGACATGGAGGAGTACATTTCGGGTGGCCCATGCCGCCTATTGTGATAAATTCTTCCAGATCGTACCACCCATCATGATTTAGCTTGCTTGGGGGCAATTTCTGTACATACCAATAACTATCCGCTTTTCTGTCTGTAATACGCAAAAGAGATAATGGTGCATATCATTAATGTGCATTATTATGCATTGTGTCTATAATGCAATGCACATTCGTAATGAACATGACTTTAAATATACTGGCAACATGATTTTATGATCGCTGCTACTTGCTCACCTACCTGCCCAAGTCCAACAACATACCTGTAGTAATTCTTTTATTATAAATGCTTTGGGAAACGAGATTTAGTTAGCATATTACAAATGCATTTCCTCGAAATCCTTCCTTAAAACAACGCCTGCTGGATCTGTATGGAAGAATTAACATTGAAAGCAACTAAACACTGTCTTTGAAGTCAATTAATTAGCAGCAATAAATTGAGTAACAAGTTTATTACAGAATTTCTAATTAAACCGTTAACTCTTTGCGATAGCATCTGTGCTTATCAACTTTTAAACTTTTCGTGTTGCGTAACTTAATTAACTTTTAAAGAGTTAAAACGAGTCTTGTAATTGTAGAGGCGCTCGACGATAAACAATATTTTATTTTAGCTTCCTGTTGCACTTGCTAGTCAATTTAAAAACTGTAACAAATCAATCAAACTGTAGTTTTCTTAAATATTTTTAATAATCCAAAAAACATGAATAATTAAATTATTATATTATGTTATTTATAGAAAGAAATAATTCCACAGTGATTTCCCAGAGAAATAAGAAAACCTCTAAATTTGTCAGAAATCTCTTCTGCCTGTCATCATTGGTTTGTAATTTGAATTCGCAAAAGAAAGAAATAGACATGAAAGCAGCGAAAATAGCTGCATATTAGTAAGAACGTCGTCGTCGTCGTCGTCAGTGATGGTCTCAAAGAACCATGACCAGGTAGGATACAGATGCATATATGCAGACATATATGTAAACAAACGAAGACATGAAGACATGTATTGAAAGAAAGAACAAGAGAGATAGGGAGAGAAAAGGGGAGAGAAAAAAAATGGAAAAAAGAGGAATGGAGAAAGTGAATGACAATAGTTAGATGAAGGTGTCACTGGGGTGTGACCAGAGTAAATTTATAGCCGATTAAAATGATCATTCTTAATGAATTTACTGCCCATCTCTGTTTTTGTAGTTGTTGATGGTGGTGCTGATGATGGTCAAATTATTTTAAACTTGAGGTTGAATGTGGATTTTTATTTGTCTGTTTTTCGCAGTATTTTGCACTTGTTGTTAATTTAATTTATTTTTATTTTGTTTTTTCTCCACTTCTATTTTTTCCTTTTATAAACATATGTTCACGTCTTTGATGCTTGTAGTCGCAGTGGCCGCTCGAACAGATTTCCAGCTATGTCGAAATCAGAAAACACTTATTAATTCACTTTAACAATCGAACCCCAGTTGTTAAACGGGTTCATCATGTGAGCTTAGAACGCTGGTTTTCAAGAAAAATATTTGATTTAATCCACCACTGGGGGTAGAAACCATCGTGTATGGGGGGTGAGGGTGGGTTTTATTAGGTGCTATGGGTGATGATGATGTGCGTTGTCGTGACGGCGATATTATATCTTTGACGGTCTTTGAAGCCCATTGGATCCATGCTATGTCATTCATACTTAAGCGAAATCCTGGTTCACAACGCTATTGGTTGCATCCTGAAAGGAAAGACAATGAATAGAAAGTGAGAAAAGGAAAGCATAAGAAAGAGGAGAAGAGAGAGTTCGAAAGGAGAGAGTAAGTAAGTAAGTAAGTAAGCAAGTAAATAACGTATGCAAAGACAAAGCAGGTGTTGCCATATAGTTGTTATTTAATAATTACAAGAACTGTTGTTGTTAATCTTGTCGTTTAATCGGGTTGACCGAACCTTATATATACATTATATTATATTTATTGTATTTATTATATATATATATTTATAATTTATTCATTCTTTCGTACTCCTCCCCTCTCTTTCTCTTCCAACTCATTATCTCTCCCTTGCTTTCTTTTCTTCTTATATCTCTTAACTTCCTTATTTCTTGTCTGCTCTCTATTCTTACTTAATTCTTTTCTTTCAAATGGTTGATATCCGTGCCAGATCACCGGCACAAGCAAGGAGTTCCTAAGAAAGGCAAATAGGAAGCGGCAGGGTTCCTCCAACCAACCTAACCGGCAGATCATCGAACCGCTCATAGCAGCAACTTGAAGCGTTGGACGTTTTTGTCGGTTGACATGTATTTCTGAGAGAATATTATTTAACACTTTGGAAAGCTTTATTAAACAATAAAGCATTTAAAAGATTGTCAAATATTAAGAAATATTAAGACAATTTAAAAGGATTATTACGACTTTATGTGCATTTTGTGTTCTCCCAGAATGGATGATTTTTCAAAAAGAAATTGTTGATGTTTGAATTCGAGGTTATTTAGCACTTTTTCTCACTCTGGATAAATTTTGAGATTTGAAACGTGTGGAAATATTTCTGATCAGAATCATCTGAAAGGTAAGATCAACATTTTTATGCAGTTCAGAACTCATTTCCATATTCAGAAAAATTACGCTGACATTGCCATGTTATTGCATCTTTGAGTTCAATCTTGTAAAAAATCTTCAAGAGTAGTTCTTGGCGGTAATTTTAATTGTACAGCAAAATCATGGCTAGCCGTTTTTACAAGGTAGCCGTTTTACAAGGTTCCCGGCTCGCTCGCCACTTGTGATCGTAGAGCTTTGAGGATTCCGTATGATGCTTTGATAGAACAAAGTTTTACAAGATCGTGTAATAAGTCTCATCATCAAGATAAATGCTTGCATTTAAACATTTATCCAGTAGTTCTTAGTCACTAGGGGTTCAGCGAAAGAAGGTTGTTGTATGACAGTGATTTGTGATTTAAACTTTGAAAACTAAAGGTTCTGTTATGTCGTATTAAGTTTATATTTATAGTTAGTTTAAATAAGCATTTAAGAAAATAACTTTATTTTCTCAAATAATTTTAATTTTCAGACTTGTCGTAAACGGTTGACTGAAAAAGCAAGCTTGGATTTAAAATCATCGAAATGTACAACCCCTACGGAAGTATTCCACCGCAGCCATTTCATCACCAGCTGCAGACAGTTTATCATCACCAGGATGAACTACAAAAAGTACAGCAGTACCACATAGCAAGACAACATTCTGCATTTTCGTACAATCCTTACCAAGGACTAGAGCATCGATTCAAAAGTCAGCGAGAATCTCAGAACGGCTATACGAGCAGTAACGGTGTTAGTCGAAATTTTACGCCGCTAGTCTCTTCGTCGCCACCAGCAACCGACTTGCCTTCTATCAAACAATCAAAAAGTCCGGCTAGCCAGCGACTACCTCTCCAGCCGAGAGCACTTCCTTTACCGCCTCTCTACAGCGGACAGACGTCTCGTTCGATTAAATCGACCGATTTTTCCAAAGTTTCCTCGTCGGAGTTGACTGTTTCTCCAGGTCTGTCAGTTTTTCCAAACAGTTCAGAGAATTTGACTTCCGGTTACAACATATACGCTCGCCACCAGCAGCATCAACGCCATTTCCACTCTCCTCACCACCACTTGTCATTCCCCCCACACCCCTCTCACCACCCGTTCCCTCACTCTCACCACTTCTCGCAGCACATAAGCGACAGTTGTGATTCGAGATTCTATCCATCTCATCATTTCGGCTTTGTCAACCCAGCCGCCATCGGGTTCCACCAATTTGCGGCAACTTGCAGCAATGGTGGTTCTGGTGTCGGTGCAAGCAGTGATACGGGACTAGTTGACTTTGGCTCGTTAGTTATTTGTAGCGGTGACGTCAAACACCATCGTTCGCACCACCAACACAAGCGTGAAGAGCTCACGTGTCGCTGGAAAGAACGCAACGGCTGCTGCGACAGGCGCTTCAGCTCCCTGCACGAACTAGTCGGCCACATCGGCATCGACCACGTCGGCAGCAGTAGTCTTGACGCCCACGGTTTCCAACAGACCAATTTTATCTGCCTTTGGTCTGGTTGTTCGAGGAACTTCAAACCGTTCAAGGCCAAGTACAAGCTGGTCAACCACATCAGGGTGCACACCGGTGAAAAACCATTTTCGTGCCTATATCCCGGCTGTGGCAAGATATTCGCTCGCAGTGAAAATCTTAAAATCCATAAAAGAACACACACAGGTGAATAATGATTATTGATGATTATTAATGATTATTAATGATTATTAATTATTATTAATGATTATTAATTATTATTAATGATTATTAATGATTATTAATGATTATTAATGATTATTAATGATTATTAATGATTATTAATGATTATTAATGATTATTAATGATTATTTCTTCATCGTCATTTTTTTATTTTCAAAAAGTTTAATTATCCTGTCTAATACTTTGTATAATTTAATTATTTGCAGTAAGAACGAACAAGCTTAAAATTTATTTTTAAAGCATTATTTTAAAATGCAAAAGACTTGAATCCTAAGTGAAGATTAAAGTTTAATTCTAAATTAGTTATTAAACCTTATAAATAAAATTAAACAAATCACCATCGGTTATAACAAAAATTTCAAAAACTTTCGAAAAAGTTTACAACTAGGTATATCTTGGCGAAAATATAAACAAGTAAAGGAAAAACGAGTTTTTCAGCACAAACTTTGATTTCAAATACACTCGATTTAGAAATACGAAGGATGTTCAAATTAAGTTTTTTTAATTGAATCATGTGTTGTCATCCAATATAAAGCTATGCTGAAAGTTTCAGCTTCCTAGCTAGTCAAAAAGCTGGTTAAATTTTACTTGCAAGATTTGCGAACAGAGAAAGACACACACACATACAGAAATTGTAACCTAAATAAAAGTTTGTTATAATAAAAAGTTTGCAATAATAATAAAAAAGTTAACAAATTATCTTTATACCAATTATTTAATAATCTTATATATAATAATTATTATAACAACCATCATAAATTTGTAATATCATTCAAGTAAATGTTCTCTTCCAACCACGCGTGAAATGGCATCAATATAGATCTTTTAGAGGTGTAAATGCCGTTACAGTTGGTTGCATTGAGAGTTCAATTAGATAGTGCTAAGTGTGCAATTTGTCTCGTTGAGATAGCGTGTAGATTTACACCATTAAGACATTCTCAGTTGTAAGTGATCTTTGTCGTTTACAGTATGCGAACAGCTTTTCTGTTCTTACATAAAATTAAAATAGATAAAAGTGATGTGATTTGTGATGCACATCACATAAGTCGTGATTTTTAAACGTCAGTCCATAATTGAATTTATGATTAACTAACTTGGATACCAGGGCGTTTTTGTTAACCATATAATGCCAACCAATGGACAGATTATTTTGCAAAGTGAACACAAAGCACCGTGCTCCTAAAAGATGTCAATTTTTCAGTAAAATTATTTGAATTTAAAAAAGGATACAATTAAAAAATAAAATTTTATTATTTAATTTAACTTTTATTTTTATTTAAATAAAATTTACACATTTAATACATACACACATACATACATACATACATACATACATACATACATACATACATACATACATACATACATACATACATACATACATACATACATACATACATACATACATACATACATACATACATACATACATACATACATACATACATACATACATACATACATACATACATACATACATACATACATACATACATACATACATACATACATACATACATACATACATACATACATACATACATACATACATACATACATACATACATACATACATACATACACACATACACACACACACACATACATACATACATACATACATACATACATACATACATACATACATACATACATACATACATACATACATACATACATACATACATACATACATACATGTTTATGTTTTAGGTTATACATTTTACACAGTTACATTACATAAGCTGCGTCAACTATCGTCAGAAAACCAGAATTTAAAACTTGTTACAAAATAACAATAGAAAGTTTTCGTCTAATAAAGAAATTTGATTGGCAAATTGCTCTAGGCCATATGTTTTGATATCGGTGAACTTTTTTAATCTCCCAACCCATAATGACATGAACTGATCAACTGGGCATATATTCATTAGCAGCACTCAGCGGGTGATGTCGCAGTTCACATAATCAGGTGAGTTTAGAGTACCAGGTGTTGCTCGTTTGGAAGATAAATAGAAAAGAAAATAAACAAAAAAGAAATTATAGAAAACTAGGGGGAGAAGGAAAGGAAGAGAGAGGGAGAGAGCGAGAGAGAGAGAGAGTGAGAGAAAGAGAGAGAGAGAGAGAGAGAGAGAGAGAGGGGGAGAGAGAGGGAAAGGGAAAGGGAGGGAGAGAGAAGGACTAGTCGTTATTTCTAATGCTAATTTCACATCAGCACTGGCTCTGCTGATTATTTATTTCAAATAATTTATTTATATTATTGTTTACTTAAAAATAATGTTGAAATTGTTTATTAATTAGAATTCAGTTAGGGAAAAAATTTAGAGGTGAAAAATTAGGGTAAAAATGTAATTTGAATTTAAGTCAAATCGTTTCTTTTCAGCCAAAGGCCTTAGACCCTGATTATTTTTTTATATATATATAAATGAAGTGCTCCTGTCATATCTTGTTGTAGTTCTGTAGCAATCACTAGAGCCTGCTTGTTTTTTCATTCGCCAGAGTACAAATAATTTCTTTTTACTCGCCAGGTGAGAAACCATTCAAATGTGAATTTCCAGGCTGCGATCGACGATTCGCCAACAGTTCCGACCGCAAAAAGCACAGTCACGTGCACACGAACGAGAAACCTTATGCCTGCCGAACCGAAGGATGTGACAAGACCTACACGCACCCTTCTTCCCTAAGAAAACACATGAAGATACACTCTCGGATCGCCAGTGCAGCTGTCGCATCGATCGCTGGTAGTCGCGTGTCGGCAGCTGAAGTCGGACGAGACGTTAAAGAGAGAGACAGGAAAATAAAACGATTTACTGATGGTGATGATGATGACCTTGATGAAAGTGATGATGACGACGACGATGATATTTGATGTTCTCCGTACGATTTTATTGTTGATGTCTATTTTTATTATGTGGTGCTATAAAACAACGGAATGAGTCATTTGACGATACTGTTGAGAGATTGCTGGGGGGAAGTTGAGCAAGATGAATTTTTTCTATGAGCTGTTATGTGCTTTGGGAATTAAAGTTCTTTAAAATGATATTAATATTAATTTAAATTTGATAATATATCAGTGGGATTTATAATGTGAAAATTGTGTTTTCATTCCTGACGAAACCGATCTAGTCATCATAATGCTTTGATAACATAGGTCACTCGGGTCACTGTTTTGCCCAACTTCTATTTTTTCTATTTTATTTATCTGAGATTCAAATCAACCACATGTAATGTTTATTTTTTTCTTCTTGAATTGTGTCACTTTTGTGAAAGTGTATTTTTCATGAACGTGCTGTATTTTAATATTGGAGAATGTCACTGCATATAAAAAAAAAATCAGCTGTCTGCTAATCAGCTGTTCACATTTTTAAACGCCCTGAATCCAATGACCACCACACTGTTGTACAATTCTTTTCTCATGTTTTTACTTATTTTTTCAATGCTCAATTTAGTTTTTTTAATTTTAAATAAAAATTGAAACAAATCATTACCGTTCACTGGAGTTATTAATAATAGGTTTCTTTTTTAAAATAGTTCAAAGTTTTTGGAACCAGGAGTTTTAACATCGAAACAACACTAGGCTAAAAAGAAATACTTTCAGTCTCGGGTTATATTTTGATCTAAATTACTTTCCCCTTCTCTTTTTTCTAATCGTGGGATTGGACTGGTTCTAAAGCAGATTAATTATATGCTTATGAAACGCCTTAATATTGATTTTTCATGGCAGTCGAAAGCGTTATTAGAGTACTGCACGTGTGTGTGTGTGTGTGTGGTTTAATTAACGTCTGTATCTGTCAATTAGACAATTTAGACGGTATGTATGTTTGAGTGTTTGGTGACGTGTTTATGTTGGCTTTGAGGAAGGGAGTCCACCGAAAGCACAAGGCTTTCGTGGGCACATGGCTCGACTCACTCCAGCCCGCCAACTAATAAGTGCAATAAGTTGGATAAGGACCGGCAAATCGACCTCCCCAGGCAGCTAGCATTTTAACCAGCCTCGGATGATCCTCATAGGCTATGGTATCGCTCCGCCGCCTCTACCTCCGCTCCTAGAGTACTGCACGAGTCGGGCTTTTAGGGGTTTCAAACAGACCGGACTGGGTCGAAATTTTTTTGCGATGTGTAAGCCTGGCCCGGCTCGTTTGAAAACCCTCAAAATCAAGGACAAGTATAAGCATTTAAGTCCTAAACAATAGGCCGAGCATGGCCTGAAATTCTGGCTTATGAAACGGGACCAGCACGAGTTACCGAGTCGGGTCGCGAAAAATCGGCTCATGCAGTACTTTAGTGAGTGTGTAAAGTTTAATGAAGATTTTCAATTTTTTTTCTTTCGTTAGAGGGGCGCAACAGGATTTAAAATAATTCACTGCGCATACTGTTGATGTCTCTTTTATATTTAAACCAGAGAGCTTATTTCCGTCTATCGCCAAACTTTGTCGTCAAATTTAAGTCGAGTTAGCTATAGGGATCGTCCATAAAGTTTGACATATTTCAGCTCACCCTTCACCATTTTAAATTTTATCACTAGGGTTGCACGGGTTAGATAAAATCCATACCCGACCCGACCCGAAAGAATTCCCAGAAACAAATAAGAAATGTTTCATCAAGTGTGGTTTAATAACTTATAACTTCATTGACTTATTAGTGAGTACAAATCTTGACTCAAAACGTTATTTGGAGTGTTTGTTTGTATTGAGATCTGACTAGCAACAATTCGTCTACATTTCTACACCCTCTACTTTTATATGCTTGAGATCAAAGTGAAACTTGCAGCACTGAAAACTTGCTCCCTTCTGAGTTGCTGGAATTGCAACGAAACTGCGAACAGCTTATGCTAATTTAGGAAATTTATTGCTTGCGGCCTGCGATTTCTAAAACTGCAACGAGGAGCTTAGTTCGTAGCTGTTGACCGTCAGGCTGAAGAACTTGTCTACTTTGTCACCATTAGCGGCATCTTTGTTGTCGTAATTATCTACCGCATCTTCTGAATCCTCAAAATCTGATTCTGGTAAAACACTTTGAGGTTTCTTCACTGGCAAAACTGTCTTCCTTGATTTCCACCAGCGATCGATGTATCAATTGTTATGAAAGACGGCGCTTGAGCATAACGAAACTTCCTCTTAGCGCTCAATATCCAATCAATCTCTCAGTTGTTTTTAGGTTATCTAGATTTCTTAAGTTTCTTCACTCCAACAACATGATTCTTGACGAATCGTGTGTTTCTGGTCCAGGGGCGGCGATTCATGTTAAATATTTCGGGAACCATTTTTCTACTTTTTTTCATCTCCTTTTATGCGGGGTCCGGGGGCATTACCCCGAAAAATTGTATGGTTTTTGTCTTTCTGTAGGTGAGTTCCAGATCATTTGTTAAATAAAACAAGTATAGGAAAAAACAAGTTTTTCGATACAAACTTTTATTTCAAATACATTCGATTTATAAATACGAAAGATGTTCAAATTAAGTTTTTTTTAATTGAATCATGTATTGTCATCCGATATAAAGCTATGCTTAAAGTTTCAGCTTTCTAACTAGTCAAAAAGCAGGTTAAATTTTACTTGCAAAATTTGAGTACAGAGAAAAACACACACACAAACAGAGATTGTAACCTAAATAAAAGTTTGTAAAAACCACGTTTTCCGCCATGGGCACTACCTGCAGGTGTTTTTGTAGAAAAGCAAATTTTCTTTCCAATTGCTTTTCTCTTTTCTTTCTTTCCCGTTTATATAGGAAATTTAAAACAAAGACGTTTTATGTTAGTTTTTTTATACAAAAAATAATGCGAGAAAGATAAAGAAAAAAGAAAGAACAAGAGAAATAAAGAGAGAGGGACACAAAATAACCGACTTCCTATTATTTGACTAACAAATTTGGTCGCCAATCGGTCTAGGTCAACGTCATCCAAGATATTCTGATAGATATGACATGACAAAATGCAGCTGCGTTCAGTATTAATAGAGTCTTGTTTTTGTTTTATTAGACTAATTATTTTTCAGCTGTGAATTTGTAAGTTTTTTTGGAGCTATTATTGTGGGGAGACAACGCCTATGCTGTTCCCTCAACCAACTTGTTTGGGAGCGGGACTTGTTCCCCCCCCCGTTCCCCGCAATCGCCACCCCTCTACTGGTCAGACACGGTGGCTTGTCATCTTCAGCTTCTAGTTAAAACGTTGAATGTTTTATGAATATATCAGTACTTGTAATTGTAAGTTAATAAGAAATGTGTCTGTCAAACACTGTCAAAAAAATGGAAAGTTTGCCGAATAGATATACAAAATTATATTTTGTTGCATACTTATGCTTTTGTTTTTAGGGTTTTAAGACGGGCCGGTCCGGGCTTAAAAAATTGGTCGGTGCAGTAGTCTAGCAGATACTGTTGCCTTCTTCTTGCAGCGATTCTCACAAATCTGGT
The DNA here is from genome assembly GCA_963978895.1 of Erpobdella octoculata. Classification (NCBI taxonomy): domain Eukaryota; kingdom Metazoa; phylum Annelida; class Clitellata; order Hirudinida; family Erpobdellidae; genus Erpobdella; species Erpobdella octoculata. The sequence goes on from OZ022242.1 coordinate 14,178,347, forward strand.
GTATTTTATGCAGGTAGTTTCTACAACTCTGGATTAATTTGTGTAGTGACACGATCCACAGTTTGTGCTTTGCGTTGTCTTTTTTTCAAAAGTGTTTTTTTTTATATAAAATGAAGGAATTCCATGAAATTACAGAATGCTCTTTCTGAAGTTTTGAGTCAATAACATGTTTGTGTAATTGCAATTGAAAGATAATTTTATGTTTTTGCCCTTTTATTGTTATTATCATTCATCACCACCTCTTTTGCATTTGTTCAACTAATTATTACTATGTTACGTCACACATTGATTTATCCATGGAACTCTATATACATACTGGAATGGAAGCTCAAAATGCGCACGTACAAGTTGATACCACTCGTTGCGTGTGCGTTGCGTGTGCGCTGCAGCTAGTAGCCTGTACCAACCATTAATAACACGAAAGTGGTAGTCAAATCTCATATTTATTAGATACCAAAAACATTTAGCACATTATTTAAACGAAAGAAAACTAATATATACAAAGATATAAAAACAAATAGCAGCAAGAGATGATAAAAAAAGCATTATTTTGAACTTTACAACAACTATTTGATGATTTAATAATAATAATTATATATTATTTATTATTGGAAGATATTTACACAAATAGAAGCAGATGGCAGAAATGTATAATCTAAATTTAAATCAACAGTTTGTTAATTTGTCAATTTTTCTCTTTCTTGAAAAATTTCTTGTGTTGCTATCAGCTTTGTTTGAAAAGTCTTTAATCAAGTTCTTGGCAACGCAATTGAAAAATCTTGCTGAAATTAAATTTTTCAGATCATGGCCTTTTGTACACAAACCCACATCAATTTGACTGAGTCTGCTGCCATCCATATACAAAGACCTGTCAATGATCTTGCAAAAAAGTAGACGTTGTGATGGAGAAGTGAGAAAACAATTCATGAGGTTCTTGGACAACTTTATTTCTTCGAAGACCTGCCAACAGTGAACCATAATCAGAAATGTATATTCTGAAGGACGGGTCAAACCTCCACGATTGATTTCTTCAAAAAAATCAGAGGATCTGTGTTCTATTGAATTATCAAGTTCGAGAGGTTCCAGATGTCGTTCTTCAAGAATATCTGAACAATCGTTACATTTTTTGAGGCGTACTATTGCTCTTGCTATGTAACCCCCAACATAGTAAATAATATTAGCATCACTCGATGTTGGAATTTTATCAAACTGAAGTGATTCAGCAATAAAGTCGGCAGTAGTGTTTTCAGAGTCTGTGACATGTGTCACTATGTTTGTCTGTTCTTCTAAGGCAGAGTCCATATCAGATAACGATACTTTAGAATATTTAAGTAGTGACAAGGCACGAATTTTTTTATCGCTGTCAAGAACTTGTTTCATAGAAATAAAGTAGTTTGCTCCGGACAATTGACGAAGCCATCCAAACCGAGACTCTAACGGGTCGGACTGAAGTTGACCAAGCAAGACAAACTTAAATCCACGCTTTTCTAATAGATATGATGAACATTCAGCAAGTGCAGAACATGACTGTCTCAAAGCAAGAAATGTTTCTTTAGATAGTCCTGGTGTTTTTGCTTTTTCCCAATTAATTAGAAAGTCTGCAGTTTCTTGAAGGAAATGCAATTTCCAATCGTCACTGCCACGGACAGGGTCCATAACATAATTGCGCTTATGTTTACCCTTTGTGCAAGTCTTGACGTTCATGACACTCCATAATTTAAAGATAAAAGATATGAAGTCTGCCGTTCCAGTCCATTCTGGCTTGCCTTCATGACTTGCATAATAATAAAGAGCATCTCGAGTTGATTCGTTAAAGATTGAGACTGCCAGTTTCACGGATGTTTTCTCAATGCTCTTTGGACGTAGTGCGGCTAAATTCAACGCATGAGCCTTCTTTAATGACATGCTTTCTTCAAGTTTAAACAACTGCTCAATGTGTTCAAATTTGGCATGGCAGCCATTAGGCAAATGGTTGACTAAAGGTGGACATATAATAGTTTTTCTTGTCTGAAAATTATTATAAATATTTTTCAAAGCGTGAACAGGGTCAAATATAAGAAAAATTGGTTGTCCTGTTGCAGAGTCTTTTACATGGGTTTTTAAAACACCACCACAGAGATAGTCAATAAAAAACTTCCTGTTTGTAGATGCGTTGTCAACAGAAATAGCAACTATATTAAATGAAGTACTTCTTAACAGCTTTAAAACTTCCATATAACATGAATTCTGTTTTTCGGCAGTTAACTTGCACATGGGGTATATTCCAACTATATCTCTGTATTTCGAAGCCAGACTTTTGATCATGATAAAAAAATAATTATACGGCCAGTAATCCATATGTAAAGCTCGATATCACGATAATTATACGGTCAGTAATGCAAATGTAAAGCGATTAAAACAGATAAAAAATATATAATTATTTGAATGTAATCCAGTACTAATCCAATAAAAATACTGTATAATATATATGAATAATACGAGTCACAAACGATAAATTTTCACAACACAGCAAGCACGCGCTCGATGTCACAACAAATAAGAAATAGCTCGGTTAGCTGTTAGGCATCATGTTGTACGGGCTGACGCGCAGCTAGTGCTTGGATTCCATTCCAGTATGTATATAGAGTTCCATGATTTATCCCTTTCCCCTGACTTTTTAAACGCTCTCTTTCTTTCTCGAACATAACTTACTTTATGGAGGTCTTTTATCTTAAATATATTGAAGATTTTCCCAAGTTTCAAAAAATAATTCGGTATGAATTTATTTGAATTAATAATTTACAAAAAAATAATTTTTCCATTAAAAACAGTCAAACATGATTCAACAACAACAATTCAACTGACAAGAAATAAATATGTTAAACAAAAGTTGTGTCATCATTGTCGGAAGAAACGGAGAGTGCACAGTTTGATGGAGAAGTGGAATGCAAGAACTTTTTCACAGGAAGTAACCCATTCAACGGTTTTTCAGCTATAAAAATATTTTGGTGAAACGTGTTTTTGGTGTCGGTGGAGAAAGGTGAAACATGAGGTGAAAATGTGGAAGTATTTGAGGAGAATCTGCTATGGTTGAAACCTGGATTGGATAAGTGATGGTGGCTGTAAGACGTTCCAGATGCTTTATTTAACTGCTTATTTAAGACATCGTTACTTTCATTTCCAGCATTGTTCAATCGAGAGCCAGCAGGTTCTCTATAAACGTAACATTCTGTATGGTACAGGTTGACGGTATGAAGTCCATCTTCTACGACAGGACAGTTTCGTCTCTTATGATTGGGGTAGCTCAACACTTTAAAGTCATTGGGCTTCGAAATGAAAGTCTTATAAGGCGAATTTTCGACTTCCATTTTGTTTTGGTGAAAATGATTTCCTGCGGTCATTTTTAACTCGGGATGTCTCGATTCTCCAGAGAAACCCGAATCGTCTGAGGGCGATGATTGGTCAGAAGTTGATTGATACATGCAATCTGCGAATCACGTATTCAATGAATTCAATATAAACAAAGCACTATTGAATGAATATACTAGCTAAATACTTTGATATCAAGTTACTGCTAATATTGTTTTTTTCGCACTTTAACAATTCCGATATTTATTTAAAACCATTTTTATATGCTTCTTAATTTATTAAAAATAAAACTTATTAATATGTATTATATTATTCAACGATTACATTATTATATTAATTAACTAATTACATTGTTATAATAACAAATGCCTCACATTTTGGAACAGGAATAATCATATTTCCTATTCGGTTTGGTTTACTACAGCAGATGGTGCGGTTCAGATAGCCGTGACTATGACCGCTATCTACTGCTGATCCTGAAACTTCGTCATCTGGAGTGTAGTCAATCTGTGAAATAAAATTACCAATAAGTCGGTCAACTACATAAAAAATGTCCTGTTTTCGCTACGCTATCAGACAGCCAACGACCAGCAAATTTTCTTCAACGTATTTTAAAATAATAAATTAAATAAATCAAATAGATATGTTAAAACTAAACCTACATCAAATCCGTTGACGAAATAGTTTGATGAGTTTGGTTTGAAGCTCCCAATCATCGAAACAGACGTTATTGGACTACTCGTACTGCTCCTTGATAAGCATGGTCCATTTTCAGAGCGGAGAGATGTCGAATAGGATTTTCTTAGATTTGCAGTTTTAGGTTGATTTTTTTTTAAACGATATTTGCAATAAGTGACGCTCCCACCTGCCACCGCTATCACGACTACAACAGCTACAACTGTTCCACAGGCTATAGCCGTAACTATGACAGATGTGTCGTTGTTAGCCACATTTTTAGTCGCATTATTAGACGTGGCTCCATTGCTAGTGTCAGCCGGATTGTCATTTTTGTCCACAAATGAGATGGCAAGCAATGCTAATGATGTTGAGAATGGCGGTGACGCAGTGGTTGTAGTAGGCCAGTATGTTGAAGTTGGTGCTTCGCTAGGAGTAGTAGTTGTCGTAGTGGCCTGAGGTTTTTCGATCTTTTGAAATTAAAATGAAAAATACTTGAATTATAATGACGTACACCGAACATTACAACAAACCATACTCTAGTAGATTACTGAAAGGACCATGAGAAAAAAGCCTATTTTGTATTAGTAAATAAAGTGCATAAATTGATAGACGCGCATAATACTGATAAATATATATAAAATTTGATTTTTCTAACATTGTTTTTTACGTGAAATTGAAAGACTATTACAAATTTGTCATTAGTTAATTTCTATCTTCTACAAACATTATGATTAACTGGTTCAGTGTATGATTTTATACTGATAGTAGCATCAAAGCATTATAAGAAGAGTTATTAGAAGTTTCATAATATATACAGATTAATGCTGGAATCATATGCAAGATGTACATTATTTGTACATGAAACTACTTTCAAAAGTTAAATTTTAATTGTAAAATAGATAACCAAAAGAGAGATTTGATTTGCAACATTAATTTTCGCCTTATTTGACGAAAATGTAAAAGTTTTTAACAAATTCAATTTTTTATTTTTTTTATATTCTATCCAATCAATTGGAACATTCAATAGAATTGACCAAATTTCAGCTTGATTGGATGACGGGAAGTAGGTATGTTTTTTTTAAGCGTCAAGCAATTAAACACGGTGAAGTTAATTTAAAGGATTTAAAAGAGCATTTACCATCTTACTTCTGAAACTTATAATTTCTTAAGTTCGTTCAAATAGTAGAAAACATTGAATAATGGTTTTAATAATAATAAAAGTCTTTTAAAACAACCTAACGTTCGCTAGCGATTATGTTAGTTTAAAAAAAATTAAGGTGATCTATTGTAAACTACTGACTACAAGTTAAAAAATAGTTTATGAAACTGATCTTTTTGATGATTTAAAAATGACGGAGACAAAAGCTTCTTTGTCGACGGTGTCGTAACCGAAATGTTTTTAAAACTAATAAAGCAACCAAAACGTTTATTGTCAACCCGTCAAAAAGTGTACATGTTGTATTATGTTGTATATGTTGTATTGTGTATTATGTTGTATAGTGCATAGAAAGGAAAGCATTAAATATAATAGCTCACCTGTAACAGAAGAAGCATGGTGCTCGATAGGGAAACATCAAAACCATCCACCACAGTGATGTTGTATGCAAATGTGTCATTATCTTTTTCGTTACTGAAATTCGAGTTAAGGAAAACTTGTCCGCGGTTTCTGTCGATGGCAACAATGTCTGGTGGACTGTCGTCGATTGCTGTCACTGAAAACTGCAATCCATTTTCGCTGTCTCCAAAAATGACGTTCAAGCTATCCAGAATCGTAGTGCCGGGTCTATTTTGGCTTGGTATGAGAATTAGTTTGATCGTGGACTGAACAAATTTTGGTCCTCGACGAATGATTTTGACTGGGATTTGAACGCTTGTAGTTAGGCCGCCCGAATCAAAGCACACGAGATTGATTGTATAGTTAGAGCTGAGTGGGAACTTAATGGTGGAGAAAGTTGATGAAGTTGCTATCCTGTAGTTACTTGTAGATACAAGAATAATTTGGAAATAAACAGACGTTGAACTTTCGTTTTTGAATTTACAACTCAGAAAGTCATTCGGACTACCGTCATCATCTCGGTCAGACACGAATATATAAGCTATTACGGTGCCCGGGAAAGATCCACTTTTGACCCAAGCTTGACCTTTATCTGGAGTCGTTATCATAATTTCAGGGGCATTGTCGTTGAGGTTGATGATTTTTATTATGACATTGCAAGTCGACGAAGAAAATGTTGCCGATTTTAAAAAGAGAAAAGCAGAAACTTTGAAAGAGCAGTTTTTGTAGGTTTCGTAGTCTAATGTTGTAGTTGTGCTGATCCATCCACTTGAAGAATTGATTGAAAAGTTCTGCGAAACACAAGTTTATAAATTATATGGAAAACATTTTGAAATTCTTCCGACGTTCTTTCAAAACAAATTCCAGATGTCTAACCTCAACACAGGCACTAGTTGAAGAATTCTTAACAATCCCATAAACCAGAGTCGCGTTATCGGCTAACGGGGGATATCGATCCAAGTAGAATGCTTCGACTTGAACAATTTCTCTGCCTGCTTGGTTTTCCTCTATACTCGTTGAATAGGAATCATTTTTAAATGCTAGCCATGAGTCACCTGGGATGGGAAGAAGTTCAAGAATGACTAAAGTACTTCCAGTTAGCGATGGACTTCCACCGTCGACAGCAACGAGTTTTAATCGAAATGTGCTTCTCTTGGGAGAGGAGAAGTTTGTTTGAGAAGTTATGTGGAGAAGAGGACAGGTGGAGGAATTGGTGACAGTGGCACACCTGCTTGACTGTGTGGTGATTATAAGAATGATAAAGATGATGATGACGATTATGAAATCTTTTCTAATGAAATGATAATAATGACTATGATGAGACTCATCGTTTATCGCAGTAATGAAATTGTGATAATTATCAATTGTAAATATTTTATAAATGACAACGATGACGATAATGAAAATGATTAACCTTTTTATAATAAAAACTGTAAGAATCATAAGCCGGACTGAATAACGTAAAGCAGCTAAACATGACTAAAGTACTAAATGTTAAATGTACTCGTACTTACACTTAACTCGAGTGCATAGCCCAAATCCTCTCCTCTAAGGCTACCAATGTTTTCCAATTTGTATCCTTGAATCCCGTTCTTACCTTCATCTGGATCAGTGGCACGAGGTAACTGTGTAAAAAATCCCTGAGTAGCACTGGCCGATAAAAACAGTTTAGTTTCGTTGGACTGGAACGAAGGTGAATGGTCATTCAGGTCCAATAAACGGATGGTTATTGGAATAAGTTGAAAATATTCGATTGGGGTTACCTGTTGAGATGGTAGCGAACGTTTTTGTGGTGGTGGTTGTGATGATGATGATGCTGATGCTGATGCTGATGCTGATGATGATGATGATGATGATGATGATGATGATGATGATGATGATGATGATGATGATGATGATGATGATGATGATGATGATGATGATGATGATGGTGATGATGATGATGCTGATGGTGGTGATGATGGTGATGGTGGTGGTGATGATGGTGGTGGTGGTTGTGATGATGATGATGATGATGATGATGACGACGACGATGACGATGATGATGATGACGACGCTGATGATGATGATGATGGTGATGATGATGATGATGATGATGGTGGTGGTGATGATGGTGGTGGTGGTGGTGATGATGGTGGTGGTGGTTGTGATGATGATGATGATGATGATGATGATGATGATGATGATGATGATGGTGATGATGATGGTGGTGATGATGGTGATGGTGGTGGTGATGATGGTGGTGGTGGTTGTGATGATGATGATGATGATGATGATGATGATGATGATGAGGATGATGATGATGATGATGATAACAACGATAATGATGAGGATGATAATGGGCAATAGGAATGATGACGATGTTGGTAGTTGTGAAGAATTATAAATAGTTTTAAACAATCGTTATTGTATAAAGCATTCAAATCAGATCATATTAAGATTAGTGAAACGGTAAACAGAACAAAAATCAAATTACAATAAAATAAGTCTTAAATGATAGAATTGATCTTTTATGAGTATATTTAATTTTATGACGCAACTGCGATTGAAAATGAAGCTGAAGGATGAAAGATGGAAGATAAAATAATTCCAAATGACAAATCTTTATGAACTTTTAATCTTTACCTGAATTTCAAAATTTGTCAAGCAGATGTTCATGCAAGGACACAGCTGATCTCTATCCAGGATGGTTCGCGTAGTTATAACACCTGTCGTTGAGTTAATCTCAAAATCTTCAGGTGATAATCCGCTGTTACTGCTGGCGCTTGCACCAAAACTTTTTACGATCCGAAATCTTAATAAATGTTCATTGGCAACTGAATCCGAAGCCAAATTCAGAGCAAGAACTTTCGAGTCGCAGATAAACGTTCTTTCAGGAGATTTTTCCGTCACGTTGAAAGTTCGACTTTCCGCCATCGTTCGCCATTTTGGATTAAATATGATTATTAAATTTAATTTAATTACTGCAGCCACGTAGATATGAAGTTTAAAAAGCATTGTTGAACTTCGTTAGGTCTCGCTTTGTCTTTCTCCAACACCACAAGATGAGGTGTTTAAGTGTTTAGATCATCCAGATTGTCTGTTTCTGACCGCTGAGATGTTAACAAATAAATAAACTGCATCGCCGTTTATTAATGCTATTTTATTTATTACTGCATTATATCAGTTTAATGTATAAATTATTCCTTAATTGCTGAATTCATCTAACGAAATTAAAATATTTACCTCGACCTAAGAAGGCTTAGAAGACGCCACCACAACAATAACAACAGAGCGAATGAAGTCAGAACTATAAGAAGATCTGTAATGAATAAATTCTCAATAGAGAATTCAAAATTTGACAAATGTCATTGAACAGCCGTGACTCTTACTTGTGTCACCAATGCTTCGAATGCCGCTTTGACGTGCCGGCGCGTGTTACCTATATGCCTTAACTGCTACTTACCTGGATTGATCATTTGGGTTACCTGATTCAGGTAGTCATCATCCGACACGCCTCAATGACCATGCTCCACCTAGCGATTCCCCCCCCCTGCGAAGGTGGATTTGACAGCGTGGGTATGTGTGCTCGTGTAATTTTGTGCTTGTTTGTTGTATGTGTGTGTGTTTGCGTGTATTAGTGCGTATGGAGGGCTGTCTCGTTCGTGCTATACTTGATCGAAAAGGTTTAATTCGTTTTTATAGCTTGGTGTCAGTTCATGGAAATAACTAGATCAAAGATCTATGGGTGATGGGAACGCGTTCCTTTCATAAAATTGTCACGATGTCTGCCTCTTTCTCTCTCTCTCTCTCTCTCTCTCTTTCTCTCTCTCTCTCTCTCTCTCTCTCTCTCTTTCTCTTTCTCTTTCACTTTCTCTTTCTTCCTCTCTCTCTTTCTTTCTCTCTCTCTTTCTTTCTCTCTCTCTCTCTCTTCCTCCTTCTAACTATCTTAATTTTTTTCTTTTCACCTTCTATCTTTCAACAATTAAACAACTCTCTCTATATTTGCATTGTCTGTTCCTGTGCGTCCTTAGTCGCGTGCTGGGACGACAATCGCGTGGAGTGCAGTCTCTATTATGTCCCATTCGTTCTCACAGACACTTGCAGAGAGCTATGCGAAAGAGGTTAAATTAATAATAGTACTTGTGTGTTGTAGCGATCGTGGTGGTAGTTGTAGTCGAAAGAGTTGCGTTAGTGGTAGCGGTGGTAGCAGACGGCATATCTTAAAAAATAGGCACATAGTAGTAAATAAAATTGATTTGCTGGCAAATCAGATTTCTTATTGGCGAAGGAATTTTGTCCAGGTGTAAATTCAAAAAATTTATGGTAACGTCTGTAGCGTAGCAGACATATCGATTAAAGAAATAAGATACTTTTAAATTTATTCAAGTATTTGGTATTTGAATTAATTTAGCATTCTTAAACCGCTTAATAGAAGAACTTACAAATAAGAGGGGCATGTGATGGTGCAGTAGCGTAGCTGTGAAGGGCCCCAGAATATTTGGAAATACCACAGTCGTAAAGCTACTACTACTACTACTACTACTACTACTACTACTACTACTACTACTACTACTACTACTACTACTACTACTACTACTACTACTACTACTACTACTACTACTACTACTACTACTACTACTACTACTACTACTACTACTACTACTACTACTACTACTACTACTACTACTACTACTACTACTACTACTACTACTACTACTACTACTACTACTACTACTACTACTACTACTACTACTACTACTACTACTACTACTACTACTACTACTACTACTACTACTACTACTACTACTACTACTACTACTACTACTACTACTACTACTACTACTACTACTACTACTACTACTACTACTACTACTACTACTACTACTACTACTACTACTACTACTACTACTACTACTACTACTACTACTACTACTACTACTACTACTACTACTACTACTACTACTACTACTACTACTACTACTACTACTACTACTACTACTACTACTACTACTACTACTACTACTACTACTACTACTACTACTACTACTACTACTACTACTACTACTACTACTACTACTACTACTACTACTACTACTACTACTACTACTACTACTACTGCTGCTGCTACTGCTACTGCTACTGCTGCTGCTGCTGCTGCTGCTGCTGCTGCTGCTGCTGCTACTGCTGCTGCTGCTACTGCTACTGCTACTGCTACTGCTACTGCTACCGCTACTGCTACGACTACGGCCACGGGCACTGCCACTGTCACTGCCATTCATTGACACCTGCACCACAGAACTGACGAAAGATTCAACAATCACATGTCTGCAGCCGGTCATAGTAGTGCATTTCTACCAGCTTATTTCAGTAAAAGCTCTTTAAAAGATATTGAAAAGGCTTATAAGTTATACCATTAGTACAAGTTGTACCCAGTCGTACCCAGCGATGGATTGATCTCTCTGGAAGCGTAGCACATGAGACGGTAGCGGTATTGGAATTGTCAGGAAGGGAAACTCTACCCGATAACGTGATGGATGCGCTCAAACTGGTTGTGGAAATAAGTACATGCCTACCCAGCTGTGACAGAATTACTGCACATTTTTGCAACACTGTCGGTCACCACCGCACATAGCAAAAAAATCTTTTAATGCCTTAAAATATGAAAAAGGTATTTGAGGTCGACAATGTGCAAACACCAACTAAATGGTCTTAACCATTTATTTATTAATAAAGATGTTTGAAAAGTACTTACGATTATCCCCGGTCATCAGCTTTTTTAAAAGAAAAAGTGGAATTTTTTTGGAAAAGTACCTACAACGACCCGCCACCCCTAGGCCATAAATGTTTGGAGGAAATATTTTTAGAAGGACATATGAATGAGCACCAAGCACCCTCGCTACGCCATTATCTTATTTTCTAAAGCATTTTCTAAAAGGTACTAAACTTGAATTGCAAAAATGGTCAATGACCAGAGCGTGGAGTTGTCGTACTTCAATTTCAAAAATTTTTTCTAAAAGGTACAAAACATTTTATTTTGCAAAAATAGTTTATTCAAATAATAAAAACATTGTTATAGTATTAAAACTGTTGGTATAACCGCATTAACTGTATTTATTATGATTAAAATAATTTTATAAAAAAGGAAAAAGCATTGCGCAGGGCCACCTAGAGGGGAGACAGGTTATCTCCGAAGCCCGTACTTTTTGGAGAGCCCGGACTGAAGTAATGGGGTGTGGGGGGTGGGGCGGCACTTTTGAGGGGCGCAAAAAATTGGCTAATTACTTTAAAATTAAATATAAATAGGTTAAATAAAAAATCAATAGAAAAATTGATTAAAAGAATGTTTTAAAGTAATTTGTTAACATCAACAACTACCATGATCTATTCCCATTTTAGTTTGCGGAAAGAATAAAACTTACACATTAAAGGTTGAAGAATTAATTAAATAATTATTAAAAATTTTCATCAATTAGAGCCATAGAGCTTAAAAGTAAATAATCCTTTTAAACTTTTTATCATCGTTTATCGCTTTAAAACATTTTTCTCTCATCTCTTGTAAATGGTTAACTACTCAAAATTAGTTAATATGTATTTAATACAAGCTTTGAAGTTTAAGCTCTTTAGCAATACCTATCTATAGCAAATTTGTTTGTTGGTTTTTGAGACGTCCGCTTCTATTGCCATAATGTCATAAGCTATTCTAGGAGTAAGAAAAAACGGTGAGAAGTGCCTATTTGAATTTTTTAAAGTAACTATGAATATTTTCTCCACGTTCATCAGCTATTTTAAGAGAGGTTTTTGAATGGAGTCCGGTTTAATTATTTTATCTGGAACGAAGATTTCTATCGGAGGTCCTGTGAGTGCCCTTTCTCAAAACAACATTAGTGGGACCCTTTCTGATAATTTGCATAATTATCGTTTGGCTGTCATACCGCAATTTTCCAAAACAGTTGGTGACTAGGGGAGATAGTTGTACCTTATTTTCAGATTTTTTGTTTAAAGGTGCTCAACTTTTTCACTAAAAATGGTAGATAGCCGGAAAGAAAGTGTTGGGGTTTTTTATTGTGGAAAGCAGGGCGCAACCAGTAGAAAATGCTGGGGGGCTCAAGTGTGAGAAAGGGAAAAAAGCCCGCTGTACGCGAATTTTTTTTTTGACTATCTTTAGCCTGCAGTTTTTTTTTTTTTTTTTTTTTGGTATATTCAATAATTTATTAATAAAAGAAAAGAAAGACTGCAAACTGAAGATAGTTAAACTCAATCTTAAACCAGTTAAAGCAATTTAAAAAAATAAGTTTATGAATAAATGTAGCACTTCCACCCCCCTACCCCAAAAAACTGATCAAATTTGGAAAATTTGCAGGACCCTCCGATTTTGGCTCCCCTAGTTGCGCCCCTGGTGGAAAGAAAAAGAGGATAACATTATAAATCTTTATTTCAAATTGAGTCACCATAATTTTGGAATCCCTTTAACCTGGGTGCCCCTAACCGGGGACCACCCTGTAAACATTCATACCTGGGAGCTATATGGGTCCCAAATGGGCATCTTTATGGGCTGTCCGTATGGTCCCGTGCCCAGGTGACACACCGAATCAAGTGGGTCCTATATGGGCTATATGGGCTAAACATAGAGACTTAAAATGGGCCTGGACCGGGAATCGAACCCGTGTCCTACGGCTCTCAAAGCCGGTGTCTATACCACTACACAAACCTAATTATAGGGAAACGTAATTTGTCAGTCAAATATCGTCAAATGATGTAAAACTTCACAAAAGTGGATAATAAAATTTTCGTTGAAAATAATGTTTATTTAAAAAAATTAATAAAAGAATAAGTAACTTTTATTGATACAATTAATAAAACAAACAAATTGAAACAAAATTGGTTCAGCCCACTTTTAGTCCAGATATAAATTTGCCCATGAACCCCGTGTGGGACCCATATACCTCCCATATAGACGTTTTGCTTTTGCAAAAGCCCATTTAGCTTATATAGGACCCATATACAACCCATATAAGCTATCCATAGCCCAGGAATCCCACATAGGACCTATATACAACTCATATAGGTTATCCCTAGCCCAGGAAGCCCATATAGGACCCATATAGAATATTCACAGGGCATGCATTAAAAGTTGTCAAGTGTTTTTGCTTCGCTCTGCACACAAACGTAAATGAGAGTGAAGAAAAGAAAAATTTTTAATAATTTTATATAATAGGAACATTGTAAGAGCTATTATTATTATTATAGACAAACAGTGGGTAAAAATCCGTCCATGAACTCGGATTTCGGATTATCGACTCAGCCAGCTGATAAAGTATTATCAAACCATAAGTCAAGTTGATAAGTCAAACGTAATGAAGCTTCACGTTGCTATCTGACAGTGACTATTTTGTGGAAGTTGGTCTGCTTAATTTATTAAGCAGCAGGCAGTCAGATCAATCACAATTAATCATATCTGCCGAACTTTTGTGAGGATTAGCGTGTTAGAATAATTCTTATAAAACATTAAACTTTTTATTTTATTTGAAAAAAATATAAAAAATTAATTACCTGCAATTTTATATTTAGTTGTGTTTGCGGCTTGCGAACGTGTTGTCTCTTCGATGTGAACATTAAAAGTGGACGGCTATTGCCGATTTTATTTATTTAACCAAGTTTTAGCGATTTAAAAGTTGTCTACTTCGTTACAATATAATATATAATATTTTTTCGCTAGAAAATGACAAGTTTAGATTTGCTGGAAGTGCAGATTCTGCCGTGTTCATTCATCAAAGATGCCTTCAAAGGTGCATGGAAAGTGATGATGGAAGGAGCTGAGAAAAAAGCAGGAAAAATTACTTATGCATTTAAGGTTTTCGGATTAAAGTTTTTTCTTTTTATTACAGTTCAGTTTACAATTTAATAAATTATTTCTAAGGAGGGGATCCAGTCTATAAGTTACTGTATAATCTAATAAGCATCTTTTTTTTAGCATAAACTTTGAATAAATAAGTTTTAATTTTAGTTAACTTTTCTTTTCAGTTTGATATTAAATTACCTTATCAAATTCATATATTTTAATATGTTTTAACTATTGGCGACTGAAAGCAGAATGTATTTTTTAATTTACCTGTTTATTCCATTTCAAGGTCGTTGGAGAGAATCGCATGGTTGCAGGTCAGTTGGTTACCCCTTCTAAGTTTTTGCAGTTTTTTTATTTACATAAGGCTTTTCTTTTTAAATATTTAAAAAAATGATCTGTATTTGTAATCCACCTTTGAAATGTAATTAAATTTTTTGTTTTAAGGCAGATTGAATACTTATTAATTATAGAAATACTATTCACTGTCATGATTTCATGTTCCTCTTCTTCACCCAGTCATCAACGTAGGAACGGAGATGGCCGTCAAGCACCTCAACGCGGCCTACGGTTGCCAGACGTCGGTCGTAACTACTCCCTTGAGGTCTTTTGAGAACTTTTCAAACAACGTTTTGCGGACCGGAGTGCAAACACGAGGGCCTGGTGTCAAAAGTCTCAGAGAAGCTGCTTCTGGAGGAAATCTCTTTTGGCTCCAATTTACTTTCAATTATAGTGGTTAGCAAAAGCTTTCTATAATAAAATAATGAAAATCATGCTGAAATTTATTTTAAAAAAATCTTTTTTCACTTTCTTGTTGAGAGTTGTTTTTTGGAATATTAATAAAGTTAAAACATTAAACTCTATATTGTATTACTAGATCAATTCATTAACCAATCATAACAGGAGTTCAAACAACTAACTTTCTTTCGACTTGGAAAGATGAGGCAGAACATTGGCTCGGTCTCAGACAGAGGAATGACCTTCAACTGGAAATTTTAAAAGTTGTAGGCCAGAGGAAGGTCAGTGAATTGATTTAAATTCTACATTTGTTTTGCATAATTTTTTATATAATTAACAAAATTCTATTATGAAAAGTGTTGAATAAATAAATAAATAATTGTGAGTAAACCGATTTCTTTCTAAATATAATTTGATGCTGAAGCAAACAGGTTATGAAATACTACCTTGTTTGGGATTGATAAGTGTTCATGATGATTAAGTTGCTTTCTTAGTGACAATCAATCTGCATTCCATTCACAGGTACACATGTTCATAAGTGTTCCAGGTGGGGATCTCCTGGATGACCTGTTATGGACTTCACCTATGATGAAAGAGCTGGGAAACCAAGTGAAGGTCGAGGTCAAATCAATCGTTTTCATTGACGATTATTTTGCATCTTGCAACACCAAGCAGTAGTCGCATCGTTACGTAACGACTGTTATGATGAAGTGAAGTTTTAATTGGCTGGAAATCATTTTGTCAGTTGTGTTGTGATAATGATGATTATCAAGATTGTTGTTACTATTATTAATGTTGTTTTAACCAAGCTTTCAAGGCAATAATCAAATCCTACTCATTGCTACTGATAAACATATTTAATCGTGAATGCACGGACGCACACACATACACACATGTATTCTAATTCATTCACAGGTGATAAGGTGCACAATGAGTTTCCAGTTAGCATTTTGTCGTGTTCGTTTAAAATTTATGTGTTTATTTGTTTGTTTGTCGATATGTGATTATTGCTTTCTTTTAAATTTTTCAGCCATGTATATGTTTATATGTTTTCATCTCCTGTACTAATCTATCTTTCTTCATGAATTCTTGTTGTCTAGCAAGGGTAAAATTAAAGAGCAAAAAGCTGAATTTAATTTTAGGATGATGTGGTGTGAGGTTCTCCAAGCATATTGGCCAATAAGAATTGGATCTGTTATTGTGTCTTTTTTTCTTTCTCACTCCTTTTTCATCACTACATCAACATCTTACGTTCAAACTAGTTTTTATTTTATTTTCAACTACTAAAGATTTCCTACTCTTTGTTATATCATTTATGTTATTTAATTGTCAGCTAGAGAGCTTTATAATTATTTTTATCTTCATTTGTTTCATTTAATTTCTTTTTTATTTGTCCACTGTCATTAACCATTTCTTTTCTGTTATGTGGGCTTTTGCATTCGTTATTTATTCCGATAGTAGAGTCATTGTCTTTTCTATTTGTTCCGGAAGTGAATTTCCGGGCTATTTGATATTCATGAATGTATTAATTATGCACGGGACAAACAACAGTCACCTCACTATTTACTGTCCGTCAGGTTAACAATTGTCGTTAGGCTCATTATACATTCTTTTCACTTTCTAGCTACTCTCAGTGGCCTTGAAATCCACCATTGAATATACGCCATAATTTAAGATTTTCAAACATTAATTCTGTTATATCCTTCTCTAGAACATTAAGTTGCATATCAATAACAGCAATGAAAACTTGATAATATTTTTACATTATGACTATTTCCACGGATCCTTTTGTGTGCATAATTTGCTTAATTCGGAACATATATTTTTTTGTGAATTGCAAAGAACCAAACTTGGAATCAAAATGTTTTGATAATATTTTTGATGATATTCTGTCTTTATTTATCATTATTTTGAATTTGCCACACTTCATTGCCTAAGCACCTACTGCAACTTTTTATTTTATTTAATACACTCATAACAATGTGATGCTTTCTATTTATATAAGTTCTTAGTTTTTATTCAACAGTGTAGTTTATCATCTAGTGGTGCTTCAAGTAATTTATTTATATATATATGTATATATCAAGATCTTCAACTGGGTTATCTGTTCTTTATATATAAAGATCTTAAACAGGGTTATTTGTTCTTTTTAATTAAAATGGCATAAGCAAAATGGGACTTAAATCTTTATATAGTAGAAAATTTCATTGTCGTCTTTCTCCAATGTATAATGATGATATTTATTTTGCTATCGCTTTTTTATTTTCTTATATTTTTAGTAGCCTATAATTGTTAAATTGTTGAATTTTTAAATGTGGTTTTCTCTTTGATGTTTATAAAGTGAATAATGTTTATTTATTCCATTCTGTCAAGTCTACGTGTTGGTTTAATTTGGACGTACAAGAAATCGTACAAACTATTTTCTTATTTCTTAATATATTCTGAGGAATTAAAAAAACGAAGAAAGTCCACAGTGTCGCCATTTTCTTGTAGAAAAAAGAAATCAGACGAACAAAAATCGCGACGTAAAAGTGAATAATTGATCTGAGAAGCCAAGATGATAAATAAAATAGCGTAGATGGATTCGACTTGAGGCGTTACAGATCGTTCGATTAGTTGATTTTTTAGTCGACCTTTAGCTAGCTGGTAGCAGGAATGAATGAAGTTGTAGCATTGTAGCTCAAACAAATGGTAACAAGAACTACCGTTTTCGATTCGATAAAAAGCAGAGTAGTAGGGCGCAGTCGAGAGGGAAAAGTTAATGAAATGCAATAATATCAAAAAGTGAAGAACCGTTTGAAATCGATTTGCAGAAAAATCCCAAATGAATAAAAATAAATCATACGTGAAAAAATGAGCATTTCTCGATTGAAAGTCAACAACAAAAAACTGAAATTATGTTTAAAGTGTCAAAGAAAGAAAGTAAAATTGGGAAATTAAAAAACATCCGCAAGATGACGAGACCTATTTACAAATCCCGAAAATCGGGGGTGCGTTTTCAAACGTTGAAGACTCGCACTGCCATTAAAAAAACGAAAAAGAATGAAATAAATAAATTCAGAAAATGCTCGCAATGTAGTCAACAGATCAGAACGTTAGAACGCAGACAATATGTAAAAAGAGAGTATAAAGTATAATTATGGATTCTGATTGAGAAAAAGCGATATTGAAGGAAATAATTAGGGCAGCTCGAACTACACATGCAAGCTGTATTCCATGAAACAGTGGAGCAGTAATATATACTAAAGCTTACTGATCGCTTAAAGGTGTATAGCAATAACGTCAATAAGATAGAAAGCCATTATTATTAAAACAGCGATTTTTCACGATTTATGGCAAAACTGGTTGTTGCTGGATTGAAAATTGAATTCCTAAGTGCCAAGAAGCCCTCTAATTAACGTTTATCGAAATCGTGGTTGGGCCAGAATGTGAGTGAGAATGAACAGATAATGAGAAACATTTTAAAAGCATTTACACAAAAAGGTGCAATAAATTGAACAAAGACGAAACAGCTGAAAGTAAAAAACTGACAAAGACAGGGAATACTTGAATAATTTTTGCAAACTGGACACAAACGATGCTTTTTACATTAAACTGAAAACGCAGCACAATTTATTAAATAAATTGTCATTCGACGAGCCATTTTCTGTAAAAGAAATTCAAGCATCATTTTTGAGAAAAAGAACAGGATTTAAATTTATTCGCCAGAGCCACATTTACAAAACACCTCCAGAACCAAAAAATGAATGAGTATGCCCTGTATACATTGACAGGAGGCGGCAGCTCAGTCGTTGTTCGTAAAACACAAGAAAATGGGTACGCGGATCAAGTACCGAAATGCACGACGGTACGCCACGCAAATCAAAAGGTACTGGCGGAAATGTACTTTGGTTGGTGAAAAGTTCGACAGGAGCAGGCGAGCGAACACGTATGCAAAGCGGTACAAAGCAAAGCAAAGCAGGCACGCGATACTCGTAGGTATAGGGCCCGCTAAGAACGTGAATAATCAACACTTGTGTAGTGAGCAGTGAATGACGTAAGAACGATAAAAAGAAAGAAAATAAATAAGTAAATAAAAAAAGAGAGATTTATTAAAAACGGGCTCGAGGTAACAAACACCAATCAGGTGATCTCGTCACGCTATCCCCGACAATGAAAATGGATGTTATGAGCTTTGAGAACCATACTTTGCGGTTTGCCTTGTGTCAGACCAACCTAACAAGTCATTCGCTGGTTAGAAGATCTTAGTAGTGATAATTTAAACTTAAAACGCAACCAAATTATAAAAGCGTTGAAAAACAAGAAAAATGACGTGAACCCAGATATAAATAAACACTAATTAACAAAGAAAACCAGTCCGATGCATAAGGCACATCGAATAATAATTACAGAATGGGAGGAGCCAAACTCACCAAACGGCTAATGAAAATTACGAGCAATTAATAGAAAATGCAAATTAAAAGATAAAAACACAACGTCGACTTGTCACGTGGCAAGAAAACATCAAGTCAAAAAATTACATATGCAAATAGTCAGTTGAAGCGAACCAATTGGAAAACGTCTGCTATTCTGTTTGCCAGTCACAACAAGGGTAACGAAGTGCCGCCTACCGTGATTGGACAACGAATTAAACCTGTTAACCACTCTAACGACCACCGAATGACTTGTAATACTGTAAATAAACAAATTTACCACGGATTTTCAAAGCTATCTGCAGATTTTTGAAGCTTGCCATTTTGCCACCATTAATAAAAGTGAGAAAAAAGCAGGAAGGAAAAGAAAGCGAGAAAGAAGAAAAAGAGATAGAAGTTGGGATAGAAGGGGTGGTTTAATCAGCTCAGTACCGATGTATTTAGAATTCATCATTACCCATCTGAACCAAATAATCCTCTTAAGATTAGAAATTAGAATATGAATTGAAATAATTAATTAAAATTAAGAAGTTTAAAGTTCTCAGAAATTAAAGAAGAACAAGGAAATGTGAGCAATTTAAATAATGATAATGTGTCAGTGCAGTGCTTTGGGTGCATTTCATTGAGTAAAGATCCTAAAATATCATTAACATTATCGAATATGATATTCGACATCCAAAAAAAAGTGTCGTTCATATAATTAACGTTTATGAAGATGATGATGATGCTGGTGATGATGATGATGATGATCTCTGTACGAGTTTAAATTCAAAACCACACTTTAATTACTAAAATAATAGAAACAGGTAGAAGAGCACATCGAAATACAGGATTATGATGAGAAATACAAGTGATTTTCATGTGTTATTTTTAAATAAATTCAAATAATCCATTAACTATACAGAAGTTTAAAATTTTTCTACAATCTACTGGTTAAGAAAAACGTTTTATATGCTTATAAACGAATATTTCCAAAGGACGAATTATGTAAAGTAGGAATATAGGAGGGCTCATAGCCAGGAAAGGGCATAAATAAGGGCGGTGCTTAGTTTTTGCTCCACCTTAGTTTTGCTTGTTTATGTGCAAGTAAGCAGGGAAAAAAGTTTTACGCGTACAGAGATGCTATCTGACAGACTCAATGGCCGAAACGTTTGAATGCTAGAGAGATAACAACGTAATTGGAAGAGAGAGAGAGAGAGAGAGAGAGAGAGAGAGAGAGAGAGAGAGAGAGAGAGAGAGAGAGAGAGAGAGAGAGAGAGAGAGAGAGAGAGAGAGAGAGAGAGAGAGAGAGAGAGAGAGAGAGAGAGAGAGAGAGAGAGAGAGAGAGAGAGAGAGAGAGAGAGAGAGAGAGAGAGAGAGAGAGAGAGAGAGAGAGAGAGAGAGAGAGAGAGAGAGAGAAAGGGGGAAAGGGTTTGAGAGTAAGAAAGAAGAACGGAGCAAAATAAAAGTAAGAAAATGAAACAACGCATTTTGTCTATGCTTACTTACTTATCCTTGGCAAAACTGCAGGGTACGGCGAGGGACATGAACAGTGTAATATGACTGGCTTCCTGTGAACCGTTGAGTTTAATTAATGAGATTTTAGTTTTTCTAAATATTAAAAGTGAAACTGATTGAACTTAAAATTACTCGAATGTAAGCAGTGGAGTAACGAGGAGAGAGAGGAGATGTCGACGAGTGAAACTTTGAAGGGGCGCAGAAATTTAAAATACGCACAAAAAATGTCTGTAGGAAATGGGCGCCATTTTAATATCATGTCCACGAGTGCCAAACTCTTTTGGTACCTCACTGAATTTAAAGGAATGGAACGATTTTGTTGCCAATCTATACGCGCATGTGCTATTGAAAGTCTGGTGAATAAATTATGCATGTAGTTTGGCTGATTCATAGGCAGCCCTTTTCGTTGGTCAAGCCGTGTACGATATTGATGGTGATGATATATATTTATATTTATACATCGACTAAAGTTGGGAACATGTCTACTGAATAACTGTAGGGAAAAAGTGCAGAAGGGAGAAAAGCATTGAAAGTGAAAAAGAGAGAGAAAGAAATAGGGGGAGAGAGGGAGATGAGAGAAGATACAAAAAATGATAAAAAGCTTGAAAGAGAAAAGGAAGAATTTTTGAAAGAATGAGATAAATACATTACTGATTAAATGTAAACAGAACAAGACGGTGGCGATGTTCAATATTAGACTGCTGCTGTCATAAAAATTTCGATCAATGAATGAGACTTTCAAACTATCTGCAGACGTATTTACACGTTATTTCCTGTCCATTTGACGGATCCACGTGTACAACAATATAACGCTGAATTCCTTAATGCACCTGGATGTCATTCTGAGAGGTGTAAAAATATAAAAATAGGTGGCTGTTGTGATGGAGAGAGGTGATTATGGAAAATTATTCTGGGATAAGTTTTGTTTTTGGTTTGCTGTCATTTGTATGAGTTTTTGTAAAATAGGTTCAAATGAGTTTGCTTTTAGATAACAAAAAGATAAAAAAAAATAAAGAAAAAGTCAGAGAGAAATAAGAAAAGAAAACAGAAGAAATCAAAAAAAGTAATCAAAATTGAAAAATTGAGTATTCTGTAAAATAAAAACTTTATATATATATATATATATATATATATATATATATATATATATATATATATATATATATATATATATATATATATATATATATATATATATATATATATATATATATATATATATATATATATTATATATATATATATATATATATATAATTATTGTCATAGTCGCCGTTTTTCTCGTCACAATTATTGCTAAAGGAACTGAAACAACAACAAAATAAGAATAATAATTATAATTGAACAATAGAAAATAGAAAAGCACAAAGCACATAAAAAAACACACACACCTTAATGTATTTAATTGCATACGGGAGATAATACATACTTACATACATACACATATTATACATACATACACATATTATACATATACATACATACACATATTATAGGTGCAAGATTGTCAAAGATAGTGTTATTTATGAAGAAGGAAAAAGGAGTAAAAGATGAAACGAGGAAGAAAGATAAATAACAAGTAGAAAAAAACATTGAATTGCTTGGAATAAAAAATTAAAATAAAAAATTGTGGCAGCCAATCATATAGTGGCCAGCTAATGAAAATAATTTCAGAAAAATGCAAACAAATTTAGTAGAAGTTCCTGCTTACAATGCAGCAACTTGTGTGTCCGTTTCAACTAACTCACATGGTCATCGTCATCATCACCGTCATATACGTGATAGTTATCAAAACCACAGCAGTTCCAGCTCTGATGAAGATGCGAAATAAGATGATGAATGAATTAATGAATTAATGCACGAGTCGCCGCGAGTGAATTAACATTTATAACTTTACAATTTGAAAAGTATGGGAGAAGATAAAAACGAAAAAATAAATAAAGATAGAATGAAAAAGAGAGAAAAAGAGAGAGAGAAAGGAGAGAGAGATAGAGAGAAAAACAATGGGGAAAGAAAGAAAATGGCGGAGATATTGTGGAGTAAATGAGAAATGCTTCCCAAGCGAAGTGGCAGTAATGAATGAAGAATCATAAATAGTTAGTATTAATGATAGAATTATTGATGTCTACATTTTAAACTAATAATAAGGTATAATAAAATTTGCCTATGGAAAAATTGTTTTAACAATCCGCCATTTTGTCCGAATGATATTAGAAAATATCACACTTTACCACCAAACCAGCCACGCATTTATTTATCCTCTCAATCATCACCACTAACACCAGCATCATCATCACGACCACCACCACCACCATTATCATCACCAGTATCATCATTACCATCCATACAATCATCACCAGGATCATCATCATCATGACTACCGTATTATTCATTGTAATCACCAAACGCTGCTAATCCCAGGACTCGCATCGACGCCACATTATAAAATATCCAGAAACGCTTCAATAAATCAAAGGCAGGCCGTCACCATAATCATTACCATCGTCACCATCATAGCCGTGTATGTTACCATCATCACCATCTATGTTACCATCATCACCATCTATGTTACCATCATCACCATTTGCTGCTATCATCATCAACATCTATGCTACCATCATCAACATCTATGCTACCATCATCACCATCTGTTACCATCATCACTATATGTTACCATCATCACTAAATTTGTTATCATCTTCATCATGTACCCCATCATTTCCATCTCGGCTCCGGTAAATACGACTGCAATGATTTCGATTCTAATCGTTGGACCGGTCGACAGGACCCATACTCTTTGAATGAAGCAATGGCCTTTTGGGACTTTTCTTGTTGATTTTTTTCTCTTTATCTTGGTGATGATGGTAGTGGTGATAGCGATTATGCTGCTGATGATGTTCAACTTGTTGAGAGTGCTGTCGCACCAATCGAGGTGGCTGAAAAACGTCAGTTTGTTCTTGACGTTGGTCGTCATTTCTTGGTTGTTGCTGCTGGCTGTTATGGTCAAATTGTTGTTGTTTGTGAATTTGCGGTTGGTGCTGAAGTACGTTTGACTGGTGTGGTAACTTTCGCTTGTGTTGGCGTTTTTTGTGGTGATGGTGACGTGAATGTTGTTGAGTTTTACTGCGAGATTGCTGCAAGAGAACGCTATCGTCGTCGTCGTCCTCTTCGTCGTCGACGTTGCCGCCATCATCGTAGTCGTCGTCGTCGTCATCGGCATCAACGCTTTCAAGAATCGCCAAAGACTGGAAAATAGCAAAAGAAGACGACGCATGTCCCGCGCTCTGAGGCTCTTTAGGTTTTTTGTTATCTTGACGCGATTGGGTGTCTTCTATCATGCTGACCCCCCTCTTCTGGTGGAAGGCTTTTCGTCGGTCTGAAATTTTCGTTCTGTTTTCGCGACGACCGAAGTTGTTGCCGCTGTCGTTGTTTCCGTCCTCGATGGCATTGTCATTGCCATCCACGTGACCAAATGCTGCATTCGTGATCCTTCGCTGGGCGAGAACTTCACGATAGTCGCTGATCAGCTGCGAGATTTGTTGACCCTGTGCAGGCCATAAAATGAAAGATTGATTAACTCACTTGAATTGCTTAATTGTTACTATTTATCATTTAAATGTCATGACATACTTCTGAAGTGTAAAAGGTCAAGGACGCCGAGAGCGACGACGTCGACATCGTCTTCGGCAGGCGTTGTCGTTTGTTGTCTCCTGAATCCCCGGTCTCGAAGGGCATCAGTGTGAAGGATTTGCTGTTGAATTCCGTCGAGTTTACATCTTCAAACAAGTAAGTGCTGAAGACTTGCTGAAAGAAATGAATGAATGAATAAATAAATGAATAAAAGAATAATTGTGGCAATAATTATTAATATTGATGTGATTGTTGTTGTTAATGATAACAGCCATTTTGATTATTGAGATCATGTGCTCTGCTGCTTTTTCATCGCACACATAACAAATAATAATTGACATATCCTCAATATTGCAACGATCCCAAATTTCATCGCACTTAATAAAATGCCAGATAATGTCAGAACATTTGCATTTGCTTTTATGCAGCATTCCATAAGAATAGACTTAGTTTTTTTTTCAAGTCGTTAGTAGTTGTGCTAACGAAACTAGACAGAAATTTAAATAACTACGAGGCCTAATTGAGCTGGAGAGGCTTGACCGGAATTGGGGGTCCTGGCCAAAACTAGGAGACCTGGACCTCCCGGCACCATAACTGAAAATCCTACCAAGTTTGTTGAAGAATTTGAATAACAACTGAAAGATGGAAACGATCTGTGTATATGCTTCTCCAAGTTATTAGCTAATTGTTCTTGAAACGCATCGGAACTTTACGGTATTAGTTCAAAATCGTGGCTATAAAGAAGATATTTACGCTTCCTAGCAGATGTATTGTATAGTTTGAATGCCACCGCAAATATCATGCAAACCACAACACTTTTGCAGGTTTTTATGTGTACATCGTTGCCTGACCACTATCATATAGTTGACGTCCTTACTGAATCCTGTCAAAATAATGACTGATTTCAAAAAACCGAAACGATTGCTTTCTCTGGTGTTCATCTTCAGCTATCTATATAGAAGAATGCCTTTCCGTTTTGGCGAAAAACACAAGAAATGATTATCGTAGAGCTTTTGAGTATAATTTTGATTTGGCATGTATAAATAAGTAATCAGCTGACAGCATTTGCATGGCAACGCAGTTTCTATGAATATTTTGTTTGTAAATAAATGGAGTTTGTGAATCAATAGTGGTTATCTGCCGACAATTTGTCCATTCTGTGAATTAATGGTGTTTATGAATCAATACGGGCTAAGGCTGTCTTTCGATCAGATGAATTACCGTCAACATTTTCCCCATTACCGCAAATTCCCCCCCCCATTTTTTTCCCGTTATCACGCGGTAATGGTGAAATTATTGAAATTTGTTCCCGCGGTCGGTATTACCGTGTCACTCTCTACTTCCGATGAGTTGTCTGTCAAAATTTTTAAATCGTACGTTTACTATCTATGACGACGATTGTCCGAAAACAAAATCACGGGTGATCACAAACTTATATACTCTCATTATCGAAATGTACAAATTTAAACGAAAAATGAATTTCAACAGATCAAACGTTTTTGTTATCATTCCAAATGTTTCAGAGACCTGATTGGTCACCTCAGATATGTACATATCTAATTTAAGGTCAAATTAACAAGACACACTTAAATTTTTTACTGCATGTACTTTGTTAACATTCACGTGGAATTTAATTTATGCGATCTAAATTCGCTTTGTCACCAATTTAGTAGTACCATATAAGGATGCAACGGGTTCGGCTTTTTTGGGTTCGGGTTTTTGAATTTTGAATTTTATGGTTCGGGTTTGAAATTTTTCAAAAACCGTGTCCATGTTCGGTTTGAGGTTTTCAATTTTTTCAAACATCGAGTTCGGGTTTTCGATTTTTGAAATTTTGGGTTAAACTTTTTGGGCTCAATGTTTTGTACCCGGCTGTTCTTAACGGAAACCATCGGTTGCCGGGAAGCACATTTACAAGCACTCGAATATCAGTTTAACAAATTTTCTCTTTGTCTAGTCAAAGCGATTTTTTGTTATTTATTGAAAATAAATTATTTTGTCCCAGTTGGTTGTGATCACTGAAAAGAACAAAAGAAGACAGTTTATAATTTGATCAAATTTGAATATTTCTTTCTCTCAAGGCATTCAAAAACTTATTTAAAAACATTTGTGTTGTTTTGCTGTTTTTTGCAGTTCCATCTGCATATCAATTAGATAGTTGCGTTCAGATTATACAGAAAACGAAACAAAACTACTAAATGGATTTTCGCATATTCCTGAAATTAACTAGACTTTTTCCATCGATTAACTGACTAGCCACATCCAGCTTATCAACCAAACAAAATTGATTAAATAAAATCTATAAAACGCTTACCTGCCCTTGGAATTCCATCAAGTGAACCCCGATTTGTGAAACGGCTAGCCACACCACCTTTGGCAGGTTTTCAATGCCACCGTGCTGAAACAGAATTGTTTTAAAAATGAATAAAAATTTAAGAAAATAAAGTAAAAAAGCAAAAATACAACAAAATTAACTTGAATAAAATATGAAACGTACAAATGAACTTACCGTCACTTCAAAGAGCTGTGCACCGTAGAGAGGCCACTGCATGAGGATTTCAAGGAACTGAGTGTTGGAAGCCAGTGAGGTGAGACCAGCTAGAAACTGGTGGGCTGATCCTATTTCTTTCATTTCCATCAAGTCTCTTAGGTGACGTGGCAGGATGCGAACCACTGAACTGCAGGCAGGTTTGGGGGTTAAATGATGATGATGATGTAGGATGATGATGATAATGCTGATGATGATAGTAGTGATGATGAAGATGATGATTAGTATAATAATAACATAAAAGATGAAGAAGGTTGTTGATGATGATGATAGTAATGATGATGAAGATGACGATCAATATATTAATAACATAAAAGATGAAAAAGCATTAAAAAGGTGCGATACTTATAACTATGAGGTTGTTGATGATGATGACGACTCACTTGTAGTCAAAGTTGTTGGCAGGATTGTAGTCACTCAGTTCGGCTTGAGCCCTCAGTGCACACAACTCGACCTTCAAGTTTATGTAAAAATTGATGACAGATTCTACGCTTATGCTGTAAATTACAAAGCTCTAGCTAGCTAGTTAGTTAGTTAGTTAGTTGGGAAGTAGATTAAAATATTAATACAAAATTCCAACTAAATTAGACAACAGATAAGAGAAGCTAACTAATTAAATAAGAGCATGTAATAATACAAACTAGGAAACGTTATGTTAGCGTTAAGTTTTGGACATTTTTTTATTCATTTGATAAAACTATAAAGGTTTTTAAAAGGTTTAAAAAAACCCTGAAAAACAACAGTTTTAAGCATTGTCATAATTTTCAATAAAGCTTGCATGATATTATAATTGTTCATGTAGAGTCGGTTTCCTATCATTGATGTTATCACATGTTTTATAGTCTTTCCCCGTAAAAATAATCATTTCATTTTTACTTAGAATATTAAATACATCATTAAACCCTTAACCATACCATTTTTACACACACAAAAATAATTACATCATTTGTCACCTCCAATAACCACACATTTTTTTTACTAAACGATAAATACATCTTTTCTACTAACAGCGTCCGACTTGGTGAGTGGAATCTTCTGATCAAAGACATCGGTAACCGATTGGTGGTAGAGAAGATCTATTTCTATTGGATCAGTCGGGTCAAAGTAGGGCTCCAGGAATAACCTTTTCTGAAAAATTAAAATAATTTAAAAAGTTATTTATATAATTAATTAAAAATCAAAATTTTTGCTGAAACTGTTTAATAATTATTTAACCAGACAATCAAATCGAACAACTTAAATGTGTTTTATTTGTACAAAACAAAAAATAATAATAATAAGGCGGTAGCAGAGCATTAGGGTGTAATGCACTTCAACAGTGCAATCCATACCTGTGTCCAAAATTGGGATGTGCCGAATGATGATAATATTAACACTATAAAATATTTAAAAAATAAAATTAATCAAATACAATAATAATAATAAAACAACAATAATAAAAATAATAATAAACCAACAATAATACAAAAAATAATAAAACAATTTTAATAATAAAATGTAATAATAGTAATAACAGAATAATAGCAGAAAAATAATAATAATTAAAAAGTTAAAAGTAACAATACTAGAAAACCTTAAAAAGAATTTTCAAATCTTTTCCAGAAGTTGTCTGGTTGCCTCTACTGCATCTTTCCCATTGGTAGAATAAGTCAGCCATTTTGGTGGTGCCAGGAATATACTCCTCTGTTGAGAGATGTCAATGAATTAAATTAAATTCATGAAAATAAAAATCAATTTTTTTAAAAATAAATAATGAAAAAATAAAAAACTTAATTTATATCATGGGCTATCGATTCACCTTTGTCGAAGATGCATTGAAATAATGCAAAACCAAAAGCATCCATTCTTATGCCCGATTTGGCCTTCACAATTTCCATGACCTGATTTGAAAATGACAAATAATTTACTAATTTAAAAATATAAAAACTCATGAATATTCAAACCTCGTCAGCTGATGAGGCGGAGTCAAAGGCAATGAGGACGGGGTGGCCGTCTGCTAGGTAGACTCTGCACTCAATTGGTTGCCTATTACACAAAATAATCCATTTTGATATATAAATTTGATTTTGTATTGCTGCAAATTATATTAATAAATTATCTGAGTCAGAGTGAGTTTATAAATATCTCTAGGGATCTATATATATATATATATATATATATATATATATATATATATATATATATATATAATATACCATACCTACACCATAACATATTTCACTATTTAAAAAAAATACTTCCTTCACTAATAACAAATTTCTGTCGTGAACCGCACGAGCATCGCAGGAAAATTTCAGTCAGATCCCCAATATGAATGAATGTTTCCTTACGCCGGTGGATGCAAAATGATCAATCAAGTAAACTAGAAAGAAAATTTCTGAAACCTTTTTGTAACAAACAAGATTTCTTTGTAGGAGGGTGGATATTTCCTGCCTTGGTTCTCATGTGTTCTTTTTAAACTCTGGAAAATGTAAAAATCAATCAATCAATCAAATGAATGAATGAATGAATGAATGAATGAACGAATGAATGATTAAAAAAAATACAAATCAAAAATATTATAAATCATGTTTATTTTTTTATGCTAAAACAATAATAAAAAAATGGTATCTAGTAGAGATAGAACGAAAACCAAGCGATTACGTATCAAGCCAAGTTTTATCCGTAATGAGATAAGCTGTGTTGTTATGTTACCACTGAACTACTAAATGATTCGATACAAATTCCTTAAAAAATTTTAATGCACTATTTATTATCTTTTAATTGTGTATGGAAATTTTTTAATCTTAATTGTTAATCAAAATGAGCATATCCTGAAGTAATTCATTGAACAAGTAAGCCGTAACAAGAAAACCGTAAAAACTTCGGTTTTTTAAATTTTTTATAACTTTGTAATTCCGCGACTAAAATTGTTTTGCAAAATTGTTTTTTGATGATATTAAGTCTATAAAATATAAAAACCTTTACCACAGTCTTTTAAATACTTAATATGTGAAGTATGTAAACATTTAAAATTTAAGAAACTTTCTAATCAATATGGAATAAACACATTTTTATTAAAAATTTGAAAGGTTGAAAATTAAATGTTGCTTTTTAAATAAATTAAAAATTAAAAATTTGTTTTTCTACATAAAATTTGTATTTTTTTTAATTATAAAGTTTTAATTGATTTGATTCTATAGTTAACTCAAATGTTGTCCAATTGATCCAAAAATTTAATAGAATGTGAAGTTTTCAGCAACAAATAAAGCTATCAAATTTTAACATGATTGTGAGGACTGAAAAAATAAGCTATTTTTGAATCAAGATGCAATAAAAAAATTGTATTAAAAATTTTTGAATTTATAAATTAAATATAACCTTTTTTAAAATAAACCAGAAATTAATGGTTCGTTTTCTTACATCGAATTTTTAATTCTTAGAAAGTTTTTAGAGGTTTAATTAATTTTTTTATAATTCACTCAAAATTTGTCCAATCAATTGGGTAATTTAATAGAATGTAAAATCAATTTGATTAGATAACTGTTTTTATAAATGAAAGAATACCAACTTATGGCTCAAGCAAGCAAGCAAGCAAACACGGTGAAATTATCCCCCTTCAAATTTTTATTTACAAATAATAATTGACTATGTTTTAAAACAAAATAAATAAAAAACAATTAAATAAATGTTTACATCTATAAATTCCAAAAAATGTCATTTTAACGGCAATTTGTTTGCAATAAATGAAAATCCGGCAAATTCAGAAATATAAGGGATTTGTAAAAAAGAAACTGTTTTTTACGGCTTATTTGTTCTATATTGCTTTTTTGTTCATATTTAATAAATTAAACAATTTTTGAAATGAAATCAAAAGCGAGGAACAGACTTAAAGTTCATATGACTCATGACTATCCGTTTGACTAACGAGATAGCTGTAGTATATAAATGATGAAAAGAATTCAACAAATTGTTTCATTGATTGGTTATATGACTGGTTGGTTTATCGATTCAGTTTTTGATCGGACTAGCCTTGATGCAGAATTTGGCAAACTGGGCACTCTCAGTTGCCGATTGAATAAGCGTCCTATGAAGGTGAAGTTGAAGGTAGGAGTAGACGATTGGATCGGGGGGTAGCATGACGCAGGTGGCCATGGTCATCAGGTGCCAATATTGGTCGACAGCCTTCACATTGCAGTCTGCAGTTTGGTAGTCATAACATTTGGGTTGAAAACAAGCACTACTTATTTAGTTTTTATTCACATGAAGAAGCATTTTTAAACCTTAATAGAAATAAGAAATTAAAACAGACCTATTATGAGTTGGTTTTTGCTTTTATGTTCCGGTCCTGCTATGAGAATAATTCAAAAGTTAGTTTAAAGATGTTTGCAAACGAGTTTGTTCATTGGATTAAAATTCACTTCATTTATATGTTTTAATTAATCACTTTCAAACTACTTCAACAAAACACCCAGCAACCCACCAATCTTGTTGTCACTAGTTTGTTTGATGAGTTGTAGACAAAATTCGTTGCACAGGTTTTTGTTCTCCATGCATTTCGTGATCAAAGTTTGCACGACAACAACAAGGTCCATGTCGTCCAGAGCAGCTGTTGTCATCAATCAATTAACTAATTATTCAGCAGGTCAACAACCTTGTAATCCATAACAAAATCAACCTATCGCACTTGACTCGCCTGCAATTACAATCAAGATTAGAAACATTAAATTTATCATCTTTCCCGACCAAAACAACACATCGCCACTTCATTTTACTTACCGACATTTTCGTTGCATTCTATATCGTGTACATCATCAATATCGCCATTTTTATTATTGTTATCTTCATCATCACCAAGATCACTACCACATCATGATTTCCACAATTATTATTGATATCATCATCATCATAACTATCGTCATCGTCGTCATTGTCATTGTCATCTTCATCGTCATCGTCGTAATCCTAATCATCATTTTCATCATCATAATCTTAATCACCATACCACAACTATTATCACCTCTAACCTCTACGATCGTCACCACCACAACTATCTCTGTCGCCATTAACGAAAGCATTATCACTAAAAGACAAATGCATGCGGAACTAAATAACACAAATTGACACCAGTGCTTAAGTGCAATGTGCACTTCACGTAAAAGTTCGTAAATTAATATATCTAAGACTGGAAATTGAAGGAGGAAGGAAAAGTTTGAGTGAAGTTGAAGTTGATCAGAAGGGACGGTAGAGGAAGAAAGCCATTATGAGTCTCGCTAATGAAACTAGGATCAAATAAAACTGTCCAGTGAAAGGCCGAAAATAATAAATCTAATAAAGGCCATTAAACTTTTCAGCTTCACTTTACAGTGGAATTACCTGGAACGTCAGTTCTTGTTGTCGGAAAGGCGCGAAGATTGGGTGGGGTGGATGTACAGGAACAGGTGGAAAGAATGAAGGAGAGAAAATGTAGAGAAAAAAAAGAAGAAGAAAAAGAGAAACTGAGTAGGATAACGGAGAAGGTGAATAAAGGATACATAAATGATCGATTGGGCTTACAGGTGCGGTTGTCAGCATGAATGCACGCCTGATTGAATGTTTACCTATCCCTTCGTTTGTCTCAGTTTGCTTGTTTACGTTTTTGAGCCTTCACATCGGCTTGCAATATATTTGCATGTTTTGAAGACATCTGAGATTCCGAACATGGACACAAGACAGGAAAAAAAGTGTTTGACCGCCTTGTGGAATAAACTGAAAACTGACTTTACAATTTAAATGTACACGTTAACGTATGACAGCTGAAATGTGTACAAATTATTGTACGTAGCATAACATGTACTTATTTTAATCACAACTGTGTACTTATAATAAGTGCATCTGTCTGCTAATTATGCAACTGGAAACTGTAGCGCGCCGGAAAACAGCTGCTACAGCTAAGTCTGATTAAGCAGCAATCGAGACTGGAGCCAAGTCACGTGACAATACGTGCATAGAATAAAAAAAGGAAAAAAAATGTGAAAGGAGAAGCATTTGCACCGGTTCAATGAGATGTTATTGAGTTGGAAAAACCACCTCCAGGGCGCTTATTGCATGCCATGTGATTAAATTGAAAGAGTTTGCCAGTTTATGAGAAAAAGAAAAGAGAATGGAAATAATTACAAAAGTCCTGGCGTAATATCGAAGGAACGTCATCGCATTTTTGACTAATGTATTAAAATGCTTAGCTTTCCATTATTTTATAAATTTATAAATACGTATGAATTAAAAATAATTTTAATTTTTAAAATTTTACAACTTACATATTACAATTAAAATTAACCATCACTTTTTTAAGCATTTCCATCATAATTATTTGCGTTAAACAGTAGTTGAGAAGCGATTTCTTCCCAAACTGAATCCAATCAGAAATTTTTCACCTACGAAACAAATAATCGCAATTAAATAACTTTTTGTCACAAATACAAGGCAAAACACCCAAACTCTCCACGTTGTCTAGTTTTCGAGTTTATTTTCTTCACCAGCCAGCCAGCCAAAATCTATTATTAAATTTCTTTTATACAAACAAGTTTCCAAAAATGCGCTATGAAAAAGAAACAGAAAAAGAAAGACAGAAGTAAGAGGAGAAAATTTAAAAAATATAGCGATATATAAGCAATAAAAAGGAGTGTGTAGGTGATGCTGCATGAACTGAAGTCAATAATGACGAAAATACTTCAAAGCAGTTCAATAAGGTTATAAGACTATAATAGACTGAAATAAAAAAAGACATTTGGTACTGTACTTATTGAAAAGAAGTGAGATGGCTGGAGACTTGTCGTTTGCCCAGAAATACATTTTAGCTAGAGCGTTATCTTGACATACAAACAAGTCTAAGCAAAAACAGAGTTTTTAAAAAAAACACACTTTTATATTTTTACATTATGCAAATCAATGTCTAAATTTAATAATAGTTTCATCATTGCTTATAGAAATATTTTAGTCAAAACTTTTAATAGAAAAATAGCTCAGTTGACAATGCAATATTCAACGATTTTAAATGAAAAGACTAGTATGAAACGAATTTTTTATTCAAAAATCTATATCTGATATATTATATAAAAAATAGAAATTTTTAGTCATAGTCAGGATTACCTAAAAGTTTTTTTTAATTGACGCAAACTTTATCTATTGAAAAATTTGGAATTACACCAATCACTAAAAAAACGTTTTTACAACTCGTTACAAAATAAATATTGAAATCGTTTTGGAAATGATTGAATATTGTTTTCATATGTGTATAAAGTCTATGCTGAATGTTTCAAAAGTTCTAAGTAATCTGAAAGTTGGTAAAAAATCAATTCAAAAATTTTACAACAGAGAGACCGAGAAATCAAGTTAAATAAAAGTGTGTAAAACAAAATATATTGGTCAATTTAAGCAGGGAAATTTGAGCGACCAATACTGGAGGTCAACCTGAACTTCGCTTCGTCAGGTTATAATGTTAAATAGATGCATCGTTATCATCACCATCACCATCATCATCATTGTCGTCATCGTCATTTTCGTCATCGTCATCGTCGTCGTCGTCATCATCACCATCACCATCATCATCATTGTCGTCGTCGTCGTCGTCATCATCCTCGTCGTCGTCATCGTCATCGTCACCATCGTCATCGTCATCGTCATCGTCATCATCATCGTCATCGTCATCGTCATCGTCATCGTCATCGTCATCGTCATCGTCATCGTCATCGTCATCGTCATCGTCATCGTCATCGTCATCGTCATCGTCATCGTCATCGTCATCGTCATCTTCATCGTCATCTTCATCGTCATCGTCATCGGCATCGTCATCATCATCATCATCATCATCACCATCATCACCACTACCACCACCACCACCACCACCACCACCACCACCACCACCACCATCACCATCACCATCACCATCACCATCACCATCACCATCACCATCACCATCACCATCACCATCACCATCACCATCACTATCATCACCACCACCACCACCACCACCACCACCACCACCACCACCACCACCACCACCACCACCACCACCACCACCACCACCACCACCACCACCACCACCACCACCACCACCACCACCACCACCACCACCACCACCACCACCATCACCATCACCATCACCATCACCATCACCATCATCATCATCATCATCATCATCATCATCATCATCATCATCAATTGCCTGCTTCTACTACGCGAAGACATAGAAATTGTAGAACATCAACAGGTAAAAGTTCAACAGGCCTCAGCAACAACAAATGAAAAATAATGAAATGAAAACAATGAGCATCGTACGAAAAACAAAACAAATCTACACTGCTTTCTATATTAATAACACGAGATTTAGAGTAGAGCACACAAATACAGGTAGATTAACAAAATACGAACAGAGGTAGCAAAGAAAACAATAGCAAACATTTGTGCTGGAAAACGAAACTACCAATAAAACACAAGTCTCACTCACCTGACAATTCGAGACCGGTATAAACAAGTGTTGAGTTGAACATTCTGACTGCTGTGTCCTCCACCTCGTGGGACTGGTTGGCCAGCAGAGAGGTCTTAAAGGGTGACTTACTAAACAGCCAGTAAGGAGACGATAGAGTCCAAGAGGAGAGAGAGTGTATGGCGTCGTCGTAGTTGTTGTCGTCGGTGTCGTCGCGACGTCGGCCGCTGCGATCGTGCTGCTGCTGATGCTGGTTGTGGCGGTTGAATATGCACGTTGTTCGGCCACTGATTCTAGAGATTGATTGACGGTTCAAGATGCGATAAATTGTCAATGTGACCAAATTAAAATAAAAACATAATTTAACAAGTAAGCCGTAAAAAATCAGGTTTTTTTTATCACAAATCCCTTATATTTCAGGATTTACCGGTTTTTCATTTATTAAAAAAAAGTTATTTTAAAATGAATTTTTTTGAATTTATATATGTAAACATTTATTTAATTGCATTTGATTTATTTTTACAAACTTTTATTTAGGTTACAATCTCTGTTTGTGTGTGTGTGGCTCCCTCTGTACGAAAATCTGGCAAGTAAAATTTAACCAGCTTTTTGACTAGCTAGGAAGCTGAAACTTTCAGCATAGCTTTATATTGGATGACAATACATGATTCAATTAAAAAAAAACCTAATTTGAACATCTTCAGTTAAAAAACTCGTTTTTTTCCTTTACTTGTTATTTTGAAACATAGATAA
Organism: Erpobdella octoculata; assembly: GCA_963978895.1. Classification (NCBI taxonomy): domain Eukaryota; kingdom Metazoa; phylum Annelida; class Clitellata; order Hirudinida; family Erpobdellidae; genus Erpobdella; species Erpobdella octoculata. Next base: position 14,214,770 of record OZ022242.1, read on the forward strand.
TTATTTTTAATTACAAAAAATGTTTTTAAAAATGTTTTTCAATTTTAATAAAATGCATTGTTATGAAGAGTGAGCATATATTTCAAATTGTAGCTTGATTGAATGACGGGAAGTCAGTTAATTTTCACTATCAAGATTTGCAGACATTCAAGCAAGCAAGCAATCAAGACAGGCGGTGAAGTTAATATAAGGGATTTAAAAATTAAACATTAAAAGTTATAGCACAATTATTAAATATGTTTTCGTTTCAAATCTTATTTAAACTCCAATATAACTCATTTTATTCTTTTTTTTATATTTCTGACAGTTTTCTCCCACAAATATTTGATTTTCGGCAATATTTTATTACGATTTTGCAGACATATTTTTGTAAATTTACTGAGAAAATCAAAAGTAAAAAATCTTCAAGTTTACAATTAATTATAATTTCCAAACTATAATAAGTTATGATTTGATGATTTATCATGAACCGTCTCAGGTTTCAAAGTTTTCGAACGCCAATCACCACTATGTGAAATAAATCAGAATTTAATTTTTAGACCCGGACCATATTTTGTCCCACAAGATGATACAAACCGGTTGAGTGCGGACCTGAGGAAGCCCACTTCTTCAGCCGGGGGCTTCTTGACGATGCCCCGTTCAACGAGGAGACGACGACATCGTAGAATGTTGTCGTAGAGCACATGCCAGTCTGATGTGACTCTTAGCTGAATTAGGGAATATTTATTTCCAGGATTTTTTATGAGATTTAAATAATTCTTGTAGAATGGAAAAAAGTATTTCAATTTAAAAATGAAATATTAAAACATATTTTCATTAATTTTTAAAAAATTTAATTGCGGTGAATAACTCATATTTCATACCCCTCAACATAATCCAAGCCATTTTTCAAAATTTTTGAAAACAGTTGCTGTCATTACCTCTCTTATTTCGTCATCATCGGCTGCTACAACGCCGGCTTCCTCAGCATCCTTGCGAATGGTGTCGTCATCACCATTGCAGCCGCCACATTCGTCACCGTCATCAACAACAACAGCATCACCAACAACAATTCCACTTGCATCACCGATGTCATCAACACATTTCCGCTTTCGCTTTCTCTCATCGCCATCTTCGTCGCCATTTTGTTGTTGCTGTTGAATCTGTTTCGTGTCGTTGGCGCGACCGAATTTCCAAACGGCATGTCGTGGAGAGTAGAACTCAATCAGTTCGGCAAATTCGTCAAGTTCGAGGCACTCGAATAGAAAGGTTTTCTGTCTTGCTTGTGGCAGGCTGTCCTTGAGCTTGATTAAGAGATGGTTTTGTCGGTGGTGTCCGTAAGATGGTGGTGTTTGTGAAGATGATGACGGCCCAAACAGTGAAGATGAAAATGGCGACCAAAACGAGTGATGGAAAAGAGATGAAAACGAGCTGAAGAAATTGCTATGATGATGGTTGTGACGAAGATGACGATTATGCCGGCGATTCAGTCTCGAAGTCGACGAGGCAGCTGCCGGCGCTATGTCGTCGTAAGCGTCAAGCAGCAGCTTGTAGTCTTCATCGCCACCACCGCCGATGCGAAATGAGTCGATTTCCGAGTAGAACAAGTCGTAGATGATTCGTTTCTCCTGAATGCTTATGATTTTGACGCCATCGAAATTAACTGCAAGAACTGTTTCTACACCGAACTGCCAACTGCCGAGGTAGTGGGCGAGTAGCTTTGTGCAGCCATACAGAGGAAACTGAGACACAACTGTCAGATATTTGCACATGGCTTCTTTCGGAGTTTTATCTCTTCCATATCTCTGTAATAATTATGTTGATCTTTAAGATATCCAGATGAAAAAAACGTTTTTGGTTGGCATAAATGTGGAAAAAATATCTTTTAACAAATTTCAAGAAATTTAATTTTGACTTTAAATGTTACATCTGTCCAGTTTAATAGTCTATAAATAGATGAATACTGGTAAAATTCAATTAAAAATTGACACTATTTTTCATAAACTCAAACGCTCCTAATATTAAAAACGGGTTGTTTATAATTTTCGTGTACCCAACCCCAGACCAATCAAAACGTGGACCCAACAATGGATAAGGATCAGCAATCATTTAATTTTCTCACTTTGTGTGCAGCAGCAAGTTCGCTGGAAAAATTTCTTCCACTAACTGTTAGTAGTCTCTGGCACAACATTTCATTTGGGTCAGAATATCTGGTTAATTCATATGAATTTATATATATATATATATATATACATATATCAATTAAAATGTAAAAAATAGTAATAATAATAATGATGACTATGGTAAGGATGATGGTGATGATGATGATGCTTAGCAAGTATAAGGTGACGAAGGTGGCACTATGTTTTTGGAAAGGAAATCTCCAGCACTTTTCACTCTTTTATTTTTTTAAATTTTAGGGACATTATACAGAAACAAAGCAAAAAACGTTTTCTAGTGCATCATCTCATATCTTTACGGCTTTTGTGAACTGGCGGGACTCGAATTGGTATCTTTTTACAACGTTTTTATTAGGTCACTTAGTTGTTAGTTGTCTGTCCGCAAATATAGAATTAAATTATAAAATGCTGCCTACATATTGCCCGTAGATGTCTTTTTTTATTTTTTAAAATAATAGTTTATAGTCCTTTACACCAGGTGTTTTAAGACTGAAATGACTGTATGTAGGAAGCACCTAAGTACTTCCTGTCGTGGATCATAATTTGATCCTTTTTACTTTTCCCTCCTCCTTTCTCCAGGCTTGGGACTGGCTTGCAAAAGCAAGGCGGAGTTTTCACCGTAGATGTCTTTTTTTTATATAATAGTTTATAGTCCTTTACACCAAGTGTTTTAAGACTGAAACGGTTGTGTCAGAAGCACCTAAGTTCTTCCAGTCGTGAATCATAATTTGATCCTTTTAACTTTTCCCTCCTCCTTTCTCCAGGCTTGGGACTGGCTTGCAAAAACAAGGCGGAGTTACCGTAGATGTCTATTTCTTACTAGTTTATATATGTTACTAGATGTCGAATCCAATACGATGGTGTTTTTTTAAACATGTACCCGATTTTACTACCTAGCGAAAAAAAAAATAAAAAGTTATAGGATTTCAAATTCAACGGGCACCTAGCAAAAAAAACTAAAAAAATTCAAATGCTTACAAAATTTCACCCATCAAAAACTAAAAAGTAGAAAATAATTTTTACAACATAAAAAAATACGTTTTTTAAAAAAAACAACGTTTTTCTTGTGCCCTAAAAAGTATAAAATAATATTCCTATAATTCATATACAACGAAAAAATTTGCGGGCCCATTATAGGCTACAACATAAAAACTTTAATAAAACAAATAGTTATAAAAAAATGCGCCCGCAACGTTTTTCGTTGTATATGAATTATATGAATATTATTTTATATTTTTTAGGGTGCAAGAAAAACGTTGTTTTTAAAAAAATGTATTTTTATGATGTAAATTTAGATTACAGTTGATCTAAACCACTATGTCATCAGCACCTAATGATGATAAGGAAGGTAACAATGGTTGAGCGAATAATGATGACACTGACAGAAAAAACGATATCAATACCTGTGAAAGTGACAACAACAATCCCAATAAATATTCACCTGTTGGTTTTGTTTTCATCAAAATTTCCAAACTCAGCCTGAGCTTGCAGTCCAGCAAGATGGAAGGCAATTGACTGTGGGGCCTGAAACTCGTCAAGCTGCAACCAGTGATGACGATAATGCAGTTATTACGGTAAAAAGAACACATAAAAATATTTAAATAAACACCTCACACATCCAAACGGATAACTACACTGATACACATACTTCCACACACATACCTACACTGATACCCATACTTCCACACACATACCTACACTGATAAACATACTTGCACATGCATACAAATAACTTACATGAACAACATAGTGCACCGCCTGTGAATAAAGGAGCTTCAGTTCAACATCGTCATCGTTTTCCTCAGCTGATCTGCGGCAAAATCTTTTAAAAAGGACAAGTTTTCCATACATGCTTAAAGGATTTCTTGGCGCTGGTGATGCCGCAGCCGTCGGAGCAGTGGCGGCTGCAGCTGCACATGTAGCTGCGAATGCGGTACTCGACGGTGAACCTTTTTTTGGAGTTGCCAGGCTGGATACAACTTTTTGCTTCCTGTTTGTGGATATTATTGATGTTTTTTGTTTGTATATCTGTAAACGTGTTTTCCACTGAAAATCCGTGTAAGCTTTAATGAACGTACATTGACATTACGTACACACACAGCTCATAATGAATGTGCACTGATATAACGTTAATAGTATCCATCCGAAGCAGCTTCATAGCAGCATCGGGGTCAACAACATCAAACAGCACTACGGGCAGCAAAATTACCAGCAACATGGACAGCAACAAATAAGACATCATTAAGAACGTCTCGACTACAAGAACATAATTATCATTAGGCCTATAGAACAAACGTGTGAAAAAGCAACAGATTCATTACCAGCACAATTCAATACAGTAAAAATCTTTTTCACCAACAACACAGACGACAAAATTTTTTTCAAGCACAAGATAAAACGACATACCTTTGTCAGCACCGTTAAAAGCAACAACATCACTACTATCATCATGCAAAACAACAACATCACTACCATTATCATTCAAAACAACAACATCATTATTATCATCACTCAAAACAACAACATCACTATCATCATCATTCAAAACAACAACATCACTACCATCATCATTCAAAACATCATCACTATCATCATCATTCAAAACAACAACATCAGTACCATCGTCATTCAAAACAACAACAACATCACTATCATCATCATTCAAAACAACAACATCACTACCATCATCATTCAAAATAACATCACTATCATCATCATTCAAAACAACAACATCAGTACCATCGTCATTCAAAACAACAACATCACTATCATCATTATTCAAAACAACAACATTACTACCATCATCATACAAAACAACAACATTACTACCACCACCATACAAAACTGCAACATCAGTAAACCAGGATCGTGGAAAATAACAATATCACAACGACCACCACCATGGATAACAACTACAGCATCACTACTAACACCACCACCGACTCAAGAAAAAACAAAAGAAAGGACGACAGAAGCAAACAATCACGTGACCAACCTGAAGAAGAGATGGACGGGCGGGATCTTTTCCGCACTCAGCTGCTTCCTGGAGAAATGGAGAAGAAAACAATTCAAGTGATGATGATGATGATGATGCTGATGATGATGATGATGATGATGATGATGATGATGATAATGATGATGATGAATACTCATGATTTACCGTGGTGATGAAGAAGATGATGATGATCATGTTGATATTGGTGGCGATGATGGTGACGGTGATGGTTGTGATAAAAGTGGCATATAATAGGTCTGATAGTAATGACGATGGCGGTGGTGGTTTTCCAGACAAAAGACGTGGTTATTAGTAACATAGATACAGAATGGGCGGCGGAACGTGATGTAATAGAAATGGTATTAGCAATGCAGCTTATGCTGAGTTAAATGGAATGGTGACGCAATGGTGGAAATTAATAAAAAATTGCGTTCTTTTCTTTTTCATTATTCATATTATTCTTTTTATTATTCATATTTTTCTTTTTTATTATTTATTTTTTTATTCATATTTTTTCCATTCTGACGTCACCAAGAGAATTATAAATCATCGAATAATACTTCCGAATGCATCCTGTGGAAAACCGGCATTTGTCATTGGTCAGAAAATCAGGTCAAATGAATTGGATCGAAACAAAGAGAGTTGATATCAAAGAGGAAAGAGAGAGAGAGAGGGGGGGGAGCGAGAAGAGGAGAGAGAGAGAGCAAGAAAGAGAACGAGAGATACAGAAAGAAAAAAGAAAACTAAAGTGGCGTTAGTGGTCTTTTCGACTGTTACCATGGAGACGACATGCATGGTTTGACGCTGACTTTTGAACGAAACAATGTTCCAGTGAATTATAGTTCAATGGAGAGAAGTTGTTGTTTCAATGAGTCGAATGAATTAGTCTCAGATGGTTCCTTTTCACGTGGTGATGATAATGATAATGATGATCATCATCATATACGAGTTTTAAAAAAGTGAACTATATGAAAATCATTTTTTAAGTTATCAAATTAAATTTTGTTGATCAATAGACACGACAAACGACCTGTAGTTACAAAAGAGTTACACAGTAAGTAAATAGTAAACGAAAGAGTTTGTAAGTTCATGTATGTTTTATGTAAGAAAGCTTACTTGATGGTTAATGAAAGATACTTCTTTAAAACAAAGCATTGCTTACTGGTAAACAAATTGTTCTACTAAGCAGACGGCTCTTTAAGCTCTTTGTATTCACCGCGAGACAACATTAAAAATGGTTTGTTGAACTTCAACAGATTTCTTTCTTATATGAAAATATTTTGTAAGAGGCGCTTTTATACACATCTTCAGACAGAATAAAACGTTAATAAACAGATATGAAAAATTAAATTTTGGCGATAAAAAAATTTCATGGAATGAAAGCTTTAATGTACAACAATAGAAACTTTAAAGTGATATATTGAAGAATGTTATCTCCAGATCGTTTGAAATGGAAACAAAATCAGTTAAGAAAATATTCTGACAGGCGACTACCTAAATATGCAAGCAGATGTTCAAATAAAAACTCATAAACACGTGAATATAGAGCCACTTACTGATGCAAATATAGCTACTACGCAACACCTGTTGTAGAAAAACAACAGGTTGTAACATACATAAAAACCTGTTAACGTACACAAACTACGTGCTAACTAACAACACCGTAAAAAACAGACATACATACATACATACATACATACATACATACATACATACATACATACATACATACATACATACATACATACATACATACATACATACATACATACATACATACATACATACATACATACATACATACATACATACATACATACATACATACATACATACATACATACATACATACATACATACATACATACATACATACATACATACATACATACATACATACATGCATGCATACATACATACATACATACATACATACATACATACATACATACATACATACATACATACATACATACATACATACATACATAAATACATACATACATACATACATACATACATACATACATACATACATACATACATACATACATACATACATACATACATACATACATACATACATACATACATACATACATACATACATACATACATACATACATACATACATACATACATACATACATACATACATACATACATACATACATACATACATACATACATACATACATACATACATACATACATACATACATACATACATACATACATACATACATACATACATACATACAAACTCACACAGGCCCACACATACTCATACACATCCACGAGTTCATCACCCTAAAGGCCGTGAAGAAAGCCCCGTGCCCTTATTTTCAGCAAAATTCAATTTATTATTATTAGTATTTTGTACGCATAGCGTTCTTATTCTTATTTTTAAATGAAATATTCATATATCTTCTACGATGATCCAGACAGCAGTTTATATTTTTTTCCTTTATAATCGGTTTCTTCCAGCTTGTACATTTAGTTACAACAATTGTACTCAATGTACCTACATTCGTATATCTTCACCAAGATAAATCTCTATTTGTAACGACCTTGTCTAAACCACAAGAAAACGAAAATGCAACAAATTACATACCCGCTATTCACTTACATGTTACATTGCTACTTATAAATCGTATATACATATCACACATAACTGTCACACACAAATTACCTGACACGCACATGCACGGGTCAAACTTACTTGTCACGCGCACTTACCATGAGTGACATGTATGGCACAGGCATGTCACTCACAAATATCACATTCTTGTCACACATACGTGTCACACATACAAAAATATAATCAGGCAGGCATACATTTGTTAGAGCAGGCGTATACAACAAGACCGGCAAAGAAGCCGTGTAAAACAAGGGAGAAATCAATAACGGGATACCCCATTGGTCCACGAGGAGAAAAACGAATATGCGTGTGTTTGGGCGTATAAAGTTGCACAGCTGGATGTGTAAATGGATGTGTAAATAGACGTGTAAATGGGTGTGTAAATGGATGTGTAAATGGATGTGTAAATAGATGTGCAAATGGATGTGTGAAAGAATATTTACATAAAGTAACAGTAACAAATGTATTGTACAGTGGATGGGGGCTGATTGATGGCGGGATAATCAAGATTTGGTGTTAGTGAAAAAATTAGATTGGTTGAGTTATTTACACTTTTTGCTTTGATTTTGCAAAAAAAGCTCAAGGTTTTAATAGCATATTAGACAGTCCAAAGAAATTGTTATCCCATATATATTTAATATATACCAGCACAACATGGACAACCAAAGATATAAAAATAACGATAGAATGATTAAACAAAGAAAGGAATTTCTCATGCAAACTAAAGCAGGTCAAGAAATGAACGATGAAACACAAAGAAGACAAATGAACAAATAATTGAATAAAGAATGACCAAGCGGCCATTTTAGCAAAATTAAAAACAACAGAAGACCTGGAAGTAGACAAGTCAGAATAAAGACAGTATATAGGCTCAAGATATCGACTTACATTTCCCACTCGGCGAGTATGTCAGCCAAGCATTCGTGATCTCTGACGTATCTGTCCTGTTCAGGGATGCTCTTAAGAAAGATTTCATGCAAATGAGATTGAGAACATTTTATAAATAAATCGAAATTTATAAATTATTTTGTTGAAATTTATTTTTTAATAGAAAAACGTAAATAGCTAAGTCTGTTTTTGTATTCTAGTTGAACAAGATAACTCTTTTTGTATGAAAAAAACTATTTTTAAATATAAAAAGACATGAACATTTGTATCATGAGGTTTTATTAAAATAACAACAGTACAAATGAATAAATAAATTCAAACCTCATATATGGCCCACCCGGATATGTCCTTTAGGCCGACCTTTTCAGCGACCTTGTGAAGAGCATCCGAGGTGACCTCTTCAGAGTTCAAGGAAACTGTTTTCGTTTTGCCATCGAGGAAGTGAATCCGATATTGCAAAGGTTTTAAATTGGTGACTGCCTGTTAGTTTTAAAAAGATCCATTTTAATCGTTATCATAATCATCACCGTGGATTTCGTCATCATCATCACCGCACCGTCGTTGTCGTCGTCAGCATCATCATCGCCATTGCCATCGTCATCGTCATCATCATCGTCATCATCATCAAGAGTGTTGTGTGGTCGTTGCTTAGGACAAGACTTTTGTTAGTAAGTAAGTCGTTCGTGTGTATTAACAGCCTATTTGTCGTTGCCTAAAAGTCGCGCCCCTAAATGTCGTACCCCTAAATGTCGCGCCCTTAAATGTCGCTACGCCTAAATGTCATTCCGCCCATATGTCCATCTGCCCATAAGTCGCTGCCCATAGGTCGCGCGCCTAACTGTCGCCGCCTAAATGTCACCAAACCGTCTGGGTGGCATGCTGAGGGAAAAAGGAATTATAAGTTAGAATAAGCCGATTGCGTGTGGCCTGGTGATGCGATGATAGCCATAAATGCAAGGTTTTAATTAGCTCCACTCGTCTATTGTCTAATGTCTTTTGTCTGTGGTCTGCTGTTTGTTGTCTGGTGGCTTATGTCTGTTGTTATGCTTAGACGGAATCCTTTAATAACTTTTAATCACCTTCCCGACTACATAAACTTAAAAATAGATGACAACACAACACAACCCATTATTTGAGACAAAAAAAAACTTCTTGAAAAAACTTTTTAGAAAAAATTTATTTACTTGTTTTAGCAGTTGCAGTTATTAACATAAATGTTTTACCTCAAATAATATTTGAAAGTAATTTTAACTTGCAGCTTTTAATATGTTCTTTTTTTAAATAAATTCCAATATTAATATTTTCTGACGCTACATTACAGAAGGTATGATTAATTCAAGAAGACGTTAATTATGGGGAAAACATCAAAGAGAGGTTTGATGATTTGCAATGAAATATGAGAAGAAGGAGTGGAATAAGTCTTTCAAGCACCGTTCATGACAGCTATTAATGAAGCTAAAAATATGTTTTTACATTATACATTAAAGGATAATGTCTAGATAATTGAAGTTAATTTGTAACGCCCAGTTACGAAGCTTTTGGGAAACCACTGGACAATTTACTTTAAGGAAGCTGGGGAAAAATTACAAAGAGTCTTGAAAATAATGGAAAGAAGATGTTTTTGAAAAGTAATGACAAACTTTTGTAATTGCAATGAACTGGGAAACATCTACAAATCCATGTTGTATTTACTCAAATAGCGTGTTTCAGCAGATTGGTTTTGTGGCAGCACGTTGCCGAGGTGGATCGTGCGACTCAAAGTTGTTGAACTCCTGGGAAGAGCTTTAGAAGTGCTGTAGAATGCATGCTTCTTGTAAGTCCCGGAGGTTCTGCCGCAGATGAACTCTGGAGTTGCAAAGAAACACTTAGATAACCAACAGATTTTTTGTAGGTTGTGATGTTATCTGAACGTTATCTGTGCAGCAGATGAGAAAGCACACTTTGAAAGCAAGTATCAATTGCAGGAATGGAACTGAGCACTTTGATCCAGGAAGTAGATTTAGCAAGTCTTTCTCCTCTGACTGTTTAGCCGGAATGCTGGAAATTTTTGAGTTACTCAAACAGTAACTAATGCTGACAACCGAGGCTAGGTTGCTGATGGATTGAAGGATGATGTGATTTTAACCATACGTGACAACCTAATTCTTTCCAGTGCTCTTCCCACATTCCAACAAGACATTTTTAGCATTATGTTGTCTCGTTCGTTTGTCATCAAATCGGCACTCATTATCATTCTATTCTATCCTTTCACTAGCTTTATAATAATCTATTCTTCATTCACAACGTGTCCGTCCACACGTCCGTCACTGGGTACACGAGGTGAGGAATCTTATTTAAATTCAAGAAACGTTTAAATTTTCTCAATCACAATTTTTCAATGTTTTTTTTATTTATTTATATATTAAATTAATTCTTTTAAGCTCAAATGCTTTGTCAGCACGTGATAAACGTTTTGGTGAGGTAATTTAATGATTGATCGAGTGATTGATTGTTCTTTCGAGCAGTTCAATCATTCATTTTCATCAGCATCATTATCGAAAGTCTGGAACAAATCGTGAACGACAAATTATTTTTCCATTAAAAAAGTATATAACAAATTTAGTTAGTAAAAATAAACAAAAAATGTATTTTTTATAAATGAGAATGGAAAAATCCAGGTTAGCAAAATTAGTGGTAATTTAAATTGACTTTTGAGGAGTACATGAAAAGTAACCATTTGTTAACACGAATAGTAATAATGATAATACAAGAGGTTTGTATGCTGATTATCCTGTCCGTTTCGCAATGCCAGCGATATGGCTTGTGCTTATAATGTAAATTAATTTGTTTCCTACTGGTTGGTTTTACGCCCAAAACTAGATGGTAGTTTTGTTTATTAATTTGCTGCCGTTGATATTATTATATAAGATTGCCGATAAAGATGCCAGACCGGATAGAACACCATGCGTTTACTGTTTCACAAGTTGAAGTATCACAAGTTGAAGTATCACAAGTTGAAGTATCACAAGTTGAAGTATCACAAGTTGAAGTATCACAAGTTGAAGTATCACAAGTTGAAGTATCACAAGTTGAAGTATCACAAGTTGAAGTATCACAAGTTGAAGTATCACAAGTTGAAGTATCACAAGTTGAAGTATCACAAGTTGAAGTATCACAAGTTGAAGTATCACAAGTTGAAGTATCACAAGTTGAAGTATCACAAGTTGAAGTATCACAAGTTGAAGTATCACAAGTTGAAGTATCACAAGTTGAAGTATCACAAGTTGAAGTATCACAAGTTGAAGTATCACAAATCAGCGAGCGGCGGATCGAAGAATTTCGTAAGTCGACAAGAAGTTTTTTTTTTACTTTTTTAATTTTTTAATTTTTTAATTGTTTAATTGTTTTTGTTATGCAGCCCGTTATAAAATTTCTCGATATTCTTTTATTCAGTAAAACAAACTAGAGGAATTCAAATTAAACTTTTTATTTACTCTTTTTTCTAACTTTTATTCAAGTTACTCTCAGTTTGTGATTGGCTTTCTCTGTACACAAATCTTGCAAGTAAAATTTAACCAGTTTTTTGACTAGCTAGGACGCTAGGAAGGTGAAACTTATATTGGATGACAATACATTAATTAGTTAAAAAAACTTAATTTGAATATCTTTCGTATTTCTAAATCGAGTGTATTTGAAATAAAAGTTTGTGTTGAAAAACTCCTTTTTCCATTACTTGTTTTCCACTTACATTTTCTGTTTGTTTGAGGCTTTCTCCGTACCCAAATCTTGCAAGTGAAATTTAACAAGTTTTTGCCTAGCTAACAAGCTGAAACTTTCAGCATAGCTTTATGTTGGATGACAATACATGATTCAATTGAAGAAAATAAACTAAAAAACTTAATTTGAATATTTTTGTGTATTTCTAAATTTAGTGTATTTGAAATAAAAGTGTGTGTTGAAAAACTCGTTTTTTCTTTTACTTGTTTTCTTTCTCTCTTAATTTTTTCTCTATTTTGTTTTCATAGGAGCAATATCAACACAATTTTTTGTCCATAGTGCTCTGGAGTCAGATTATCACACACTTCAAAGCTGAGAATTATTTCTCATTTTTAATATTTTTTACTTATATATTTTTATATAAGTTTTATATTTATAAAAATTTGATTGCAAAATTTTGCGGGAAAACAATCAAACAGAAAAAAGTGACCTAATAAAAACGTTGTGAAAAAGCCCGAAATTTTTATATATCTGCCAAATATCAGAACTATTGTTGGTTGAGATGTAGATTTAGTAAAAACAAGCCACAGGATACCGACAAACAGAATGAAGTTGCAAGCTAAGTAAAAAATTAATTTTCAACATTTTTGTTAAAACTGCTAAGGGGGCCGGCTGTCTGCGCTGCCTGGGATCCACCGCTATAGCCGGCCAAGGAAACGCGTCAACGAAACCACTAAAATATTTTTAAATACCTCGATTTCCATTGTAGATGGAGGAAATCTTCGCCGGTATCGCCTTGGTCCAGCCATAAGCCTGAGGCAGTATTTTGCATAGTGGTACAGCTTTGTTCCTCCCAGAGCGGAAGCGGAAGGAGAACGAGAAGAAGAAGAAGACGACAACTGCGGGGATGGAGGAGTCGATGAAGATGACGTCACCGCTACCATCGACGTCTCCAGCGTTCTCCTAATGAACACTGTTAGTGGCTGCAGAAATATTGATGGCCGAGATAATATTAAAAATTCTCTGTTGAGAATGATCTCAGTTATATAGTCATGATAAAATTAAAAGTTTTATAATGGCAATGGTGATGAAAAAGCAGACTCTGAAAGTAATCTATAATTATATATTATTAATTGTTGCTTAATAACAATGTTCATTTAGCCACAGAACCTTTGAACTCACTAACATCTTTCAAATTACAAATTCCTCACTTTGAGCAGGCTGTTGCTTGGGGCAAATGATAGCAGGCAGAGTAACATGAGTAGAAAAAGCCTAGACACACATGCCTCGCCCCCGGGGTTGTCGCTGGCCAACCGACAGAGCTGGCAAAAGATTTCGTCCCTCAGCTCTAAGTGCTTTATACCCAACGAAATCACGCTGGTGATTGTTGATTGGCCAGCAGAATCTAACCTGGCCTCGACACCTCTCATGTACCTGTGAATTTCCTGTTTTAGAAAAGTAATAAAATGGTTGAGATTGAAATAGAATAAAAAAAACAAAGTTGAAGTTTTGTTTGCAAACTAAAATTGTGGTTTGAACGAATAATAAAAAACTGAAGACAAGTGTTTACTAAAAAATTAGTTGTTTGATAACTAGTTTTTTAGAAATTGGTCCCAATATTTTGTTTAAACAGACAACAAACAAGCGAAATTAATAAGCAGTTTGTAAAAAACTCAAAAAATGCAAAATAATAAATAAATAAATAAATAAATAAATAAATAAATAAATAAATAAATAAATAAATAAATAAATAAATAAATAAATAAATAAATAAATAAATAAATAAATAAATAAATAAATAAATAAATAAATAAATAAATAAATAAATAAATAAATAAATAAATAAATAAATAAATAAATAAATAAATAAATAAATAAATAAATAAATAAATAAATAAATAAATAAATAAATAAATAAATAAATAAATAAATAAATAAATAAATAAATAAATAAATAAATAAATAAATAAATAAATAAATAAATAAATAAATAAATAAATAAATAAATAAATAAATAAATAAATAAATAAATAAATAAATAAATAAATAAATAAATAAATAAATAAATAAATAAATAAATAAATAAATAAATAAATAAATAAATAAATAAATAAATAAATAAATAAATAAATAAATAAATAAATAAATAAATAAATAAATAAATAAATAAATAAATAAATAAATAAATAAATAAATAAATAAATAAATAAATAAATAAATAAATAAATAAATAAATAAATAAATAAATAAATAAATAAATAAATAAATAAATAAATAAATAAATGAATAAATAAATTAATTAATTAATAAATAAATAAATAAATAAATAACTAAATAAATAAATAAATAAATACAAAAGTATTATTTATTCAATCAACTGGAAAAGTTACATAATCATATTTGTCACAGTTTTTTTTCACTGAGCCTTTCATTTGTCAAAGTTTGACCCACTTAATCTTTTGCCAGACGCAAAGTTAGTAGAAACCTTGGAATAGTGGATTTTCACAGTTACATTTGAACATATTCAACATACTTTGGTGGCTGTTATGATGAAGCCAGTCAATAGTCATGGGAGATTAGAATTTATCTTGTCCTACATTAGACAGTCATCCTGCCAGCTGTTGCTAAATCGTAATAATTGCTGAACAGAATTAAAAACAAAACCGATAATTTAACTTTAAAAAGATTGATATTGCATATTGTTTGAGGAGGTGACAGGTTCGGCTGTTTCTACCAAACCAAGTTTTTCCCATTCCAGGTAAATCGTTCGCTTCTCAGGCAAAATGTTTAATAAAACATTTTTAAATGATTTCGTGTTTAAAGAACTCCGCCTTGCATTTGCAAGCCAGTCCCAAGCCTGGAGAAAGGAGGAGGGGAAAGTTAAAAGGATCAAATTATGATCCACGACAGGAAGTACTTAGGTGCTTCTTACATACAGCCATTTCAGTCTTAAAACACCTGGTGTAAAGAACTATAAACTATTCTAAATAAATACGTGTTTAAAATGTACATTTAAAGTTTGTTATATAAAATAAGCAGTCAGTAAAATGTTATTAAAGATAGGACTACAACTTATATTGTTAAAATCCTTGTTTTTTTAATGTTGAGAAAGTGTTTAAAAATCCTAACCCCGGTCTGCAAAAGTTGTTTTGCTTTCTTTGGAAAATTGCATATGTTTACATATTATTATTTCGGATATTACAGTAAACGTATTGTTAAGTTTTCACTTTATAATACTTTTAGTGGCCACTTGGACTTAAACTTTAGAATTTTTTTATTTTATAAAACGGTGTTGCTGTTCACACAGACAAAAACTCAATTTTAAAGACTTCTCAGAAAAGCACAAATGCACGTACATCACACATCCATCCAGCATGCAACGCTATTGATATTTCAAGTTTCCGATCGGAACAAGATTCAAAAGAAAGCTGGAATTCCAAGAAAGGAGAAAAATAGAAGACAACAGCCAGCAAAAACAAAATATGAATTGAGAACAAGAAGAAAAAATATCAGATTGTTATCTATAGAAATATAAAAGTAACCGCTCGTTTGTCTTGCCAGTTATCTCCAAAAGTTCTAAACCGATTGCTTTGAAATGTTGACACAAAGTGGTCCTAATTGAGGAAAGAGCTTGTAACTGATTTAAAAAAAATCAGCACATTATTTCACGTTTTATGAGCAAAAAACCATGCCGAGGCTTTTGTTGCGTAACCATCTGGACCATTTGAGTGCTGTTTATGACTCAACCAAATTATAATTTTTTTAAACAAATTCTAAAAGAACAAATTTATTTAAAATATATACTGCTTATTTTATTTTGACTTGGGAATATATATTCATTCATAACATCACTCATTAATGAAATAGAGAATAGCGTACTGTGGGGGGGCCGGACTGGGTCTAAAGTCAAGTCTGGATGGGTTTGAAATTTAGCTTATATATGTCGCTAAGCGTCGAATCCGTAACGGTGGTGTTTTTTTAAGCGTTGTCCTGTTAGATCGTATATTTTGCTGGCTGAGGGTTTCCTTAGTTACATTGCTAGATGGCAGTTGATGAAAAAAACTAAAGTAATAAAATAATATTTTAAATTTAAAGAGTCAAGGTTTGCCATCTAAAAAAAAAAACTTTAAAGTAGAAAATAGTATAAATTTAATTTTAATTTAACGCGCTTTATTCGCCTTACAACCACACTTGCAATTATTAATACAAATAATAATTTTATTTTCACAGGCGCATTAAGTTTTCATTACATTCGCTGGTTGGCTTTTAAAAAAACTAAAAAGTAGAAAATAATAATTATATGTTGATTTAAATTTTACGGGCGCCTTAGTCGCTAATGGATTGAATGACGATGTGATTTTAACCATACGTGACAAACTTAGAAATAAGAGTAGACATAAAAATGACAAAAGAAGTAAGTAAATTTGGGATATATACAAAATAACTGTGAAACAACTAAAAAGCGAACAAGATGCAAGGCAAATATGTATATGTTTGTGTGTGTGTGTGTGTGTGTGTGTGAACGAGGGTAAAACGAGAGCAAAAAGGGAAAAAGAGAAAAAGAAAAAAAAGAGAAATAAAACAGTTAATAAAAACGATAAAAGTAAGAATCGAAGATGATGATTGGAAAAAACCAGAAGAAATTATGAAATATGCAGATGGAAATTTCCAGATGACGCCTTGTTGAATCAGAAAATAGAAATAAAAACGTTAATCATAGCTGTCACCAAAATTGGTGATGGAAAGTGGTTAGTTGAATAGCTTAGTGAGAGTTGTATGAGTACATAAGTGGGTGGGTAAGAGGAACATTACTGGGCTGTGCATAAGTGGGGCTAAATACGTGGGTTTGTGTGAGAACTTGAGTAGGTGTAAACAATTGCAAGTGGCCCGTGAATTCACTAGAAAGTGGGTTGTTTTTTATGGGGTAGAATGGTTAACCTAATGGGTGAGTGACTGAGTAAAAAAGAAAATAGGCGCAGAAGAATAATAGGTCGTCTGTCACAATTACATTGTCGAATACATCACTGGACAACCTTATAATGACAGAAGAACTCAGAGGTGCAAGTAGCCGTATAAGACGCATCAAGCTTAAAAGTAACGGAGATGGACGAGAAGAAGAAAAAAAAAATAACAGATAAAGAAAAGTAGTAAAATTTAAGTGAACGAATGTGTATAACCAGGGACATCTGATTTATCTTCTATAATATAACCTGTGACAATTACTGAAAAACTTACATATACACACGCAGATACACACACATATGCACGCTCACACGTGCACACACACGAGCAAACGTACGTGAAAACTTACATACACGTATGCATACACACATACACGCACACTTGCAAGCACACATGGACACATAAAGACACTAGAAATGCAATCTCCCGTAGATTAGGCCTTCCATAAAACCCTCGCAAGGTTAAGCCTATGACCCAGATGCATGTTGGAGCAGCCAATTAAAATGGTCTTTACATTTGGAATTCTCGAATTTTTTTATTAAGTATTTTCAGTTGAATAGTTTTTTAATAAATATTTAATGCTTAGATGAACAGGAGATTGATTAAGTGGAATTACGTTTGCCGGAATTGATTGAGAATCATTGGAACGTTTGTTTGAAGAAATGAACGAAGAAACGAACAATAAATAGGCTGTAACATTATATCATAAATATTACAAATATCTTCAAAATTTTGAACAATAATAAATAAATGATTAAATTTTAAAAAAGGAACATTAAAATTTCATGATAATAATAAAATAGTATCCCAAAGAGACTGAAAAGTTGTAAAGATAATTGTATTTAAGAAAAGAAGAGAAAGGAAAACTTAAAAAGATTAATATAAAGTGAAAGTTAATTTAAAAAATTAAAATATGCTTTAAGATAGCAAATAAAATTCCTGGTGACATCGTATCGCAACAAGAAAACCGTAAAAACGTTTTTTTTTAAATCTTTATAATTTTGTAATTCGGTGAATAAAAATGTTTTGCAAAATGTTTTTTGATGATAGTAAGTCTATAAAATGTAAAAATATAAATTATTTTCAAATTAATATGAAATAAACTAATATTTTATTATACATTTTAAAAAATAAAAATTTATTATTGTTTTTTTTAACCAAAAGTTAATGGCTTGTCTTTCTAAATAATTTTTAAATATTTTTTAAAAGGTTTTTAATTTAATTCATAATGTACTTATATTTTGTCTAATTAATCTAAAAATTTAATAGAATGTGCGTCCGCAACGACACATAAACACATTAGACTTCAACTTGATTGGATAACGAAAAGTTGGTTTTTTTAATGGTATAAGGTCCCAGCTCAATCAAGCAAGCCAGCAAACACGGTAAAGTTAATATAAAGGATTTGAAAATATTACATCGGTGAATGGTAAACCAAAAATGTTTATAGTTAATATGACGATGAAAATTTTTATCGTCATTATCGTATTTTATTTTAATAATTTTTTTTTCTTAAATTTTTTCATAGTTATTTTTTAAAATTAAACTATAAATTCACTTGAAGTTGGTTAATCGTATAGTGATCTCTTGAGTTTTTAAACGTCCATGGACATCCCATGGACATCCGGACAAGTGAAAATTAATAAAAGCATGTAAAAAAGGGAAGAAGGAGTGATTGAAAAGAGAGGAATAAAAAATAAATTAAAACAAATAAGAGATTGTAAGAAAGAGCACAATGAGATATACGAGTAGATGCCTATCACTGCTTCTGCAGGTAGCAGATAAATAGAAAACATTTAAACAAAAGGCCATGTCTTAAAAGGGAGGATCTACAAGAGTGGTGTTCACCATTCCACAGGTCCAGATTGATTGAATGCAATTAAAAGATAAAACACAAAAAAGAAAAAAAGTGAAAATACAAACATTATATTGTGCAAAAATAAATACCTGATTTTAGAATTTAATCATTTGTTCTTTTGCTCAAAGAAGTAGTTTAAGAGTAATATAAAAATTCCAACAACAAAAAAATGTCTGTGAGTGACATAAGCTTTACAGAATTTAAAAAAATTTAGTATTAACTGATATAAATAAGTTTGAAGCATTGCCTGTATTTCGGTCTATAGCAGTATAGAATTTTTTTACGTTTATTAAATTCAACAAAGTTGATTATGAAAAGAGTTACCTCCGTGAGAAAATCAACCTAAATAAATTTTAATCAAGCAAAACAAATGAAGTCAATAACACAAGGTCATAATAAAATCAGAAATAATTCAAAAATCATCAAATAAAAAACATGAAAAACTAAAAAATGTCATAAAAATATTTGGAAAAATTGAATTAAAAATAAAAATGAAAGATTGTTAAAAAATATCATAATATATTATTTTGCGATTGCAGCTCCACTTTTTTTATCTTTAGGAGTTACCAGGACCGGGTTTACTTTGAAAGAAGCCCTTGTGTAGTGTGATGGCAAAAGCCTCCATGCTCTCTTGAAGCAGAATATCTGGGAGATAAGTCCGAAAATATTTGAAACACTGCACTGCCGTAGATAACTTCCAATTATTTGATAACTTAAAAAAGTTATGCCGGCCCAAAACGTCATTGGAAGGAGGGTAGTTTTTTTAAGCCTCACAATTAAATTTGGTAAGTTAATTTTTTGTTGTGGATTTAATATTCTATTAAATTTTCAGATTGATTGGCAACATTTGAGTAAGTTATAGCAGCAGTCAAAAGAATGTTTTTTAAGGTTAGTGAAAGTAGTTAGTTATCCCGCGAGACACTCAACCTGAGCAATGCCTGTAAACTCCTTGCTTAAGGGAGCTACGATGGTGACGCCGGTGAGATTCGAACCGCCGACCTACAAGGCGACAGGCGAACGCATTACCACTTTGCCACGACCGCCACAAAAGAATTGACAACGTCACTTGTGAATTGCGGTCAAGGCTACGAGTGAAGATGAAGGTATTTTGTATTTGTGTCCTTGCCAGATGTTTCAGAGGCGACTATGCTGTTTGGTAGGAACAGAATTAAGAAGGGGGTAGTGAAATAGTTTTATCAATGGTTTATTTATCGATTACTCGCATTTAGACTTGAAGATATTAAGAAGTAATTTTATTTTATTATCTTTCAATAAACTGCAAAACCATTCCAGAAAACTAAGTGTAGGATTGGCGATATCGTAAGAATATATTGCCCTTGTTGTGAGTTTAAACATTGGTCTAAAATACCTATAAATGATGTATAATAACACAACTCTAGTGCTAGAGTAATAAAGTGCAAAAGTGTTTTCAATTTTTGAATTAAGAAAAAATGAATTTTCAATAGTTTGAGCAGGGCTATATGTGTATACCACTAGTTTGGAAAGCTGTTGAAATTAAGAATATATATTTTTACAAACTTTTATTTAGCTTACAATCTCTGTTTGTGTGTGTGGCTTTCTCTGTACACAAATCTTGCAAGTGAAATTTAAGCAGCTTTGACTAGCTAGGAAGCTGAAACTTTTAGCATAGCTTTATATTGGATGACAATACATATTTCAATTAAAAAAAATTAATTTGAACATCTTTGGTATTTTTAAATCGAGTGTATTTGAAATCAAAGTTTGTGTTGAAAAACTCGTTTTTTCCTATACTTAATATTATTATTATTATTATTATTATTATTATTATTATTATTATTATTATTATTATTATTATTATTATTATTATTATTATTATTATTATTATTATTATTATTATTATTATTATTATTATTATTATTATTATTATTATTAATATTATTATTATTATTATTATTATTATTATTATTATTATTATTATTATTATTTATTTTATTATTATTATTTTTATTATTATTATTATTATTATTATTATTATTATTATTATTATTATTATTATTATTATTATTATTATTATTATTATTATTATTATTATTATTATTATTATTATTATTATTATTATTATTAATACAGATTTTTAACTAAAATAAATTTCACAAAAGCAATATAAAATAAAATAAAATAAATATAGTCAGGGATGTTAATATTGGTATTTGTCAAATACCAATGCCTTATTGGCAATACCTTTTTGTTATTGGGAATGATTTTGTCAATATTTTTACTGAGAAGTAAAGACTTAGCATTATCAATACATTTAAATCAAAAATTAGGCAATACCAAATACTATTACAAAATACCAATATTTTTTTATTATTAGAAAACTAACTTGATACAGAAATTAAAATATTAGTCTACATCTGAACATAAAAAATTTAGTTTTGTACATATTAACACTTTCTTTGTTATTTTATTTATTTCTTCCCATTGGTTGGTGTGCCCTGGATAAGTTTTTTTCGTAGCCTTTCAATGTCTCAAAAAACATTTTTGTGGATATTGATGCTTTTGATAAAGCTAAGATTTTTTATTGCTGCATAATTTGTCTTCTTGGTTCCAGTTCTTCAAAAAAATCTATTTCGTGTTTCAATAAGTCACACCAGAGATGCAGACAGACGGTAACAAAATACATCGAAAAACGTTTCGTTTGGCAATATCTTAAACTACAAAATAACTTAACAACTGTGGAGACTTCATTGAATCCGGCTATTAAACATAAAAGTTTGTTTGGAGTTACTGTAATATGGGTAGACATACCACATTTGAACGTAAAGTTTATTTTTGCAGTAAAAAGACTAAATGGTAGTCATACTTATAAAATACTTGCCAAGGAACTGGAAACAGTTTATCAAGAATTAACAACAGGGATAAAATATTTTTTACAGTTACAGAGAGCTGCAGCAGTTTCCTGAAGGCTTTTGCCTATTTTGCCGTGGAAGAAGCAAATGACTTAGCGAATGATACAAAAACATTTAGATTTATTTGTTTTTAATTTTGTTTTTCTTAGTTTTATTTGTTTTTCAATTTTATGCAATTAAATATTTTTAAATTTATATACATTATTTTTTGTGTGTTAATAATAAAATACTTGATAAAACATGTCTTTTCAAGTATTAGTGTTTGGAAGTTCCTATAGAGATTAGTATTGTCAATACTATTTCTAGATATTGTTAACAACCCTGTACATAAGAACTAGAAATTACCAAATGTTTAATTTTTAATCAAATAAAAAACATTTCAACAAAGTGTTATTTACCTTAAAAAGTGAACAGGCTATGGGCACGTTGTCAGGGTCAAGAAATTTGACTAATGAGGTGGAAACGGCAGGATTCTTCGTGTACCTCAATAGGTCTTCCAGCGGAACAACTTGCTGATTGGTTTTATAAAATAAAAAATATTTTAGTAAAAGATAATGAATAGCTAATAAGAATTATATTTATTGCAATGGCACGTGTTAGCATTAGAACTGTTATTATAAATTATTTTTGAAGCACAAAAAATTTCCGGGGCTACATTTCCTAGTTAGCGCAACCACACTTCGGCGTTGTGGAATGACATCATTGGCACGAGTGAACTATAAGAAGAGTTGTCATCAATTACAATTTAAGTCACATGTTTGTATGTATGTATGTATGTATGTATGTATGTATATATATATATAATATATATATATATATAATATATATATATATATATATATATAATATATATATATGTATATATATATATATATACATACATGCATTGCACATACACATAAACGTGTTCAAGTATGCCTATAGACATTCATAAAATTTTTAAATATATTTACATCTACACAAACGTATGCACAGAACATTGCACAAATACAGTACATGCACACACTTTTGCACACGAACAGCCACATACACACCTGCACATACCCACAAAATATTCACATACAAATATATATACACTAACGTACATAGAAGCTTTTAATTGGCAGTTACCAATGTTGATAGTTTTATTATCATAACTCTAATTATATCTCTTTATATCAACAAAAAGTTTTCTTTCTAGATTAAAAATAATTTACACGTTAAAATAAGAGTTCTGCTAAAAGAAAAAAATATGTAAAAATATTTGAGCTACGCCATTAAATTGCAGAATTTTATCTAAACATTAAATTTATACTCATTATTTATCTAATTAGATTTATATTAATTGTTTACAATATATATATATATATATATATATATATATATATATATATATATATATATATATATATATATATATATATATATATATATATATATATATATATATATATATATATATATATATATATATATATATACAATTTGGCAAAATATTCAAGTGATGTCACAAACTCTAAATACTATACACACAAAATGAAACGACAAAAGTGATGCATGCATATCAGCTTCTTTTGCCCTTTGAAGTAAAAAAATAGAATAGACTGAAAGGAAAATAAAACTGTTTATTCTGCTTAAAGGTATGAATTGCATTCTGACGTTGAGTTTGACAAGACTCCTGTCGTTCTTTTGAAGGTCGATAAAGTCCTGATAATGATGACGACAATCATCATCATGACTAACCTGGCTTTCCTCGCTTCAAGCATCACCGCTAGCATTTATTCCGTTGTCATCTTTCTTATCGAGATCGTATTCACCTTTTAAGTCAATATCATATAAATCATTTCTATCATCAGCTTTCTCCCTAATGCTTCCTCACCAAACACATGATTAAGCTATCATCTTCGTCAATGCTAAAGAGTTCATAGCATTATTTCTACTACCAGAGTATGCAAGAGGTGTGGATAGGCGCTTTTAAATGTCTGCTTCTGGTTGGTCAGTAAAAATAGGCCTACTAGTGAGTAAAATTTGGATAAAGTGATTTGTAGCAAATTGTTTAACGATTAACGCTACGTAGAAAATGTTTAAACTTTTATTTATGCAGAGAACCATTGAAGTGAACTTACAACAAACGGCCTTCTTGTTACGAAGCTGAACGTCTTCGACAGGGCTGTCGGATAACCGGCGTTGACTAAGTGGACGTTGAAATATTTCTCAGCGAAACACCGCAGAGGGTGGTCTGAAGGGTACATTTCATTGGAAGAAGCGGAGCGGGCGACCTCCATTCTTTCTTCCGTTTGGCCGATGAACGAGAGTTCGAGTTGTTCGTAGGTGAGTGGTGTCTGCTGTCGCTGTTGGCCGTCACCGATCGTCGTTTTAATAATTGAAGTTGAAGCAAAATGGTCGTCGCCATCAGCTAGTCGGCTCAGCGAAACAGTCGTGGTAGCCGTGGCTGAGTGCTTGACTCCCACAGCCGGAACGGCAACAGAATGAGCATTTTCAGACGATACGGAGTCACCATCATCATCGTCGTCGATGTCGTCTAAGGAGCAGCCACCACCACCACTACTGAACTCCTCTAGCATGGCAAGAGGCACGACTATACGGCTGTTGTTGTAGCTGCCGCCACAGCTACCGCCGTTTGCCGCTTTATTGCTTTCGAAAGCTATTGGCGACTGGACGTCGTCTATCACCGGAAATGAGCCAACTAGCTGCTCACGCTCCAACAGCAGCTGTTCTTGATGGCGCTGCTGTGGAGCAGGATTGGAGTAGAGATCTTGCATTGGGATGGTGGATTGGTGGTGATAAGGTGATGGAACAATGCTCTCGCAAAGCATCAGCGAAGTTGATGGGGTAGGTTCAAGTGATGACGACTCGCTGACGGTTTGAATACTGTATCGGAAGCTGTTTGGGTTCTGTGAAATAAAATTTGAATAAGATTATAATAATAATAATGTTTTATTAAATAAAAAAATATGAATTTATAATCAAATGGATTAGAAAATTATCATCACCATATTGCTATACGAATTTGTCTACGATTTAATGTTATTTGCTTGGCATAACATTTGATAATTTAATTAACATGCTGTTCGCAGAAATATGAAAATTCTTTCGCCTTCTCAAATCATTTTTTATCCTAAAGACAGCACTGTAAACGTCAGAGAGCAATTTAAAGATAAAGAAATTAAGACAGAAACAAGAGAAAAAAAGGGAGAGGAAATATAGAAAAAATAGAGAGAGAGAAGAGAGAGAGAGAGAGAGAGAGAGAGAGAGAGAGAGAGAGAGAGAGAGAGAGAGAGAGAGAGAGAGAGAGAAAGATAATAAAAGAATACGTGAACGTTTGACATAACAACAGCTCGATTGTTTTTTATTTCAAATTTAGCTTTGTCCTTTGTCGCTGTTCATGTTTCTACTTGTCTGTTTCAATGCCCATTTGTTTTTCTATATTTTTCTCTTTTCATCCATCGAGTAAACACCCATTGTTCGTTATGCTCATTCATTTTTATCTTTATGTTTTTATCGCCATCACTGCCTCTGAAATAGCAGCACAGTAATACAGTAATTATGACAACAATAACATTAATTATGGAAAAAAACAATTGAACGACGTTACCGTCCCTAATCACCCCTTAAACAACCTTCCGAAGCAGCATAATATTATCATCTATACGGCTACTACAACCAATACCATCATCGTCATCAGTATTATTTTCTTTATCATCACTATCATCATCTGACTGCTACATCATCATGATAGTCATCACCAATATTTTCATACTAAATCATCATCACCATCATCAATGCATCGCATGTCCGGGCTACTGAAAAAGTTGAATGAGGTTGACTTCCTAAATAGTTTGACAACCATTTAACTACCACACCATCATCATCATCATTAAAATATTCATCGTTATCAAAACCAATATCGTCGTTTTCGTCATTACACGGTCAGACAAACGTCAATCCCGGATGATTGAGGGCTCAAAACTATTAACTATTCCTATTTTAGAAATGGGAAGTCATGAGGTGTCGATGAAATATCATTGTGCTTTATAATAAAAATATATACATATATATATATATATATATATACATATATATATATATATATATATATATATATATATATATATATATAATATAGGGTGAAGCTAATAAGGCCAAAAAATTAAAATTAATACTTTTTGAATGTCTCTTACCCCATTAATTCGTTCCTTTTGGTATAAATACATTGTGTACAAATTTTGAGAAAGAACATTTTATATTTAGGGGTAGCTCAAGTACCTCAAACATTTCAAAAATTATGAAAATTTGAAAAATTACGAGTATATCGTAATTTATTGTAAATAAGCAGTTATTATTTATGAAAACATTAATAATGAATAATCTTTTATCAATGTTCACTATTACGTTTTTGACTGAAATTTGTAGACTTATGACAGCCTTGAAAGAGTCTGTTTCCTGCTCTTAGGATACATTTTGCAATGGTTCTCTACAACTTGCAGTAAGAATTGCAACTGCGATTCATCATGTGTTAATATTCCACTGTACTCCTGAATGAGTTCCATTACCAGTTTTTATGTTCTCCACTATTTCTGCAGCTTTCTTTTAGTCGCCTCTGTCTTCCCATAAGTCTGGCTCAACCGCAAGAAATCCATCTGGAAGTTCCATGATGCGAAACAGTGTCATTCACTTTGCTGTGATGAAATCTTCCAAGTTCTTATCCTTAATGAATCAAAAGCAACAGTTATTTGCTTGGAATGATTCTGATCTCGGTCTTCTTTATGCTGCATGGCACTTACCGTAAGCCTCTTGATTGAGGAACTGACCCGATTGTCAAAGAAAGCTAAGCTAGCAAGTTCCTGGGACAAGAACCACAAGTAGTGATTGGAAACTTTGCGTGATGTTGACTTTGAGATGGCTGAATAGATTGATGATTATTCAACTAGTGACTTCAGCAGCAGAAGGTCAATATAAAAGTTAATTAGTCACTTCAGCAGCAGAAGGTCAATATAAAGATCAAGTAGTGACTTCAGCAGCAGAAGGTCAATATAAAGAAAACCTTGTGCTTCTGGTGCAGAGACCCAGCCTTTCAGGTAGACACGTACTGTGAACACACACACATCACGTACTCCTTTCATTTCTGCGTGAGTCAATTGGAATTGAGCCCTGAACATCTAGATCTGTAAACTATAAATACCTATGGACCTCCAATGGGCGTGGTGCATTGCTCCTGGTGGCATGAATCGCAATCCTCTGGCAGGAACAGCTCCGAGAAAGACAATCACAAGTTCCAGAACTTCTTTATAATCATCTCTCGGCTGACTCTGTTCAAGATGTTTGTTGGCATAATCTATGGTGTCATGCTTAATGTCACCCACTAGACTTGCCACGTCATTAGCTGCAATTTCTTGTTTATACTTAGCTGTATTAATGCATCCCCAATAATCTTGAAAGCGTTTGAAGAGTGGAACCATGAGAAAAGATGTGCTGGCTCCTATACAAACTTTGAACACTTCACCAATTATTAGCTTTATGATATGATGCCTGCAGGCCAGTGACAAAAGCTCTTTTTTGAGTTTCTGTTCTGTGAGGACACAGGCACCAGTGTTCCGGCCAGTATTTGATCTGGTTGTATCAAAACACATAGCTCGGATGCTAGCGGCTATGCCCCAGTCTTCAATAGCTCCAGCCATCGTTCCCCTTCTTCCTTTTTCTCGATATGCTAACAAATTTTTGTATCTTCTTGTAATACTGACATCATGGTTAGAGCATCGGCGTGAGCGACATCAAAAAGATCTTCCAGTCTCGAAACAAAAATTTTTTTAGCAAGCTGAGTTGATGACGTTCTCGATTTGTTCTTTTTCAGAAGACGCCATTTTTCAAATGTCTGCTCAAGCTTGGTTTGGCAGTTTTGGTTATCTCTCGTCAGGATTCTAGTTTTCTGCCGAAATTTTGCTATTTCCCTGATGGTGCCACCGACGTTGTCCTATGGTCTGCTTCAGTTCGAGATGAAGATGTAGAAAGAATGGCAAAGATGGCAACTTGCTTCCTGTTAATTCAGTCACAGAGTTGCCAAGAAGATACAACTCTGTTTGAGATCTTGTTGCTTTTGCCACATTTTTAATCAGATCCAAATTGAAGTTATCTAGGGTATTAATCTGGTATTAAAATGACCGCAGCTTTTGAGTATTAAAAACTTTACCATCATTGAGCTACCCCTAAATAATGTTCAATTGTGCTCATATTTTGCCAGAATATTTTTTATATATAGGAACCAAATTAGAGGGTAAGAAAATAATATTTTAAAAGTTTGAAAATAAGCTTCATCCTAATATATATATATATATATATATATATATATATATATATATATATATATATATATATAAACTTTCCAAAAGATTTACATTCACTCATTAAAGCGTTGTAAAACTGAATGTTTTTGCAACTCGAACAGTTACTTTTCTGAACAACAATCACGTTCTTACCATTCTTTAAAACCAAATGTTTTTCTAGGAATTCTTTTTATTGTCAGGACTAAGAAAACAAAACACAATCGCTGGACTGATAAGTTCCTGAACAGATGCTCGGAAAGTTCAATATCGAACTGCAATCCAGCAAATTAGAACAATTAAGTTTTTCACTGCGGAAAAAGCCTTTAGCCCGATCTAACGAAAATGCTGAAGCATTTTTTCTTGCAGTGCAATAAAACAATGCAAATCTTTGTCATTCTGTTGGATGCCACAACTCAGCTATAAGCCAGATTCCCTTGGCAAACACATTACGCTGGACTGAATTTGAACATTTTTTTCTATCTGCTTGCACTGGCGCATATCCTGAGCATGAGCTTACCATTTGTTTTCAGACATAAAAAGAAAGAGTATTCAATGAGTGATTCGTAGCCTAAAAGTCAAACAAGTAACGCCACGTTAAACATTTTCAAACTTTTAATTACGGGTGAGGTGACGACATTGTTTCGCAGTTTACCTACAGAATATCAGCAAAAACTGTTTTCATGTTGAGCAGCTGTTTTATTTATTCTTAAGGTTATTGTTTTCGTCAGCTCCATCCGAGAAAAACTTTTTGACTGTTTCCGACTAAAATAGAAGCTGAAAGCCACAATGACCGAGTAAAGAAAGATTCAATCAAATTGCCTTGCTTCTCATGCAAGGGATGGCAACATCGAAAATTATAAACTGCCAAATTTATCTCTGAGTTTGCTCACATATCTGACACTCCCTGTTCAATTTAATTTTTGGTCATTTATTGAACGACCCAGCAAGTCCTAGATTAAATTATGTGATTTGACACCATTTTACAACGCTTTAATTAACTTGCAACGTTCTTTAACTGCTACTTCATCATGATATTCAGCATTTCATCTCATACAAACTAAGAATAAATAAATTTGACACCATTTTTATTTATTTTCAGTTTGTATGAGATGAAATGCTAAAATATGTTTTTTGATTTGATTTTGAGTTGTTGATATTCTGTGTTAATATGATCTTTGGCTAACAATTGGGGGAATGAAATGCTTTGCAGCTATTAAATGCAGAGAATAATGGCATGTTTCCAAATGTTTGCAATGTTAATCCACGGAGTGAAGCTCTTAATTTTGTTTCTATTACAAATAGTTCAAAAGATTTATTGATTTGCACATTATAACCAATTAAAATTTCAAAAACACTACTCTTAATTGTAAGCTATACGCCTCAGTATATTGAATATTTGGAACCCCGGATTTTCTAAGTCTCAAAACGGCCCAGCACAGTCATTATCATTATCATAACTATTTCAACAAACACCACGGCCCCCATTAGATTCATTAGCACAATCATAACAATAACATTCCACGGCAACATTATCATCCTCAACCACATCATCCTTATCACCGGGAGCGAATAGGAAAGCAATAAAATCACAGAATTGTTGGTTGTTTCAATATTTTTCCAAGTAATAACGAAAACAACAACGGACCAGTTGGCCGCTTCTGATTTACTGGCGAAAGACGGATAGACAAAGTGGGGCTGGAAAAAGTTGAAAAATAGACAAATATGGAGAGCAGCAATGATGGAAATATGAATAAAGAACACGCTGAAAAACAAAGAAAAAAAGAACGAGAGAAAATAAAAGTTAAGAAAAAAAAGAAAGGCGGTGATGCAACTGCAATCAAGCCACAAAAGAAAATTTTCCATTTAAAGATAATATTAATCTATTTTTGTAAGAGAGCGGGAACGATTTGAATGCGAAATTTAAAAGCAATGATAAATAATAATATAAAAAAATCATTTTAGGGTTTTATTCTGAATTTTGTAAGCATCTTTTGTCTGACTTTTAGAAAATATTCAGAACTTGACGAGACTGGTGCATTTCAACGTCTCTGCAGTTTATGAATCTTTCTAATCATAATTTGGAAATATTGAAAAATAATTTTTAAAAACAATAAATATTGATATTCTAAATATATTTTATTTTAGTAATCTGTAAGCAGTAAACAATTTCTTAATTATGACATCTATCTTTTTCTTATTTTCCCAATTATTCCATAAAATAATTTGTCTTGCATAATTTAAGCAGTTGTAAGGTTTCACCCATCTTTATGCAAAGCTATTTAGAATTTCACAGCAAATGGGCCCATATTTCTCCTCACAAGATTCTTTGCTAACATCTGCCATCTGCTTCATAAAATGCTTTCAACCTGTCACTGGCAATCCGCCCTCAAGCAAAGAGATTTCATAAATCTCAATACATGAGTTCTCCTCAGAATATCACAGTCAATATTTGTCCAACTTCTGGAACTACATGAAAAAAAATTGTGCAAATTTAAAATAAACGTAAATAAGGTTAAATGTTTTTTTTATTTTCGATGTGGTTTTCTGAGTTAATCATAAGAAAAATACATGTTTTCAAGTCCAGAGTCTTTGTTACAGTTTTAAGAAAGTCCTTAAACATCTATTTTTAGCTTCATCCGTGCCAATGAAATGTAGAATTGCGTTTTTTAAATGTTTTTTTTATTTCTGGGATTGAATACGCCTTGAACAAGAATGTTTTTTCTAAGCCTTTGAGCTTGGTGGGCTTGTTTCAAGATTATGTCGGTGTTCTGTTTTAAGCTTTATTAAAGAAAACATCTGGCCCCGAAATAACCTTGTATTGTTTAATGTTTCTAAGTAGTGACTAAGATTGAAGTAGAGTGTATTTCCATAACAGAGGCAGATATAAGGGGCAGATATAAGGGGGTCCTGGCGATCCGGACCTTCTTTTAGCGGCAAAAAATACATCATTTAGTATTTCACAAGCAGTTTCATGGTCCAAACGCCTAAACCTAGCAATTTGCCTAAGGTACAGAGTAACAGTTGTCTTAAATTTTTTTCATTTTCTACTTTTAGTTTGTCTTTTCTGTCTATATTTTTTGGAACTCATCTCACTTAAAATAACTAAAATCTATCTAAGTTTTAGACCAAGTTCTTCCTATTTACTTGTTTAAGAGACTTGTTATTTAACTTGTACAAAAAAAATTATACATGTTACATATCTTATGTTTATCGAAATTTCAATGTAATATATAATTAATTATATAGTCGTATTAAGTTATATAATTAGATTTGATTATGTTTAAAAGTATTACTTCTCTACTATAGTGTGTGTGTTTACACTGATTTCTTTTCGTTGTAGAACTGCCACTTCAACTGTTTTTTTGCGAGACGCCTAATCAAAACTAAAATCTTGTTTGACGAAAATGTCAGTAAGTTTTGATTGCAGATTTGAATGTCTAAACTGTTCTTGCTCCCTGAATCTGCGCTGTCAGATTATTCTAAGCAGTTGGTCTACCTATAGCAAAGGCACGTTTGCCATAGTTTCGGTTGGCTCTTAGAATGACTGCATCACCGTGAGATGCCGAGTGAAGTCTCTGCCTTCCCGATTGAGTCGAGCACAAATTTATTAGTGATTTCATTTAGTCAGGAGCTTTGTGCGAGACGATGTTATACAGGAGCGGCAAAGTTTGAATTGGTAGGTACTGTAATTGATGCAGTACTGGTGCAATATGATTGCGATAGTCAATGCCTTTAACAATCCGAGCTGAAGGATGGAGGACAGCGGTCAGCGGGCGGAGAGTTATTGCTGGCAATCTGGCGAGGACTACATTGCTGTAGTCAGTTTTTGACATCTCAAGCGCTTAGACCAAAAACCGTGCACAACGTTTATTCAAACATTTTTTGACTTGTCTGAAACGTCGTAGGTGATAGAAAGAGGATTGTTTCATGGATGTGGTGTGCACAATCTAGGATAACATCATGATCCCTATCCGTCTCAACTGGGATGATGCTGCAAACTAGGTCAACTAAACCTCAACCCATCAAAACCATAGTTCATCTGGTTCCATAGATCTACACAATGATTATATCTCGCGCTGATCATTTCTTTATTACGGTATTATACAGCATTTCACAACAAAAAAAGTCAGTAAATTTAAATAAATCTATTAGTCTGCTAACAATTGTAAAAAAATTAATTTTTGGATTAATAAATCCTAACCAAAAGTTTATGTTGAAACCTATATATCTTTCATTAAGTTGAGTTTTTTTTATAACTAGAGATAGCCCGTCAAAAATGACGGAAGTTTTAAAATACGGCGCCCGTTATTATAAAAATAGTCAACAAAACAAAATGACATTTGATAACCATAAAAAAATTTATATATAAGCAAATTTAATTAAATTTTTTATTGGGTTTAAATTTTTAATTTACTAACGTATTTCATATAAATTCAAAGGATGTGAAAATTAAAGTGTGCAATAATTAGTTATTATTATTAAAGAGTTTCAGTATACACGACATTTCTTGTGAATTGACGGCCATCGTTGAGAAGTGGTCCTTGCTGTGGATTTGGTTCAAATAGGCATTAAATATGTTCCGGCATCAGTTAAACATCTATCACATTCTTCATCTGATTCGAGAAGGCCTCGTGCCATAGCTGCAGCTTTGAACGTTTCGCACAAATTACCATCAAACGTACGCAGAAACTCAAAAGTTGTTGCTCCAGGAACATGTAACAGCAGTAATCTCAAGTAAAAACGCTCTTCATCCTTCACGCTCACTGTGTACATTCTCGCAATCGTTTTTTCGCCTCCTCTTTTCCGCTCTTGCCATTGACCACGTACGTACACGAAATGATAAGGGATATCTGTGTATAAATGAACTTGTGCCGCTGGATTATTTGTATTGAGCTCGAACCATGATTCAAGTTTCGTTTTTCCAATTCGTGCAGCAAGCAGAGCTTCTTCTTCCCGACCTTCTTCAAAAACAATTTGCTGCTGATTTGGTAAGTGAGCAGGCAATCGCATCACAGAATGCGATCTATCGTGCATTTTGTATTCTCGCAAACGCCAAATCGCTTCAGGCGCACTCACGTACCGGCACTCGATGAAATTACTTATTTCATTGTATCGAGGCTCAGGCTGATCATTTGATGTTATAGCAATATTGGCACAATCATACCCTTTGAAAATATATTTATATATATATAACAAGTAAATTAAAAACGAATTTTTAAAACCAAATGCTTTTATATGTAATTAAAATACAAATTTTGCAATCAATTTTTTCTTATATTACTTTTTTATTTTATATTAAAGTCGAAATATCTTAATTATATCGAAATATCAAAATTAATTAAAATTAACTAAATTAATTGACTTATTGTAAAACTAATAATTGAATATTGCATTGTCTTCTATTTTGAGCATGTATGCAAAATTTGAAAAAAATCTATCATCAGGAAGTGACTCAAAAATTGATTGCAAGATTTGAAACAAACAGAGAAACAAACAGACAGACAGAGAAACAAACAGAGACGACGAGTTAATAAAAGCATTGGTAAAAGTGAATGTTTGTATGTATGTATGTATGTATGTAAGTTTGTATGTATGTATGTATGTATGTATGTATGTATGTATGTATGTATGTATGTATGTATGTATGTATGTATGTATGTATGTATGTATGTATGTATGTATGTATGTATGTATGTATGTATGTATGTATGTATGTATGTATGTATGTATGTATGTATATAGGTATTGTATTCATGCATTGCTACACCATTCATCCGATGGTAATGAAATTTTCACACAACCTTGAGAGTCAAGGGGAATCAAATATAGAGAAAAATTTTTTGAAATCCGTCACAAAATGAGCGGAGCGGAGCGGGTGAGCGAGCGGGAACTATATATATATGTATGTGCGTATGTATGTGTGTATGTATGTATGTGTATGTGCATGTATGTGTGTCTGTGTGTGTGTGTTTATGTATGTACTAGCGGAGATACCCGGCGTTGCCGGGTTTTTTAGAGGTTTTTCTAATGTTTGTCTCTTTCTCTCCCGTTTCCTTTCCCACCTGCTTTCCCACTCCTGTTTGCTTTCCCGTTTTCGGTCGTTTTCCCGCTGCCGGTCGCTTTCCCGCTGCCGGTCGCTTTCCCGCTCCCGGTCGCTTTCCCGCTCCCGGTCGCTTTCCCGCTCCCGGTCGCTTTCCCGCTCCCGGTCGCTTTCCCGCTCCCGGTCGCTTTCCCGCTCCCGGTCGTTTTCCCGTTCCCGGTCGCTGTCCCATTCCCGCTCACGCTTGCTTTTCCGTTCCCGCTCGCTGTCCATGCCGGGTCGCTTTCCCGTTTCTATAATAGACAAACTAACCCACAAACAGTCTTAGCAAATCTATTTTACGTTTTATAGGCTAACAGAAGTTATGAAAGAATGGAAAAGAGAAAATGAGCGTGAACGGGAACGGGAACGGGAACGGGAGAGCAACCGTGACCGGGAATGGGAGAGCAAGCATGACCGGGAATGGGAGAGCAAGCATGACCGGGAACGGGAGAGCAAGCGTGAGCGGGAACGGGAAAGCGACCGGGAACGGGAAAGCGACCGGGAACGGAAAAGCGACCGGGAACGGGAAAGCGACCGGGAACGGGAACGCGGAAAGCGACCGGGAACGCGGAAAGCGACCGGGAACGCGGAAAGCGACTGGAATCGGGAGAGCAAGCTTGGAAGGAAACGCGAGCAAGAGAGAAAATCGATAACAAAACTTCTGAGCGGGAAAGCGATCGGGAGCTGGAAAACGACCGAGAGCGGAAAAGCGACCGGGAACGCGACGAAAACGGGAAAGTGGAGAAGGAAACGGGAGCGAGAGAGACAAACATAAGAAAAACCTCTAAAAACCCCGGGCAACGCCGGGTAACCCCGCTAGTTTATAAATATATTTGATGAATTTCAGAGAAGTGGAACAATTTTTTTTTTTATTATAGTTTATAATCTTTTACACCATGTGTTTTAAGACGCGAAAACAAAATCAAAATGAAAAAAATACTTATTTACACTAAATAATTTTTCTCTATATTTAGTTCTTTAGAGAAGTGGAACATTCAACGTTGATGTGAACTTAATTAAAAGGAAAAACAAAACTAATATATATATATATATATATATATATATATATATATATATATATATATATATATATATATATATATATATATATATGTATATGTATATGTATATGTATATGTATATATATATATATATATATATATATATATGTATATGTATATGTATATGTATATGTATATATATATATATATATGTATATGTATATATATATATATATATATATATATATATATATATATATATATATATATATATATATATATATATATATATATATATATATATATATATATATATATATATATGACAGCGTGACAGATTCAGTGAGTGACGTGGTCTACTATATAATAGAATTTAGATAACTGGTCAATCTATATATATATATATATATAATGGGTTTATGTCTGTGTATCCGTTATGCATTGTTACACCATTCATCCGATCGTAATAAAATTTTCACACAACCTTGAGTGTCAATAAAGAAAGGTTTTTGAGAAAAAATTAAAATCAGTCACAGAATGAGCGGAGCGGAAGCGGGAGAGCGAGCAAAAAC
The DNA here is from genome assembly GCA_963978895.1 of Erpobdella octoculata. NCBI lineage: Eukaryota > Metazoa > Annelida > Clitellata > Hirudinida > Erpobdellidae > Erpobdella > Erpobdella octoculata. The sequence continues at coordinate 14,250,835 of OZ022242.1, forward strand.
GAAATCTGGTGAATGAGCGGAATGGGAAAGCAAGCAGGAACGGAAAAGCGACCGAGAGCGAGAAAGCGAGCGGGAAAGGGAGCAACCGGGAAAGGGAAAGCAACCGGGAACTGGAGAGCAGGCGGGAGCGGGAGAGCAAACGGGAGGTAAACGGGAGCGAGAGAAAATCTATAGAAAAACCTCTAAAAACCCCGGCCAACGCCAGGTACCTCGCTAGTATACATATAAAAGAAATATGTCTTAACTGATTGATTGAATAATATAAATATAATCAACGCCGAGCTAAAATGCCTTATCCTAGGAACGTGAAATTTGGAACTTATATTACTTCTAAAGCGTAAGCATCCACTTAAAAAAAAGATATTTAAAGATTTTGCTCCTAATGAGATAAAACAGAAAGATAAATATTTTTCTCAAAAGCGCATATTTTAAAAACAAAAAAGATGAAAATTTTAAAAGGTTTGTGTTGAGATTCTTCTTGAAAAATACAAAAATAGTTGTTTTACTATTTTTTGAAAACTTGTTTTCTTAGACCTCACATGTGGGATAGAAAAAAAATTATTTGTGTTTTAGAGTAACATCCAATCAAACATCAAAAATACTACAGATTTAAACATTAGGATTTAGATTCTACCTAAAAAAAAAATACACGCGCTTTATTATTTTTTGATAATTTGGCTTTCGAGGCCTCAAATGTGGTGTGAAAATTTTTTATTAAAATTTCAACTTAAACGTTGAGAAAATAAAAATTTTAAAGTTTTCAGAATTTGTGCCTGTGAAAACAGGCCTAAGCTGGAATTGTATGTTTTTGAAACAGCCGAGTCATGAATGTTTAAGTCATGAAATGGGCCGATATTGAGCCCAAATTCGATAAGCGCTGAGCTCTAACATGCATGGGTCAAATTCTCAAGTTTTTATGCAATTTTTATAATAAATTATCAGTTTTGACAAAAATAATTGCTTCATTTAATAGGAAAAATGTCTTTGTTGAGCTTTATAAATGTTTCAATCGAAGGACCAATTGATTGGTTGACAAATGTTGGCAGATATCGATCCATTAATAAACTACTTTCAATGTAAAAATATTTTATAAAATATAAAAAAATTAAAATGTTGCTGTATTACTATCAAAAACTGTTACATTACAGCAAGAATAAGTAAAACAAGTTAACCGTAAAAAATTTTTTTGTATACAAATCCTTTATAGTTTGTAAGTCGGCAGCTTCTAATTTGTTGCAGATCATTTTTGATGATGATAAATCTATAAAATGAAATACAAAATATTGAACATAATTTTCCAAATATCTAATATGTAAAGTGTGTGGAAATATGAAACATAACAAACTTTCGAATCAATATAAAAATAATAACTCCGACTTGCTTTTGCTAGCCAGTCCCAAGCCTGGATAAAGGAGGAGGAAAAAGTTAAAAAGATCAAGTTAGGATCCACGTCAGGAATTACTTTGGTACTTTTAACACACTATTTTAACAGTTTTAAAACACCTGGTGTAAAAGACTATAAGCTATTTAAAAAAAATATGGAAAAAACAAAGTTTTTGTTATAAATTTTTGATTTGAAAAAGTATTTTTCATGAACTAAAAACATATGGTTTATTCCTCTGAAGAAAATCTGTATTTTTTTTAATTTTATTCATTTTTTTGTATCTTATTTAAATTTTGTCCAATCAATTTGAAAATTTAATAAAATGCATCGTCATTGACGACGATTCGATTGGATGACGAGAAGTTTGATTTTGTTCGATGTTTAACAGGACTGTATGTGGGCAGTAATGTTGATGGTAGTAATAGTAGAAGATGGTAGTAATAGAACAGCCCATGTAACCGATTGGCTTATGTAATAAATGTAAATGTAAATGTATAACATTAGGGCGCTACTTCGTATATCAATTAATACCCCAGCAGCGCCGGGAACTGCTAGTGCATATGGGATCACACAGTGTTACCTGCCACCCGCACGTGTCTCCGAAATCGGAATGTGCCGAACCCTATTACATCCCAGTCGTGAAACTGGTACTCATTCATCGACCAGTGAAGGATGAAAGGCTGAGTTGACCTGAGCAGTGTGAGTGAATTCCTTGCTCAACAGAATTACGCCTCGCCGTGACTGAGATTTGAACCCACGACGGCAGGATAGCATAACTGCTTTCACCACTGTGCTACGGCGCCTCGTAATATTATGGCCCAAGTGATACTATGGCCCTAGTAATATTATGCTCAAGTAATAGAGTTTCCGATGTAAGAATTCCATTGACGATAGAAGAAGATTGATGCGAGCGTGTTGAGAAATACGATACAGACTTCCGGTCTCGGCTGGATGCAACGCCACTCTACGATTCTGGAAAATAACAAAAATTGTAGAAAAAAAAAGTTGAAAAAATGGTTGATGTAAAAAAACAATGGGAAAAAAATAAAAACTGGAATAAAGAGTAGAGGTCAGGCAGAAAAGTAACGTAAAGCATAACCCGCCAAACGTCTACGTAGCTTCATCGACGCAGCAAGAAAAGAAAGGAAACGAACTTGTATTCATTTGATTTATGGCTTAATCATGCTTCGTGGTGAAAACTTAAACATGGTCGATGGTCGGTCTAAATAGAAAGTATAGGGAAAGAGAGAAAAGAAAGAGAAAGTAAAAACATAGAACACGTAAAAAAAGAGAGAGAATGAAAAGCAGAGAATCTCAGACAAAAAGTGGAATATGTAAATTTTGAATGGCCTAGGCCCCGACAGGCAGCTAGGATCAATAAAGAGGGAGACCCTAGACAGAAAGAAAGATCGAAAACACTGAAAAAAGGAATGAAAAAAAATGAAAAAGAAAAGAAGTAAAAATAGAGATAAAGAGAGCAATTAAACAAGACAATGCAATAATGCAAAAGACACGGAAAATAAAAATAAATTCCGGGTAACAAATCGAAGATTAAAAATTTTTTGTCTACATTTTGTTTTTGTTCTTATCACAAGATTCTACATCTTCACGTCCAGCTGTGCGTTTTTCATTAGAGATAATATAAATATATAGCTGTAAAGCAGCAGTAAAGCTGTCAAGTCAAAGTTGAAGTTATCGAACCTATTATGCTCGAGCTTCATGTACTGTAGCTTCTATAAAGAGAGTGACTACAAGCCATCATTTTTGGTGATGTTCGATAGCTCAATCAGAAAAAGAGCATGCATGTTATTAATGACAGACTAAGACTCGATTCTTTTGGAGTCATGTAAATAAATGAATATATATATATATATATATATATATATATATATATATATATATATATATATATATATATATATATATACATATATATATATATATATATATAATTTTTTGTGCATGTATGTACAATAATGTACATATCTATGTTAGAATATCACGTAATGCATTTAGAAATTGCTGCAATAACAAATTAACAAGAATTATATATGTAGACTAGCATTACCCATCGCGTCTTTACTCGTTTGAAATTAGAGTATTTAAACAAGGTATCATAGAACCCTGCACGACTTTTTGAGACCTGGTTGATCTTCCGTTTCCGGTCGCTTTCCCTTCCCGGTCGTTTTTCCTTTCTTGCTCACTTGGTTTCCCATTCCCGTTCCCGCCCGTTTGTTTTTTTTAGTTCTCGTTCCGCTCGCCCTCGTGCTCACGCTCCCGCTCATTTTGTGACCAATCTAAATTTGCTCCGAACGAGGCCAATTTTTCTGAGGTTAATAATGAGTTTGTGTTGAAGAAAATCGGCAGCGCTGGAACCTCGGCAGTAGACAATCAAGAAGCTCTTCCCGGAAAAACAAGTTTGGGTCCATTATCGCTCACCTCCCGGAAATTTACCGACACCGAATATGACAGAAACTGACGATAAATAGTCAGAAATAATAATGTATTGCAAGCATAACCAAATGTAACAAAACGCGACGCCAAAAAGTAAGTGTAGACAAGGGAATAAGCAAAGTTATTATGTAAACAAACAACGAGGTAGCCACGTGACCGGTGCCTAGAACTCCTGGTATAAGTAAGTATGAGTGCTATAAAAAAGAAATTACATAAAAATGTATTTGAGCAGTACAGGACAAAAAACAAAATATGCAAAAAGCTTATCAGAACTAGAGATAATAATATTGGAAAATTATTATCAATGATTTATTTATCAATTACCGCGTGTCGACTTCACAAAATCAAGAAATTATTTTAAGGGTAGAAAAAGACATATATAGGCTTTAATTCATTATTTTTCAATAACCTACAAAACCATTCCAAAAACCCCGTTTACGGTTGACGACATCGTTACAATTGGTGTCTGAAGTTGGATCTAAAATAAAATGGTTTTGCAGTTACTTGAAGAACTTTCCATTGCTGATTTGAAGACGGAGCTAAGAAAATGTATGCTGAACGCTAAAGGAGTAAAGCCCGAGCTCGTGGACCGCCTGCGGACGTCATTGGAGGACAATGGGTTTAACCCAGAAAATACGAGTTTGATACAAGTGATAAATTAACAAACTGGATAAGAGAAATGACGAGAGAATTAAATGGTTGCAGCAAAGAAAAGAGTGGAAATGAAGAACAAAGCAGCTATGAACACGTTGAAAGAAGAATTATTTCTTGGTGGTCAGGTTCGTCCTGACGACGAAATAGCAGCGGCTGGTACGGCGATGCAGCCAGTAAACAGCAAACCATTGTTGTATGTATGGCGAGCAGGGGCGCAGCCAGGGGGGCCGGGGGTCTGGGTCCCCCCGAAACCTAGCCAAAGTAGATTTTGAAGTGACGGGCGGGCCTGTGAATTTGGGATGTTTTTCACTTCTTTTCTCTATTATTTAATTAACCTTTGTTGAATTTATTGAAACAAACAATTCGGAATTAATTATTTATTAATTTGGTTTTGAAATCTTTGTTAGAGAGTTTCATATCTAACCTTTCCTTTATATATACGATTTGCTCCAAATGAGCGAGTCTGCATTCAGATTCAGCGTCTCCTTCTTAGGTTACTTGACCAAGGATCTTTTCTTCGCTTACAGGAGACACTCAAATATTACTCCTGCGACCATGGTCAAAAATCTGCTGTGCGTGGCAAATATTTGCGCTGGAAAACCAAATGGTCGAATGTCCCAGTGGCAGAGCGGCCACATACCGCAGTTGATGTTTTGCAACATTGTGAGGAATCCGTTTTCCCCCAAAATAAATACGCTGCTAAAACTCTTCATCACGTTGCCCCTCTCTTCCGCGACAGCCGAGGGATCCTTCTCAACGGTACGCCGACGTAAATCTTATCTACGCACCACAATGGGCCAGGCAAGGCTGAATAGGCTTGCCCAGATGACCATCAATCGCGACCTTCACATTAATGAAGAAGCCGTCATTGACATTTTTTTGCATAAAAGGCGACTGTCTTTTAGCATTGACTTTTGTGGGTCGTAAACGTTTTAGAAAACTCCTTACTTAACAGTTTTTCTTCCCGGGCGAGGCTATTGAGAGTTTGGTCACAGAGACGGCTGAGGCAGTGGTGAATAAGGTTCTGCACCAGCGTATTGCTGGTGAAGAAAATGATGTGGGTTGCTGCGGCGAAACCCAGTTTGAACCGGAGTCCACCAGCTGCGTCTCACAACATGTGACAGATGACGGCCGGACAGACTGCTCAGATCAGATAGGGCTTGAAGAAAAACAAAAAAAGAATTGATCTAGTTTTGTGGGTGGGAGTGTTGCTAGATTCTGAATGATTTTGAGGAAATCGTCGAATTCGTCGGAGAAGATCAAAGTTACCCAAGATATTCCTGCTGCAGAAACGGTTTTCGACAGTTTCGTGTTTGGTGGCAGTAGCTTGTATGAGGTGTGTGATGATGACACCTGTGAAGCGGCGTCTGGACAGGATGTGTCACGGTTTTTGAATGGCGGGCTGGATTTATTAAGTGGTCATCAGTTCCAAGACATTGGAAATAAGCTGGTCTTAAAGAAAAAAAATTTTTTAAAGAGAAAGCTACAAACAAACAAACATATATTGCAAGTTGAATAAAAGTATATAATTATTTGATAAAAACTGATATAAACAGATCTGCAAAACCCTTAACGGGTGACTTTGATATGGCAGCTGAGAATTGTCTAGCTGAGTTTTTCAAAAGGGTGTACTTAGGCAACGATTTTCTAGAAATATGTTTTGCAATTAATGATAATATTTGCTTTTTCACAGTAGCTGCTGTTCACTTCAACGATACAAAATAAAAATAGGAATGACGCAGAGAGCAAAGTGAAGGACATGTCTAGAGTCCAGATTTAAGATTTTTCACATGTAATATACTGGGTAGTTAATTGTCATCAAAAGGTTAACAGTTTGCTTACTCTTGCCTACCCTTCTTTGAGAACACTGCCAGTAATTCTGGAATTCAAACCGGTAGAGCTGTTTCAATTGAACAAAACATTGATGAGGCTATTCAAGGCATTCCTATATCTTCAAAGTCGACATTATATATTTGAGATCGACTTCGGAAACGTATTGAATTTCTTTGCTAAACCATCTACTAAACCTTAAATGTTATTGCAATATTAAATAATTAGTTTTGCAATAAGTCAAATAATTTAGTTAATATCAATTTTGCATAGGGTGACTTAAATTAAAAAATTTGAAAAATTTGAGTTTTAATAACATAAAATCATTTAATTTAAAAACCTTGTTTTTATATTGGCGTGTTTTATAATTATTGGATCAGAATCTATATCAACTGTCCTACTTATTCATTCCATCGTATCTAGTTTTTTTACTATATTTTTTTATATAATAGTTTATAGTCGTCTATACGTTATTACAATTAAAATAACAGTGCGTTTAAAATAGCAAAGTATTTTTGTTGTGGAACACAATTTGACCCTATTTCTATGTTTCCCTCTTTAATCCAGGCATGGAACTGGCTCACAGTAAGCGAGGCAAAGTTACCTTTTCTAGGCAATTTGTATTCTGATCTAACATAATAGAAATTTTTCTCAATATATAGATGACAAAGTTGACGATGATGATATTTTTTTGATTTGCTGGAGATTGCAAGGAAGCTGCAAAATAATGCATATAATTGCGCAATCTCGCAACCGGGAAAACAGTTAACAGCAAAGTATGAGGGTGATTTGCATAACATAACAAGTAATAATTATAAAGTTAATTGAAAGGTTAATTGTACTGGCTGTTTAATTAGACCATTAGACATCATATAGAATTGTCGAAGGTGGTTTAACATAGAATATAGGGTTGGTCTCTAAAAGATTTCTTATTGAAATTTATTTCTAAGGGAAGGAGTTGGGGTGGAAAAGTTAAGTTAAATAATACAGATGTTTATTACAAACTTTTATTTAGGTTACAATCTCTGTTTGTGTGTTTGTGTATGTGTGTGTCTTTCTGTGTAAGCAAATCTTGCAAGTAAAATTTAACCAGCTTTTTGACTAGCTTTGAAGCTGAAACTTTCAGCATAGCTTTATATTGGATGACAATACATGATTCAATTAAAAAAAACTTAATTTGAACATCTTCCGTATTTCTAAATCAAAGTTTGTGTTGGAAAACTCGTTTTTCCTTTACTTGTTTTCTTTTAAAAACTGGTCAAAATAAGGTTGGCGTTGAGTCGCGGTTGATTTCTAAACTATTAGAAAAGGGTTTAGTAATTTTAAAAGTACATTTTCGAAAAACTTGAGAAGTAATAATTATATAAACTGATAGATTTTCAGAAACAGAGAAACAGAGAAAGAGCAGGAAAACAAGCGGGGGTGGAAACGGATGCGAGAGTAAAACGATAGAACAATCTTTAAAAACCCCGGGCAACGACGGGTAACCCCGCTAAAATATTTTATATTTTTATCATCCTCAAAGTATGTATTATTCAATTTCTCGTCATTGTAAGAGATAAGGTTTGATCCCATTTCTTTTATTTAAAACTCTGGATTTTTACATGAAACAAATTTTTGCAATGAAATAATTTATTATAACCATCATCATCATCATTATCTTAATTATTAATGTTATAACCATTATCATCATCATCACTATCTTAATTAGTAATATTATAATTTTAACCATTATCATCTTCATCATTATCTTAATTAGTAATGTTATTAAAACCATTATCATCATCATTATCTTAATTAGTAATATTATTTATTTTAACTTTAAGGAGCTTTCTTTGTTTTTATAGCAGCCTCAACTTACCACATTTTGTTATTTATGCATAATCTAAATGACTAACCATTTCCATCAACACGTCAAAATCTTCTGAACCTCCTGATAAATACCAAGCAGAACAACAACTAAGTTTAATATGGTCTGTAAATAAGTTATAATATTGTATTTATATATTACGGTTTTTTTTATTATTTATGTTAGTATAGTTTTTTTCGATTTTTATACTTTCCATACTTTTAAAAATGTGTAAAAAAACTTGTGATTGAATATAAAATGGCCAATTTGTGTGAAATTACAGTTGCCTCTGGCGATGCAGTTTGAAGGACAACAGAAAGAAATTAGCAATCACATTTCAGGACAATCTTGCTGCATCAATCGATCATTTTGGTCAATCGTTTTTGTTATTTGGTAAATTTGTTCTTTCGTTCGTTTGTGTGTTCGTTTGTACGTTCGTTCATTCGTTCGTTCGTTCGTTCAATGATGATGATGATGTTCATTTACTCTTTAGGTCGTTCATACAATTTGTTGTTCACTCATTCGTTCGTTCGTTCATTCGCTTACAAACAAAAGCTAACCTCTTCTACGAGTACGTTAAAGACTTGATCCATTTCATGCAGAAACTGTTCCATCAGAGCATTGGAAGAGTCACGACTTATCGGACTTCTCTTAGCTAAGCTGGTCGGCACTCCGATTTCGGCTAGCGCTGCGGTATGATCACCAGCTTCAGATTGGCGTGTACGTAACAAATTTCGGGTCTTGTACAGCTGATCGTCGGTAAGTGATTTAACCGTTGTTAGTCGTTTGAGCGGTTGAGAGGTCGTGGCTAGGCGATTGAGTCGGCTATTAACCAGAGCGGGATCGGACTTCATAGCATCGTGGTCACTGGCTTCTTTAGCGGTTACTGCTGCAACCTGAGAACTTGACGCTACGACACGATCTTTTTCGATGGCTGATTCAGAGGTCTTCAACGAGGTTCGTTGCTGACCTGACCTACTTGAGAGCTGACCTGACCTACTTGCGGGATCAGGGCTTTTTTCTTTTCTTGCTTCCGGTCGCAAAGTGTTGCTGTAAACAGTATAAAGTAAGCAGCTGGCGTTTATTGACAGCATTACTTGGTAATTGTAACAATCTTGCTAGAAATGTGTCTCGTGTTGTTCTCGCTTAGCAAATATGAAAGGTAATAAAGCTTACCTGTATTTTCTGTAAAAGTGAACTTATTAGTTTTCCAATAACTGGAATTGTAATTATAAATAGCATCTGGTAATATTTATACCATCGTCATTAACAACATCACCATCACCACCACCAACATCACCATCATCATCATCATCATCATCGTCATCATCATCATCATTATTTTTTAGGAACGCCAAACTAATTTACAAAAAATTAAACGGGTTATTACTTATTTTTATTTTTTCTATCTGTGATCAACAAAAAGGATGAATGTGTTAAATTCTCAATAAGTATTAAGTTATGTTTACCTGATTTATACCTGCAAATAATTAGCTTAAAAATACCTGTAAAGCACCTGGATCGAGACTAAAGATTACCTTTATGAACTACAAATCCTGTCGGGTAAGATCAGTGAAAAGCAAAATCGAAGCATTTGACGACTGTCTTGTTTGGCTTTGTGAAAATGCAACTACACTTGGTTTTTTTTTTATTTTGTTGTTGACACATTCATCGTCATCATCATCCTCATCATCATCATCATCATCATCATCACCACCACCATCACCACTACCATCATCATCACCATCTCCACCATGATCAGTACTATTGTCATTATCGCCACCACCTACGCCATTCTACCCACCCTTACCATCATAATCATCACCATAAGGTCCATGGTTAAAGAAAGTATCGAATGCAGTTGACTTGCTGGATCAATAAGGCTCACGTGTGTGTGTGTGTGTGCGCGCGTGTTTGGGCTGCAAAGTACTGCTTCACATTTTCTACACTTCCACTTTCTGCTGTTTCGCTCTTTCTTTTTCTCTCTTCATATATATATATATATATATATATATATATATATATATATATATATATATATATATATATATATATATATATATATATATATATATATATATATATATATATATATATATATATATATATATATTGTTATGGAGACATTTAATTGTATTAATTATATATTTTTATAATTGACAGTTAATATTAATATCTACGGTTGTGGATATTAATATCTTTGTTTTCCTTCCATTAACGTCCTTTTTTGAGTTTCTCTCTCGTTGTTGATGGCTGAGCGCTGTATCGTTTTTAATGGTTAAATAAACTATATTCGAAATATAACTAACGTCGTTGTTTATCGGGTCATAACATTTTGGCGACGAGGATTTGAAATGGCTGAAGAAAAGTTGTATTCACTCATGGCTACGTTTTTGGAGGAAAACCGACGCCGAGACGAAGAAAACCGACGCCGAGACGAAGAAAACCGACGCCGAGATGAAGAAAACCGCAAACGTGAGGAGGAGATGCGTACGCAAATTCTCGAAGACAATCGCAAACGCGAAGAGGTTTTTGCAGAACTCGTTCGGTCGATGAAGTTTCAATCAAGTGGTCCAGTTTCAATGATTAGAAACAAACCAGATTTGGTACCAGAGTTGATGAGACAAATTTCGGAATTCAGCCATGACCCCGAGTCCGGTAGGACATTCTCAAAGTGGATTGATCGTTTCGAAGCAGTTATGATCAGCCATGGTACCGAGTTATCCGACCCAGATAAAACGCAAGCACTCGTGTCGAAGTTGGACTTGCAATCGTACGGGAGTTTCACCGACCACATCTTGCCGAAAACAACAAAAGATCTGACCTACGACGAAACCAAGGAAATTTTGGAGTCGCTGTTTGGGGACAAGGTCTCGGTTTTCAGGAGAAGGTTCGACATGTTCAGGTTGGTAATTGGTGATCTTGGGTACAGCAAGCTAGGTTCAACAATAAATAGAATGACGGCACTGGCTCAAGTCGAACAAATGTCAAAAGAACATTTTAAATGTATTGTTTTTGTTTCGGCACTGCAAGGAGCTCGACATGCTGACATCCGAACAAGGTTGTTGAGGAAACTGGAGACTTAAGAGGAGTGCACGTTAGCTGACCTTGTTAAAGAATGCGAATTCGTAACGAGTTTGAAAATAGATTCGGACGTCATCGACAATGTACAAAATGTTAATGCAGTAAAACAAATGAACAGGAAGAAGCCTCGACCTGGGTTCCCTAGCAAGGATATCCCCCGATCTTCTACCAAAGGTAATTGTTTCATCTGTGGTACGCCAGAACATTTTAGAAAAGATTGTCCGAAAAATCAGCCAAAAACTCAACAGAGAAAAAATAAAGCAATTAAGAAGATTGTTGGTAATGTGGTTGCCAATCGGAGATTCTAGGACTGTTCATCAAAGGACGATTCATCAAAGGACTGTTCATCGAGGACTATTCATCAAGGGACTTTTCATCAAAGGACTATTCATCAAAGGACTATTCATCAAGAGGACGGTTCATCATAAGGACTGTTCATCTAATGTCTATTCATCAAGCGGACTATTCATCAAAAAAAAATTAAGAAAATTGTTTAAGATGTTATTTTCAACCAAAATATTTTACCAAAATGTAGAGTAATTTATATCAAATTTACAGCGCTACTGTGCTTGCATCCAATTATTTCATACTTTATAATAGAACTAACAGGGTAACCGTCGTTGCCCGGGGTTTTTAGAGGTTTTTCAATCGTTTTTCTCTCTCGCTCCCGTTTCTTTGCCCGCTTGCTCTTACGATCCCTGTCGCTCTCTTTTCCCGCTCCCGGCTGCCTTACCGATCCCGATCGCTTTCCCGCTCCCGGTCACAGACCAGAAAAACAAAATTTGACTGTTTTCGTAAACCGTATATGTACACATTCACCAAAGGCCACAAACACATCAAAGTATCACGCATGCCCGCCGCACGCTATGTCATATCTGGCATCGGTCGTTTAACACCAAGGGGCAACGTTTCAAAGACACTTATGCCTCGAGCAATCAACAAGTTTGTAGAAGACATGGTTGTAATATACAACAATTTTATTCGTCACATACAGTAAATAAAACAACTGGACAAGAAATAACGTCAAGATCTTAAGATCAAACGAGCAAAAGACAATTGAATAAAAAGTTTAAAAAAAAGTACCTTCAACTGTTCGTACAAACTGTAGGTATATACAGGGACGTAAATTGGGGGGAGCAGGGGCATTTGCCCCCCCCCCCTGATTTTCAAAATTTGAATTTTTTTACCTAGAGTTTACTATATATTTATTTAATTTTAACTTTACTTAACCTAATGATGATGCAATGCGTATTGGAATCCTTCTGGCGTGTATAGACAATTCGCCCCCCTTGATTTCCAAAATTAAAATTTTTTGTTACTTAGAGTTTACTATATAATATGTTAATTTTAACTTTACTTAACCTCGTGATGATTCAATGCGTATTGGAGACAATTTTATATCTTAGCTCGATGCTAGATTTACCAATAACTGCAGAGTAATAATTTGTGTATCAGCATAGCTTTATATTTGATGAAAATACATGATTCAATTTAAAAAAAAAAACTTTGAACATATTTTGCATTTCTAAATTGAATATATTTGAAATCAAAGTTTGTGTTGAAAAACTTGTTTTTCCTTTACTTGTTTATATGATATGATTAAATCATTCATCTCCCTTATACCCAGTGGCGCGTGGCGAATCCAGAATTTTCTGGTGGGGAATTCACTTCAGAAATTTTTTTATATTCTCTTCCAAAAAGCTGATAACCGGTAAGGGGTAGTCGTAAGTATTTTTCAAAAAATTTTTTAAAGACTTCCAATTTCTTCTCCCAAAAAAGCTTCGGTCGTTTTCCAAAAACAAGGTATTATACCCAAAAAATTTCAATTGATACTCTGATGGGGGATGCATCTCCCCATCCCTCTCTGCTTGTACCTACGTATTTATATAAATGTAAAAGGTAATGTGTGTGAGAGCATTCGTTTATCACACCCAAGCCGCAGGAGCAATTTTAACAACATTTGGCATGCAGGTAACTTCATTGATAAGAAAATTTTGAAAAATTACAAAAAAATCTGTTATTTCTTTGACGTTTCATTGGCAGAAACGAGACAAAACTAAGCACAAAAAACCCGGACAACACCGTTAACCCTGTCAGTAAGCTATATAATAGCGGAAAAATTTTGCCCCCCCCCTGGAAAATGCTGAATTTACGTCCCTGGGTATATACACACTCAAACAGCCTGATACCATAAACCTCAGAACATCACTAAAACTACCACTTTTGCCACACTTCAAAGAGACGCACACGCTCGCTTTAGCGAGGTCACGAAAGGTTACACATTTTAAAGAGACGTTTACGCTTGTCTATAAATCAACCAGACTCAGATTTCATGCATACTTCAAACAAAAACTAAATACATTGGAAATCATTTTATTGATATAAAAAACCTATTTTATTTTTGAATAAAAGTAGCGGTTGCGAATAGCGACGAGAACAGCTAAAAAATGTAGCGGCGCTGCCATCAACGATCTTGTCAGCCAATAGTACTGCTCTTAACAACCCTGGTTGCCATCACTATTTTTTTTAAATTACTGATATGTTTAAAATTCATTTGATTAAAGATGAAGATTTGTCTTTTAAAAATACATCAAATTACTTTACGCTGAAAACATCTTGGTTATATACTGATAAAGGTTGTCAAAATTTGATGAATAGTCCTCTTGATGAATAGACTTTAGATGAACAGTCCTTATGATGAACCGTCCTCTTGATGAATAGTCCTTTGATGAATAGTCTCTTGATGAATAGTCCCTTGATGAATAGTCCTTGATGAACAGTCCCTTGATGAATCGTCCTTTGATGAAAAGTCCGCATACCCAATCGGAGGTACACTGAGGTTAATTTTGGTGACACTCAGGTTAGAATGCAGTTAGATTCTGGTGCCGACGTCACACTCATCAACAAGGAAACATGGGAACAAATCGGTTCACCTGCCTTGGAGAGGTCATTGACGACACTGGGAGCTGCAAATGGAAGTCCGATTGAGGTCCTGGGACAATTTGATGTAAAGTTCACCTGTGGAGGACATTCAGGTCACGGTCGCTGCTACGTGGCTGACAAAGTCGAGCATCTGTTAGGCATCAAATAGATGAACCAACTTCCTCCTCTTCAAAAAGCATTCAACGCCATCTGCTGCAAAATTGAGCAGAAGCCAAAGGAGGAAGGGGAACATCTTGCCAGCAGTTTGAGTGAATGTTTTCCAGGTGTTTTCAAGGAAGAATTGGGAAAATGTCAAACAAAAGCTCAATTGTTCGTCAAGCAGCGAACACGTCCAATCTTTTGTCGACAGAAAAAGATTCCGTTTGCTCGGGAAGAAGCCGTTAACGTGGAGCTGGAGCGTTTGGTGCAGCAGGGAGTTCTGAAGAAGGTTGACTACAGCAACTGGGCCGCCCCGATTGTTGTAGTTGCCAAGAAAAATGAAGCAGTCAGGATATGTGCAGACTTCAAAACAGGACTCAACGATGCACTGGAAATGCACCGACACCCGCTACCTGTGCCCGATGAAATCTTTGCTCGTCTGAACCAAGGCGCATGGTTCACTCAGATTGACTTCGCTGACGCATACTTGCAAATGGAAGTTGAAGATGACTCGAAGGAACTGGTCACAATTAATACACACAAAGGTCTGTTCCAGTACCAGCGATTGCCTTTTGGAGTCAAATGCGCACCTGGCATTTTTCAAGAAGCTATGGATCGAATGATCACAGGACTGGAAGGTTGTGCAGCATATCTAGATGATGTCATAGTGACCGGATCTACGCTGGATGAACACAATCGAAATGTTAAAGCTTTTTTCAAGAAAATCGCTGAGAGTGGATTTCGTGTACGAATGGAAAAGTGTTTATTTGCTGAAGAAGAAATCAAGTTTTTGGGGCACATTGTTTCAAGAGATGGCCGTCGACCAGACCCCGAGAAAATTCAAGCGATTGTTGAAATGCCAGAGCCTAAGGATGCAAAGCAGTTAAAATCATTTTTAGGCATGATAAGCTATTATTCGTCCTTTGTACCAGAGATGCGATCAATGAGGGGCCCTTGGGACGATCTCGAAAGGAAGGACACATTTGAATGGACTGCAGAGCACCAGGAAGTTTTAGGAAAGCTAAAGAAGGTGCTGCAGTCAGATCTGTTGTTGACGCACTACGACCCTGAACTGAACATTGTCGTTGCTGCGGACGCGTGTGAATATGGAATCGGAGCTGTAATCTCCCATCGTTTTCCGAACGGCATGGAAAAAGCAATTGCACACGCCAGTAGAGCTCTCACAAAGGCTGAGAAGAACTACGGACAGATAGAGAAGGAAGCTCTTGCCTTGGTATTTGCAGTGAGAAAATTCCACCGCTATGTTTACGGCAGACGCTTCATGCTGCTGACAGATCACAAGCCTCTACTATCTATTTTTGGATCAAAGGTTGGTGTATCTGCTCACTCAGCAAATCGACTACAACGATGGGAACTCGTCTTGCTTGCTTATGACTTCAACATCGAGTACAGACGATCTACCCACTTTGGACAAGCCGATGCACTATCCCGTCTTATCACTTCAAGAAAACTGCAGGAAGATGATGACATCGTTATCGCAAAGATTGAAATGGATGTCAACGCAGTTCAGAGTGATGTTATCCGACACTTGCCTGTCACTAAGGAGGAAATTCGTAGGATGACCGAAAAAGACTCCGAGCTAAAGTTGGTTATGGAAGCCGTCAAAACAGGACATGTCTGTTTGTAATGGTGTACTCTTTATGGGATCTCGTGCAGTGATACCAGCAATATTAAAGAATCAAGTACTACAAATGCTGCACGAAGGACACCCAGGAGCAACCAGGATGAAGATGCTCGCTCGGAGGTATGTTTATTGGCAAGGTATCGACAGGGATATTGAAGACAGAGTAAGGCTTTGCAGCTCCTTTCAGATGGCTGTCAAAAATAAATTGTCACCATGGCCGACACCAGATTGCGCATGGGAGAAGATCCATATAGATTATGCCGGTCCAATGGAAGGAATGATGTTTCTTGTGGTTGTGGGTGCCTTCTCCAAGTGGCCTGAAATTGTCCAAATGAGGACATCGACGACAACTGCTACAATCAAAGAGTTGGGTAAAAATTTTTCACAGCATGGGTACCCAAAGATGTTAGTGTCGGACAATGGAACACAATTTGCTTCAAAGGAGTTTGAGGAGTACTCCCAAAGTCATGGCATCAACCATGTAAGATCACCGCCATATCAGCCTCACTGCAACGGACAAGCCGAACGTTTCGTTGATACGTTCAAGCGGGCTCTTAGAAAATTGCAGGGAGAGGGTGCGACGGCTGACGTGCTGCAAAAGTTCTTGCTGACGTATAGGACAACACCTCTACCATCATCAGAAGAACTGAAAACACCTGCAGAGCTACTCCTAGGCAGACAATTACGAATTCTTTTGACAGACCTCCAACTGAATAAATTCCATCATCAAGATGAAAAGATCGAGAAACCCGGTTCTTGTAAAAGAGAGTTTACAGAACAAGATGCTGTCTATGTGCGGACATACGACAATCCAAATCAGCCAGAATGGACTCCCGGTAGAATCGTCCGACGTTTGGGAAAATCTGTTTATGACGTTGAAGTTGGAAGAAAAGTGATGCGGCGACACTGCAATCAGTTGCGAAAACGGGTATCAGAAGAAGCTCTAGTGGTTATATCTGATGTTTTCGACATCCCTCTTCTCCCACCAATCAAGTCATCCCTGAAGACGACCGATTCTTCTAACAGTGCCATTTTGGTTGACGTTTCAGTTAACGAGGACAATCGTCAAATCATCTCGACCGACCAGGTTCCAAAGGTGAGGCCTAAAAGAACACGTCGACCTCCTCGAAGATTGGAAATGAATGCTTCCAAGAAAACTTATCTTGTTTAGGAGGGGGAGGTGTTATGGAGACATTTAATTGTATTAATTATATATTTTTATAATTGACAGTTAATATTAATATCTACGGTTGTGGATATTAATATCTTTGTTTTCCTTCCATTAACGTCCTTTTTTAGTTTCTCTCTCGTTGTTGATAGCTGAGCGCTGTATCGTTTTTATGGTTAAATAAACTATATTCGAAATATAACTAACGTCGTTGTTTATCGGGTCATAACATATATATATATATATATATATATATATATATATATATATATATATATATATATATATATATATATATATATATATATATATATATATATATATATATATATATATATATATATATATATATATATATATATATATATATATATATATATATATATATATATATATATATATATATATATATATATATATATATATATATATATATATATATATATTATAAGGAAACATAGCGTTGATATGTTTTTACGAGCCACATATATCAGAAACTTGGATGGCTCACAATCCACCACGAAATAACGCAAATATAAATGTCTCAACTTCAGACTCGAACCCACGACTGTCGGATCGGCAACACCGCCTCGCATCATGCCAACTACCTTACCATCTGTGCCACTTCCACCGCCAAAAAACAGTGGTTGTTAAGCGCTTTTGTTGGGGTATGTTGAACACAACACTCGACTATGAATATAACTGTCTGTCTGCTTCTTTGAGTTTTATGCAAATCCAAACCGCTGGACCAATTTGGCATGGAGGTATAGCTCAAAGAGTAGACGGTCATGAAGTATTTTGTAATTTTAAAAATGTTTTTGGAAATTGTTATGACCAAAAAACTTTTCAGACCAAAATTGCCTATGTACGACCATTTATGTACGACCATCAAAGGTTATTGAATAATAAACTTTAAATATAGTTTATGTACCAATGTTTGAAATTTTCATACAACATTGGACAAATCTATTTTACGTTTTATGGGCTAAAAAATTAGGAGGGAGTGGAAGAAAAAAATGAGCGCAACGGGGAACGTGAACGGGAGAGCAAGAGCGAGCGGGAACGCGACCGGTGGCATCAAACGTTATTGCGCAACAAAATTCAAAGTAACCCCACTATTCCTGAATTAAATTAAATTTGTTATTTATTAATATTCATGTAATTTATGTAACTAATTAGGGAAAAATTCAATGTATAAAAATAGAAACGATAATTGAATTAAGAGGAATATAACACACCGATATGCATATTTCTTTGTTAACTGTTGTCTATCTGTCTTTTTCTCTTTCCCTTTTCCCTCTTTCTCTATCTCTCCCTTATTTTTTCTCTTTAATAATTTCCATCTTTTATATTCTATTTCCTCATATTGTGCTTTTTCTCCAGCTTTTAATCCTTCCACCTTCAATTCATTCCACTTCCAACACAAATTTGCATCCTGCATTCATATCACGTGACCTATAATTTCGTTATACTTTTATTTACATTTTCACTCAACCAATCAGAACATTGCCTTTCTATTCTTACGTCATTATTTGAGCTTTAATTAGGTTAGCCCAATTGTGGCATTCTCCTCAAATTAGATCAACACAGTTGAACGTCCGGCTGATATTACTACAGCAAGGAGATTATTGACTTCAAGTTTCACTTCTTTCTTTGCATTTCTTGCTCGTTTCTTTTACGAAAGATCGTTTTGCATCAAATAACCTACAAAGCAGGTATGCGACAGCGTGTAATTTTGTGTACATTACTGTACAGAGGTCGTTGTTTTCTTTTGAATTTATAGTTTATTTATTCCTAATACACTGATATGATAGTCATTTATACAAAATTATAATATAAAATACATCAACAACAACATAATAACCACCACGGCAAAAAAACCCAATGACCACCCTTAAAACGGCCTACTAACCACCGCTACAACAACAGTAAAGTAACTACCCGTACAACGACGTTGCAGCCAACAAAACAAGAAATATTGCAACAACATAACTGCCACCCTTGATACGCCCTAATACAACCCTCCTCACCCATTCCACACTTTGGTATTTCCTCAACAACCATCCATACTACATCAATCACCAACCTTTCTTTTTCCTGCCGTCGAGATCTGCTTCTTGGTTTAAGCGGCTCACGAATGGGCTGAGGCAACGACTTCTGTCGTTTGAGGTGAACTTGAGTGACTCGGTTTGTTTCAGTGCGGGACTCGAAGGTCTTGAAACCTACTTCGCCTTCTCGTGAGTCTTGATCAGTATGTCGTTTCTGGTACTCATTGTTTTGACATTTTTCTACGCATTGAATTCGAGCTTTCGAAACAGTCTCGTTACTATCACAGTCTTGAGAAAGCCTCGACTGTGGTTTAAGTGTCTCGGGCCAAAGCTGAGTATGATTGCCGGTCACCCGCTGTTTGAGAAGAGCGAAAACATTGCTCCGTTGATGTGACTGACTGCTTCTGTCTTGAGCTTGATCACGAGGCTCAGACTTCAGGTCTCGTTTTGCGATCGATCCGACGTCTCGAACTAATTCAATTTCAGTTCGACGGCTTGTTTGCGCCTGCTGCTGCTGCTGGTGCTGCTGGTGCTGCTGGTGCTGCTGGTGCCGCTTGTCGTCGCTGCGGTGATAGCCTTTTGAGACGTGAACTTTTACCTCCGTGTTGGGCAGTCCATCGTCATCCATGCCCCGTTACCATGGTTAAGGTCACGAGGGCGCTGTTATTGATCGGTCGGATGGAGTGCTGCTTGCATACGGTCTCTTAGATATTAGAACTGTAGTGATGATGCTGATGATGATGATTATTACTATAATAAAAAAAATCACATAATAATAATAATAACAACAATAACCATTATAAACAAATAAATGAATAAATAAAAAATTAATTAATTAAAATATAAATAAATAATAATAATAATAATATTATTATTTTTTAATATAACGTCTAAGAGACAGATGAAATATATGGGGATGGAACGGTGGTTGCGGTGTAAGACGCTGACAGCGATGATGATGGTGATGGTGATCTTGATGACGATGATGATGATGGTGGTGACCCTGATGATGATGATTATGGTGACACTGATGATGATGGCTGTGGTAGTCACGTTGAATTGCAATGATTTTTTTAAACCTTCAAAGTAGATTTTTGTATGAAGTCGTACATATTCATTTAATTAAACATGATTGCATTATAAACTATAATATTAATAATAAGTGCAAACTTTGTGACCTCAATTAGAGACATTACAAAGATTGCCGTCATCAGAGTAGTGCTGTCATCATCATTATCATTACCATCGTCATCGTCATCATCATCATCATCATCATCGTCATCGTCGTCATCATCATCATCACCACAACTACTATTATAACCACTCTCCACAGAGGGGTGGATCGTGGTGAAATATTTGTCGAATGTCTTCTTCGTCATTATCCCCACTACCACCAGATACACCAACACATTAACACCTCAACACATCAACAAAAACAGCAACATCAACACCTCAACACATCAACAAAAACAGCAACATCAACACCAACATCAACATCAACAACATTAGCATCAATATCAACATCAACATCATCCTTATCTTCCCTTCTTCATCATCATAATCACCAACATCATTATTGCTATGTGTAGACGAACAGTAGCATGAAAAAAGAAGAAATACATTCTCAGATATAGTACTTAACTATTTTGCTTCCACAATGGCAAAACTGCAAACAAATATTGTCAAGGTATAAATTTATAACTCAAAATTTAGCTCGAGAGGATTTAAGCTCCATGGCACCCCCTATTTCTAACATACACCCCACGCTTTTTTTATATGTGCCAACTACTCTCCTGATATGTGCCAACTACTCCCCTGATATGTGCCAACTACTCCCCTGATATGTGTTAACTACTCCCCTGATATGTGCCAACTACTCCCCTGATATGTGCCACTTACTCCCCTAATATGTGCCACATGCTCCCCTGAAAAGTGTTTCCTGTTTCCTTGATATTACATTACCCTCGTTTTTACTACAACTCTCAACTTATGTTAATAATCTATTGAGAAGCTCCTAATCTGGACGAGGTTGCAAGTCAAGAGAATAAATAGGCTCAAACATACAAAAGCACCAAAGTACGAACTCACCTGCACACGTATGCACATGCACACATACCTTACACACATGGACATACACACCGAACTCACAGGCGCGACACATACAGTTACACAAAAGCATGCAAGCAGACGATCCAGTGTGTAGTTGTGCAGTTGTGTAGTTGTGTAGTACACCATCCGAGCATTGGCGAACGTCGGTAATATTGATCAGGACATCGGCAGGTTCTGGAATCAACGCTATTACTACCATTATCATCATTGTCATCATCATCATCAGCACAATCATCAACAGTATCATTATACATCGGTTGAGACATCGTTATCACTATCATCATCATCGTCATCATCATCATTAAGTTTATCTTTACCGTTATTAAATTCAGACAAATCTCTAACTTCATCGCACAAGCAAAGTATTGAAACCCTGCATAGTCAATACAAGTTTCAAATTGATCACCAATGCATGCCTCAGTACTTGGCAGCGTCGATACCGGACATAAAATGACGTATGAAATACGCTGGACGCGTATCGGAAGAGCCGAAATGGGATTTGAAATGTATCATTTCTTTTCTTTCCGGTACATTTTCTTATTTTTCTGATCGTTCTTTTACACGAACGCACATACACACAAATGCACACATAAAATCTACGTAATTTTATCTTCACGTCTTTCTCGTTATTTCTTTTAGCGCTGAAAAGTATTTCAGCGTTTCACTTCCCTATTTTTCATCCTCTCTTTCTGACTAGTTGTCACCTTTGTTGAAATTCCTCCTCTCCCCTTCCCCCCTCATTCAACTTCTTCCACGCACGCACGTGCACGCGTGAATAACTGCAATAACGTGAACCCGTGTGACGTCACTAAACGGATTCTCTTCCGCCAGCCAATGGCTGGGCGGCGCCGATCGATGCACCCAAATTACCACTTCCGGATGATAACCTTCTCTTTCTTTCGCCCTCGAGGTGCGCACGCATGCGTACCGGAAGTGGCGAAAGGCGTGTCATTTCCGTTTCACTATGGGGCGTGGTTTTATGGAGGAAAATTGAGGCGGAATGAAAATGAATCCCACAAGTTGAAATAGTGCCAGTGAATAATAAAATAAAAAAGAAAAGAAAGAAAGAGCGGATGATGCAGGTGCACTTCGTTTCAGGATGGGACTGTTGATGCAGCTGCTTCTGCTGCTTCTGCTGCTGTTGGTGCTGGCTGGCAGCAGTGTTTCTACGAAGCTTTTTAATATTTTCAAAAAGAAATATTACTGGAAAACTAAAATTTCAAAAGATTGATAATTCTAACATTCCATAAGTTATTTTGTATTTGTGTATATCTTAATTAATAAATGGGTCTGCTTTAATATGTGTGGCCGTTTTTTATTTCTCCACATGTTTCGCTGATTTTTACTTACGCTTTCTTTTCGCAGTTTAATATTTTGACTAGTTGTCACATTTGTTGCATATTAACATACTACTTTTTAAGCAAACCGCTTGGACAACAAAAGAAATTATTCAACAAAATCATTAGTTAACTCTTTTTCTGTTGCATTTTAATGTGAAATGTATAAATCTTGATGATGAGGATGATGGTGTAGTGGTGCTGGTGGTGCTGGTGGTGCTGGTGGTGGTGGTTTTATTAGTGATGGTGGTGATGATGATGGTGGTAGTGGTGATGGTTATAAAATCAACAGAGAAAAAAGTATAAAATATTTAGATTAAATGTACATCTATCTATGAAAAAATCAACACAAAATTTAAGATTCTTAGACTATAAGTACATCTTTTTATAACAAAAAAGTTATAACAATTTTAAACTTTAAATTATGAGTATATGTACATGAAAAAACAAAATCAACATCATAAATCTCTGTTATATGTATCAAAGCCTAAAATCTTAAAATTGCATATACATCTGCTCAGAATTAAATTCTGTTTTAAATATTTCTAAACTTTCTTTTCCCAGTCTATCAAATAATAAAACTAAAAAAACAGAGATTTTTCAAATCAACATAAAACCTAGAGAAAAAAGCAACACAAATTTAGAAGGAAATGCTGAATTAATTTCGCAAGACCTTTTTCTGATCACACTTATTCAAATAATGAAATGGTTTCATTGCTGAATTTTGAACATTCCTATACTTTGCTTTGATTTTTTCAAGTAGATGTGCATATTTTCTAAAGATTTTAGACATTTTTTTCATTTTTTTATAGATATACATATATTTTAAAGATTTTATACTTTGCTTTGAATTTTTTAAGTATTTTTTTTTATAATAGTTTATAGTCCTTTACATCAAGTGTTTTAAGACTGAAACGGCTGTGTCAGAATCGCCTAAGTACTTCCAGTCGTGGATCATAATTTGATCCTTTTAACTTTTCCCTCCTCCTTTTTCCAGGCTTGGGACTGGCTTGCAAAAGCAAGGCGGAGTTATTTTTTAAATAGATGTACTCATAATTTAAATAGTTTAATTTTTGTTTATAAAATGGTGTACTTTTAGTCTAAGAAACTTAGACTTTGTTTTGATTTTTTCATATATAGATATAGATGTACATTTAAATTTAATCTAAATATTTCATACTTTTTTTCTCTGTAGATTTTAAAGATCTTAAGCTTTGTTCTGTCTTTTTTCAGTTTTCTGCAGATATTTGTACAATACATTACAAGTTTTGAAATTGGAATTTTTTATTGCTCTGGCAAATCAAACAGATATTGCCAAATGTTGCAGTACACATTTTAAGCTAGCTGAGAACCGTTGATTGAGTGAAACAAATTTCAAAATCAGCCCATATTTTTATTATTATTATTATTATTGCCAAATGCTGTATTAAATTTAAAATTTTCCCATTTCTTTATCGGTTTATATCGGTAAAGTTACTGCCGATTAATATAAATAATGAATATTAATGTAACCAAAAAAACTCTAAATCGTTTTCGGACTGGTTCCTAGCCTGCCTAGCTAAAAGCCATTTTAAACTACAGGCTTGTCGATATACCTAGGTCGCTGCTATTTCCCCGGCGGTTTGCCGTGGAAATAATCGTTAAAATTGCTACTGCGCCGGCAGTCCCGTATTAAAATTAAACCCTAATCCTAACCCTAACCTTAGCCTTAACCCTATCCCTACCCCTAACCCTTTAGAAAATATGTACATCCCTATTAATTGATCGAAGAATCAATTGTTTTGGCAAAACCGCCGGCCCAACAGTAATTTTACCGCTTATTGCCCTTGCTACGGTCGCCTACTGCCTTGGAAATAGTTATAACGATATACCTATTCTATATATATATGAGTAAACAAACTTCCAAAAATTAATGTTCAAAAACTCGAAAAGTGAGACGAATCGCGAGAAAGCGACTAATGTAACGTCGTAGGCGAAAGGAAATTGAAAGAAATTTTTAATTAAACGAGGCATTGCTACTATTGAAGCAGTTATCAGGGATAGCGCTGCTATAGATTACGTTACCAATTTTGTAACGGGCTAAATAAACGGGCGCCACGGGTTTCCAAGAACAACTGATTTGTTTATATTGTTTGTCTGTAGCCTAAGCAGCAAACCATCTTGCAGGGACCCGTTTGTGATAAAAACGGGTTTTCCTGTTTAGCCCAGCTGGCTGGGATTGGCAGATATTCAAAAACTTCGGCCTTTTTTAAACCAAATCAATACAAAATATCAACATACATAATTTCTGCAGTTGATAAAATTAGTGCCCGCAGGCGTGTAATAAAAATTATTATGCAATGGTATCTATATACACTCTCAGCCCATGGACTCCTAAATAAAAGCTATCTGGACACAAACCTATAAACTATTATAAAAAAAAAAAAAAAAACCTGAATGGGTGAGAACCTAATGAGGCGATTGTGTACAAGAATGCGAATGTAGCATGCATCTACGTCATGGACTTCTTAATATATAAAGACTAAAGATATAAAATGCGATTAAAAATTATTATAACAAACAATAGAATGAGTAATACGAGATGAACGCGTTTAATATAAAACGGTTAGCTTTAAGCTACGAAGCACATAGCTGTGCTATGTGCTTATGTGCTATTGTGCAGTTATTATACAACAGCCTCTCGATGTCGGTCGTTGGCTAATGCTGTATTTAGTTGATCGTCCAGGTATATATTAAGAAGTCCATGATCTACGTATACTAGTTTATAAGCTGTGAGCCGCTTCAGCTCGTTGTTTATTATTTCATTGTCTCGAGCGCGTCGGGTCGTCGAATGGTTTTATTTCAACAAAGATTATATTCTGATTTCAGAGTTAAGAATTTTTGAATTTATTTAGCAATTCAGTTTATTTACTACTACAAACTTTGTCAGTGATAACATTATATTCAGCATTTGGATACAAAACTAGCCACAAAAACACTTACAAGTCAACGCTCGTATTACTTTTCATCATTTCACTCTTTTCTGCGTGATGAAGTTCATTATGAAAAATGGAACCGTGCCAATCCAAGAATAATATAGAGTGTTAGCTCATTTCAGAAGATGTTTTCTTCATTTCATTATACACTATGCTATATCATCAAAGATATGAATTCATGAAGACACTCCAACATGAATTTTATCGGCTAAGAAAGTATATTTCAACTCAGCTAAAGAAGAAATTGATTTAACCATTTCAGTTGAAAACACAACATTCACCTGGCAATGTTCTCTCAATCAACTCATGGGGACAAACTGAAGAATAATATAATTGATCCTGTGAACAAAAACCATCTTCGTCATTTTCTACCAGGGGTATGACTTAAAAAATATTTACAACAATTTTCAGTCAAAAATTGTTGTGTCCAGAATTTTAAAGAAGCCTGCATCATGGTTCCAGAGCAGACTTTAGTGCAGTTCAACCATGAAGCACTTGGCAACAGAAATTCTAGCATCGATTTTTTTGCTATTCAACACATGTTTAGTAATCGTTTACTTATCAGTTCTCTTCATGACCGCCAGAGACTCAGATCATCATCGACAAGAACAACTGTTGTACTGGTTTTGTGACGCTCAGTACTTGACGACAAAAATTTTAGCATCATCTGGCCTAGAGCTTAGGACGACCTTTTGTTTTCTGTTCCATCGAGATCATCGGGCCAAAAATGTAAAACAAGATGCAAAAAAAGTTCAGACTTGATTTTTTAGCTATTCGACACACATGTTCTTTTATCATTTACCTATTAGTTTTCTTTATGACTGCCAGAGACTCAGATCATCATCGACAACAACTGTTTGTGCTGGTTTTGTGATGCTCAGCACTTGACGACAGAAATTTTGGCATAATCGGCCAAGAACTTAGAATGACCTTTCGTTTTCTGTTCCATCGAGATCATCTTAAATGAAGTTTATAAGACTAATGTATTATAGGCTTGGTCAATTTAATTTATAGTCTCGTTTTGGATGGTTTTATCAAATTTCAGAAGCAACTATTACACTTCAATGCACCAGGTGTTGGAGAGCAATAGAATGAATCGATCTCTGTCTGTCCTTAAATTCTCTAAATTTTTGTTTTAGGACAACATTACTTTTAAATTAGATACAATGTTAACTTTATTTTCCAAAGAGCAATACAACACAGCAAATTTTATAGTTTAAAAACTTTTCATGGATGGACAGCTTTTATTTAGGAGTCCAAGCTCAGCCCTAGAGATCAAAAGAAGTAGCGCTGCAATCGAAAATATGAAATAATGAGATTAAAAAAATTCCGTCATTTTTGACGGGATACTTCTAGTATATATATATATATATATATATATATATATATATATATATATATATATATATATATATATATATATATATATATATATATATATATATATATATATATATATATATATATATATATATATATATATATATATATATATATATATATAACGGGAGAGCAAGCGGGACCGAGAAAGCGACCGGGAGTGGGAGAGCAGGCGGGGAATGAAACGGTAGCGAGGGAGAAAAACGATAAAAAAACCTCTAAAAACCCCGGCAACGCATGGTACCCACTGATCTCTATAATATAACTGGATTGCGCTTAGAGCTGCCTGGGAGTCGCCGCTGGTCGCCATTTTGGAAAGCCAACTATCTGATGCTATTGACGGAATCTTTTTAGAAGTTTTACTATACTAAATAGACTCAAAACTTTTCGAGTCATACAGTTTCTTGTACAAACTATTCTGTACTTGCTAAACTAGCTAGCTAAACCATAGCGGAGCGATTTTCTTGCGGTGATATGCAGCGCGTTTCATCTGTGTGACTGCCAAGTCTTTTGCCTGTGTTACCGAATAACTATCATAATGACCGTAGTAAAAAAATGTTAAAAATACCGAATAACTAAATAACAAATTTTATTTTCAAGTAAAATAGTTTAATTTAATTAAAACCCCCTAATTGTTCGTATATCATGCGACGACCGACGTAAACATGGCGGCAAACTGGCGACAACATTTCTATTGAAATAATGGGTTAAGCGCAATCCAGTTATATTATAGAGATCAGTGATGGTACCCCGCTAGTCATTATATATTATTTTGCGATTTCAGCGACACCTGTTTTGATTTTTAGGACCGACAGGGCGCATTGTTTAATCGATCGCGCTAGTGAATTCTGGTGTTAAACTCAGTAGCTCCTGCTCGAAGTAAGAATCAATTGATAGAGTTAAGCCTTAAGATGGCGTGAGCCTGGACCAATAAGGAGCTGTCCGTGTTAGTGCGTGTCATATGAATCCGGTAAACAAGTAAAGATAAAAATTAATTTTAAAAAATGCTTTTATTTGCCTCTTTATCTGAGTGAAAAAACTAAAATTTTTGAACCTAAAACAACCTTTACGCTCAATCTTGATAATTATTTCGACCTATGGCGACTTATAAATAAACATTCGTACTGTTTAATTATTTTATACCTCTGGCGACTTCTACATAAACAACTTATTGCAGTCGCTAGATGGCAGGAATTAATTTGATTTGATTAATTTTAATTGATTTAAGGTCTGAACATGTCGGAAACATTAAATTCATGTATTGTCATCCAGAATAAAGCTTTCCTGAAAATTTTAGAGCTCTAGGTGGTCAAAAAGTGGGTGAATTTTTGTTTCGAAGATTTGATCACCACAGACAAACAAACAGAGAAAAAGTGAAGTTAAATAAAAACATTTAATAAAAGCATTCAAAAACAACGCGCCCACAGTGTACAATTGCGTAATAACTTTTATACACGGAATTGCACTAATTTCAGCAACTGCTGCTGAGTGCTGACCACCGTGGCCACGCGTTATGCAAAATTGTTAACATACATACATACATACATACATACATACATAAAAACATACATACATACATACATACATAAATACATACATACATACATACATACATACATACATACATACATACATACATACATACATACATACATACATACATACATACATACATACATACATACATACATACATACATACATACATACATACATACATACATACATACATACATACATACATACATACATACATACATACATACATACATACATACATACATACATACATACATACATACATACATACATACATACATACATACATACATACATACATACATACATACATACATACATACATACATACATACATACATACATACATACATACATACATACATACATACATACTAGGAATGTCACGGGTACCCGAACCCGAACCCGAGTTCGGTACTACCCGGTCTTTTTCTGATACCCGAACCCGAACTCGAACCCGAAAGTGTGAAAATTTGATACCCGAACCCGAACCCGAAAATGTGAAAACTTGATACCCGAACGCGAACCCGAACCCGAAAATGAGAAAACTTGATACCCGAACCCGAACTCGAACCCGAAAATGTGAAAACTTGATACCCGAACTCGAACCCGAAAATTCATAAACCGAACTCGGAGTTGTGAACAAATACATTTTTTTAGTAAATAATTATTTATTCCAGTTTTAAAAATAGCAACACAAACAGAGTTTTCATAACTTTTCTAGTTTATTAAAAATGAAATTGTATTAGGAACCGATTTATTAGTGATTGTGTAAGCTAGACCACTAATCCGTTTGATTATCAGGCGGACCGAGCCGCGAACGAACTAAAATAATTAAGCCTCCTTTGGTCAAAGAAATCGCGGATAGCCATGACTCTAAACATTTTACTTCAGTTATATAACCTTATATTTATTCATTCATATAATCAAAGTTTTTCTGATATAACAAAGACCCTTTGTTATAAAGATAATCTTGCATAATCCTAAACTTTAACTGGCAAAGTCTATAAATGATCTATGCGTCACAGTCATTTTATCGGCAAATGTGTAAGCTAGAACACTAATCCGCCTGATTACCCGACCGGACCGAGCCGCGAAAAGAATTAATAAATTACAATAATTTAAGAGGTAACGTATTATACTAACCGCAAGCCATACAAGTTTTGTATTATCACCTTTGCGTAACAAATAACACAAATAGGTCATTTTATTGGTGAGTGTGTAAGCTAGACCACTAATCCGCCTGATTATCTGGCCGGACCGAGCTGCGATCGAACTAAAACAATTAAGCCTCCTTCGGCCAAAGAAATCACATTATTTGGAAAGCTAAAAAAATAACTTGTTAGAGTTTATTCAATACGTGTAATGTCCAATGGATGAATTGATCGCTCTCGTTTGTATATGTATATACACTAGGTAAATTTAAAATCAATCCAGGAATTTGAAATCATAAGCCAGTACCCGAACCCGAACCCGAACCCGGTTTTTTGAAAACTACAAACCCGAACCCGAACCCGAAAACCTGAGTTTCACAAACCCGAACCCGAACCCGAACCCGAAAACTCGAGTTTTACAAACCCGAACCCGAAAACTCTAGTTTCACAAACCCGAACCCGAACTCGAAAACTCTAGTTTCACAAACCCGAACCCGAACCCGAACCCGAAAACTCCAAAAAGTACTACCCGTGACGTCCCTAATACATACATACATACATACATACATACATACATACATACATACATACATACATACATACATACATACATACATACATACATACATACATACATACATACATACATACATACATACATACATACAAACATACATACAGACATCGGAATTATATATATTGTTTGATTTCGAAAGTTTTACGAATATTTCTTTGTTTGTTAAGAAGGCATCCTTGTTTTATTAATTAAAATACTAACTCTCCAAGCCGCTGGAAAAATTTCAACAAAAATTTGTCATGAATGGAGAGACGGGTTTGAGCAATTTAAAAAAATCGGTTTATTATTTTACATTTAATCGTCAAAAAACAAAAAAATAAAAAAAAAGCCCGGACAATGTCGGATAACTTTTGCAAGTTAGTTTGCAAAAACAATGAGCGTACAAACCATGAATTATTTTTATTTCGTTACAAACTTTTATCTAAAACTAGCGGGGTGCTCGGCGTTGCCCGGGCTTTTTAGAGGTTTTTCTATCGTTTTTCTCTCACGCTCCCGTTTCCTTTCCCGTTTCCGGCTATGTTGATTTCCTTGAAGGAGATATGCGTTAAACGCCCAGGTGAACACAGAAGAATGAATTCTGATTTGGAAGCGTTGAGTTTTAATCTATTGCATTTCATCCATTGCGTGATTGCGGAAACACAGCCGTACAGTCGAACCGTAAGCTGGCCAATGTCATGAACGTCGCAGTGGCCGTAGATCTGCAAGTCATCAGCATAGCCGTGAATCTCGAAACCATGCTGAATGGAAAGGCCAAAGACATTCGAAGTGTATACAAGGCAAAACAGCGGTCTAAGAATCGAGCCTTGAGGGACGCCACACTCGACAAAAGACCAACCGGAGAGGTCACCATTGTACCAAACACGTTGTCTGCGACCGCGGAGATATGATCTGATCCACAGGAGAGCAACGGAATTTATTCCAAATGATTGTTCGATCCTGGCCACAAAGACTTCGTGATCGACACAATAAAAAGCAGCGCTGAGATCCAGCATGGCAAGCAGTATTAACATTCCACGGTTGATTGCAAGAAAAGCGTCCGATGTGACTCTGAGTAGGGCAGTCTCCGTTGAACGGTATTCCCAATAGGCAGACTGATGCTTCGTTAAAAAATTACAGCTATTCAGGTGTTGCAAGAGCTGTTTGTTCACAGCCCTTTCCAGAACTTTGGAGATGAACTGGAGATGTATATATATATTTTTATATATAATATATTGTTATAATATTCAGGTTCTTTGAAAATGGTCCTTTATTACTTAGAAGAAATACACACTTAATCAAAAATAAACTTGTATCTTAGTAACTGTAATTAAGACTGGTTGATTGAAGTTATGTAAACACTCACTGTATATTTTTCTGATCTTTCTTAGTTATGAATCTTCTGAGGTTTATCAGCCTCGATTATAAACCATAGATATAAAACTACCCTCTTCTTAATCCTGTTCGTCCCGAACAGTTTCATTGCCTCCATAATATTTGGCAAGGCGGTCAACATGAATTACTTTCATCTTAGTACGTTGGCCCTTTTGAATCCGGTAGATGACATCATTGATCTTTTTAATAATTCTATATGGTCCTTCCCAGTCTTGTTGAAGTTTAGGTGATTTCCCAATTTTACGTTGTGGATTGTAGAACCACACCAAATCATTTTCTTTAAACTCTTTCATATTTGATTGACGATCATACCGAGTTTTCATTCTTTCGCTGGCTGCTTTGATCCTATTTCGGGCTACAAAATGAATTTCATTTAACCGAGCCCGCAATTGTGAAGCATACTCGCTTTCCGATTCTACTTTGTCTCCCGGACTTCCAAACATAAGATCGCAAGGAAGTCGCATCTCCCGTCCAAATAACATTTTACTTGGAGTGGCCTTCGTCGTGTTGTGAACCGATCCTCTGTAAGCCATCAAAAATAACGGAATGTGTTTATCCCAATCAACTTGGTTTTCACCGACCATCTTAGACAAGTGCTGTTGAATAGTTCGATTAAATCGTTCCACCATACCGTCAGACTGAGGATGAAGGGGAGTTGTGCGGGTTTTATGTATGCCTAAAACACGGCACATTTCTCTAAACAGCTGTGAATCAAAGTTCCTGCCCTGATCTGAATGGAGCTCCATTGGTACTCCATAGCGACTAACCCAGCCATCA
The DNA here is from genome assembly GCA_963978895.1 of Erpobdella octoculata. NCBI lineage: Eukaryota > Metazoa > Annelida > Clitellata > Hirudinida > Erpobdellidae > Erpobdella > Erpobdella octoculata. The sequence continues at coordinate 14,283,250 of OZ022242.1, forward strand.
ACAACAACGTTGGCAACTGTCACTGCTTCTTGATTAGGTATAGCAAAAACCTCTGGCCATTTTGTAAAATAATCTATGACCACAAGAATGTACTTATTGCCAGATTTTGACACTGGAAATGGACCTGCTAAATCTATAGCAATTCTTTCAAAAGGGGAACCTACATTGTACTGTTGTAAATGGCCCTTTGTTTTAGCGTGTGGTCCTTTACTAGCGGCACAGGTATCACATTTTTTACACCATTCCTCTACATCCATCTTACAGTATACCCAATAAAATCTTTGGCGGATCTTGTCCAACGTTTTATTCATCCCTAGATGTCCCCCTGATACTCCGGAGTGCATTTGTTGGAGCACTTCTGGCACTTTTAATTTTGGAATAATTAATTGCAAAACATTGGTGGAACCATCAGTGCTTTCCCAAATTCTTTTTAGAGATCCGTTTACAATCCTTAGAGAGTCCCATTGTGCCCAATACGATTTAGTAGCAGGACTCAATTCAGAAATCTCTTGCCAGTCAGGTTTCTTCCCTTCTTCCATCCATCTCAAAATCGGCCCTATATCATCATCTTTTAACTGTTCGTCTCGAATCACATCATCTGACCAAGTGTCGTCAATTTGAAACCGTACCTGAAAACACTGATTATTCATTTCCTTCCCCTCCATGCGAATGCAATACTTACATTCATCATTGCAAGGTCGTCGTGACAGTGCGTCAGCATTTTTGTGCTGTTCACCCTTCCGATGCTGAATTTCAAACTCGTATGATTGTAAACGTTCGATCCACCTAGCCACTTGTTCTTCTGGATTTTTAAAATTTAAAAGCCATTTCAAAGCAGCGTGATCCGTTCTCAACAAAAACTTTTGACCATATAAATACTTGTGAAAGTGCTTAATAGAATCAACGATTGCTAATAACTCACGTCTGGTGACGCAATAATTGCGCTCCGGTTTCGACAAAGTTCTGCTATAATAAGCTATAACCTTTTCATTACCGTCAATAATTTGACTAAGCACTGCCCCTATTCCTTCATTGCTTGCATCTGTGTCTAATAGGAAATCTTTTCCAGGGATTGGATACGACAGAACTGGCGTCAAACTCAAAGCTATTTTTAACCGTTCGAACGCTTGTTGATTTGCCTCTGACCAATCAAACGGTGCATTCTTCTCTGTAAGCTTATATAGTTCCTTTGCAATGCTGGAAAAGCTTGCTACAAATCGTCGATAATATGTGCACAAACCAAGAAAGCTTCTTAATTCTTGAGAATTTCTCGGAACAGGCCAATGGTTAACCGCTTCAATTTTCTCAGGATCAGTTCCTACCCCTTCGGCAGAAACTATATGACCAAGATATTTCACCTTGCTTTTGAAAAGTGCACACTTCGACGGATTTAGCTTCATACCAGCATCTCGGATCCTCTGGAAAACTTCTCCAAGATTGTGTAGATGCTCTTCAAACGTCTTTCCAACAACAATAATGTCGTCCAAATAAACAAGACACGTTCTCCAATTTAATCCTTGTAACACATACTCCATAAGTCGCTCGAAAGTTGCGGGTGCGTTGCACAAGCCAAATGGCATCACTGTAAATTGCCACAATCCTTCACCTATTGAAAAGGCAGTTTTCTCGCGATCCTGGGGATGTATTCCCACCTGCCAATATCCACTCTTAAGATCTAAAGTAGAAAACATTCGAGATCCCGCAAGTGTATCGATGGTGTCATCGATTCTGGGCAAAGGGTAACTATCTTTTTGTGTGACCTCGTTCAACATTCTGTAGTCGACACAAAAACGTAGCGAGTTATCTTTCTTCCTTACAAGTACTACAGGTGAACTCCATGGACTATTGGATGGTTCAATAACTCCTTGTTTCTTCATCTTTTCTAGCATCTTTCTAGCTTCTTCTCGTTTTGCCAGTGGAAGCCTTCGTGGCAGTTGACGAATGGGCTCTGTATTTCCAGTTCGAATTCGGTGTTCAACGATCTTTGTTTTCCCATTGTCTTCTTCGTCAATAGCTATTATATCACAATATTCTTCAATCAGCTTTTCCGCTTTGACATAGTCCATTGGTTTTAATGAAGTTTTAGCGGCTTCAAGCAGATTTTGAATTTGCGAGTACTTCATTCTCTTTTTATTATTATTTTTACCAACCACTGTGGTACATGCCACTATGTGATCGACTGGGCTGCATACCGCAATTTCATCACCTTTTGTTATTTGCTTTTCGCATTCTGTCACATTCATAACTCTGACTGGCACGTAGCTTCCTGACTCCGTTCGTACCAGTGTTTTTCCAATCATTAATCCATGTTTTTCAACTCCGTTCAGGGGCTCAATGAACCCAACAACTCTTAAGTTTTTCTCATTCTCTATTCTTGCCCAAACCAAAGATTCCGACTGAGCAGGTACAATGATGCTCTTTGTTACCAATACTCGCTTTATCGAATTTGTTTCGCCTTTATAGCAAACAGGTATTTCCATATTTCCCTGTCTGAATGTTCCCATTTTTAAGTCCACTGCAAATCCCTGAATTCTCATAAAGTCAAGCCCAAGTAGGCATTCTTCTTCTATATCAGCAACCAAAAACTGATGCTGAAAAGTCTTATTTCCCAGCCTTATTTCAGTTTGAATTTTGCCAACTACTGGAACAAGCTCTCCTGTTGCAGTCTTTAAACGGATGTGCTTTCCACCTTGTAAAACCTCTCCTTTCGCCAAACAAGGTTTTATGATTGAACAAGAAGCTCCCGTATCAATAATAAACTTACAATTTCTCATTCCTAATCTACCTTCCACAAATAAACTAGTTCCTTTTCCAAGAACGGTAACTGGCACAACTCTGCAAGGCAAATTATCTTTTACCTTCACAGAATCTGATTTTTTCTTGTTGGATTGGGCCTTTATGGGTTTTCCTTGTTTGACATCATTACGCCTACAGTGATCCATTTTCTCCTGTTGCCTAGGTCTAAACATCTGAATTCTACAGTCTTTTTGTAGATGTCCCGGTTTTCCACAACTCCAGCAACGTGGTGAGCTATTCCCTTTCCAGTTAATTCTTTCCTTAATAACTCTCCGGACTCGATCATCCAGTTCATCTTCGTCCTTGCTTCCCAATTTTTTTACGTGACGAGACCCATCAGATGGCTCCACAGAGGCTTCATAATTTATTGCAAATGTCAAAGCTTCGCTGGGACTAGCTACGCGGGCAACCCTAAGAGCCTTTTGGGTTTCAGAGTTCTTCAAGGCTGCTATGAATCCATCCGCAATAATTGTATTGAGGACATTTCGAGGGCACAAGGGATATCCCAGATTTGCGAGTCGTTCTATATCCGCTTCCAGCTGTTGCAAGCTTTCTTCGGGTTTCTGGCGTCGACACTTGAGTTGAGCTCGAAAAATTTCTGGCGCGTGTTGATTACCGAATCTGCTCTCGAGAACCTTCACGATTGCATCGTAATCATCACTATCTGCAATAAGCTCGAGAAGCTGTAAGGCTTCTCCCCACAAAGAAAATACCAGATTTTCCGCCTTCTGCTGGCTGGTTAACCAATTATTTTTCCTGGCAGCAATTTCAAATTGAGCTTTGTAGACGGACCATGACACAGTGCCATCAAAAGCCGGGGTCTTGGCATGTTCAACGGAATGAATTCTTTCTTGGATATGGCAACCATTCTGTACTTGTTTGACCATATTGTTCAATCTTGTTTCGATTTCTCCGACGTTTTCTTTCACCAGCTTTTCTAGGTTACTGACTCTGTTTTCAACTTCTGATAAACGAAGCCGATCGTCAATAATTAGCTCCTCAATTCTTCGTTGCGCTGCTCTGTTCTCTTCTTGTGCTGCTCTGTTTTCTTCTTGTGCTGCTCTGTTTTCTTCTTGTGCTGCTCTGTTTTCTTCTTGTGCTGCTATGCTTTCCTCTCTCATCAATGTCATCAATTCCATTGGGGTTTTGATTTCAAACTCAAAAGTATCTGGGTCTTTTCCTTCACCTTCGAGAGATTGTTGCAGCCTTTCTTTTAGCTCGTTCTTTTTGCCAATAGCAGATAAACCCCTCAGAAGAAGCTGCCCTTTTAAATCTGAGCACTTCAATTCTTCCAAAGTAATTAAACCCATTTCCAAAAGTATCCTGCTTCTGACACCAGTTGTTATAATATTCAGGTTCTTTGAAAATGGTCCTTTATTACTTAGAAGAAATACACACTTAATCAAAAATAAACTTGTATCTTAGTAACTGTAATTAAGACTGGTTGATTGAAGTTATGTAAACACTCACTGTATATTTTTCTGATCTTTCTTAGTTATGAATCTTCTGAGGTTTATCAGCCTCGATTATAAACCATAGATATAAAATATATATATATATATATATATATATATATATATATATATATATATATATATATATATATATATATATATATATATATATATATATATATATATATATATACATGCATTTCTATCTGTTGCATTTTCCTATGAAAAGGACATAATTGCACCACTTTGTTTTTCCATTATAACTTTTGAAAATAATTTAAAAAAAAATATTCTAAATAGCCTACAACCTATCCTCAGACCTACCAAATGTACAAAAAAAATTCATAAAAATCGGTTCAGCCGTTTCGGAGGAGTTTGAAGTCAAACACTATGACACGAGATTTATATATATATAGATATATAAAAAATTGTCATTAATTAATTCAGTATTTTTTTTCTTGCTTCGAAACACCCGTGTGTTACTTAGCGTATCTGTGCTTAACTTCAGCAGATATACTTCCACTAGCTTTTTTTTGCTAAATATCAGTGTTGACGTAAGTACTCAGAAAATGTACTTAAGTATAAGTACTAAGTACTCTGTGTTAAATGTACTTTAAGTACAAGTACATTATTTATCCTGTACTTAAGTACAAGTACAGTTTTTTAAATTGTACTTATAAGTACAAGTACTCAAGTACCTTGAAAATTTTTATTGATCAGCATAAAACCAAATATTTATTAAGAAACATCACCAAAATGTCTTTTTGATTTGAATCATTACTCCCGTAATGGACTTTGTCGATAAGGTAGCGCCTTATCAAATGATTCTTTGATTTGATTTGATTTGATTCTGAACCTGGTTCATAAAACCCATAGAAATCGCCAATTGATGCTGTCACAACCTCTGCTTCTGGAAAAGTATTTGTTTCATTCATACGATTGACTTCAACTACGAACAGTTTTTCAGCCATCTTACAATGTGTCAATGGCAGCCAGCGAACCTTAAAGTATGGATGTGACACAGCGGGATATCTGTAGATGACTAGTCTCATATTCGATGTCCCAGGATCACTGTATTTGCTCTCTGATGGTTCCAACTCTAATATGCTTGATTCAGCATACTCTTTTATATAATCTGAAATAATCTCAGAAACTATTTCATTGAAATAAGTCCTCACAACTAAAGGGAAAACTTGACGAACTTTGCAGTTATAGGTAAGTTACAATATATCGACCATCTTGTAAGAAACACTAATGTAAAAACTAGAATGACAAAGCATAACCTCGACAACAGAAAATGCTCGAGCATAGAATCTGTTACATAAACACTTATTTCTAGGTTTACAAATTATAAATAATTTAAATAATTCGTTTTAAAAATAAAAATAAAGCAATTTTTTTAAAAGTACTTAGCTACTTTTGAAATGTACTTACTTAAGAAGTACACTAAAAATGTACTTAAGTACAAGTACTAAGTACACATTCGCGAAAAGACTTAAGTACAAGTACTCAAGTACACCTATTGTACTTAAGTACGTACTTAAGTACATATGTACTTAAGTACTCGTCATCACTGCTAAATATATACTTTATTTAATTTTATTTTGGTACTTTAATACTAATTTTAATTCGAAAATATTTTGCTTAGGTTTTATAAAAATCAGCAAAATAATTCATTTCCTTTAAGTAAAAGATTACAGGCGGGAGAATTCAAATTGTATTGAATGATGTTGCTAAATCAAATAAAAAATAATCAAAGACTTTCAAAATCAAACATCATCAAAAACAATCTTTCTTTAATACCGCTCATCAATCTCTGTCACATTACAATTATATAATCTACAACGTAAATTTTTGACGCAGAAATTAAAAATTGATAACTTCAAGCATAATACTTATAAATGTCCTGATTTTAAATTATTTTTCTTAAATATTGAGCTTGTCTATATTCACTAACTAAAAAAATAATAATAACTACAATTTACACATTATTTTCTGGAACAAATATTTGCCTCTAGTTCATATACCAAGGTCAGCGAAAAGTCGGGGAGATGCTTTTATTCAGGCTATATCACAACCATTTTATATTTGTAAAAAAAATATTTTTTGAACCCATTCGTTATTAAACAATAAATTTTGAATTAAAACCAATCTAATCATTTAATGAAAATAAATCACCTTTGCGAGATAAACAAGAAATTCCAGATAAGTCAGTAAAAGTTAACAATCAATAAAACATCCATACAGCTGTCATTTACTGTCGTCGTGGTTAGGAGCTGCTGACGTCTCCAACGACAAATACCGTTGTCGCTTACTTAGCGCCGTCAAGCGGAAATAAAATAGTAGTAATTCTTTTATGTCGGCTTTTTGCGGTTTTAATTGCAGCAGTAGCAGTAGTTATAGTTGTAATAGTAATAATATTAGTAGCAATAGTAGCAATAGTAGCAGTAGTAGCAATGGTAGCAGTAGTAGTAGTAGTAGTAGTAGTAGTAGTAGTAGTAGTAATAGTATTAGTAGTAGTTACTATGGTCGTATGAGCGGGTCAGAGCATTTTTTGTGTGCTCTGAAAGCGACGTCTCTTTAAGATTTTTTACAAACAACTGGAGTGCCACCTTTCTCTTTTCTCCCTTATTCTCAATTCTCGCTCTCGCTCTCGCTCTCTCTCTCTCTCTCTCTCTTTCTCTCTCTCTCTCTCTCTCTCTCTCTCTCTCTCTCTCTCTCTCTCTCTCTCTCTCTCTCTCTCTCTATCATTCAGTCGTTCTCTCTCACTATCACACAAAGAGGAACAACACGCATAGTATGCTCTCACTTTTCCATGACAATCTCTTTTTATATCTTCATGGTCTTATTTACTTTCAGTCACAAATTTGTAAAGTTTTATTTTGTTTTTATGAAAATACATATGTATATGTATAGTTATTTCTTGATCATCAGTAATTTATTTCAGTTCATTTAATAAAACTAATTTTTCTTTTTGTTTTATTTATGTGGTCCAGCAGCTGTCTGCTACAAAAGCTTTTGTGTTGGCCTGAGCAGAATCATTGGTACTTGCGACAAAAGAATGCAAGATCTCTTTTCTCTTTTTTTCTTTTTCTTTCTCATTCTCTTTCTATTCTTTCATTCTCTTTTTTTCGTTTTTTTCTCTCTCTTTCCTTCTCTCTCTCTATCTTTTTTCCCCTGTCTTTTCTTCTTTCATCTTTCTACCATCTTTAAAGATGCTATGAACAATAGTGATGCGCAACTGGCCGCTGTTGTGCATCCTAGTTTCAAATTATTAAATTATATTGACTCCATGATAAAGAAAAAATCTCAGCGAAGGGTAGCATTGAATACTCGAATTGATGCCTTAATTAATCTTAGTAGTAAAGACTAAAAAGATGTAAATTTAAACAATCATTCAACTGCCCAGGAGGTTATTTACATTAAAGCCTTGATACCAGAAGCAAGTGGTAATTGTACCAAAGTTTTCATTTTTCATTAACTTTTGATAAATCAAGACAAGATGGGCATCAAATTGCAATAAATATAAACAAAAACAGTGACTTGCTCCAAAGTTTGCATTCTTGCAGTGGTATTCTAAGCTGAAGCCAGCATTATTATATCAAACCAGGGTTGGACCGGCACAAGCAGCTGCCTTTTTTAAACATCTAGGATACATAATTATAAAATAATCAAATAACACCAGCGCTATCTTATTCCATGCAAAATATCAACTCTAAGCGATAAACAAAGTAATTTACGAGCTATCAACAACTCAGAAGACATTATATAAGAAGATGTGGATTACATAAGGATAACTCAGCGTTCCATATATAAAAGTACTAATGAAATTTGAGCTTGTTCGAATTTATTAGGTTTTTTTAGTAAAACTGCAAAAAGTTTTGTTGACAATTGTATATCTAGTGTTTTTTAACTTTCCTATTCAGATTACCTAGTGTATATACTAGAGTGTTTCCCAGATGAAAAAAATAATAGAACACTTAGTCACATTTAAAACACCATGAGCCAGGCACAAAACCATATTTATCTCCTTTATTTTTAAATCGTTTATATTAACACATATCTTCTGTCTGTCTGATTGAACACAAACCTATTTCTCGTCAACCAATCGATCTAAAACTTGGTCCATAGGCTCGTTAGGAACAAAAATTAATTTTGAGATATTCTCGCTGAAAAAAATTAAAAATTAAAAAGTTAAATGAAATAAAAATTAATTTTGAGATATTCACGCTCAAAAATAAATAAATAAAAAATTATAGAGGATTTTTTTAAAAGCGAAGTTTTTTACGGTTCACTTATTTATTTTCTTGATTACAATTGCTTGTTTGAGAATCAGGTTCAGAAACTGCTAAGAGGTACCGTAACAAAACATCACCAAGTCTCCAAGGTGTAGAATTCTATTAACCTCAACACTCTAATCTATATTCTTTGATAGGTGAGATGCAATTCGGTAAAAGATGTACAATGGAAAAACTTACAATTATGCCAGTCCCTTTTGAGTTTCAAATCCGCAATTTTTTTGTTTCAAAAAATGCAATTAAGGCTTTTGGTCGGCACCTCTTTATAATCTAACATGGTTTCTCTTGCCCTCTAAAACTGTAAAATTCCAGCAGAAGAAAGTAGTTTTCTAAAAGACTGATTGCTAGCAGTCACACTTAAAATGAATCTAGAGTCTCTTATTTCAAGATTTCTTACGGGATTCGACAAACCAAAATTTTTACCATTCGAAAGCAATTTCAGATTTGGTTGAATAAGAATTATTATTTTATTTTTATATCATAGTTATTGAAAAAGAAATGAAAAACTGAAAAGATGATAGTTTTAAGTTTATATAAAACATTAATGGATAATCTACCAACAGAGAATGAAAAAAACGACTGTGTCGAACAAAAATTAGAACTAAATTCTATATTCTTGTAATCTACTAAAGCTGAAGAACATTATAAGAATGTGCTTTAAATTGCTCAACAGGATAGAAAACAACAACCATAAACAAACAAACAAAATGCAGTATAACTGAACAATCTTTAAATGTATGGGTATTCCATTTTTACAAATTTTCATTTAAGTTACAATCTCTGTTTGTGTGTGTGTGTCTTTTTCTGTACGCAAATCTTACAAGTAAAATGTAACCAGTTTTTTGACTAGCTATGAAGCTGAAACTTTCAGCATAGCTTTACATTGGATGATAATACATGAGATTCATATACATTTTAATTCAATTAAAAAAAAGGTTTGTGTTGACCAACTCGTTTTTTTCCTTCACTTGTTTATGTTTTTTTCTGATATAAAATTAATATAAAAGTTTAATAAATGAAATTCTCAAGCAGTTCAATAGAAGACAATATATTTATTTAAGTGTTTCAAAACTTTAGAATGCATCCCATATGTTAGAATACGTATACAACAAACAGCAAAAAAAGTTAAAGAAATTGAACTTTAGAAATAATGTAAAATTAATTTCAAAAATGGAGTTTAGTAAGGGTTCATATTATTAGAGGTTCACAAGTGTTTAACGAAATACAAACTTCTATTACAGGTATTGCGGTTTATTTATTCTAGTTGAGTACTTATCGAATTTATCCTCAATAAATTACAAAACCATTTCAGAAGAACCGTATACAATTACCATTATCGTAACTATATATATATATATATATATATATATATATATATATATATATATATATATATATATATATATATATATATATATATATATATATATATATATATATATATATATATATATATATATATATATATATATATATATATATATATATATATATATATATGTATATATATATATATACATAAGCAGAGGCACCAATCTATTCAAGCTGTGTGCTGTACGCCATTTTGTAAACAAACGTATTGATTTGCTGTTGTCCAGACGGTCGTACAAATAAAATTGAAAAGTGTAAGCACGTGACAACCAAATAAACGATAATAAGATCAAGATAAAATTCAGAAGCTTAAAAATTAGGCCATGACATGAGAAAAAGAAATGGACAACAAAACAAAAGTCTGTTGAGAGATCGAGAGAGAAATAAAAAAGAGAGATAAAGAGAGTGAGATAAACACCAAAAATAAAAACAAAATTTAATATGGTGGACTAAAAGGGATGATAAAATACCTAGCTGTTTTGCATATTAATGAGTCTCGTGCATATGCAAATGAATGCAAGTGTGCTGAAACTGGCGTTGTTAGATGATAGGTTCAAATGCATTCGTATTCATAAATCAATAATCAGAATAAGTTTATTTCTTACAGTTAAGGAGAAAAAAATTAAATTTGCGCTTCTGAGATTTAATAATCACTTAAATTAAAAAGAAACACAAATAAATCACTTAAAATATTTCGTCCCAGATTTGGCTATCTGAAGTTTAATATACGACGCAACGTATTATTTTCTTTCCTATGTCATTTGTTGATCTACTGATCCTGTGTAAAAATAAGACTCTCCATAGTTCATATTTTGACGACCCGATCAGACCCAACCACCAAAAAAGTTGACCCGACCCATCGCATAACCTCTCTATTTCGTGACCCAACCCAACTCACTTTGGCATGACCCGACCAGGCGTTACCCACACCTTTCAAATTGTAAATCTATATTTTACAATGTTTATTATTTTAACAAAAAAATCCTTGGTATCTCGCTGGTTTTTTATGGACGTTGTTGACATCTATCGCGCAAAATGATAAATGTTTCGTGGGAGAGAGTCTTCGCTGTCAATCAAAATTGAACTCATTGTAGTTCTTCTTGTTCGTGGTATTCTCAGCATTCTTCCCATTGTTTTGGAGTTATCCAAGACAATTTTGTGATTTTTAAATTGCCTTAATCATAAAACAACAACAAAAATTTTAATCCTTTACACTTATCAAGTGTTTTAAAGCTTTAATAACTGAATGTCGGAAATACCAAAGTATTTCGGAAATCATAATTTGATCTTTTTTACCACGCTTTTTTCAACTTGTTTACATCGTTTTACTTAACTCGCTTTTGTCTCTGTTTATCTGTCCAGATAAATCTTGCAATCGAATTTTCGACCACTTCGCGACTAACTGACACTTTTAATATAGCTTTGAACCCGATGACAATGCAATATTCTACCAGGGGGTCACTTGTGAGGGCATGGCAGCTCCCCTCAAGGATTAAAAAAAGGTTTTTACGTAAAATAAATAAAGACGAAGTGTTAGAAAATTGCTGGTAAATGTGCCTCCGACTACCCATCTCTCATTCTGGTTATTGGAAACAGGGGGGCGGTTGTCCTCCAAGGATTTTGAAAAAATTGTTATATAAAATAAAAGAAGACGAAGTTTTAGAAAATTGTTGGAAAATGTACCTCCGATTACCCCTCCCCCTCCCCCGATCATCAGCTTAGAAATTTTAACTTTTAGAAACTTTTTGGAAAATGTACCTCATACATTTATAAGAATTAGAAACTGTTATAAAGTATTTTATCAAAATGTAAACAATTTATTCAGAAATTCTGCCAGGCTCATAGGAAAGCCCCCCACCGGTCATCAGCTATTTTTGGAAGAAAAAGTAAATAAAGACAAAGTCTTTGAAAAATTTTAGAAAATGTACCTACCCCCTTCCCTACCGGGTCATCAGCTATTTAAAATCTATAAATAGTTACAATACATTTAATATAAAAACTCAATAGATTACAGAACTTCACCGATCAAAAACTAAAAAGTAGAAAATAATTTTACATCATAAAAATACATTGTTTTTTTAAAACAACGTTTTCTTGTGCACTAAAAAGTATAAATTAGTTTTCCTATGAGCCTGGAAAAATTTCTGAATAATTTGTTTACATTTTGGTAAAAGACTGTATAACAGTGTCTAATTTTTATAAAACGAAAAAAGTTGGGCACATATATAAAAACATAATACCTAATGATTGCTTTGCACACATTAATGGGAGCGCCTAATCAAATGATTCTTTGATTTGATTTGATTTGATTAAACCTTCCCATTATAGCTGTTGAAATATAATACATGGGTTTTCAGCAATAATCTATAGTTATACCCACACATCCAAGAACACCTGCCTACATTTGGAATATTTGCTCCATCCACGGCATAAAGAAATCCGGCAACATTTTCATTTTTGTTTCGACTTTCATTCATATAACAAATGATTAATGTTGTAAAAACTTGCTTGTAATCCCTTAGGACCTATTGTTAGGTGCTATGCAATGAAACAGTATTCTTTATGCTTTCCCCATTCTTAGACAACTCAACACACCACAAATCATAATTTAAAAAAAATTTATTAACATTACAGCACTATTGGTCTTAATGGGTTAAATGTCGAACCTATGTATAAAGAGTGTCATTTTCCACTTTATTTTGTTGGACCTGCCAGCGGAGGTCTAAATTCTTTTTGTGATAATATTTAAAATATATTTTGTATTTGAAAAAGCCCGACATTTTTAAATATCTGCCAAATATCAGAACTATTGGTGGTCGAGAGGTGAATTTAGTAAAAAATAAAGCCTCCGATACTCACGATACAGACATACAGAATGGAGTTGCAAGCTAATTAAAAAACACTTTTTGAAATTTCCATGGGGTCCGGCTCCCCTGGGCCTTTTTCTTGATCCGCCGCAGCAACCCTTTGATTATCACCTTTTTACAAACTTTTATTTAGGTTACAATCTCTGTTTGTGTGTGTGTGTGTCTTTCTCTGTACGCAAATCTTGCAAGTAAATTTAATCAGCATTTTGACTGGCTAGGAAGCTGAAACTTTTAGCATAGTTTTACATTGAATGACAACTCAATTAAAAAAATTTAATATGAACATCTTTTGTATTTCTAGTAAATCGAGTGTATTTGAAATCAAAGTTTGTGTTGAAAAACTCGTTTTTCTTTACTTGTTATTTTTGACCTTTTGTTTTTTGAGTTTTCTAGAGCAAACTGTCAAAATACGTTTTTTTATTTTTTTTAATTGTTTTATTATAATAATCATAAACTAAATTAGTTATAATGAAATTTAAAACGCATCCGCAGAAATAATAGGAAGCATATATTCACTTTTTTCGTGCTGCTATAATAACGTTCTGTTGTTTTCCGTTGAGCGCTTTCGTCAGTTATTAAGCTTGAAAAAATGAGCGATAAGAAATCTCCCATTGGGTTGCCACGATCGAGATCGTCACTAGCTTCGAGGAACTATCCGAGATATGGCAGGAGGAGAATAGCACCCGGTATTCCCAGGGCGGCCAATTGGGGCTGGGGTCATCTTCCCCTGCCCGCAAAAATTATGATAGTTGGGGTTTTGTGTGGTATCATCAGTCTAACTACACCTTATTGGGCTTATATCAAGGCCGAGGCCACAGGATTGTCTACATTTGGCCTTTGGCACTATTGCTCTGGAGATGTCTGCACCTCAATACACGACAACCTCATCGAAGGCCGCAGTGTTGGAAGTTGGCGTTTGTTTTATTTATCAAAAGATAGTAGAAGTCACTTAATGTGATCACTGGCTATTGTGAGAATCATCTGCATTGTCAAATGAAAAAAACTGAATACAAAATAAGATGAACTCACAATACCCATTCTATTTATTTGATTTGCAACTCCTCATAACCAATTTTAGTAATTTTTAATCATGGTATACTTAGTTATTTTCTTATTATACTTATACCAATGTTCCTCAATAACTAATTTGTGGTTGCCCAGGCTGCTATACTAGATTACTAGATGATTACCCAATTTTCACTGAACAAATTTGAAGGTACCCAATAAGTGGCACCTAGGTGCCGAAATTATAGACTATAATTTTTTGTGATATTAGCTACTCGGAAAAAATCTGGTTTATGTTATAAGCTATAATTTATGGTTGATGGATATCAACCTACCTCCATGCCTAATTGTTTTGTACAATTCATCTGTGGTTTGATTATTGCAATCAAAAATACTATTTTTAATTGAAATTTTTTTAACCAGGATTTTTTCTAATATTTGTTAAATGCTTTTTTGATTTATAATCATTTATATGAACATATGATTTATATTATTGCCCAGTGTGGTACCACTTAACCCAGGGAAACATGTGCATAGGAGTAGCCTGTAGCATAGTTGGCCTTGCCATGCTCACTAATAGCATTGAGGGCAAGAATCTAAAGATGACCTCCACTGTTCATTTCTCAGTCTGCAGTGTTCTTGCAATATCTGGTAATTTTCTCAGTTTGTTCACAACTTTAATCGAGTTTAATGTTAATGGCAGATAGAATGTAGAAATTAAATTAAATGTTATTCGGCACATATTGTGTTTTGTTACATGTAAAAAGTTTATCAGTTAGTAACTTCTGAGCTGCTTTGAATTTGTTTTTTTTTATAGTTTTTTCTGTTTAACTGTTTTTTTAAATATTTGTTTTAATTATTTTTAATTCACAGATAAGTTATGTTTGTACAATTATATATTTATTGAATTTGAAGGCTTCAAATGACTTAGATGGATATTGGAATTTTATTAAGAAGTTTCATTCTTTCAAAGGTTTCAGTTAGTTTTGAGTTATTTTATAGTGTTTTTCAATTTCTTTTTTTAATTTTTATGTAGTTTTTTTTTCATTTAAAGCTTTAATCATTTTGGTTTTTTTATTCAGTCTTGTAGATTTTATTATTTTTACCGAATAATAAATATATCTAACTGGCTGAAATTCCATGGTTGCCTTGCTGTTATAAAGAATATTACTGATGCTGAGTTTGGTCTGGGATTTTTTTTATTCTAAGTCATGTAAGAAACAGAAAAAGTAGAACAAAGAAACACTTAGTTATCAGGAGGCAACCGTAACTTCATTAGTTTATCTTCTCCATTTTTGCAGCAGACGATGCAGCCCATGGAAAATATCCGCGTTGCACGTAACTCTGTGTAGTCCCAAAGTGCTGTTTTGGAGTCTCTGAAGCTATGCTACTGACACTTCTAATTCACTAATATTATTACTTGAAACAATTTATATTTTGTGTATAAATTAACTTTAAAAACCACTCAATTTGTCCAACAATGTCACATGTGCCTGCAGGACATGCTATAAATTAAGTATGCCTATATATATATATATATATATATATATATATATATATATATATATATATATATATATATATATATATATATGACTTTTTGCTGTGAATGAGGGCAAACTTAACATTAGTTATCTATTCTTTGTTAAGGAAAAGTTCCTGTGACACATGTGTTTCTTGTTTTATAGTATAGATTGAATAAAACCTTTGAATTAAATAATGCAATTAAAAAGGGTCATGGCAAAAAATAATTATTTTTTCTTCATGTTTTTTAGCCTTCGAGCAGTTTGTGGCCCTCTCAGTGTTTGCCAACTATCTTGACCACACTGATTTCCTGTACTACAGGGATGGCTCAAATCGAATTGACTTCTATGGCTCCTACTACAGCGGTATCGTCAGTCTTGCTGCTTCTTTATTAGCTGCTTTCGTTGTTTTCCTTGATGACAAAATCACAGTTAAGGAAAAAAAGCTAGAAGAGCAAAGTGATATGAAAATTTCCCAGGAGGAAATGATAAAATATCTCTCGGCCCGTTATCGCCAGGACAGCTTGTTTTATGGCTACCCGGGCTATCCAAACTATGGTACTTACCAAAGAGATGGATGGGATTACCAGGCTGGATACAATGGATATAAAGACACCAATGGCGGAAGAGTTTTGGGCAATAATGTGTATGGTGATTCTTATGGTGATGAAGCTGGTGGGTTTGTTAATGCAGAAGATTTCTGTGATGAAAATAGTGAGCTACTTAATGGCTGGTATCAATCACCTAATATGGTCAATAAATAAGTGGTATCTGATATGATGGACAGATAATGTGTTTTTATTGTTGTTATAGAAGATGGATTTTAAAAAATGTTGATATAATTGCATTGTTATTGATTTTAGCTAATTTGTTATCTATATCATTGAATTATTCTTTGTGAAGTGTCTTTGTTTCTCACTGAAATATATTTATAAAATTGAGAGAAATTATGTGTTGTGTAGTTGATTGGGTTTTCCGACATATTGATGCCACATATAGAATACTAAGTTTTCAAATTCAATTATGTACTTGTATTATATTGTGTCAGTAGACGATCGATCAGTCTGGGAGATACATATTTCTCTGAGACACCCTATTGAAGCATACAGATATCTCAATCACTGGCGTAGCGAGGGTATCTGGCTCCCGGGGGCTTGGTATAAAAAATGTGCCCCCATCTTCTATTTTCCTCCCAATTGGACAACCAAACCCGGGGGAACCGAAGGCGCCAAAGCAATATCCGGTGCATCAGCAACACTCATATCGTTTATTTCTATGAACTCATTTTGGATTCCCACAATGTGTACTTGACATTGGCAGATCCAGGGGAACCAACGGGCCATGGCCCCCTCCTTTTTCAAATTGCAAGAGGCCAATATAATTCAGCGAGTTGAGAGAAAACAATGTTAAAGAAGTTCGGAAGCTAAAAACTACGCTGTCACATTAAGAAAATAAAAAAGAGTGTGTCAGAAAAGTCTGTATAACCCCCATGGAGCTTATAAGCAAGCTCAAGTGGATACTCTAATGTGCATTAAGATAACATTTGAACCGTGACTGATAGCAAGTTTAATTTTGATTTTTTTCCGACTCAAATACAAAGCCCATTTACATTTTATTGCTGGCGAATCCAGGAAGAAGAGAAAAAGGTAATGGCCCCGCTTTGCCTTAATGATAACATTGCAAGGCGCTAATTTAACTAATTTAATCAAGCAGGATTAAAAAGAAAAAAAGAGTGATGAGAGAATTTAAAATAGTTATGAGCTGTCTACGTAAAAAAGATAGATGTTAATAAATTTAAGGCAAAATAGGCTGTTCATGTGGAGAAAGAGAAGGTTGCTAAGGATTAGGCTGTACACCTAGAGAGAAAAAAAATTGAAAAGGCTAGCAAGAGAGACTGGCTACTTGGAGCTTAAGAGAACTTGTGTAAGAGCTCCACCGTGCATTGACATAATTTCTAAGGCAGTGGTAAATTTTTATTTTAAACATTTGTATCCTGTAAACATAAGATGTGATCAATTTTTATAAATAGAGTTTTGCAACTTTTCATACACCATAGAGGTTAGCAATTCATTTTACATGGATTAAATTTAAATTAGTTGGCTTCTGCAAGCTTTAGTTTATTAGTTTGCTAAAGTTATCTGCTTTACTCTATGCCTTTTTGTCAATTTTTTTTTTACTTTTCCTCTACAGTTGAGCTTCTATTTCTATAACGTTTGATAGATTCACCGAGAAAAATTAGATGTTTTAAAGTATATTTCTTTATCTTGAATAATAGAAGAAAGATTTGCATCAATTTTAACCAAATAATCATTAAATTCTTCTGCAATCCACAAAGGATTATCATATACGGTCAATACGGTGTCGCCACGGACATGACATGTATGTATGTATGTATGTTGTATGTATGTATGTATGTATGCAGAGGCGTAGCTAGGGTCTACTGCGCCCGGGGACAAAGCAAAAAATATGCGCCCCTACATAACCTTTTTTGCTTTTTGCTTTCAAAAAAAACCTGATGACCGGGTGGGGAGTTAGAAGGAGCAACTTTGACAAATTTTCGAAACCCATCTTTTCATTTTTTCTTCCAAAACACCTGATGACCGGGGGTTAGTCGGGTCCATAGAAATCTCTAGATACATCAAAATAGTAATAATAAAAAAAGCTTTTGCTCACTGAAAATACGCCCCCTCCAGCCCTGCACCCGGGGACAACTGTCCCCCGCTGCCCTCCCCTCGCTACGCCTTTGTATGTATGTAATAATAATAATAATAAATAATAATAATAGTCAATTTGTAAAGCGCCAGTAGCGGAGCGTCAGAGGCGCGCGGGATCTTGTCCGAATGCCTTCGAAAAAAGAAGAGTCTTTAAAACTTTAAATGTTTTTTAAACGACGTCAGACATGGTGATGATGTGATTGATGGCGGCAGTGAATTCCAGATGGCTGGGGAGCTGTAGCTGAATGTATGCTGTATGTATGTATGTATGTATGTATGTATGTATGTATGTATGTATGTATGTATGTATGTGTGTGTGTTTTAACTCTTTGCGAGCTTTCGTCGCCGAAGGTCTTCAGAAGAAGAACCTCTCATTTTTAGCGTTTCGGCCCTTAAACTTCTTGACGCTTTTAAGAGAGAGGTGGGCCCACGTCCGTTGGTCAGGCGGACGCCCTTCGGCGAGAAAAATTTCCAAATTCCTAACTTGAAACACGAAAATTCAAAGTTCAGCAGAAAACTGTTCGAAACAAAACTTGAAATCGCCGGAACGATTATCGCCCAATGTAAACAAGGCTAAACCATTTCGTGTGCGTCTTGGAGCGCTTTCTTTTTTCTATTAGCGAAAATCCAAAAAGATGCAGCTTCAGCTGTCTGGGAGATCTCTTTGATGGCTCGAGTTTTTTCTCGGTTTGAAAAACCAAGAGCTTTCAGCAGTTTTAACATTGAGCTGCTAACCAACCCTCGAACGCCAACCTCGACTGCAAAAATTTCAGTCCTGAACCCTTTGACATTCAAATCACATGCTAAATCCCTATATCTCTCCTCTTTGAAAATATTGCTAGATTCCATGTTACTTTCCCATGGCACAGAGAGTTCAATCAGGAACATTGTCTTGGCCAAGTCAGAATATACAATTATATCCGGCTTTAAGCCGCTAGATCTCACGGCTTCTGGAAATTTTCTTTCGCCATCCAAATCAGCCGAAACCGACCAATCGTCGGCAGCACCCATCACACATTCAAAGTCTCTTGTAGATCTGAACCTGTGGAACTTCAGATTGCCTTCTCTCAAAAAGTAGATTTTCCTTTTCTGCTGTATTCCTCTTGTCTTTGCTTTCTTACACGCTTCTTTGACGAAGTCAAGCAATTTTCGGAGTACTTGGTTATGACGCCAAGTGTACTTCCCGTGTGAAAGTGAAAACGAACAACAGGAAAGAACGTGAATGAGAGTCTCCGATTGCCCGCATAACATGCACGAATCATCGTCTTTCAACTTCCATCTTCGCAGATTGCTGGATGACGGCAGTTGATCATAAACAGATCTAATCAAAAAAGACAAACGTAGTGGTGTGTATTGCCAAATGTCTTTCCAAGAAAGTGAACGCTGAACAGTATTTTCCCATGTCGTCCAGTCTCCTTGTTGAGATAACTGAACAAACTTAATCATTCTCTGGGACTCGATAGCTTTCTTTCTTTCCTGAATGACCAGACTTGTTCGTTCACTGGTGCTGGCTTTTGACCACCAAATTCGATGGGTTGACCCGAGACCCCGTTTATCCTGTTGAACTGCCCCAACTCTTTCTGTCCAACGTAAAGAGGCTTCAGCTTCTGCGATCTCCTTTCTGGCTACCCATTTCTTTCCGGACTTTACAAGAGGTCCCATCTCCACAATTCTTTGATCCGAAGAGTTATCCAGCATTAGTTGCGTACGGATCTTGTTTATCTTAAACTCCTCAACCAAAGACTTCAGTGGCAACCTCAGTTTGGCAGTCTTGCTGTACAAAGCTACCGAAGAAAATCCCGGAGGCAGACCCAACCATTTCCTTGTAAATTTATTAATTCTCCTTTCTAGCTTTTCTACCAATGGTAAGCTCATCTCATACATTGATAGAGGCCAAAGCAATCTCGGTAATAGAACAAACTGAAGCAACCACAATTTGAACCTGCTCTGGAGTGGGGCCGCATCAATTTTCTTCATATCTTCAAATGCCGATCGAAGAACCTCAGAACACCGTCCAGTGTCGTTAAGCGAATCGTCATACCACCTTCCCAGGCTCTTAACCGGTTCTTCTCTCAATGTTGGGATCCTGTTGCCAGCAACTGAAAACGTCACGTTGTCGTCGATCTTGCCTCGTCGCAGAGATAAGCTTCTTGACTTGGTTGCCTTGAAACTCATGCCGCACCATGATAGCAGCCCGCTGAATGCATCAAGAGCCCGTCGCATTGAGATACATCTGTTTAGAACCAAAGTTGTATCATCCATGAAGGCCTTCACCGATGGCATCAAGATACCTTTGCCAACGTAAGCTTCTTCCACGCGAGAACCCACTGCATTCAGAAGCAGCTGCATCGCTAATATGAAGAGAATGGGTGAAATTGAGCAGCCCATTGCTATACCAACCTCTAACTGGAACCATTCTGTTGAACAGGAGGACGTAGACAACCTCAATTTGAAATGTCCGAAAAACTGTTGCAACATTTCTATCACAAAATTTGGAACATGATGCGATCTGAGAGTTCTCCACAACATTTGGTGACGAACGGCTCCATAAGCATTGGCAAAGTCTAACCAGACAATGTGCAAGCTGAGACGATTTTCTTTAGCTCTTTTCAATGCTTCCCAGATCACTGACGAATGTTCGATGCATCCTGGTACTTCTGAACAGACCTGTCGATGTAATTGTTTTGAATTACATATACGGTGATGTATGTATGTATGTATGTTTGTATGTATGTATGTATGTATGTATGTATGTATGTATGTATGTATGTATGTATGTATGTATGTATGTATGTATGTATGTATGTATGTATGTATGTATGTATGTATGTATGTATGTATGTATGTATGTATGTATGTATGTATGCACTCTTATGATTATGTATGTGTATGTATTTATGGATTAATGTATGTATGTTTGTAGAGGGAACAGTAATGATGGTGATGAACAAAAAAATAATATTTCTATCGTTTGTTCCTAGCAATTCCGTATAGCTAGTGTAGTGAAAACTGGTATGTTAGCAAGAGAAAGAGAGAGAGAGAGAGAGAGAGAGAGAGAGAGAGAGAGAGAGAGAGAGAGAGAGAGAGAGAGAGAGAGAGAGAGAGAGAGAGAGAGAGAGAGAGAGAGAGAGAGAGAGAGAGAGAGAGAGAGAGAGAGAGAGAGAGAGAGAGAGAGAGAACGTTACAAAAATCCACCAATTTGGTCTAAAATTGGATTTTTTATAATTCAAACAAGCACAGAAAAACCTGACCTGATAAAAATACGAATGTTCTTTTTGAATGTAGAAGTGCTAATTAATATATAAAAACATCATTATTAAGAAGATTGTGGGTGGTTACCCTATGACACGCTGGCCCTCCTAGAGTGGCCTGGAGTTATTTTTTAAATTTAAAAGCCCCGCAAGGCTGCAAGGCTGCAAGTCTAAATATTTAAATAACACTGTCCCAATTACTGAACTTGAACTATAGAACCAATGACCTAGTTAGGAGTTAGAAGTTAGACCTAGACCTAGTACCGTAAAACGGGGTGACTTTGCCCGTGCGGGTGACTTTGGCCCAAAATGGATTTTTTGTTTTAATTGCGTCGATCTCCTTTTAAAACTGGCGAACAACCTCCATTTTTTTATCAAAACAAACTGTGGTGTGTTAGCTAATACTTCGATCCTTCGATTGTTGTTTTCGCCGCCGTTTAATAATTTTATAGCTGTTTTTGCGAGAGTTGCGAAAGTGACGATATTTTTTGGTGTGCAAACTTCTTCCTACACAGCAACAATTAACAAAGGCAAGTGACTCAAAATTTCCATAAATGATATTTTGTATATTACTGTTAATGTAGCGTGACATTTATTGTGTTTGGTCAACGCTCCTTTAAGTTATTGACCGTTAAAAAAAGTGGGTTGACTTTGGCCGCTTTCTGGGGTGACTTTGGCCCATGGGAGGGTGACTTTGGCCCACGTTGAAAACTGCGTTTTGGAGCACTAAATAGCATAAATGTCAACATTTTTTGTTGTTTTATTTTACTATGATTACGATTTGACAACAATTAACAATTTTTCAGATTTTATCATGCCTAGAACGTGTAAAAACAACGCTCGGTAGCAGAACTTATTGTTCTTACTCGTCGTCAAACTTGCAAGCAGCTTTGCTGGGAATCAGTACTGGCAGAACAACACAAAGAGAAGCAGACAAATTATACAAAATTCCTAGATCAACACTAAGGAACAAACTCTAAGGTGCACATTCAAATAAATGTGGTGGGCAGACAATATTTTCTGATGAGGCGGAAGCCGCTTTCAAGTCTTATGTTGTGACGGCCTCAACATTTGGATTCCCCGTAGATAATTCAGATTTGCGGAATATTGTTAAAGGTTTTACGTAGGACAGGTTATAAAATTAAATGATTTGATACCTTTTAACTAGGTGTGACATTTAGAAAATTGTTGTTTTATTAGGTGAAAAAAGTTAGAAAAGCCGAGGCAGAAGTTCGTCTTATGAAGAGAAGCGGACGTAACTGGAAATGGCCGAAGCCTGAAGAGAGAGCTGTCTATCAAGAGGCTGAGATCTTCACACTCATATCAGCTCCAAAGCAAATTTCTAGGAGGGGACTTTACTCAATTCCTGAGCTGCAGCGCATTGATTATTTCTGACGAAATCAATTTATTGTGTTATTTCTTGCTCCGTTCTCTTGATTTATAAATGTGTTGCAACTCATTTTTCATGTTTAATATTTACTAAAGATTAAAGAAAGAAAAATTAATGATAAACTTTGATCCAATGTTTTGGTAGAGCAGTTTATAATGTGAACTCAGGTGAAATATCAAATAAAATTTTGCTCGATATGTTTGGGGACTCTAAACGGTGCCAAAACAAGCTAAATTAATTCTGTAAAAAGTGTATTTCAACAAAACATACATAGTATATTGAAAAATAATTGAAATGAAACTGTTTAGAGGTTAACATTTTTTTCTGGACAGGCTTAAAGTCGCTGGGCCAAAGTCACCCCTATCAGCGGGGTGACTTTGGCCCAGCCTTTAAACGCGTAAAAATATATTAAAAAAATTTTTTTTTAAACTTTCGCTAGGTCACGCCATACATCACTACTATGCACACCTTTTTAGCATAATAGCTCATAGAAATATAATTTGTACTTTAAAATATAGATTGATTTATGTGTAAACTGGGCCAAAGCCACCCCGTTTTACGGTAGTGATAGCGATTTGCTTTTACGCCTTACGCACCTTGACACTGCCGATATTCTGCTATTTTCAAGATTTTTATTATGTCATCCCAGGTTGTAGGTAAGAAACCGGTGAAATTGTTCTACGATGTCGTGTCTCCATACTCTTGGATAGCGTTCGAGGTTAGCGGTTAGCCGTTAGATAGACGTTGTCCGTGTTTTTCCCACGTCCTCGTTCGTGCGTGAATATTTTCATCTGAAATCTACGCAGAATGGTAAAACATCATATAAGTTATTCATAATCAAGCTGGAATCTACTTTAAAGAGCTAAGATTTAAAAAAATCTGCTGCTTAACTCTAACTTTAGAGAGAATTTTAAAGGTATTGTGCAGATACAGGCAGAAATGGAACATCGATTTGATTTTCAAGCCATTTCTCTTAGGGGGTATTATGAAGGAAGCAGGTAATTTTTTGCCGGAGTTATAAATATTTTGCAGTTCTTTGTTTTTGTATCAACATTGGTATTTCATTTTTTCAGTTTTGTTATAAATGTTATAAACCAATGACAGTCTTTTTCAAAATAATGAAATTCCTATACATAATAGGGAACAAACCACCGATGTTTGTGGCTCATAAAGGTGTGTACATGTCAAAAGACCTCAAACGACTGTCTCAGCTTTGTAAGATTCCAATCAACCAAAAAAAGGTGAATCTTACTATGACCAACAAATTATCATAATTAAAAATACTTAACCATTTATATTTTTATATTTGAGTTATTTTCGGTCTAGTGAGTATAATCTTTTATTCATTACATATCGAATTAGTTGTCATAATCAATCAATCTTCTATTTAGTTTGCATCCCAGTAAAAAAATGTTCACCTTCAAACTTGTAGGATGTATTTGAAGCTTTGATCACAAAAGGTTCACTAAGTGCCCAGAGGCTGCTAACCGCAATCCAGATGAGCAAGCCAGAGTTGTTAGAGGAAGCCTCCAGACAGCTGTGGCTCAGGATTTGGAGTAGAGTAAGTTTAGGAAGGGTTGGACAAAAATTAAGTGGGATTGAGTTATAATTTGTATTTCAGAGTTTTCTTTTGCTTTCAGGATGAAGACATTGTAGAAGATACCAGCTTGAGAGAAGTATGTCTGTTGGATTAAATTTGTGTGATACATATGTATGGGAAAATATCATAGTTTCTGTCATACTTGATTTTGTACGCTTTATGATGTTTTCAATGTGCAAGAATGTATAACCCATTGAATCATTTTGGTTTTTGTTCTAGGTCTTATTAAAGATTGGCTTGAATGACTCAGAAAGCAACGATCTCTTAGAAAAGTCCAGAGACAAAGTAGTGTCAAACCAACTCAAGCAGACAACACAAGAAGCCCTAGATGCAAAGGTTACCCAGTTTAACTAGCTAACCTGATACATTTTTCAACTGTTCGTTATTAGCTGTTAATATGAATCTACTTATATAATGTTTTCTGAGTTGTTAATATGAATCTACTTATATGTTTGCTGAGTTGTTAATATGAATCTACTTATATAATGTTTTCTGAGTTGTTATAATAATTTATATAATACTTATATAATGTTTTCTGAGTTCTTAAAAGCTTGTAAATTTTTTGTTTATTGCTTAGAGTTGAGTTATATTTTATGGAATAAGACAGCGTGGATGTTATTTGATTATCTTATAATTAATTATGTATCCTAGATGTTTAAAAAATCAGGAACTTGTGATGGTCCAAACCTAGTTTTTTAAAGTTTTTGAGTGTATATATTTATATATATACATTTTTGAATTTAAAATGAAATCATGCTGCTATTTGGAAACAAATTTGATTTAACTGCATTACAATTTATTTTATTTTATGATTTAAAAAGTATTGAATCCTGGGTGAACCACTGGTTTCCAGTAAAATGTTACCTTCTTTAGTTTCATAAAGACAACATTTTAATAATTTATTACTGAGTTATGCACCATAATTTTTTATTTTCCAGGCTTTTGGAGCTCCTACCATCATCTTCACAGGAAAAAGTGGCAAGGAAGAATTGATCTTTGGGTCAGACAGGATAGAACTGTTGGCCCATCTGATTGGTTAGTTTTAATGAAATTCAAATATAATTATGTCATGTCAACAAACTACTGGTAACTTTCTTGTTTCAAAGGAGAAAAGTATGAAGGACCACTAGCTGAACTTTCAAAGCTCTGAAAAGGTGTACTTATAGCTCGATGCCATACAAATGATTGTGATTGATTCTGAAAGTTATTTCTAAACATATTATTAATATTTTAAGTAAAGTGCCTTATTGTCCTGGAAGATCGAAAATGTGTACTTTCCATCCACCCAATCACTTTCATTTAACTGGGCTGCTGAACAGCATGTTTCTGTTTTCTTACTTATCATATTAGATCACTGATTATCTGACTAATCATCCATTGGTGTTAGCCATCATGTACGATTTCTGATTGCACTATTCAATCGAAAAAGTAATAAAAATAATGATCACTTGAATTGATTGATTTTAAGTAATTTGGTCTTAAAAGAGAAATTTGTGGTATTATTTCCAGGAGTTAGAATAAGAAATAGCATGATATATTGTGCTTTAAGTAAAAAATGTTCAAACGAGGAAAATGGATACTTATTTAAAACAAGACAAAAGATGGTATAACAAGCAACTTGAAAGTTTTCCCATTGTAAACATTCTTGCATTCCAGCATTGAGCTTCTTAATGACTGACTGCGACATTTCATATCAACGAGTTGACAAAACACAATTTTTGATGACACAACATAACTGTACGAAGTAAAATAAACTTACCTAATTATCATAAATAAATAATGGCTTACATACATACGTGTCACTTAGGAAGTTATGGTGCTTTGGAAGTTATTTTACATTACCCGCTTAAGCTTGTTAGTCAATATTTATTTCAGGTGCATTTGCAGTTGTTTGTGCAGTAATGATCATTGTTGTAGAGTGGTCAGGTGTGTTATTGGAACAAGAAATGATAGAAATTTAACGAGTTCTGCCTCCTGCTGATTTGATTAAGAATCAAGGTCGAAAAGTAGGTCGAGAACTGTTGAGTGTTGAAGATGAGCTTCTATTAGTAGAGCTGCCAGTGCCAATTCTACTGCTGCCTAAAACAGGGTTTCTTTGATTAGAAGAGGAGGACATTTTGCCTATAAAATTTAAAAAAAAACAAATATATTGAAATACTAGAAAAAAATATAAAAAATTAAGATGTTGTTTGTGCAGAAATGATAGATGATTTTAAAAAGAAATTGGATGAGGAGACATGTGTGATCGTGCAGCGGTTGATTGAAATTGAGAGGCAATAAGGCAATGTGCCTTACGCCTTATTCAATTAATAATAATAATAATAATAATAATAACAATAATAATAATAATATAAATTCACTGCCCAATAGAGTTTTAATTCAAAACCGAATAAATAAAAGACCGTCTTACTTGATCGGCTGCTACTGCTCATCCTACTACTGCTGCCCGAAAGAGATGATAGATGTAACGAATTGCTGAGGTAGATCTCCAATTTATCCACATCTTCCTTCTTCAATGTCCGCTGCCCCACTTCTGATGAACTGCCATTTAGTTTTCTTGTATCTCTACTGGAAGACTTATCCAGTAGATAGGCTGGAATGGTGCCCACGATCAGACCTTCTGGAAACAGCTTGTAGGCTACTTTCAAACCTTAAAGTTAAAATTAAGCATTGAGTTTCTAATGAAAATGTTTTTAACTGAATACAAAATTAATATCAAATTAACCAACAACTTGTTACTAACCTCCTGAGAGCATGAAAATGTTGTCATAACCCCTCTGGACTAGTGTCGTTGCAACGACGGAAGCCATTTTTTCGTCATCATCATAGAGAACTATGATCTTCCCTTCTTTATTTTTCTACAAATTGCAATTAAAAACAACACCTTAGAAACACTGGAAATACTACTTGTATTATTTAAAGAAAAGAGAACTCACAAACGCCAGCATTTCCTTTGATTCGTAGTTAACTGATCTTGAAAGAATGGCTTTTGGATAGCTCAAAGCTGTACAAGATAAATTTCAGAAATCATATCATATTTATTAGATTCATTAAAATAACAAAAGTTATCATTTTTTTGACTATATTTAGCCTATAATTACTATTAACAGTTTTATAGCTTCAAAATCGAACACAAGGCAAATAAATTTTGATCTGGTCTGGTCTAGATGATAAAAAGAAATAAGAACCATTAAAATAATTTATTTTCGCAATAAAACTAAGATCTACCTGAAATAAGGACCATTTTTGTCAAAATCTCACCTGGTATTATGTGACAACTGTCATAGTCATCCTTCTCTCTGACATCCAATAGTAGGTAGGGACAAAGGTCACCACTATTTGAGTAGGCAGAACCCCCATTGATGATTAGCTGACTGTTGATGTTACTATTATTGCTGTTGTTATTTCTATGGTTGTCAGTTTCGTGTCGATCTTTCAAGTCCATTTCCCCAATGCCCTGTGCAACGCTTTTACAAAACAAAAACATAAACAGTAAATAAAAACGGTATTGCTATTCACAAGATCCCTAAAAGGTCTAATACCGTTGTCTTCAGTTTCATAACATGAACAACTTCTTTCAGTCAACAAACTCACTATCAAAATCATTTTTATAACAACTATTATATAATTGCACTGGTTACCAACCCCAGTAAAGTAGATCTACTTGTGTGTATAGAATCACCATCATCTCTGTTGAAATCCCCCTCCGTGAAAGCAAATGATGGTGCTGGACTGATGCGTCCTTCAGGTCCCTCTGTCATCTGAGACCTGAAAGTGTCCATGTCACCTTGCCCATTCTCTATAGTAGTCAGAAGATGTATATTAGCTATACTGTCAATTTCATCACCATCATCATTATTCTATATATATTTCACTAAGGTAAATTGTACATTTTGATAGCAAGAGAAAGAGAATTTCACTAAGGTACGTGCAATTTAATGGAACTGGTACAGACGCGAGAGAAAGTGAGCAGTCTGGATAAATATATTTCTTGCCAGTTATCTGGACCACATTGGTTAATTTTTGTTCTAGACACGCAAATGATATGCACGGGTGCTGCTTGTAATATTGAACACATTATAAAATCTTATACATTAAAAGTAACCATTTAAAATAATTTGACTTCCTACCGGGCATTTCAAAATCATCGTTGGAAAGACGAAACACCTGAACAACCTGGAAGATAGTTTTCAACAATTAAATAACACAATAATAATTTAATTACAAAAGAAATTCTTATTCAATTATAAATATCTAAGCAAGGAATGCTATTAGGGTAGGCAGACCCACAACTGAGGTGTGCAGGCTAAAAGTCTTACTTAATTATAAGATGAGTAAATATTAATTCATTACAACTGTACTGAGTATATTTTTTCGGCTTGTGAAATGATGTCTTAGCTAGGATTCTGCGTCCCGTTATTTTTTTTGAAACGATACGATACAACTTCTGAAATTTGTCTCTAATAAAACGATACGATACGAGATGCCTCGACCAATAACGAGACAAATCAGATACGATACGATATATAGGGATCTCGAC
This sequence comes from Erpobdella octoculata, assembly GCA_963978895.1. NCBI lineage: Eukaryota > Metazoa > Annelida > Clitellata > Hirudinida > Erpobdellidae > Erpobdella > Erpobdella octoculata. The sequence continues at coordinate 14,312,059 of OZ022242.1, forward strand.
TGAAATGTCAATTGTGGAAATTTTGTCTCGAATAAAACGAGATAACATAGAATGATAAACTATACGCGACAGACAATATTAATAACTACATTAAAGGAATTCATCGAAAAAAATATTTAAATATTAAAAAAAATTTTTAATTTATAAAAATTTACAAAATTTATTTTTTTTTAAACTTGAAATAAGTTTCATTTGTTTAGTTTTCGGTACATCTATTTGTCTAAATTTAGATTCTGAATGATGACAAACGCGAGAAAGTACCTGTATGCAAGAATTAAGAAAGTGAAGAAAACCCAGTGGGCTTATTTATTATAGGCGATGGCGAATCCGGTTGGCAAGAAAGAAGCTGGGAATGTTTCGAATTCCAGCTGCAGATGACGTGCACAATACAGGTGACACACACATACTCACATACAACCAAGAATATAATCGAGATTATAAAGATATATTTTAGATGAGCTACTATTACAGTCAATTAGGAATATCGAAACACTAAAATAATCATTCCAATTCTATATAACAAATTTGACAAAATAAGTTTATCAAACAGACTAAACCAAAACATAAACATAGAATGATATTAATAATAGTCATTAATAATAATAGTCATCGATGTCAGCGAGTATGATTGCCTTGCCAACCGTTGATGCCGGTTCCCATATTTCTAAATGGAAGTATGCAGAGGTCGACTAGCAGCCTAAGAGGGGCGTGGCTTAACCTCTGCTTTAGATATCTTTGATTACTATTCTTAATGTGGCACTAAAAAAAAGCTATAGAACAGAGACGAGCTGGTTTTATATATGTTATATATATATATATATATATATATATATATATTGCCGGTTCCCAGACTAAAAATAGTAAATAATGGGGCTACAGGCTGTTAGGAAAACCGAATTTAAAGTGGGGATAATAATAGTTAAATAGTTATAAACTCCTGTCAAGAGGTAGATTAATTAATCAATGTTGATGAATCAACTGCAAATATTCACAGTTGTGACAATCGTTAATTAAATATGTATGACTTTCATTATTTATTGAGAAATATTTTTTTTAAATCTCGGAATTTTTTTCGAGACTTTATACGAGAACAAAATTTAAGTCCCGCTATTTTATTTCTATACGAGACTTCCCCCACAGGCTGTATGGTTTTAATAACGATACGGGAAATCCCGTATCGTTTTGAAATCCCGATTGATATCGGGATAATGATTACGGGACGCAGATGCTTAGTCTTAGGAGCACAGTATACTCCGTAATGTTGTTGGCCCCCGTTTTGGAAGCATTATGGCTCTAGATGTATGACTAATACACTCGTTTTTTAAACCACTATATTTCTCGAAATATAGGTCATCTAATAATGTTTTTGTAAATTCTTTTTTCTTTTATTATAAAAACTAATATTACAAAAATAAATTCTTTTTTCAAATTTTATGTGACTTGGGTAGGCCACTAAGGAGCTAGAGCCCACAAGGGAATGAATTGCCCTCCCCTCCTCTCTGAAAAAATTTAGAGATTTCTGTTGGCAGTAAGTGATAATCTAAAATAACCACCCCTAGATATGGTTAATCTCAGTTCCCTACCAAAGATTGATGTCTTCCATGAAGCTGAGCCTGGTATTATTACAGCATTAAATATATAAATCTCTAACTTACAATTATTACACTACATCAAACACACATGAAAATCAAAAAAAGAAATACTAGCAAGTTGAACAAATGTTGTGGCCTTCATTCTTTTAAATATTTCATCTTTCGAAAATTTATAATCTTAAAAAATATATTTATAAATGTTAATTGTTATAACGTCAAGTTTGAAAATTCATTTAATTAAAAATAGGTTTTTATTAAACAATGGAATTTAAATTCAAATAAAATAATTAAATGAATGTAAAATAATCACCAACTTTGCTTGAGTTCTTCAATTTTTTGTAGTTGCTTTGTTAAACTTGCTCCTATTGTAGTATATTATAAATATTAATAAATTTATTATAATATAATTAAATAGAAAGTTAAAAAATCAAATTAATTAGAACAAAACAATAAAACAGCTTTGGACAAAAAAGTTTTAGAAGCTTAATTGGTTTATATCTACCATACATAGGGTTTAAACTGCTAAATTGATTTATATCTATCATATACAGGTTGTAAACTGCTAAATTGATTTAAATCTAACAAACACAGAGTTTGTACTGCTAAATTGATGGATGTATATCACACACATGGAACGGTTAAGACTGCTAAATTGATGGGTTTATCCATGCAGGCAGAGCAATGTGTTTATTCTCTAAAATCTGGACTGCAACACTGGCATATCATTCCAATCAATCAATCAATCAATCAATCAATTATTTATATAGCGCTATTTCCGCAGTGTTCAATAGCGCTCAGTCGTGAACTTAGTAAACAGATATGTTTTAAGTCCACGAAGGAAAACTGTGAGAGAAGTAGAGTTAGTAAGAGAAGAAGGAAGAGAGTTCCAGAGATAGGGACCAGAGTAGGAGAAAGAGCGTTTAGCAAAAGAATGCTTAATAGTGAAGATGCGAGAGTGATTACGAGAAGAAGAACGAAGACCAGACTTAGGAGGGATATGTATTAAGTTAGTTAAGTAGAGAGGAGAAAGGCAATTTTTTATTTTGTACATTATTAAGCAGATTTTAAAAATCACCCTATATCTGAGAGGAAGCCAATGGAGAAGAAGAAGAGATGGAGAGATGTGAGAGGAGTAGGAGGTGCGAGAAACTAAGCGAGCAGCCGAGTTGAAGGCTTTAGAGAGAGGATAGAGGGTAGTGTCAGGAAGACCATAGTATAGAGAATTGCAGTAGTCAATTCGAGACAGGACAAGAGAAGAGACTAGAAGTTGCAGAGAAGGGTCATCCAGAAGTGGACGAAGCTGCTTAATACGGCAAAGATGAAAGTAGCAGGATTTAGTAACAGAAGTAATTTGAGGGGTTAGCGACAAGTTAGAGTCAAAGAGAAAACCTAAGCTACGAATCAAGGGAGAAGGAGAAATGGAAAGAGAAGATGGTGGTGGCAAAACCAAAGGAAGAGGATTTAGGGATTTAGAGGACTTGTTGAAATAGATTAGTTCAAACTTGTCAGGATTAAGTTTAAGACACATAGAAGAACTCCAGGATATAATAGATTGAAGGCAGGCAGCTATTTTATTAAGAACAGACTCAAGAGAAGAGTTAGAGAAAGTAGAATAGACATAAGAGTCATCAGCATACATTTGGCTATTGAGAGAGTGAGAAGATATAATATGAGGAAGTTCAGAAGTATAGAGAATAAACAGTAAAGGACCAAGAATAGACCCTTGGGGGACACCGTAGCTCAAAGTTACAGGAGTAGATTTAGAAGAATCAATAGAAACATAGGAATATCTACCAGATAGATAAGATTTAATCCACCGGAGAGCATCGTTAGTTATATTAAAAGATTTATCAAGTACATCCCACAACAGTGAGTGATCAACTGTATCAAATGCAGATGAAAAATCAAGACAAAGAAGAAGGGTAGAGAGGCCAGAGTCAGAAGAAACAATAAGGTCATTATGAAGCTTAAGTAGAGCAGTTTCAGTAGTGGCCAGGTCTGAAGCCAGATTGAGACGAGGGAAGAAGTGAGAAAGCAGTTAGATAAGCACTTATTTGCTCATACGCAACTCTTTCCATAATTTTAGAGATAAAGGATAGGTTAGAGACAGGCCTATAGCTAGATAAAGAAGAAGGATCAAGAGAGGCATTTTTAATAGTAGGGATAATAAAAGAGGACTTAAGAACAGAGGGAAACACAGATGTAGATAAAGAGAGATTAATTAAATCAAGTAAAATTGGATAAAGAACAGAAGAAAGCTCTTTAAAGATAGTAGTAGGAATGAGATCCAAAGAGCAAGTAGAAGAAGACATAGAGTTAATAAGTTTAGTAAGATAGTCAAGTGTAATAGGAGAGAAAAAAGTAAAAGTTTCAGTAGAGAATTTAGAAAAAATAGGGGTTTTACTATTGTTAGAAGATCTGATGCTTTCAATTTTCGTGGTAAGAAAATTATGATAGTCATCAGGAGAAAAAGAAGGAGGAGGAGATTTTTTATTAAGGAGTTTAGAAAGAGAAGACCACCTATTCCTCGAGCTAGAAGCAAGAACAATAGATTTTCTCAAAAAGGAAGAATGCTTAGTAAAGATGAGGTTATGGTATTGTTTGAGATGGTATTGCCACTCATACCAAGAACCCTTAGACAATTTAGAACGATAAGCTCGCTCGGCTTTACGTGCAGATTGCTTCAAGAGAACACAATCACGATCAAACCAAGGAGCTTTTTTAGAAAAGAGTCGAAACTTAAACGTCTCAAAAGGAACCAAAGTATCCAGTATGGATGAAATCGTCAGATTGAGATTGTCCATAAAGGAATCAACATCAGTGAAAGAAGAAGAAGAAAACCCAGAGGTGAGAAATAAATTTGAGAATTGAATATTATCAAATCTAGACCAACACCTTTTAGTGACTGAAGTAAGATTAATTAAAGGTTGAGATAGAGGTAAGGTGAAAGAAATAAAGTAGTGATCAGTAAAGTGAAGATTAACAGGTGAAAGATTGCTTATATTAGAGAAAAGAGGAGAAATAATAAGATCCAATGTGTTACCCCGATTATGAGTCGGAAAGTCACAATGCTGAAAGAAGTTAAAAGTAGATAAGATTTCAAGATTCCAGGTAGTTAGATCAACAAAAACTTGTTTCATGTAAATCTGCAACTCTGATGACTGTGTTCCCACGACGTGCCAAGCATGGTTGCTCCATTCTTCTCTGATTCAATCATAAATTTATTAGTGATGTTGCATAGTCATGAGCCTCGTGCGAGATGTACAAGCAGATATGGTTATTCTTGATGAAATGGGAAGCCTGTGTAATTGACACATGGCAGGCATATTATAATCGCAATGAGTAATATTTTTGACAATTCCTAAAGTGGTCAGCAGATGAAGAGTGACATAATAGTTAATTCTGAATGTGATTGCCCAACTTAAATAATGTTGAACTAATTACAACTTGAAGATACTTTTTGAAAAATTTATAATATGGAAATGTCAATTTTTCAGGGAGTTTCTAAAATTCATAAAAAATTATAACTTTTGAGTTATCAGTGAAATGAATCATGCTGATTTATTATAGAAGTTAGAACATATTAGTCCAGGAGAATTAAAAAAAAGCTGGCATAATTGGAACAAAAGCAGTTTGATATTTTGTTTTGTAGGTATATGTGTTAGCAACAATTAGTTAAAAATCCACCCTTCCAACTCATCGTTTAAAAAAATTACAGACGATTTTCAAAATCGGCCTTAAAATCGGTAAATTAATTGAATATGCCAGCTCTTTTAATCCAATTAGATGAAAATAACTAAAGTTTAAGCTGAATGCTTTATTGTTACTTATTGCATGATATACAAACATTAAAAATTATCAAAAAAAAAAAAAAAAAAAAAACTACAAATGAACTGATTTATGGAGCCGTTTTTCCATAAAATATACAATATATCAGCTCTTAAAATCCATTTAAATAAAAATAACTCAATCTATAGATGAAAACTACCTAATACAAAATATACATAAGTTAAAATTTGTCTCGCAACATTATATACGGATACAAATAAACTACTTTATTGTGCCGTTTTTGACTAAATGTGCAAAATAAATTAAGATTAATATGAAAATTGCTTGTTACATACTATTTAATATACACATATTAAAAAGCATACATATAAATCCATAAATAATTTCCAATTTCAACATACAATAAAAAGAACAAACAGAAAAACAACAAAAACACCTCAAAATAACAATTTCTTTATTTCCCGCCCTGTGTCCTTTGTCTGTGTGCCTATATCCCTTTTGTTTGGTTATATAAAGTTTGTATGGTAGGTCCAGTAGTACAATTTCTTTAAAATAATGAATAAGAATTTCAGTTAGACCACTGTAAATAAAGCCTCACGTTAAATTTGCATCCCGATCGGAGACGCTCAGATCATCAATATCAGAAGTAGTCAAAAACTCCATTTTCAATATTGATTCCAAAAGCAAAGCAAACAAAGCTGACTCTACTAAAAAGTGGCCGCGTAGTGCTCTAGCCACTGCCTTCCCTGTCATCATGTGAGTTATGGCTATGGGTCCATAACAGCACTGCAGCGCCTCTGTCAAACCTGAGCCGGCCATGACATGACCAATGCTGCCCAAATAATTCATCAAGACATGAAACCCACCTAGACGACATACTATGTTCAGTTTGGATGAATGCACAATATCAACAGCCTTTAACCACAGCGGCTGATCGAAAGTCACACAAGCCGTTGGAATGTTGAGCTTTTCAGCCTGGCGTTCTATGAAAGTTAACGTGGAAAAAATACAAGACATGTCATTAGGATTCAAATCAATAATCGGAAGCATCCTTATGTCTGATGATGATCTGAAATCTCCGTCTGGCTTACAAGCATGTTCCATAAAGCCAGACCAATTTGGCCTTTGCTGATCTTCATCTAAGCACAAGATACCGATTTTCCAGGCAAGTTCCAAGTTTAAAGAAGGAGGCAACACAGAAGGAAAATTTAATTGAGAGATGGGCTTGAAAGACATCAATGATAATGATGACTTGTCGGGGAATGTGTATCCCAATATAGGAATACCTCGGTTGTTCACAACACAACTGGATTTTAGGCGTGACAATCGGGGTACAGGTGATTCAGCAAAGTGTCCTGACCCTAATCGATTACACGGAGTAGACATTGATATGATGCCCATACCGTGAAAGGTACCACTTCCATCTAAAGTGATAACGTTGTGGTCAAGATTATCACCAGACCATTGCGTAAAACATTGAGGAAAAGACTGAGGAGTATCAGGGGAGTCATTCTGAACCACTGATTGTTTAAAAAGTTTAACTTCATCATATGAAATTGAAAATCCCAACCGTGACAGCAAATCAAGCAGCCATCTAGATCCAAAGGCGTGATCTAAACTAACTCCAACGCCAAACAAAATTGGAGAAATAAGAGATCTTTGTCTTGCCCCCTGCACAATAGAATGACATATGGAAACTTGTTTTATTTCATTACAAACAATATTTTCTATTAAGATTTTCAACAAACTAGGAATCCACCTTTTGGCATTTTCAATATTTGAGAAATCATCAGTTCCTGGATATGTTTCATTTGAGGACATTTCCCTTATTTGAGCTCTTATCAATTTTGCTGCTGCCACTATGATACGCTCACTCTCATCTTCTATGCTACTCTTTTTTTCATCATACCATTGCTTAGTTATAATGTGAGACGCCATGTTACGGAAGCAAATAACATTTTTCCGACCACAAACTTCGGCAAAAAATATGTGCTCGGCGTAGCGTTCTTCCAGCTTTCGTTTTATATGTTTTAATGAATACACTTCACCATCTTCCGATAATTCTTGCATTTTAATTTGTAATTCAGCTATTGTATAAATTCCTTGATCTTCTTCTTATAACCAGTCACACAGTTTTTCAAAAGTAATTAACATGTCGTTATCTGGATGTCGACCTGGCTGGTTTCGGCCAGCGGTATTATCTCCGACATGTGACGATCTACATTTTTGGAACACAGAAAGACACACTCTGTGGTAACGAGCTTCTTCAGCAGGTAAGTCATTGCATGTATTTAACCTACCAAGAACTTCTACACTCCATGCATCATTTCTTTTGTGGCAAGTTTTAATTATAGTTTCTCTGAATTTCAATGTCATCACAGTACTTGATTCTTCTTTTAAATATTTTCTACCGTCTCCAAGATCTATTTTTCCACACAAAAAACAATGTTGCTTCCAATTGAAAGTGTCGACAGACGATCGTAAAATTCTCTTGATCAACACCAACACCTTCTGCATGCTGCTCATTCTTTCGTTGCAATTGATCGAAACTTCTCTCCGGCAATGATCATGAACATTAGCTACATTTGGTTTATTTAACAGATACTCTGTTAACTGTTCATCACCACGTAAAACGCTGAATTGACATAACGTTTCAATACCTTTAACACCTAGTGTAACCATCTTGACTGTATCACAGACGTTGTCGGAACGGAATTCAGTTCGACAAATTAAACATACCATTTCATTTAGTTCACCCATTTCGAAGAAAAACAATAAAAACTCCAAAAAATAGATGTTTTACAAAATACTAACTTAGAAATTCGATGTTTTACGACAATTTACGAAAATGCTAACTTATCGCTCACTACGGTAAATCTCTTACAAAAAAGCGTCAAAAAACCAATTTCCTATTTGACGATTTCAACCGATTTTTGCAGGAAGATTCATAAACGTATTACAAACAATATATCCAAAAATCAGCTTGATGCGAATTTTGTCTAGGTACAACAAGGAAAAATTTTAATTCTCCTGGTCTATATCCCAGCTCTGTTTAATACTTTAGGCCCTAGCCTAATCAACTTGAACTACCTGACATCCGCAAAATAATTTAGCAATCTAAACTACATTTCACCGTTTAAGTAAAAAAAAGTCACCAGTATCGATGGTAGGTTTGACATCTTTATACTTTGGATTGATTGGCACCTTCTTCTGCATAGGCTAAATTTTAAAAAACATATATAACAATATATTAAACATTAAACATAAATAAAAATATTCTGTTAATGAACACAGAAAATTGAAATGATTTACGTCAATTTTATGAGGCTTGCGACTCGTCATTTTCATCAACAAAGTTGTGGTGGTTGCCAACGAAAATACTTTTGAAAATATTACCACAGGTAGAAGATCATAGAAGATATTTTTACTTTTTCGAGTTGCTTATTTATTAAATTGAATTAAGAAACTTTTCTTGTTAAAATAATTTTTTTCATAAAAAAATTTCAAACTCAAAAATGGCGGAATTCTTTAAATATCTTTGTAGCCATAGACTTATAATATAATTATAAGTCTATGCTTGTAGCAGAGATGTGCGGAATGCGGACGCGTCCGCTGGCGGACGCTAATCTGCAGCTTTTCTGCGGACGCGGACGCGATTCGAGAAAATTGAAACTAGCGGACGCGGATTGTGCAGATCAATAGGCCAAATTTTGAAAAATAATTGAATAGAATAGAAGAAATTTTTCCTACAACTACAATACAGTACGAAATTACGAATCCATTCGCTTGTATTAGAAGTTAGAACAGGCGCGTCTCATTTCGAATTTCCATCCACCTCTCCCCCTTTAACATATCAGTGTTATTTTCTGGCAAAGCAAAATTGTATTTTGCTCTATGTATGACGTCATTTTAACTGAACTAATAGTCTAAAGGCGCGTTGACACAGACAAAGATTCGCTGGCGCCAAATGTCAATGTCGCCTGAAATTAGAAAAAAATGCACGTGTAAACTCTCTCACGCATGACATTGACATCTTGGCAGCTAGACCCCTCAGCCGCCGGTTTAGCCGGCCGAGCCGAGCCGCGAAAGTGCGAAACCGCCGCCGGCCGCGAAAATCGGGGCTAAGCTGGAAGCCGGCCACAAAAAAAATAAGCCAATGGCAGCCAAGATTTTTAATGTTGGTTGCCGTTTTAATGTTGATTAATATATATATATATATATATATATATATATATATATATATATATATATATATATATATATTAATATATATATATATATATATATATATATATATATATATATATATATATATATATATATATATATATATATATATATATATATATATATATATATATAGTTCCATCTCTTTTTTTCTAGGTGGACAGCCTACTTCTTAAGAACTTTCTATTTCTTCATATGAGCAGCTTATTTTGCTAGACTCTTAACTTTATTGACATTTATCTCTTTTACGTGGACAGCTTTAACACCTCATGTTTCTCTTTTCTCTCTCTTCAAACCTGCTTGATTAGATTGGCCAAATCACCTCCTTGCAATTTTGTTATTTAAAGCAGTGAGCCATTATTTTTCATACCTACCCCATGACCCGCCAGCAATAAAATGTACGTATACAGGCTTCGTGATTGAGTTAAAATAAAACTTGCTACCCGTCACGGTTCAAAGGTGATGTTAATGCACATTAGAGCATTCACCTGAGCTCGCTTAAGCTCTATAGGCCATAGTGTTATGCAGTCTTCTCTGACAGCCCCCTCTCATTTTATTTCTTAATGTTACAGTATTTTTCTTTCAACTCGCTGAATTAGGTTGGCCGGATTGGCTCCCTCCAATTTGACAAAGGGGGTATCGGGGCATGACCCGGTTGGCTCCCCTGGATCCACCAGTGCATACAGACATAGGCATATAAGTACGTACATGCATATATACATAGGCGTAGGGGACGGGGGCAGAAAAAAAATGCTCCGTCCCAATTTTGTGGGTCCTGATTAAAAATTACATAAAACGGCTAGGGCGGTTTCAGTGGGAGAATTTTGGGGTCCGGACCGCCTTTCGTTGCAAAAAATTATCATTTAGCAATTTACAAACAGTACATAGTCCAATTCAGCGAGCCTGTCCAAATACGGGATAAAGGAGGAGAGGAAAGTAAAAAGAATCAAATTATGATTCGCGACAGAAAGTACCTACTTAAATGTTGGTATTTCCAACATAGCCTACTGCTTCATCAGTCCAAACGCATAGACCTAGCAATTTGCCGAGGTAAAGAGTAACAGTTGTCACAACGTCCATTCATCTTGTACTTTTTGTTTTATATGTCTATGTTTTTTTAAACTCATCTCACTTAAAGTTTCTTTTAATTTTAAACAAAATTATTCTGTATTACTTAGAGGCGTCATTTCAGCAAAATCTTGGGGAGGGGGCAAACTTTTTTTTTAAACCCACAGATTCCAACATTTTATCTTCGTAGTGCTATACTTTATTGCCTCCCAAAATAGAAATTAGTTAATAGCCGGGAGAAGGGGAAGTCGTAGATACTTTTTCCAAAAAATTCAGAACCTTATACACTTTCCCCGCAAAAAAAAAACGGATGACAGAAGAAGGAAGTAAGCTGTAGCCAGTGGCGGATTTATGGGGGACCAACGTCATGCGCCTTCATTTTGTCCTCTCAAAAAACTTTTTTGTATTGACTGATCATTGTTTTTCAAACTTTCTGATGCATATTAATAAAAACGTAACTGTTTATTTGTGATATGAGTACCGGTGGTACCCGGCGTTGCCTGGGGTTTTAGAGGTTTTTCTTTCGTTTTTCTCTTTTGCTCTCGTCTCCTTCGCCGCTTGCTCTCCGGTTCCCGGTCGTTTTCCAGTTCCCGGTCGCTTTCCCGTTCCCGCTTGCTCTCCCGTTCCCGCTTGCTCTCCCGCTCCCACTTGCTTTCCCGCTTCTGGTTGCTCTCCCGCTCCTCCCGGTATTGACTGAACTCACTGATCTTATGCGCCATTTCTTAATTTATTAGACGGATTTTCTTTAGCAATAAGAATTATTGCTTTAACTTCTAGATAAATTATGCGATGAGTACCATTGATTAAATTTTTAAAAATTAAGATTTGTTTCACAAAATTGTAAGATAAATGATAAATTTAAATAAAATTCTTTTCAAATTAAAAAAAAACTGAAACTTGTATAAATTGATTTATTTCGATATGACCAATTAATAATTTGGTACTTTAAGGCAGTCACGTTTTTTCTATGCTACGTGGGGAAACTAATTGACAGTAATTAAGCTAGTGGTTTAATTAAAATTCAAATATTTGATTAATTGTTAGATTAATGACGCAATATAATTTATTAAATATTGTTGATAGAATTCCATTAAATTAATGAAAAAATCCTAATTTTCTCGAGTTGAAATTAATTTTGTTTTTGTAATCGTTAATGTTTAATCAGTATAGCTGGAACAAATGAGTTTGTTAATGTTGAAACGTTGAAACATGTATGTTTGTCTGCTGTTTAAAACATGTACACAAAGAAACGTTCAGTTGTCGTGTCGCAGTTACAGCAAGCAGCACATTTCAAATGAATCAAACGGAATCATAAAATAATTTCCGCCGTTGAACATGCCAACAGAAAAGTTCTGTGTTAAAGAATACTTGTTTTATATTTTGTAAATCAAATAAATTAATAATTTGAAAGAATAGCATGCTACTCGCTACGGTAAATACCAGAGGCGTCAATCCATCAACGCACAGTGGGCCCGGCCCCCCAAAACATAAGGTGGGGGGCCTGCCTATTAATCGGGCCCCCCAATAATTGGACAGTGCAGACTGTTTAACAAGACAACAAGCGATTTACGTAGTAGCAGCGCAATTACACTTCTTGGTTTGAAGGCCGCCATGAAGTTGTTTGGTCCACTAGAAGAACTCAACTGATTTCTGTAATCGTCGTCAGCGACACTCAGCGGCATGCTGGAAGCACTGGACACGGTTAAAACTGCACTGATAAAACTTCGTACAGAGGATGTTTTTCACAACATTTTTGAGGAAGTTTGTTCACAATGTGAAGCCCATAATTCTGTCCAGATTGCGTCAACCGCTACGCAGATTTACAGGAGCTGCTGCAGCGCACGTTCCTCAGTCAGCTGAAGATTATTACCGCGCAGCATTCTTTTTAGCTGTTGACACAGCTGTGTGCCAACTTACTGAGAGACTGGATATAAACTCGCCCAGCTCAGGGACCTACATGACATTGGAACAGATGTTAGTTAGCGGACAAATAAATGTTTCTGTGTATCAAGCTTATCCTGAAATTGAACAAACGTCTCTCAATATTCAACTCCAGATGTTCAAAACAAATTCTATGATAAATCCTTGATCGAAGCTCAAACTATTTTTCAGAACATGGTACCAGAAGTCTGCGAACTCTTCAAAGCCGTGGAGCAGCTAATACGACTTTTACTGATCTGCCCAGTAACATCATGTGCGGCAGAGAGATCTTTCAGTGCTTCAAGGCGTCTCAAGAACTGGCTGAGAAGCACTATGAGCCAGGGACGTCTGAATGCTGTAACTGCTTGCCATGTCAATCAAAGCATTTTGGGTCATCTGGAGTTAAGACAACTTGCCCATAAATTTGCGCAAAGATCTGAAATAAGGAAATGACTGTTTGGATCAGCACCATTCTGATTTTGAAACAATGTTTAGTAAAGTTACTTTTTCAAATAAATTGAAATAAACTAGCTTATATTTGATTAGACCTTAGAGGCGAGGAGGGAGGGAAGGGTGAAGAGTGGGAAGGAATGGGCCCCCCAATATTTGTGTCAGATTGACGCTTCTGGTAAATACTTTAAAAGGGCGTTAAATTAACGCGTTAATCTCAAACGTTCATTTAGTTTAATTTGCAACCATAGAAATAATCTGCAATGATTGGCCATTCGGTAATAATTATTTAAATACAAATTATGATATATGATGCAATAAAAAAACGGTTTTAAGATGAAAATTAAAAAAAATGGTTTTAAAAACTAGAATCCTAAAAATCAGTAAGAACATAGTCTTGCTGAATTGAAAGATAGCAGAGATTTGTTTTAGTAGAAGGTTTTTTGGCTTAATTCCACGCATATAAATGTTGCACTGCAATCCTAATGCTAGTAGTTTGTGATTTTCATTTTTCGTATCCGCAGCCACAGATTTAAATCATAAAGAATAAAACTATTTCTAAAGTTTTTTTGTGCGTTTTCAATTAACGCATTAGCAAATAAGTCACGGCGTGACTATTAATCACAGGTCAATCATTAAAATATACAGTTTTATGAATTTAAAAAAAATTCCATTTAATTTCGACTTTTGAAATAATTATTTTTCTTTCCAATTGTTGAATCGTGTCGATTCATCCGGAATGGATATTTATATAACTATATAACTATATAGGCTATATAACTGAGACTGCTGTAAATAGTAACAAATTTTCTAAATAGCATTTGTTAGGTTTACATATTGAAGTGCTTTTCTCGAAGACAACAAGTATTAAAAATTGAATTTAGTAAACCATGCTGAAAATTTATTTATCTATTTATGTTATTTTATTGACGAAATTAAATAATTCTCAGAGCTTTGGCAGATATTTTATCAAAAATTTTGAAATCTGTTTTGATTTATTTAAAAATTTATTTAAATTAAATAATAATCACTTATTTGCGTTTCAAAACTAATAGTTGAATTAAAAAGTTTGATTGTTTTAAGCATGAATATCAGTTCTCTCTCTAACGCGACTTCACCTCATCCAAATGAAACAACTATAATTGCTGTATTTCAAACAAGGACGATGCCACTCATGAAAACACCTTACACAATTATTGGGACTTACTCTGTCGTGGCCAACAGCTTAGTATTTTCTGTCATTTTGGCTTTCCAGAGCATGCTTTACAGGCAGAGTACTACAGCAAGTAGTACTTACCACATCTGTTGGCAGGTTTCATTTATAATTTTAAATATTAAAATGTTTTTAGAACAATTTCAATATAAAAATTGTATCGTTAAGCTACTAAGTTCAAATATCATTCAAACAGGCTTTTGTTGATGCAGCAGTTGGATTTCTTCTGCTTACCAATACGTGGATTGAAGATGATGGCTCATCATGGCTGTCATCTGGAAACATTTGGCACGAATTTGTCTGTCGTATATGGTACAGCAAAGTCATTCTGTCTGCTGCTATGGACGTGTCTGTTCTTTCCGTACTCATGTTGAACTTTGAAAGATATCTGGCTATAGTCCATCCATTATTTCACAGAAAAAAGTTTGCGCAAAACAGAAACTTTTCCAAAATAATGATTGGTGTGACCGTCTTTATGATTCTCGGGTACAGATTTCATTTCGGAATACTAACTTGTAGAATTCTAAGTGACGGTAGATGTGCAGCTTTCATAGAAAGCGTGAGTCACTCGTATCAAATGTTTATGGGAGTCATGACATTTTTTATCGATTACGTCGTTCCGTTTACGGTCACAGTTTTTTTCTACATCAACATGGCTTTCATGCTGCATAGTAAAATTTTGCCAGGAAAAAAGTTTGTGTTTGAAGAAAATTCTACCGCACATAATATTTCTCCAAGGAGTCAGTCGGACTTCATCAAAAACAATTCTAGCCAAACCGTGGCCACTGTAGATACAGTGAAAAAAGAAACCAATTTAAAACACAAATCAGAAACCAACACTACAATGATTCGAGCGAGAAATAATGTTTTAAAAACTTCTGCATTTCTGTCAGTATCTTTTGTGGTTTGTTGGTCGTGCAATCAGTTTTATCGTATTTTGTACTACTTCGGTGTTATACCACTGGGAGGATTAATCATCTTTTACTATTTCTCTGTTAACATGGTTTTTCTCAACAGCTGCATAAACCCTTCTATTTATTGTATTAAATATAAACCATTTCAAAAGTGTGTGAAAATAATCTTTGCAAAAATTAAGAAGTTCTATGGAGAAATTAAAGGAACTAGTCAGTTTTAGATCATTGTTTAAATTTACGGCTTATATGTTGTTTAAGATAGACTGTTTTGACGCTTAGTCATAGATCTGTTTGCTTTTTACAAACTTTTATTTAGGTTACAATCTCTGTTTGTGTGTGTGTGTGTGGCTTTCTCTGTACACAAATCTTGCAAGTAAAATTTAACCAGCTTTTTGACTAGCTAGGAAGCTGAAACTTTCAGCATAGCTTTATATTGGATGACAATACATGATTCAATTAAAAAAATTTAATTTGAACATCTTTCGTATTTATAAAACGAGTATATTTTAAATTGAAGTTTGTGTTAAAAAACTCGTTTTTTCCTTTACTAGTTGATGTGTCACTGTGCTTTGATTTTATATTTTAGTTTTTGAGTTGTAAGTTGTAGTCATCCTGTGAACAATTTGATATGTGTGAAAACTTACGTTGCAAACATTTAAATTTTTATATTTTTGAAACAGATGTTTAACCTTTTAAATAAAATCTGCAAAAAAATTGGCTAAAATGACAAAAAACTAGAGTTCTTGGCACCTGGTGCATAGTCTATCGACTTTTCCTCCAAAAATAGCTGATGACCGAAGGGTGGGGGTAGTAGTAGGTAATTTTACCAAAATTTTTCAATAACCTTATACACCTGGGAGTGGGAGTGGTAGTCATAGATACTCTCAAAATATTTTTCGAACAACACGGGCGTACACTTTTCACGGGCATAGACTTCCCATTTTGCCGAGGAGGGGGGCAAGAGGCAAGACTCAGAGCAACTTTTTTGTCAAATGAATCTATCAGAAATTGCTGTCAAATGACGTCCCTGGGTCCGGCCCTTGAAATACTCTACTATGCACAGTTTAGCGGAAACATTTGCTTTGGTAAGTGACGCACAGGAAAAACAAGTTGGCACTCCTACCTTTCAGTCATAAGCAAAATTTTTCAATTTTTACACACTTTTACTTAACATGACTTTTCTGTCTGTCGTCAAATTTTGCAATCGATTTTAAACTAACTTCCCGATGAGCTAGAGACTTAAAAATTTAAACATACCTCCGAACTGATTAACAATGCATTCTATCAAATTTTCGGATCGATTGGACAAAATTTAATTAAATAATTATCTGTGATATCTTCGTCGAACTATTTATTGTCTATGCTAACATGCTCGTTGTTTATGTAACAGAAAGTGGCCTCCACAATCGATTACATAAAAGTGTGTTTATAAAAAAACTTTGTTTTTGCTTCACTTGTTGTTTATCAGTTTATGGAGGTTGTGGACGCCGCTATTCTTCTCTACCACAAGCAGAATTAAATTTTGTGAAAACACAGTCTTAAAACAAGACAAAATTATTTCCACTTTTGTTGTTTTTCTGACATGAGCGCCAGCTTTAGTATCTATTCTTTTCCTATAAACTATTTCCTTTCAGTTTTTTCCCAAAGGGCCGGTTTTTTTCAGACCAACCAGGGCTTCACTTTATAGACGCCTACCCACACCCCTTCTAGACGCTGGTGACGTTGCCGGGATTCGAACCTCCGACTCTTTTATGTCCATAATTACTAGTGTTACCACTCTGGTTCAGGCAAAATCCCAAGATTTTTCCGAAAAAAATCCCAAGATTTCCCATGATATCTTAAAGTTGGGCAATAAAGTGAAAAAACATATTGCAAGTTACTAAGTAAGCATCAAAGTTGCTGGTTTTTGTGTTATATAACTTTTACTGAACGCTATCAGCTGTCCGTTTAAATAAAAAAATTAAATTTGACAGTTAATTAAATGGCCAACAGTCAAAAATTAGTAGGCCTGTTAATTGTAGCCCATTCAGCTTTTTAATTCAATAATTTTTTAATGAAGCGTTCAAGAGCGCTCAGGTGTGGAACACCCCCCCCCACTTTTCGATAAGTTGTCGGTAAAAAATATATTGTCGGTACGGCTTATATTGTCAGTTACAAATATATTGTTGGTATAACTTATATTGTCATATACAAATATATTGTCGGTACAACCTATATTGTCAGTTAAAAATATATTGTCGGTACAACTTATATTGCCAGGTAAAAATATATTGTCGGTACAAATATAATGCCAGCTACGCTGTATGATGAGAGCGCACACCAGTACACACACACACGTAGGAAAGTGCTGACCATGCAACACAATAGACATCCTTATATAATATTAAGAAGTCCTTGGCTACACTATGAAAGGAAAGCGCAAACCAGCACACGAGCACATTGAAAAAATTCTGATAGAGCTAGGTCTCGCGAGGATAGCGGCCTAGCGGAGAAACCCGAAGCTAAGTGTAGCACGTATATACGGTCAGCATATTTCTAAATGGTAGTATGCGGCAATACAGAGAAGTCGACTAGCAGCCTAAGAGTGGCGTGGCTTATGTAGCTAGACGTAAAATGTGGCTTGACGTAAATCGCACTCAATTCCACATTTTCAATGTTATGTTGTTGATATTAATAAAAAGTGTCGCAAATAACATGAGTTGTTGATTTAGTTAGTTCAAAGTTAGTTTGAGTAAATTAGAATAAAACTTACTTATAATTCGTAAAATGCCTTGACTTCACATTCATGTTATTATTACTATTAACATTATTACCCACTAGTAAAAATGTTCTTTTAAAGCCCTTTTCATCCATTTAAAATAAAGAGAATTGTAATCAAAAAAATTATTAGTTAGAAAATAGATAAATAATAAAACAATCAGGATTAACTATGGCCATTTTCAGCTATATAGAGCCATCTTCAGAACCCTATGTTAAAACATTAAATTAAATATTATAAAAATTGAAACAGTTGAGTTAAAAATCAGAAATAATTATAAGTTTTGTTTAGACAGAGACATTGAATAGGAGCTAAGCTGAATCGACTTTCACTTAACAAATTAATACGGCTATTGACGGATGAAACACATTGAAATTTAAGTTAAAACCACATAAAAAAAAGCGGCCATATTATATTTAGCTGATTTAATATAGCTGGTTTTATATATGTTATTTATAATAACATATATAAAACCAGGTCGTCTCTCTGTTCTATAGATTTTTAGTGCCACATTGAGAGTAGCAATCATAAATATCTAAAGCAGAACGTTCAGCCATGCCCCTCTTAGGCTGCTAGTCGACCTCTCTGTATTGCCGCATACTACCATTTAGAAATATGCATACGGTCAATGAGGTAAGAGAATCATAACCAAAACTTTCTTCTTTGTGCTTTTGTCTCCTATTGTGTTGGTTGTTAGAAATTCTTGTTAGAGCTTCATAGTAAATTATTTAATTTGTCGGAATTTTTAACAAATTTTGATTTGATTATGTTTTATATAGTTTATTTCACTTCATTTTTACAAACTCTTATTTAGGTTACAATCTCTGTCTGTGTGTGTCTGTGGCTTTCTCTGTACGCAAATCTTGCAAGTAAAATTTAACCAGCTTTTTGACTAGCTAGGAAGCTGAAACTTCCAGCATAGCTTTATATTGGATGACAATACATGATTCAATTAAAAAAAGTTTATGTTTAAAAACTCGTTTTTTTTCCTTAATTGCTTACAAACTTTTATTCAACTTACAATTTCTGTTTGTGTGTGCAGTGGCGGGTCTAGGAATTTCGTAAGGGGGCCCGAAATTTTTTTTCAGTTTTAACTTGAAACTTTTAATCTACTCGCATTTCCCCCCTCTTTCTTTCTCATTCACTTTCTTTCTGTATTTTTTCTCTGGAGCAATATCAACACAAAACACCTCTTTTTTTACACACTTTTAGTTAATTTGACTTCTCCGTCTGTCCGTCTTCAAATTTTGCAATCGATTTTAAACTAACTTCCCGATGAGCTAAAGACTCAAAAATGTAAACATACCTCCGAAATGATTAACCATGCATTCTATCAAATTTTCGGATCGATTGGACAAAATTTAATGAAATAATTATTTGTGATATTTTCGTCGAACTATTTATTTTCTATGCTAATATGCTCGTTGTTTATTTAACACTAGCGGGGGGCACCCGGCGTTGCCCGGGGTTTTAGAAGTTTTTCTAATTTTTGTCTCTCTCGCTCCTGTTTCCTTCTCCGCTTTCCCGTTTCCGTCGCGTTCCCGGTCGCTTTTCCACTCCCGGTCGCTTTCCCGCTCTCGGTCGTTTTCCAGCTCCCGGTCGCTTTCCCGCTCCCGGTCGCTTTCCCGCTCCCGGTTGCTTTCCCGTTCTCGGTCGCTATTCCTTTCCCGCTTTATCTTTCGCTCTCAGTTGGCTTCCCGTTCCCGTTTTCGCTCATTTATGTATGTATATCTATATGTATGTGTATATATATATGTATTTAGTTCCCGCTCACTCACCCGCTCCGCTCCGCTCATTTTTTGACGGATTTCAAAATTTTTCTCTCTATATTTGATTCCCCTTGACTCTCAAGGTTGTGTGAAAATTTCATTACGATCGGATGAATGGTGTAGCAATGCCTAAAGAACATACATACATACATACATACATACATACATACATACATACATACATACATACATACATACATACATACATACATACATACATACATACATACATACATACATACATACATACATACATACATACATACATACATACATACATACATACATACATACATACATACATACATACATACATACATACATACATACATACATACATACATACATACATACATACATACATACATACATACATACATACATACATACATACATACATACATACATACATACATACATACATACATACATACATACATACATACATACATACATACATACATACATACATACATACATACATACATACATACATACATACATACATACATACATACATACATACATACATACATACATACATACATACATACATACATACATACATACATACATACAAACATTCATTTTTATATATATAGATATATAATTTTTGGATCGATTGGACAACGTCAACGTCCAGAGGATGTCAAAGGATCACTTGGATAGTGTAAAAATATAAAAGTGTGTTTTTAAAAAACTTTGTTTTTTGCTTCACTTGTTGCATCATGGAGTTAGGTCATCAGACACTTAAAAGCTAAAATTAAGTGAACCATGAAAAACTTTTGTAATTAGGCGGCTACTAATTGTTTGCAATTTGTAATGATAATAAGTCTATAAAATCGAAAAACCTTGACCACATTCTTCTAAATATTTGATATGTGAAATATGTGTAAATTGAAAGTATAAGAAATTTTCGAATCAATAAGAATAAAACTAAGTTTTTATTAAAATTTTTTACTCTAAAAAATTAAATATCGCTTTCCTAAATAAACTAAAAACTGGTGGTTTATTTCTTTATAAAAAAATTTAAACATCTGAATCTTTGTTTTACATTTCTTAGGCCAATTTAGGGGTCTCATTTCTATTTCTTGGGGGCCCAAAACTACTTCAGGTGGCTTACTGAAAAGTCAGAAGGCGAATACCCTCTCTGCTCCCTCCAAATTGACGTTCCTGAACTTGCAGCTTGTATTCATATTACAAATGACAACTGTTTTAAAAACTTGTTGAGCCGTCTAAACTTATCTAGAAAAATGACGCCATCATTTTCAACTTTTTGCTGGACCTGCCCGTGAAAGTCTAAATGTTTTTTGAGGTATTATTTGAATTATATTTTGTATTGAATTGGTTTGAAAAAGACCAGAAATTCTTCAATATCTGCCAATTATCAGAACTATTGATGGTCGAGAGATGAATTTAGTAAAGATGAAGCCTCAGGATACAGAAACAAAAACTTTAAGCTAAAAATTGAAATTTATCTTATTTCTTTGAAAACTCTAAGGGGGGCCCGGGCCGCCCCTAGATCCGCTACTGTGTGTGTGTTTTTCTCTGTACCTACGCAAATCTTACAAGTTAAATTTAACTAGCTTTTTGACTAGCTAGGAAGCTGAAACTTTCAGCATAGCTTTGTATTGGATGACAATATATGATTCAAAAAAAAAACTTAATTTGAAAATCTTTCGTATTTATAATTCGATTGTATTTTCCTTTACTTCTTATATTTTATTTTGCGTCATACTCTTTCTGTCTATTCTATTTTAGGTACAAAATGACTTTTATATTGGTTTTAATCAATTTGATCCCAATAAAAATTGCATTTTGATCAATTATTTTTTATTCATTATTATAATTAGTATTGAGAACTGGATGTATTCCGTTTTCTATCTAAAAATATGTTAAACATCAATAAAATTTTTAAAAAAGTTATTTTATTTGTAGTATTTATTGTTTTATGATTTAAAGTAATTTAAAAAGCGCTTTATTTATTTTCGCACACATAAAATATGTTTCACGAGCCGGCTCTGTTTACTAAAGGCATACACTTTAGTGATCATATCTCAAAATTGCTATTTTTACAATTTTAATACAAAGTATATGTAATTTAAGAAAAAATGAGTACAATTATCTTATTCTTTAGCCTGTTTTTTTAAATTCAGCAAAAACATTAGGTTTGCGGTAATTCCCAATTTTATGTGTTTTTAAATAAACAATATATAAAACCAACAATTTATTTTTCAAAAATAACTAAAAACTTTGTCGGTAAAATGGGACGGTTACACCCCCCCCCAGGATGGGCATGTTAGCTACGGCCCTAAGAGCGCTCGAATTGACCGAAAATGAAGGTTTTTAGTCCATCACGGAATGAAATGAGAGAGGAAAATGTAGTGAAAGTGGAAGACTTCCATAAAAAGGAACCGGAGTGATTATTGTTCACAGCACAGAAATCCACAGTCTCCTCAAAATCATGCAAAGTTATGCTCTGGTTTTCAAGTTATATGACATCTTCCTTCGGCGACATCAGATTTTGACGGCCGCCATGAATAACCGTTAATGCTCTGCCTGTCTGGAAGCGTTTGCAAGCAAGCAATATGTCTGTCTGTCGTTACAAACAGTACATGGATTCAATCAGTGTTGACGTAAGTACTCAGAAAATGTACTTAAGTATAAGTACTAAGTACACCTGTGTTAAATGTACTTTAAGTACAAGTGCAAGTACATTATTTATCTTGTACTTAAGTACAAGTACAGTTTTTTAAATTGTACTTATAAGTACAAGTACTCAAGTACCTTGAAAATTTTTATTGATCAGCATAAAACCAAATATTTATTAAGAAACATCACCAAAAATGTCATTTTGAGTTGAATCATTACTTTCTGAACATGGTTCATAAAACCCTTGGAAATCGCCAATTGATGCTGTCACAACCTCTGCTTCTGGAAAAGTATTTGTTTCATTCATACGATTGACTTCAACTACGAACAGTTTTTCAGCCATCTTACAATGTGTCAATGGCAGCCAGCGAACCTTAAAGTATGGGTGTGACACAGCGGGATATCTGTAGATGACTAGTCTCATATTCGATGTCCCAGGATCACTGTATTTGCTCTCTGATGGTTCCAACTCTAATATGTTTGATTCAGCATACTCTTTAAATGCTTTTACAAAATTTTTCCCATTATAAGTTACAACATGGTTTTCTGACATTTTGTCTAACCGTATGTGGTTGCTTATGAACTTGGGCTATTAACATTTCCAGACGCCCTTCGTTTTACTTGCTTGCTTTGCACGTGCATTGAGTCAATGTGGTTTTTACCATGAGCTCTATGAAACCAAATAATACAAAATTTAAAGTTCTTAGACTACAAATTATCAAAATTCTCATTCTTAACGTACTTGAATATGCTTGGTGAAATTCGAAGGAGCTTTGTATTGACCGCGAATGGCATTCTTTTTAGGCTTGCAAAGACGGCAAAGAGCTTTTATATAATCTGAAATAATCTCCATCGTCAGAAACTATTTCACTGAAATAAGTCCTCACAACTAAAAGAAAAACTTGACGAACTTTGCAGTTATAGGTACGTTACAATATATCGACCATCTTGTAAGAAACACTAATGTAAAAACTAGAATGACAGAGCATAACCTCGACAACAGAAAATGCTCGAGCATAGAATCTGTTACATAAACACTTATTTTTAGGTTTACAAATTATAAATAATTTAAATAATTAGTTTTAATAATAAAAATGAAGCAATTTTTTTAAAAGTTCTTAGCTACTTTTGAAATGTACTTACTTAAGAAATACACTAAAAATGTATTTAAGTACAAGTACTAAGTACACATTCGCGAAAGGACTTAAATACAAGTACTCAAGTACACCTATTGTACTTAAGTATGTACTTAAGTACATATGTACTTAAGTACTCGTCATCACTGGATTCAATGAATTGAGTTTGTTTGTTCTCGTTGTTTAGACAATATTAACTTTAGAGAACACTTGCTCAATAAAAGCTGTTGATAGTGGCAACAAAACGGCTTCCAATCAGAAATGGACTAAGTTAAGTGGTGAGAGAGTTTAGGGTGTAAGAATGCACACACACATATTGGTGTATATGCTAATTGTTATATAATCATGTTGGTTTGAGAGGACAAAATTGAAATAAAATTAAAAGGTAAAAAATCAAAATTTTCAAAAAATTAAAAAAAGCCAAGATTTTCAGACAAAATAAACCAAGATCTCAAGACACTGAAAATCCCAAGATCTTGGGAAAAATCCCAATGACATAACATAACATAACAGTTTTCTATAGTCCTTTGGTGGGGCTGTTTACCTTGGATATTCATACCTATTGTGCAATTTTTGATAAAAGCACCAAATTTTCCACAGAGGTAGTCCTATCTATTATGAAAAAATTTGAATATTGGGCCAAAGCGTAACTGCCCCTGGCGACCGTGGCAGCCATTTTCCAAAATGGCCGCCACGCCACGTGTTCCGATACTATTTTTCAGTTTATAACAAATCAGTAATAACTTTAAAACGGATCGAGATAGAACAGTATGTCACTTTCAGTATATACAAACCCGATAAAAAGTGTGCATAAAGATGAAATAAGTAATGTGATTGTAATGAACGATAAATTACTTGTACTAATTTTGATTTCAATTGTCAACTGTTACTCGGTTAGTGCGCTTGTAAATAAAAGAGGAAAAAGCGAATTCTTCTGAATTCTCTGAAGAACGATATCGGCCTCTTCTCTCGGTTGTACATCGGATGCCAGAACAGATATGGGAATCTAGAGGAATTCTTCCAACACGAAAACCATGCCTGCCTTCCTGCTCTCTCAGATGACGTTGGTATCCCGTTGGGGGTCAAGAGTGATCTTCTTGCCTGTCTTGAAGAGCTCAGTCAGTCCAAGATTGAGACTCCGCCCACGAGCTGCATTGTACTCGACGGAGCAGTTATCGTCCAGATGCTGAAGCCAGCTACAGTCAAAAGCTTCAATGAGTATGCGCAGCAGATCTTCTTGCCCTACATACTGTCGATGTTTCAGCAAGCCACGCGACTCGATCTGGTGTCGGACCGGTACAATGCAGACTCTCTGAAAGGTACTGTAAGAGCCAAGAAAGGGAAAGTGGTCAGAAGACGGGTAGTGGAAACTGGTCCAGCTTCCTCAGAATCGACGACAATAAGACAAATCTGTTCAGTTTCCTGTCCGGTGCCCTCCACGACTTATTCCAGCGTACAGAGAAACAGCTGGTCATTACGGATGGGGATGCTGTCATGAGCAAGCCATTGCTCCTCGATACCGCAGGTCTACCCCATGCAATCAAGAAAAAGCGGACACCCACATGATGCTGCATGCGGCTCACGCTGCTCCCGCTGGCCACAGCAAGATCACTATCCGCACTGTTGAAACAATTTCTCTGGCACACACCCTCAAAGAGAACGATGAAGTGTGGGTATCTTTTGGGACGGGCAAGGCTTTTCTTTTCTTTGCAGCACATGAGATGGCGCTGGTTCTGGGCCCAGAGAAAGCACAAGCCCTGCCAATGTTTCATTCTTTGACAAGGTGTGACACGATCTCCTGCTTTGCCGGACATGGCAAGAGGACGGCATGGGCAGTGTGGACAACTTTTCCTGCGCTTACACAGACCCTCGTTGACCTCTCCACTGCACCAATACACGTTGATGGAAATCACATGCACACCATTGAGAGGTTTGTCATCCTGCTCTATGACAGGACAAGTAACTCAACCGATGTCGACAAGGTACGCTGCTGTGTACCAGGGCGGGCATGTCTGGAGGCAGACTGTGGCTCCTTCACCAGAATTGCCCTCTCCAACTGACTGGGGGTGGATCAAGATCAGCGACCATATGTACGAGCCCCACTGGACAACGCTTCCTGAAGCAACCTTGGATGTGACGTAAACAATATGATTTTTTAATGAAAGATGTTCATCAAGTAACACCCCAAGAAATTTGCATGATGAAACACGCATAACAGGTTTATCGTCAACATAAAGTTGATAACTGGTACAAATTAACTTATTTTTATGGTGGAATAGGATATAATTAGTTTTACTTATATTTAATGAAAGTTTATAAGCACAGAACCATTTATAAACAGCAAGGAGTTCGCGATTAGTCAGAGGCGTAGCGAGGGTTTTTTGGCGCCCGGGGCGAAACTATAAATTTTGCGCCCCCCCGGGCTTTTGCCGTTCTCTTAAGAACTAAAAGTGTAGGCTTACATGCGTGCGTTTTGACGCCATCTTTTCGCGATCAGTATTTGAAAAAAAATGCGGCAAGCAAAAATTTTATTTAAAATACCGTAAAGAACAGAAATAATTTTTTTTTAAATCCACAAAACTCAGTGAGAATAAATGTAATAAATAAATGTCAATAAATGCACACACTGATAAAATTAAATATGGTCCTTAGGCTGTGTGTCATAAACTTGATGATATAAAGGAGGTGTGCTTCACAGGGCACAGACGTTCTAGATAGCAAGAGCAGCTTTCAAAACATTGCCTCTACGTCAACGATGTGAAATGACTGGTGGCTGGAGCATGAAGGGGTCACCAAGTTCCACCTTGCCTGGGCCGGAGATCTGTGCCTAGATTGTGGCTGGTGGGTTTGAAATGAAACTCATGAGTGACATGGCTCTCTCCCTTCCTAAGAACCTAACAAGTTTGATGCTGCAGAAAAACTAAATGAACTGAAGCAGCAGATATACAACTAGACTCTGGACGACATCCTGATGCAAGATGCAAGGAAGGAAACTACTGTTTTTCTTGCATCTTACGCAAACTTTGAGAGAGAGTTAGTCTAGCATGAATATACTGTATCTTCCTCTTCGGCGCCCCCCCAAGATGGCGCCCGGGGCAGCTCGCCCCCCTCCCCCCTAGCTACGCCCCTGCGATTAGTGTCATCATATAAATCCTTTAAGTTTTCACCGGAAGCAAAAAGGTTAGTGTCATCAGCAAATAACACAAACTCAAGACGACGTGAAACCGATTCATCCATATGTTCCTCTCTGGGTCTCTGGATACGCGCCTGATTAAGCAATGTTTTTTTAATAAATTGTAGCAATCAACGAAAATCTTAGAAAGATAACTAATAAAAGAATTGTGCACAAAATCTGCGTAGGTTATTGAGTTTTGTGTCAGCTCTGTGAACGAGCGGGATAAGATAAGATAAGATAAGATAACGTTTATTATAGTGGTTTAGAAGACTTTACGCCTATAGACAACCACTTCGAATTAAAAATAATAATAAATAGAATAAAATAAAATAAATGATAATAATAGATAAATAAACTAATAAAAATAAATAATTGCATAAAAAATCAGTATCCATGCCTGGATAGCGCTACTTTAAAAGATGTGGTAGTCTCAGATGCTACAGTGTCATCGTCCAAGTCATTCCATGTGTTTACCACTCTAGAACTAAAAAAAGCCTTTTTTAAAGTCTTTTCTTGTTTTTTAAAAAGCTTGAATCTATGTCCCCTAGTGCTTTGAATCGGTGGTTGTTCGAAAAACATTGCTGGTGTTAAATCCTCTTTTCCTGTTATTATCTTGTAGGCTTCGATCAAGTCACCCCTACTTCTCCTTTTCTCTAGAGTTGTTAAGCCGCATTGTTTTAATCTTTCTTCGTAAGGTAACTGGCTTAAATGCTTAATCAACTTTGTAGCCCTCCTTTGTACCTTCTCCAACACTACGATGTCCTTTTTTAAAACAGGGCTCCAAGCTTGTACACAATATTCTAGATGTGGTCTTACCAAACATTTGTATAGTCTGATAATTATTTCCTGGTTTCGACTTATTATTGTTCTCTTGACCAATCCTAAGATCTTATTGGCTCGCTTTGCTGCTTCCGCACACTGTCTTGATGGTTTGCCGCTATTGTGTACTACAACTCCCAGATCTCTTTCCTCTTCAGATGTCTTCAACAATATTCCTCCCATCTCATACTGAAACTCTTGATTTCTCTTACCCATGTGCATCACTGAGCATTTATCTACGTTGAACATCATTTGCCAGTCTAGGGACCATTGGTATATTTTTGCAAGATCTTTCCTTAAAATGTCGGCATCCAGCTCACACTCTACTTTCATGGATAACTTTGTGTCATCAGCAAATTTCGAGACCTTTGAACAAGTCGCTAAATCAAGGTCGTTAATGAACAGAACAAATAGTAATGGTCCCAAAACGGATCCTTGCGGTACACCACTTTTTATGCTTTTCCACTCCGAGTATTTCCCTTTAATTCCCACTTTTTGTCTTCTGTCAGCTAGCCATTCTTTGATCCATCCTCGAATATTACCTCCTATTCCAGCCGCTTCTATTTTTCTCATCAACCGTGTATGTGGTACTTTGTCGAAGGCTTTGGCAAAATCCAGATAGACTATGTCTACAGGGGATCCTTTATCTAAGTGGGTATAAATATTTTCAAAACAATCTAGCAAATTTGTTAGACATGATCGCCTTTGTACGAATCCATGTTGGCTGTTTATCAAAATGCTGTGGTGTCTAATGTGATTCATTAATTCGAGCTGAATGATTTTTTCCATGACTTTGCAAATAATACACGTGAGACTTACTGGACGATAGTTACTTGCCTCAGATCTGCTACCTTTTTTAAAGAGTGGTACAATGATTGCATCTTTCCAATCACGAGGAATTTCTCCAGTTTTCAAGGACCTGTTCATTATTTCTGCTAACACATCGCTTATTTCGTGTCTTACTTCTCTTAAAAACATGGGATGTAATGCATCGATACCCGGACTTTTATCTGTTTTTAGGTCCTTTAAGTGTCTTTCAACGTTCTCTTTTGTGATAACCACATCAGTCATTTTCTCGTCTATTTTCCCCTTAAACATGTTCACAGGTTCCGGTATGTTTTCTATGTCTTCTTCAGTAAAAACCGTACAAAAATAATTATTTAACATTTCAGCTACCTCTTCATCGTTTTCAACCACTTCGCCTAACTCATTTTTTAACGGCCCCACTAGGTCTTTTCGTTTTTGCTTACTTCGGACATACGCATAGAAACTTTTGCTGTCATTTTTTATATTATCCGTCAGCTTTTTCTCATAATCAATTATGGCTCTTTTAATGCTTTTTTTTGTCTCATTTCTTTTCTTGACATATTTGTCGCGCAATTGTTGCAGTATTATTTCTTTGCCTGTCTCATTATTACTTGCAGCTGCAATTTCATTTCCATTTCGAAGTGTTTGGAACCTTTTCCATGCTTTGATTTTTGCTCTTCTTATTTTTAAGACTTCCTTTGTTATCCATGGCTGTTTCCTGACAAATTTTTTCTTAATGGGTATGATTTCTTGAATGACCTCCTCCATGCTCTTTTTGAATAACATCCAGCTGTCATTTACATCCACCGATTCAATTTTTCTCATTATATTCATGTCTCTTATTTTGCTTCTTACTTTGTTATAATTTGCTTTAAAAAAATTGTAGCTAATATGAGAATTTATTTTCATGTTACAATCCTGCAGTATTATTTCAAATCTTACAATTTGGTGGTCACTAGAATGAAAAGGCTCTCCTACAGAGATGTTCTCTATAATGTTCTCATCAGAAGTTATTACCAAATCTAATATATTTTTGTTTCTTGTTGGGTTCATGACATGTTGATGTAAAAATTCCCCATTAATACAATCCAAGAATTTATTATCTTGATGTCTTTCTCCTTCCATGTTTATCCAGTTTATATGATAATTGAAATCTCCCATTATCAATACAGATTCCTGGCTAACCCTACCCAATAATTCACACAAACCATTATCCACACTTTCATCTACATTTGGGGGTCTGTAGCAAACACCTATTAGTAAACTGTTTTTAGCTCCATGCTGTATATCACACCAAAGACTTTCTTTAAACTTATCGCTTGATATATCTGTTCTTTCCACTGCCTTTATTTCATTTTTAACATATAAAATTATACCACCTGCACCATGCCCCTTATTATTTTGATTTTGCCTGTCTTTCCTAAACATAGTGTACCCATTAATTGCTAGTTCAATATCTAATATATCTTCCTTTGCCCATGATTCTGTTATACCAATGATGTCAGGTTTTTCTAATTCCACATAAACTTCCAATGCACATCTTTTTTCTTTGCTTACTATACTTCTTACATTGGCATAGAAACATTTCAATATTGTTCTTTTTAGTTTAGTTACACTATTGAAACTCTGCCTATTTATTGCTTTTATTATTGCACCTTCTTGAGCTTTACTATTCTCATATTCCCTGGCACACCCTTCACCTTGTATATCCATTCCCCCGACTGATCATTGTTCTGTTTTTCTTTTGCTTCTATAACAAGTTTCTTGCATTGTTCTCTCTCTATTCTAGTCATATCGTGGGTCACAGAGACCCTTCTAAACTTTTCCTCTGCATTCTTGAGTTTAAAAAGTGACTCTAATATCAAATTTTTCTTTGTTGCTTCCTTCAGTTCAACAAGTAGAGGTCTGTCTTTTTCAGATTCCCTGCCAAGTCTGATCACTTTTTTTATATCTAAACTTTCACAAGATACTTCAAGTACTTTAAATAGTGACAACACAGATTTTCTATCTTCGGTTCTTTTCTGATCTTCTTTATCTGCAGCACTCTCTGCCATCCTATGAATTATAATGTTGTTCCTTCTAAGTTCATGCTGGTCTGTATTTTTTATCTTATTTTCCACTTTATTTACTTTTTCTTTTATAGCCTTTATTTCTTTTTTGGTCCATTCCTCTTCTTGGATTGAAACGTTAGTTTCCCTGGTCCCATTATTGTTGGCTGCTGATGATTTGGAAACAAGCAACTCAGCAAACTTTTCTTCAATCTTTTGATATGCTTTCTTTTCACATACCTCCAGCTGTTTTTCAACGAGTTTTTTCCCTTCCTCTGCCTTTTCTGCAGATGTCTTTAATAGCAATTTCTCGACCTCTTTCTCCAACTTGTCAATTCTCAAACAATTGTTGCATACGGAATCTATGAAGTTTTCACCGCTTCCATACATACTACAGTTAATGCACTTAACCATTTCCTTGCTTTTGAGAACCATATTTGTAAGATAAATGCAAAATAAAACTTCCACTACTCAAAATAAGATAAGAAAAAGTATATTGACTTATCTTTCCGAATAGAAAACCTCTGAGCGATAATATGTGAGAGACCGCACGCCGCTTGCCAACAACAAGATGTGTTGTTTTGCCAACTAAACATTTTAACAAATTTTGATTTTTTTTAATTTTCAGCCAATTAAAAATTAAACTTTAAAAAAAAGTTCACTATTTATGAAAAACTACTTTTAGTTTTTGGCGGGGACAGCACTTTATTACTCTGTTTTTATTTTCTTTTGCTATTTATTTGTAACTTATATAACATATAACAATACTAGGAAGAGACCAGATTTTGATACAATTTTTTGGTTTAGTTTAAACTTAGCTTATTCTTATGGCGACGGTGAAAATAACATCATTTTTTGATTTGCCACAAGATGTGATGTTTCAGGTTTTTAGTTATCTCGATTATCAGGATTTAGCAAGGTGGGATGATTTAGTTATTTTCGTTGTTATAATCATTATTGACATTATTATGATTATTTAAATAATGGTTGTAAATTGAAAGTTGATAAGTTTTAATTTTTAATAAGTCAAAAACACTTGATAACAACTGAAATTTAGGTCTATTTTATGATGCAGAACCACTCTTGTGTGCAAGACTTTCAGCGAATATTCTAACTATCAGCCATTCTGGAAAGCTCAATTTAAAAAGTATTGGGATGAAAATCGGTAATTTTAAGAACCATTTATTAAAATAATTGGCCGATTTAATTGAAATATGTGATGGAATGAACAATGGCATTGTTATTTTATTACACTATCATAATTATACTTATTATAGTTAATAAGTATAATTAATACTACTCGGATTGTGCGGCTTCCTGCCTTCAATACACGTTAAACTAACCTTTTTTGAATAAAGTCACAACAGCATAAAGAAACGGACAAGATTTTTACACTTGTTACACAGTTATTTTGAATTGTTTTGTTGTCAAATCATGAGTTAAAAGAAAAACTTTTAACTAGAAATATTTGCCAATTTGCAAAGTTTATTACTTTGCAAACATTTTTCCAGGTGTTGGAAGGAAGCTGATATATATTTTGCTTAAGTTTTCAAACATATTATTTTTTTTACTGGACGATTTGTTAATCATCTAAAGAGTCCCTGAGAAACATACAACATGGCAAGAAATGTTTAAAGAAGAGTATGCAGACAAGGGGAAATACATCAAATTTTACAAGAAAGTTTCTGGTGCCTGGGCAACCATCAAGAGAGTCTTAGGAGAAATAAATAGGGACTATCTAAAAACCCTTGGAGGTAATAGAGTTTTTTGAATTAATAAATTTAATTAAATTGCTCAGGAGTAATCAGCTTGTAAGTAAAAAAAGATGGTTTAGTAAAAGACTTTTAGCGCGGCACCCTCAAGAGGAAAAGACACTTTGGTTCGGAACAGAATTTTTTAAATCGGTATCTGGGCTATAGTAACTTTTCCCGATCAACGGACAGACTCGATAAACAAACGCTTTTGCTCTTTCTTGAGGGTATCCGCTTTTCAGGATTTTATTGTATTTTATTTAGCAACTAGGCTGTTCTTGGAGGCCCATGGCGCCCGTTTTTAGGCCGAAAAAATTTAGTAACGGTTTCAATAGTGCTAAAAATAACATGTTGTGATGCTAAGCACAAATTATAAGACTACTCTTATAATATAAAAGATTTAATCTAGTGTCAATGACCATATCTTTTCAAATCCTTTATTGCTTTTAGATAGCGTTTCAGAGAAACAACTTGCTGATCTCGAAACAATGTATGGGGTTGAGTTGCCCAGTGACTTGAGGTGTATCTATAGATTCCATGATGGTCAGGAAAGATATGAAGCAATTGACAGCATGTATCTTGGGTAACTTTAGTTAACTTCCAATTATTGATTAGAATACTAGTTAAATGATAATTATGTTCATACATTGTTAGCAGTGTATGAATCATTGATCAACCAGTGCTGTTTTAATAAAAGTTGACTATCTGGCATTGCATTTGCATAAACTTTTTAAATTCCTTATATTAACTTCACTGCCAGTCTTGCTTGATTGCTTGAATGTTTGCAAACCTTGAAAGTGAAAATTAACTATCTATTATCTATCCCATCATCCAATAGAGGTGAAATTTGAAATATAGGCTTGGTCTACATGACAATGCATTTTATTAAAGTTTAAAACAATTTTGAAAGTTTTTTTTTTTATTAAAAATAATTATTATTTATGTTTTAAAACAAATAGTAGATTAACTATTGTGCACCTGCAGTCTACTGCTAAATAGGTATGTCATAAGTTGTAAGTGCTGAAAATCAGTTTCACATACTTTAATGAACTTAAATTTTTTGATTTTTTGTTTGTTTGCAGACTTTTTGGTACTATCAAATTCTATGATTATTACAGAGATGAAATTATGTTCCCACTTTCTCATATTTTTTCTCCCAGGGAATCGGTAAGGTTTTATTAATAACTATTATTAATATTATAAAACTAATAATTATAAAAGTTATGCAGTATTTCTAATTATGGATGTGCTACAAGGTATATATATATATATATATATATATATTTATACACTAGACTTCGACATTACGCTGATTTTCGGGTCCAATGCCAAATACGTGCTATATTCAATCCGCGTTATATTGAATCACAAGACATAGTGTTCATTTTTTTGGATCCATCGTTCAATCTGCATTATAACCGAATCCTCGCTTTATCCACATGCACAATATCGAGGGTCCAGTGTACTAGCGGGGTTGCTTGGTGTTTTTCTATTGTTTTTCTTTCCGGCTTTTTCTCTTTATTGCTCACGTTTCCTTCCTTGCTTACTCTTCCGCTGTCACTCACTCTTCTGCTTCCTCTCCATTTCCCGTTCGCTTTTCTGCTCCCGCTCTCTCTCCCATTCCCGTCCTGTCGTTCCCCCTCGCTCTTCCACTTGCTTTCCCAATCTCACTCGATCTTCTGCTCGTTCTCCTGCTGGTTTTCCTGCTCCCGCTCTTTTTCTTTCTTCCACTACCTCCTAACTTCTTTTGCCTATAAAACGTAAAATAGATTTGGTAAAATTTGCTTGACATCGTCAAACTGTGTTACGTACAGTGACGCATCCAGAAATTTTTTCGGGGGGGGGGGGGAACTGATTAGTAAGGAGTTTTCTGAAAAATTTACCACCCACAAAAGTCAAGGCTTAACAACAGTTTCAGTAATAATTAGTAATAACAAATCATGAAACATTTAAATTGAAACAGTAAATTACAATATCAAATTCAACAACGTTTTTTCCGTGAAAAATTGTGAAGGTCATGATTGATGGTCATCTGGGCAAGCCCATTCAGTCTTGTCTGGCCCATTGAGCTGCGTAGATAAGATTTGAGTCTGCGCTGAGTTGAGAAGGATCTCTCGGCTGTTGCGGAAAAAGGGCAACGTGATGAAAAGTTTTAGCAGAGTATTTATCTGCGGATATATGGAATCCTCACAATGTTGCCGAACATCCACTGCGGTATGTGGCCGCTCTGCCAATGGGACATTCAACCATTTGGCTTTCCAGCGCGACTTTATATATGACTAGCCTGAACTGGTTCAGCCAATAAGAAAGTGTGGCCCATAAACACAAAAGAAATTAGGTAATAATTGAGTTGTGCAGAGCACATAAAATATTAGAGAAATAATTAAGAATATACATCGAAGAAAAAATTGAAAAACAACCCAAATACACCGGCACCCTCGTCACTTCGAAATCAACTTTGGCAAGTTTTTTTTTTTGGGGGGGGGGGGGGCATTTCTCCTGTGCCCCCTGGCTGTGACACTGGTTACGTAAAGTAAATTTGAATTTTGTTACTCAATAACCCTTGATGTTCGTAAATAGGCACTTTTGGCCTGGAAAGTTTTTCGGTCATAAAAATTTTTAAAAAATTAAAAAATACCCTATGACCTTGTACTCTTTGAGCTATGCCTTCATGACAAATTTCGTTAAAATTTGTCTAACGGTTTGGATTTCTATAGTTGTTCTTAGTTGCTCTTTCTGTGTTTTTTCATGGAAGCAAACCACAATATTACCAATATGCGCCTGGGTGGTCTAGCTTTTATTAGAATTATCGGCGAAAAGGCCGATTCCAATTATTGGGGGAAAAAGAAATACCGATAACAAGCTGATAATCAGTGCACCTGTAATCTACATACATAATTTCCTATGTATGTGTGTGTGTGTGTGTGTGTCTGTGTGTGTGTATATATATGTTAGCAATTTTGCATAACACGGCGGCCACGTTGGTCAGCAGTCAGCAGTTGCTAAAATTAGTGCGCGCAGGTGTGTAATAAAAGTTATTACTCAATTATACACTGTCAGTCCTAAAGAAAAAAAGGTGGTGCTGCAATTGCAAAATAATATAGAATGGTATTTTAAAAAGTCTGTCATTTTTGATGGGATATTTCTAGCATATATATATATATATATATATTTATAGTGTTATTGTAGAAAATTTAGACTACAGATACACCGGGCGGCTTGCTGCTAACAGACCCCTCTTATTTTTTTATATTATTAAAAATTATATATTAATTATTAGCATCAAAGGCTGGACCTCAGCTGGGGTGTAAAAGTCATTGGAAGTGATCAATTTTCAGTGTATTGCCTTTTACAAGATAATGAAAAAGTGAGAGCAGGAACTCTGGTCACCAAGTGCCCTCCTAAAGTTAATTCATATCATATTTTAGGTTAATTTAATTTAATTTAATTTATTAATTATTTTGTTTTTGAAATTAGTTTTAGTTTATGTTATGTTAACTAGTTTTTCTGACCTGGAAAATACATTTTGTTTTGTTAACTGTGAAATTCATTTATTTCTAATTACTTCTTATTATCTCCTCATCCAGCAAACAGTTACCTGGAATACTTTCTCGATTATGCCGATAGACTGGAGCGGAACTACTTTCCTGTTGTAGAAGACAGAATTTTTAGGTGGTTTAATTTTTTATGAAAGCTGTCAAAATTGGTATGTGGATGTGTATTTGGTTATTTCTGATTAAAAATTATTACTAACTATTTGTTCTCAAGACTTCAGTCTTGAACTTAAGTTTGTTCTTAAAGTCTTGGTCTTGATCTTGACCTTGAACATAAGATTTTGGTGTGTCACGCAAAAGTCATAATGGTCTTAATTTTCAAACAAAAAACTAAATTTTCAAAATAATTTTAGCAAATAAATATATAGTTGATAAAACTTTTATTTGCCTCCTATGAAAAGTTGTCATATCAATGATCTGAAAATTCAAAAAATTAACTGGAACAAAAATATCTTAAACTAGCAGTGCCCGTAGCGGCTTCGCTCGCATGAAATTAGAGAGTTTGAACCGTGCATCCATAGTAGAGATCAATTTTTTAGGTCTCGGCTCGGCCCGTCGACAACTTAGCCCAGCCCGTTTTAAAAACCCAAACTCCTGGCCCGGCACAGCCCGTCTGAATTAGGCCCGGCCCATTCTTACAGGCTTAGAAGTTCTATATACTTGATGAAAAACTTCGGCCCGTCCCACCTTGACTTCAGGTTTGGCCCGGCCCAACTGAACACCCTAAAATCACTAAAATATCTATATACTTGGTGAAAAACCTCGGCCCGTTCCACTTTGATTTAAGGTTTGGCCTGGCCCGTGTGAAGACTCTAAAATAACGGCTTGGCCCGACCGGGGATAAACTGAACTTAGCTACTTTTAACCGGCACAAAACTTC
The DNA here is from genome assembly GCA_963978895.1 of Erpobdella octoculata. Classification (NCBI taxonomy): domain Eukaryota; kingdom Metazoa; phylum Annelida; class Clitellata; order Hirudinida; family Erpobdellidae; genus Erpobdella; species Erpobdella octoculata. The sequence continues at coordinate 14,348,581 of OZ022242.1, forward strand.
AAAATACTAATTTTTACATTTGTAGCACTTACAGTTTTTGAGTAGCAGTTATTTTGAAATCAAATAACCCTTTTTTCCACCCCACATTTGATGTCCTGGAAACCAAATTTTTAAAAAAATGTTGAAACACTTATATCATAATTTTTTGAGTAAATACTAAATACTAATTTTGACATCTGTAGCATTCACAGTTTTTGAGTAGCAGTTACTTTAAAAACCAAAGAAAACCTTTTTCCACCCCACATTTGAGGTCCTGAAAACCAAAATTTCAAAAAATGGTGAAACACATATATCCTTATTTTTAGAGTAGAAACTAAATACTAATTTTTACTTTTGTAGCATTAACAGTTTTTGAGTAGAAGCTACTTAAAAAACCAAATAACCCAATTTTCCAACCCACATTTTTGGTCCGGGAAACCAAATTTGTAAAAAATGGTGAAACACGTATATCTTTATTTTTAGAAAAGAAACTAAATAATAATTTGTACATCTGTGGTATTTACTGTTTTTGAGTAGCAGTTACTATAAAAGACAATTAGCCCTATTTTCCACCCCACATTTGAAGTCCTGGAAACCAAATTTTCAAAAAATGCTAAAACACGTATTTCATTATTTTTGGAATAGAAACTAAATACTAATTTTTACTCCTGTAGCATTAACAGTTTTTGAGTAGAAGCTACTTTAAAAACCAAATAACCCAATTTTCCAACCCACATTTGAGGTCCGGGAAACCGAATTTTCAAAAAATGGTGAAACACGTATCTTTTTATTTTTCAAAAAGAATCTATATACCAAATTTCAAAAAAAAATTTTAGAAAAAATTTTTAGAAAAAAGTTTGTTTTCCAGTTTTTTCCCCTCAGGAGCAAAATTTTCAAAAATCCTTTCTTAGCGGATGTTTACGCTATAAAAGTAATATAAGTTCCAAATTTCACGTTCCTAGGATGAGGCGTTTGAGCTCGGCGTTGATTATCAGTCAGGACATGTTCTTTTATATATATAGATAATTGTTACATAGCTAAATTGATAGTGTATTGATCTTTTTATGTTTAAGTTTAATGTTATTTGGAAGATTTTTCATTTTTTGCAAGTAGCAATAGCTAACATGATTGAGTTTTTTTTTCAAAGATTTTTCAAAGATCCTTCATCCATTGCAATCAGTCATGATGTGAAAGTTGAAGTGTCAGTTGCCTTCATACCTGAATATTCGAACCTACAATTCGTGCATGCCTATCTTGTCCAGTAATTAATTTTTTCAATTTTTTATACAATTTTAAAAGTGAATTAAATTAAGAATTAAAGAAAAGGCATATATGCTAATAAATGGAAATTTATATATGTTTTATATTCTAGTAATTGAAAATTTTTCAAAGTTTTTTTTAGTGTTTTAGACAAAGTTATGTAGTTGTTTTATTTTCATTTTTGTTAGAATGTATTTTCTTTTTTCTTATTTAGATTTTCTATGGATGAAACAGTGCCTCATAGGATGTCGTGTCAACTTAAAGCAAGACATTGGGAAATATTAGAGAATGGAAAGAAGTCAGTTGTTGATGGTGAAGGAGTTATTGGTTAGTTAGTGCACCTTTTATGTCACCCATTATATTATTTATGCAAATAATTTAACTTGAATAATATATTTAATTTAAGTTTTCTAATTTGATGCATCAGAATTTATAATTTGGTCATGCACATCTTCATTCTAAACATTGTTATTTGCTGTATTTTTAAAGAATTGAAATGAGTTTTGTTTTTTTAGATTACATGAAAAACTTTTCAATATCTGTTTACAGATTTTTTTCATTATAACTCACTCATTCTTTGATCTTTTTTTTATCAGGGAAGATATTCTGCAAAATATCTATATTTTGTTGTTAAAAAAAATATATTTTAGTTAATTTATTTTGTCTGTGTTCATATTTTCCAAAGTTTTAGTTGAAACCTATGAAGTTTTTGTTTAATTGGATTGACGGTCATTTTTCCGCTTGTCCTTACCAGCGAAACTATTCCTATCTGAACCTCCATGTAGTTTTCATTAAATTTGTGTTTTTATTTATTTCTGTTTAAACATTTCCACATTCTTTTAAAGGTCTCTTTCCGTTCTTCAAACCCGGCACAAAATTCTCATACATCAGCGGTACCAACTTTAAAGCAACATCAGGATCGATGAAAGGACATTATATTGTTCGTAATCTCAAAACAGGTACTTAAGAATCCTTTTTTATTTCGATTTAAATTACTAGGCTGGTTGTTGACTTTTTTATTTTTTTTCAGATGAAGAATATCAGGTCACAATCCCAGAGTTTCACATGGTTGTTGAAGATATTGTTGAGCTCGCTAATTTACCATGATTCAACTATCAGCAGCATTGATCAAATAGATTTGTTCAATTCTCTATTTCATGCACATTTGCTTTTTTTGTTTTTTTTTATTTATCAGCTTACCTTGGTAAAAAATCTTTAATTGAAGATGCTTCACCTTATCTTAGCATTATGTCATCTTGTCAAGCAATGTCAAAAGAATCTTGCAGATTTGTTTTTAAATTTTTATTTCTATTTTTTTTCGTTGTGTACAATTTAATCTCATTTTATTACAAAACTGCGAGTAGAAAGTTTTATCATTTCAGGAATGTCCATAATTTTTTTTAAATATGTTTCTGTTATATAGCACTATAATTTGAATGCATGCAGTTCTGATGGGATTTTATTTTTAATTTGTTAATTTCATGACACTGGCTGGTAATATATTCAAGATCATATGTTTGAAAAGCTCTTTGTGTTTGCTCTTTAATATTTCTGTTTAACTTAAATGTAATTTTCTTCAGCTATCTAGTATGAGGTCTGACCAGGTTCATTACCTTAATATTCATATTGGTTAGGGTAGCGTGTTTCTGTTACAACACCTAATAAAACATTACATATTTTAACATGGTTTAAAATGGTTTAGAAGACCAAAACCTTGCATGAAGGCCACTAAAAAATAGAAGTTAAAAATTGAAATCCAATTCGTCCAAGCATTGTTTTGAAGGTGTTGATTGATTCCACAGAGCTGCTTCTTTACTCAGCTGGATCCAGGCATTCTGAAAAATATGTGCTTGAATGTTCCATCTAACTGTTTGAAGTAGTCTTACACTATTTGTTTTCTGGAAGTTCCTTGAAGCTGATTTATTTTTTTAAGTAAAATGTTCGATTCTAACAGTTAGAACTTCAAAATTTGTATCCTGGATCAGGTCATGGAAACTGAACTTGTGTACAAAACTTGGGAAAGTTTAAATAATGGGAAGAGGTTGAAGTTGAATAAATATGTCTTGACGGTGACGGTACACACGTAGTGAGCTAAATAAAGCACTAAAAAACTTATTAAAACTGCGAAACTCGTTTGACGCTGCTTTTTCAAAACATCCAAAATCAGAACTGTCAACTATCGAAGATGCATCAGGTGGTACAAGTTTATCTGAAATTGCAAGTTGCCTCGGTTACTCAAAATAACTTAGTTTCTTTTGAGATGTCATGTACAGCAATAAAATTGACTTTCTTATTCTGGTACGGTTTACTATGTTGATCGGCCTAGTCTGAATCACTTCGTATCACATTCACAGCTAGCACTTAACAAGAGCCATTTTGTGTATTTTATATTTTATACCGTTCCAAAAACATATGTTTTGAATAATAAACGCCAACATAAAAAAATTTCGTCGGTCTGTATCTGTAAGACCTTTGATACGTGCATCTGCTTGCCTGGAAAATAAAGACATAAAATAGGGAGGAGGGGGAAATTTCTCTGCCACTCGTCTCCTACGCGTTTCAAGTTATCCAATTTGCTTGTAATTTTCCATAACAAAAACGAGTCGTCATCTGCTTCCTCGTCTGTTTTCATCTGAAGGGAGGTGCTAACTCCCGTACGTATGGTATCCTGCCTGTATTGGTGTTTTTGTAACTGCAACATGATGTTTTTGTATCCGTTGTCTTCGTTTGCTGATGAATCAAACCATGACACTGCTGCGGAAACTGAAACTTTGCTCTAAGGTGATTGCGAGATGTTTTGGTCAGCTGAATCACCAGTGATGCTGACGAGCTTGACGTGATCGACAATACACGTTATTTATGCTGGTGCAAGCACCGGCGATGAGTCAGTTAGTGCTTTTCGTCATGGTCTTTTGCTAGTAGATTTTTAATTCGTTAACAAATACAGTTTTGGCAATTATAAATTTCTGTCTTTCGCTTTTGATCAGATGTATTGAAGACAAACAGTCTGTGCATCCCGGTGTCTCAGCTTCCGGGACGATCTCATCTTCGTTCAGCCTCTTCCGGTGAGCTTCTTGTTCTATCATGCAGAACCACGACGTTCGGACCGAGGACATTTGTAGTCGCCTGCCCAGTTACGTGGAACAACCTGCCGGAGGTACTTACCGACCCTGTAAATGCATACAGCCTTTCTGTTTTTAAGAAGAAGCTCAAGACCTTTTTGTTCTCTCGAATGCTAAATAGAATTTGACTTTTTAAATTTTGACATTAGATTCATTTGTTTTTCATTTTGGCGCTGTTTGCCCCGTGCTCTGAGAAAATTTATTTTTAGAGAACACGTTAATAGCATAATAATAAAATAATAATCTGAAATTATTTGGGTTTTTCATATGAATAATTGGCAAAATTACTTTTTCAATAGTTGTTCATCAGAGAACAGATTGAATGGTTCAATCCTTTTGTGATTTTATAGATATTTCAAACCAACATTGGACTATGTTTCGGATAGAATGACTGAAAAACCAAAAATTCTGACATTTTCATTTAAAAATGGCTTATTTATTTATTTATTTATTTATTGGTACACGAACAGAGGGACCCAAAGGGCCACTAATACTGTTCGGACAGAACACAATAAAAACTAAAGAAAAACAAAACAAAATAAACCGTCTGATGTGAGGCGACGAGCCAGGCAAAAGTAGAACAGAAGAGTTGTGTTCAAAATATAAACTATATGACTATATATGAATATTAACTAATACATAATAGATGGATTAGTAACAACAAGGTAATCAGATAAATATTTGTATTTAGATCTAGGTACCAGATAGATACTAGTTTTTAAATGAGGATGTGAGGCGACGAGCCAGGCAAAAGTAGAACAGAAGAGTTGTGTTCAAAATATAAACTATATGACTATATATGAATATTAACTAATACATAATAGATGGATTAGTAACAACAAGGTAATCAGATAAATATTTGTATTTAGATCTAGGTACCAGATAGATACTAGTTTTTAAATGAGGATGTCACAGAAGGAGTAATAATAGAGCAATCAAATATCTATTTATATGTGAGAAAGTTTGATAGGTTGGCTTCCGCTACGAGACATTTAAACCTACTGAGAGTGGTTGAACTGACAATATCGCTAGGCAATTGGTTCCATATATTAATAATACGATTAGTATAGAAAAATTTGGTAACATCAACTCTATTAAAGACAGATTTTAGCTTGAACTGGTGACCCCTAGTGGAATGATACATGGAGAACTGAAAACTATGTTTTAAGTCGGAATCAATAAAACCGTTCAAAAAGCTGTAGCACAAACAAAGATCACTGATGAGTCTTCGGTGTTCAAGTGATGGGAGATTGAGAGTTTTGAGACTCACCGCATACGGAAGGTTCTTGAGAGCCGGGATCGCCTTGGTAAATCTTTTTTGAATTCTTTCGATATCGTCAATAAGATATCGGTGATGAGGATTCCACACCTGCAAGCAATACTCCAGAAGAGGTCGAACATATGTGCAAAAGGCTTGCTTAAGCAAATCTGGATCTTTAGATGTAAATGATTTAATGATGAGACGCGATCTCACAGACGCAACATGAACGATATTTGCCACGTGATATTTGAAACTCAGGCTAGCATCCACAATCACTCCTAGGTCTCTGATATGATCAACGTTCTTTAGTTGGTAAGAGTCAATGGTGTAGATGGGAGATTTAAGTTTTGCACCTGCGGGACCAAAAATAGAGAGAACAAGACATTTTTCCTGTGCCAAGTTCAACTGCCAGTCTTTGCTCCATACCAGCAAGTGGTCAATTGCCTTCTGTAAGTTGTTGGCATTAGGCTGGACAGGTGCATACAGTTTGATGTCATCGGCAAATGGTTTGACTGAGATCGATCCCAACTCCACACTATCTGTAACATCGTTAATATAGATCAGGAACAGAGTTGGACCGAGAACACTGCCTTGCGGAACCCCGCTTGTAACAGCTCTTGGCTCAGAGCTCTTGGCTTTGTCTAACTAGCACACAATTTTGTTTACTTTGTTAAAACTCTAAATTTTTGAATTTTAAGTAAAACTATTCTGCTTTTTGAACTCAAACATGATTTTAGTGTTTTAAATACTTTTGTTGTTTGATATTTTAAAAAATTGATTTTAAAATTAAGCTGAAAAAATTCCAAAAAACCTCCCTGAAAAAATCATAGTTGCTCCACTGGCTGTTAATGTGACTGACTCAAGTCGAAATAAATATGACTGAAGTCGGTACATAAGTCGCATCAATATGACTTGAACTCCGACTTGAACAAATATGAATGACGTTGACACCTTGTTGACGGCAACTCCAAGGCTAAATACGATGATTGTCATCTGTTGCAGAGATGATGCCGTTCTAGTTATGGCGAAATTTTGTGAATTGATGGATACGTCAAAGATAGAGGCGTGAACAGAACCGAAGGTGCCCGAGCCATATCCGGGGCTCGGTGAGCCCCCTCCCTAAGGAAATTTTGGAAATAACTTGTGTGAAATATTGAAAAAATACAATTGGTTAATTTTACATGTTTTACATGTTCAAAAATGACTAAATTTTGGTGAAATTGTTGTCTTTTCTTTTGCTTTTTGGCGCCCCCAAAGCCTGGCACCCGGGGGCAGATGCCCCTCTCTGCGCTCTTATTGCTACGCCACTGTTGTCTAGTATATTTTTTTAAGTTAGAAAGACAATTTGTTAATTTTCCGGGACGAGTTTGTTAAAGCATTGCGTGCTTCATAAACGAATGCCGTCGAAGAACAGAAGAGTTTGGCGAAACAACACTCTTTTTTCTTTTAAGCTGAACTACGTTTTCTACTTAGCTGCTCGCATTTCTCGTTTCTCAGGCGATTTTTCTGGTCAAAATCTTTTTTTTTGTTTTTCGTTTTGGAAGTTGCTGCTGTTGTTTTTCAAGGCAAACATGCTTCAGAGTAGTAAAAACATTCTTTTCATTACCACCTGGTTTTCGCTTTCACTCATGCATAATTATTTCATTTATACCGCGGACCTACTTTTGATATACTTTTATATAAACTAAAAAAATCTGCAATCTTCTGAAAGACACTGCAATAATTAATAATAATAATAGTGCTGTCATGGTTGTAGTATAATCTATAACAGAATTTAGATTATAATGTCATTACGTCCATGCCTCCATTACGCGGGCGATCTTCCCGTCCCCCAAGGGTCCTCGGACGGTGGATATGAAACGGCAGAAAAATTAGAAACCATACCTTAAGAGCACCCCTGCTCATCTATCAACGTGTCTGTTTCAGACAAGCTTATTTATAATGCAAGGAGAGATTTTCTCGTTGTTTTCGTTGTCCCTGCTGTTTTTGACATGAATGAAGATGCGCCAGTATGAATTGTAAATCTTCAACAACACCGAAAATCTTCAAATATTTTCAAAATATTCACATGCACAAAAATACATCATTGATTTGATGGCATTCAGAAGACTTTGAAATTTACAAGTTTATTAAACAAAATTATTTAATATATATGTGTATATACTCTGTCAGTTGAACGCACAGACTAGCAACTTTGACTGACAACGTTTTACTGAAATTGAGACGTTCAAGTGTTCAAAACTTTTGAGGAATAAAATAATTGAAATCAATGCGAACGAGGAGGAAAATAAACCAAAAAAATCAAACTGCCAAGATAAATCTGTTCGACACGGAATCCTACTGACGAACTTCTGATATATTCAAACACAGTTTCGATTACAATTCAAAGACTGACAATGACGACTTGAAGACGGGATGTTTGTGACGGAAAGAAACGCGGCTGCTGCGGCGGAAAAGAAGCCGACGAGCGATAAGACGGAAGTTGTGGCCGTTAAGAAACAGTTGAAGATCTGGACGATCCAGAAGAGGTTTGAGTAAGGTTGATAGCGGCGAGGAGACGCATTGCTCGTCAGGCCACTGCTTCTCATGTTAACGTAGCGACGTCTGCTCTGCTCTCTAAATAACTCTCTATTCCCAGACATGATGGGACGGACTGGTGTGGAAATTCGGGTGGTTGTCGTTACTGAAATGTTTTGAATAGTTAGCAATTAAACTAAAAAATATCTGGGGACCGAGGTGGACATGGCTCCAATTTTGGTAACCCAACCCAGCCCAACCCACCACTTTCTTAACCCAACCCAGCCCACTTGAAACTTTAAATTTTATGACCCAACCCAACCTAACTCACAATTAAATTTTTTTTTAATTAAATTTTTTTTATAGTTTTTTTAACCCAATCCAATCCAACCCAACCACGCATATGTCAAAAAATTGATCCCAACCCGACCCGACCCAGCCCATGCCCACCTCTGATCTGTGACATATTCTTATAGAAACGATTATATATAGAGGAATTAGTAAAAAGATAGAAAAACCTCTACAAACCCCGGGCAACGCCGGGTAAACCAGTTAGTTAGTTTATAAAAACAAAAAATTTAGTAGTTTCAGTCCAATGTTATTGAGTCATAATGTTATAAAAAATGATTATAGGATTGTGGTTAGGGCTATCCTATTTATGTACTTACTGGAACCAAAAGAAAACAAGCAGGATAAGCCAAAAAAGTAAGGAAAGTTGTTGAAGGCTTTAATGGTTTTGTGTTTTGATTTGAAGTTTGGAAATTTGTACATGTGACATTTTTCTAAAAAGTTGTTTTAGAACTGGAACGGCGATGCTTATTTGCAAAGAAATTCATTTTTAAATTAAATATTTTAAATTTGGTAATAATAGTAATAATATATTTGTACACCATACAATAATTCAAAAAGATTTATTTCAATAATTACTAATGCAATGAGAAATATATTTTATTAGTAGGTAATATGAATACAAGTGTAAAATTTAGACATGCGAAGTTAACCGAGTTAAAAAAATAGAGACTGGGTGAGCACGCAATTATTTATCTCCATACCAACATTAAGAATCAAAGAAAAAATTATTTGTAGCGGATTAAATAAAAAAGAAAATTGAAGCTAACAAATTAAAAAATAACATGGCAAAACTTAAATTAACAAGAAGCTTACTAATGTGGCAAAAAATGTTGAAAGGAAATAAATGCCACAACGTTTCATGTTACAGTGACGACGAAAAGAAACGAGGAAAAGCATAAAACATTTAAAGTATCAACATGATATAAATAAATTTATAAATAAATAAAAAATATTGTAAATTCATTATTTAAATTAGAATAAAAAATTGAACATAATTAACAATTATGAAGAGCACATTTATTACGTAGCATAAACAATTATAACACACTAAAACATGTAAAATAAAAGAAATAAAGAAAGAATTAACCCTCAATAAGATCGACTTCTTCCCTCTCGATGGCCACATTGTTCTCAGCGACCAGAGCGTAAGTTCGGTAGACGCACGGCCTGATGTAGCGGACAAACAATTCCACTCTTGAGAGAATTGCTGACTGCTCCTGTTGTGTGTTGATAATGATATCAGGTTGTGTGTTGATAATGATATCAGGTTGTGTGTTGATAATGATATCAGGTTGTGTGCTGATAATGATATCAGGTTGTGGTTAAACTTGTATTGGATTATGATGGTGATAAAAAACCAACTGGTTGTAATGTTTTTGTGTGTGTGATAACAATTGGGATATCAACTCGCGATGATTATTCAAGACCAGATGAACACATTCAAAAACCATAGACTACTAATTCTATAAAGTCCTTTGTCTGCAAAGATTGATGTGTTCCTCTTTGAATGCAAAATTTAAAGCAATTAATTATTATAAAAATATTTTTTTCCGGAAATCTTTATAATCTCTTCATGACTCTGGTTTGCAGTTTCCTTGATGATGATGATGATTATGATGATGGTGGTGGTAGTGGTGGTAGTGATGATGATGATGATAATGATGACTAGAAAGATAAAAGTTTCAGTTTTTGAAATCAATGCAAACAGAAGCTTCAGAAATATCTGCCACATTTCCGTTTCTGATATAACATCTGGAGGGATGAAGAAAATTTGCCTTCGGCTTTTCACTCCCGAATAGTTTTTAACTGCCCTATGAGTTTTTGTCCCATGGGCTTAATTTTTAGAGGTGGAAATCAAAAGCATAAAACCGAGTAACAACGTTTCCAGAGACAAAAAATGGAATATTTCTTACAGGGGCTCAATTCTCCGGAACAAAAAGACGTGGAAAATGGAGCAAACTATCCATGAGACACAATTTTGGGAATAAAAAACAGATGTGAATTTTTCCAGCGGTGGAGAAAACTAAGAACAAAATATTACGGAGGCAAACGTTTTCAGGTGTGAAAAAAACGACACAAAAAGACGGGTTGCAAAAAACTGTGGGAGTGAACATCCCCGTAATACATGTGGCTGGCAGCAAAACAAACAAGATCACATGATTAAGCGCTGGTTTTAGTGCACGCGTAATACTGGCGGTGTTAATAATATAGTTTCAATGCTGTAATATTAAATTTTCTTTAATCTTAGTTATCAAAAATTAATAATTTTGCCGGATGACTTAGGGGCCAAATGGGATATCTACGACTAGATTAGTATGAATGTTGCCGTGATCGCACGTATTAAAATAATATGTAATAATATAGATGTAAACAACTCTTTTTTTGGTGCTAGAAGAAGCACGTTTTTCTCAAATTACATTTTGGAAATCCTAATCGCTTAAGAAAGAGGGATTTTAAGTAAGTCTGGTCCATTGTTTGCGGCCGCCCAATTAAACGATTCTAATCCATGTTGATTCACGGGACCAGTAGTACTTTTCTATCTAATTCATAGAAATTCAATACAAACAAGAGGCAAACAATCAAATCAAGGTACAAGTACACAATGAAAGCAGAATTAAAAAACTAACTCAGTTTGAGTTTAAAGGTTCAAGATGAGAAATTCAAATTAAATTTTAAAAGCTTAGTTGTTAAGAATTGGACGTGTTGCTGACGGAGTTGAATGGTGAAAAATGTGAACACGTTGATCAGCATCTGTGCAAATAAATAAACAAAACAAAAACAAAAAAAACAAAATAAATAAATAAACAAAACAAAAACAAAAAAACAAAATAAATAAACAAACAAACATACATGCAAACGAACAAACGAACATAAATAAAAAGCACAGAGAATAAAAAGAAATCAAATTAAGAATCTTAATGAGCAGACGTCGTTTTTGTTCTCCTTTCGTTATTTCACTCCTAATAAACTTATTTTCCTGCCACAAATCTTCTCCACGTGACCCACTGATTTGCAGGTAATGCAGATAAAAATGGCCTCCAAGCGCGACAGTGAAGAATGAACGTTATCTTGACTCGCGTTAAATATTGACATATGCCATGGCCGACATTAATCTTGGTGTCCAGGGGTCTCTGGTTGGTTATCTACCCTGATGGTGTTTTCTCCATTAATATAAATGACTAAGGATGAAAGGGCACAGTGGTCGACGGGTCTGTGTCTTGTGTCGCCACCTATGCAGTTCGAAACCTGGAAGGTCAAGGAAAGGTCAGAAAAGAAGACGTTTGAAGAAGATAAATTTGTAGACGAACATTTTTATTTTGTATGAAAAATTTTAAAGTTGAATGAAAACAGGTTTTGCGCAACAAAAGAAACAATAACAAAATGTTAATGTAGAAAGTAAAAAATTACAAAAATCTTCGTTTTATATCGAAGGGACTTCAGCGCATTTTTGAATATTGTATTAAAATGCTCAGCTTTCCTTTTCCTTTATACATTTATAAATGTTAACAATTTAAAAATAGATGAACTAATTTTACAATTTTAAAAGAAAATCGTATTTTTCAAAAATATTTCTTGGTGTTTCTTACATTGTTATTAGCATTTGGCTAGGCGCTAAAGGCCAAACAGAAATAGATCACAAAAATCTTTTTGAATAATCATTGCTGGTTTTTATTTTAATTATCCGTCAAAAATAACGGTCGTTTTCATTTTTATCAAATATAAAAAAAGATATAAATATATAAGATATACATTTGCTGGGTCAGCTAGTATTTTAATATAAATAAACAATAATATTCAAAAAAGAATAAAGACTAATACATATGTTTTAATAATTCTTTAATCAAAAATAATTACTAAAATATAAAAACAAATAATGTTTAATTTAAGAATTTGAACACTTACTATTGTAAATAATTATAAAAATACAAACTACTAATTTAAAAAATTAGAGAGTAGATAAATATTATAATATACAAGTAAAGGAAAAAACGAGTTTTTTAACACAAACTTTAATTTAAAATACACTCGATTTAGAATTGTTATCCAATATAAAGTTATGCTGAAAGTTTCTGCTTCCTAGCTAGTCAAAAAGCTTGTTAAATTTTACTTGTAAGATTTGCGTGCGGAGAAAGCCATATACACACACATACACAGACACAAACAGTGAGTGTAACCTAAATAAACGTTTGTAAAAACAAAATAGTTTTTACACCAATAGACAGACTCGTTATGCGAGATATCAAAACGACAAAACCTTCAATTTCGAGGGAACGAATTCTCTTCAAATTTTGAGAGAGTAATTTCAGCTGAACAAAATAAATTTAGTAAAAATTTAGAAAATATTATTGTTGCTTTAGCTTTTACAACTGTTGCCAGTACCACAATCTAGCTTATTATCCCAAAAACATCAGTTATTTTTATAGAAATTTCAGTATAAAAACATGAACAATGAAGAGCCTAATTAATATTGCGCCATTAAACGAGAAAGTTATTAGGGAAATTGTTCATTCATTTTTTCTGCAATCTTGAAGTTCAATTTGTTTTTTTTTAAATTGAATTAACTAATCAACTTTTTTTTAATACGGTTTCTGGAAGCGATAAATCAAAATAATATATATATATATATATATATATATAGATATATATATATAAATATATATATATATATATATATATATATATATATATATATATATATATATATATATATATATATATATATATATATATATATATATATATATATATATATATATATATATATATATATATATATATATATATATATATATATATATATATATATATATATATATATATATATATATATATATATATATATATATATATATATATATATATATATATATATATATATATATATATATATATATATCTCGTGTCATAGTGTTTGACTTCAAACTCCTCCGAAACGGCTGAACCGATTTTTATGAAATTTTGTATATACATTTGGTAGGTCTGAGGATAGTTTGTAGGTTATTTAGAATATTTTTTAAAAATTATTTTAAAAAGTTATAATGGAAAAACAAAGAATTGCAATTAAGTCCTTTTCATATACATATATGTCTGTTTCCTATAGAAGAGTATCTTGAACTGTCTGAATAATTTGATTTAATTAATTTTAATTGATTTAAGGCCTAATTCATGTCGGAAACATTAAATTCACGTATTGTTATTCAGAATAAAGCTTTCCTGAAAGTTTTAGAGCTCTAGGTGGTCAAAACGTGGGAAAGGGACCGGGAGCGTGAGAGCAAGCGGGGAAGAAAACGGGAGCGTGAGAGAAAAACGATAGAAAAACCTCTAAAAAGCCCGGTCAACGCCGGGCAACCCGCTAGTTATATATATATATATATATATATATATATATATATATATATATATATATATTAATATATATAAATGAATGTTTGTATGTATATATGTCCTTTATGCATTGCTACACTATTCATCCGATCATAATGAAATTTTCACACAACTTTGAGAGTCAAGGGGAATCCAATATAGAGAAAAAAAATTGAAATCCGTCACAAAATGAGCGGAGCAGAGCCGGTGAACGAGCGGGAACTATATATATATATATATATATATATATATATATATATATATATATATATATATATATATATATATATATATATATATATATATATATATATATATATATATATATATATATATATATATATATATATATATATATATATACTAGCGGGGGCACCCGGCGTTGCCCGGGGATTTTAGAGGTTTTTCTAATGTTTGTCTCTCTCGCTCCCGTTTCCTTCTCCGCTTTCCCGTTCCCGTCGCGTTCCCGGTCGCTTTTCCGAGTATATATATATATATATATATATATAAATGAAAGTTTGTATGTATATATGTATATATTCATGTCCTTTATGCATTGCTACACCATTCATCCGATCGTAATGAAATTTTCACACAACCTTGAGAGTCAAGGGCAATCAAATATAGAGAAAAATGTTTTGAAATCCGTTACAAAATGAGCGGAGCGGAGCGGGTGAGCGAGCGGGAACTATAAATATATGTATGTGCGTATGTATGTATGTGTATGTGCATGTATGCGTGTCTGTGTGTGTGTTTATGTATGTACTTGCGGATATATATATATATATATATATATATATATATATATATATATATATATATATATATATATATATATATATATATATATATATATATAAATATATATATATATATATATATATATATATATATATATATATATATATATATATATTCAAGTATCAAATAAAAACGGCCGAACAGATTTTATTGGAATTTGGTACACTTATGTAGCTTATTCAAACAGTGGTTTCTGTCAAGTTTGAGAAAAAATTTGCAATCCGTTGGTGTTTTATGGACAAAAAATATTTCGGTAAGCGGTTGTAAGGAGAAGTAAATTTTTTTCTCTCCAAAATACAAATAATAATACATTATTTTATAGTTAAATTATTAAGAAATTTTTTTATAAGTTTTAATTAAAAATATTAAATAAATTTGTGTGTTGTTTAGTGGCGCCGGACACCTTTGTTTTGATTTCATCGGGCCCCGAACTCTTTCATTTCGGTCGCTGCTATTGCCCCGGCAGTTTGCCGTAGTTGCAATTGGTAAAATTGCTGGTAATCTTTCCCAACGACGGCCGTGTGGCGGATTAATACATAATTTTCGGCATTAATTAACTATAAACACAATGAAAAGTAAACACTAGTTTAAAAATTATGATAATTAGTATAAATAATTTATTTAAAATGGGAAAATGTCTTATAAAAAATAAATAATGTAATTATAATTTTAAAAAATTTTACATAGAAAAAATTTGAGTTTTAAGGAAAAGTGTAAACGAAGGAATCGCGTTGCATGTTATATAACGTTATAACTATTACCATGGCGGTAGGCGCCGGTATGCGATCTTTGATTTGCTATATCTTTATTGATATTATTTTTTACACCATATATTATATTCAAACACAGAATTTGTACCTTTATTTAAAATAATAGTGAAATTTAAAAAAAAATATATTGAAATTTTTTATGCGACTACCTAGGATAGGGTTAGGGATATAGTTATAGGTAGGGTTAGGGTTAGGGGTAGGGTAGGGTTAAGGGTAAGGTAAGGGTAGGATTAGAGTTAGGGGTAGAGATAGGGATTCATTTTAAAAAGGGATTGCAATTTTACAGATTGCAATCACGGCGAACCGCCGGGGCAATAGCAGCGACATTATATAAAGTGTCTAGCGGGGTTTACTTCGTTGTTTCTCTCGCCTTTTGTTCTTTATCGTTTTACATAGAAAAAGTTTTAAAATTTTAAATTAATTTTTTTTTATAACTAATAGTTTGTTTTTTTAAATAAAATTTTATTATAAACTAATTTTAATTCTTTGTTATTCATTTCATTCATACGATCATCGTACCTCACCACTCACAACTACGATGTAAATAGTGCTTGGAAGGGTACTACTTACCGTTTTCAAAGTCTCTCAAATTACGATAAATGTTTTTTTTTAAATTAAATTTGGTATAAAATTTGTTTTTTTTTAATGTTATTGTAACAAAATAAAAATAATACGACTATTTTTTCGGCACGGGCCGTCCGTAGGAAAGATTGCCATATGTACATCTTTATTAATTAATTGAAAGATCAATTTTTTTGGCAAAACCGCCTGGACAACAGCACTTTTATCGTTTATTGCCCCGGCTACCGGCGCTTATTGCCTGGGTAATAGTTATAACGATGTTTTCAGAAAAGAACGTTGCTTATTTGGTAATGTATTGTAATATAGAAAAAACCTGTTGATGTATATGAGCGGATTGATCTTTCAATTAATTAATATATATATATATATATATATATATATATATATATATATATATATATATATATATATATACTAGCGGGGTTACCCGGCGTTGCCCGGGGTTTTTAGAGGTTTTTCTAATGTTTGTCTCTCTCGCTCCCGTTTCCTTCCCCACTTTCCCGTTTTCGTCGCGTTCCCGGTCGCTTTTCCGCTCTCGGTCGTTTTCCAGCTCCCGGTCGCTTTCCCGCTCAGAAGTTTTGTTATCGATTTTCTCTCTTGCTCGCGTTTCCTTCCAAGCTTGCTCTTCCGATTCCAGTCGCTTTCCGCGTCCCCGGTCGCTTTCCGCGTTCCCGGTCGCTTTCCCGTTCCCGGTCGCTTTCCCGTTCCCGGTCGCTTTCCCGTTCCCTGTCGCTTTCCCGTTCCCGCTTGCTCTCCCGTTCCCGGTCATGCTTGCTCTCCCATTCCCGGTCACGGTTGCTCTCCCGTTCCCGTTCACGCTCATTTTCTCTTTTCCATTCTTTCATAACTTCTGTTAGCCTATAAAACGTAAAATAGATTTGCTAAGACTATAAATATATATATATAAATGTTTGTGGGTTAGTTTGTCTATTATAGAAACGGGAAAGCGACCCGGAACGGACAGCGAGCGGGAACGGAAAAGCAAGCGTGAGCGGGAATGGGAGAGCAAACGTGAGCGGGAACGGGACAGCGACCGGGAACGGGAAAACGACCGGGAGCGGGAAAGCGACCGGGAGAGGGAAAGCGACCGGGAGCGGGAAAACGACCGAAACCGGGAAAGCGAACAGGAGTGGGAAAGCAGGTGGGAAAGGAAATGGGAGAGAAAGAGACAAACATTAAAAAAACCTCTAAAAAACCCGGGCAACGCCGGGTATCTCCGCAAGTACATACATAAACACACACACAGACACACATACATGCACATACACATACATACATACACACATACATACGCACATACATATATTTATAGTTCCCGCTCCGCTCATTTTGTGACGGATTTCAAAAAAATTTTCTCTATATTTGATTGCCCTTGACTCTCAAGGTTGTGTGAAAATTTCATTACGATCGGATGAATGGTGTAGCAATGCATAAAGGACATGAATATATACATATATACATACAAACTTTCATTTTTATATATATATATATATATATATATATATATATATATATATATATATATATATATATATATATATATATATATATACTCGGAAAAGCGACCGGGAACGCGACGGGAACGGGAAAGCGGAGAAGGAAACGGGAGCGAGAGCGAGAGAGACAAACATTAGAAAAACCTCTAAAATCCCCGGGCAACGCCGGGTGCCCCCACTAGTATATATATATATATATATATATATATATATATATATATATATATATATATATATATATATATATATATATATATATATATATATATATATATATATATATATATATATATATATATATATATATATATATATATATATATATATATATATATATATATATATATATACTGGCTGACCCAGTAAACGTTGTTTTGCCATATATACTATTTCTAGTGCTGTGGACAATGACGACCTATAGAAATAACGAAACACCAAGCATTTGTTTTTTTATTCAACAGTCAACGTGCTTCATTAACTTAACTGACATTTAAAGCTTGATCTCATAAAAGTTAAATGTAAAATATTATGACAATTTAAAAAAATCAATACCAATTTCGGAGAGTAATTGATCGTACAATGTTTTTTGTCAGTCCGTTTTTAGCTAACACGAACAAACTGGTTGGTTTGCCGACGCAAGAACATGCCACGTATAATTGTCCGTGTAAAAACCATGGTGTGCTCAAATCTAAGCCACAAATAGACATCATTTAAACTTGTGACTTATTGATTGTCATTGCGAATGCTAATCTATTGAACTCAGAAAACACTTTTGTGGAAATAATTCAAATGCTCTCTTCTACCATGTTTTTCAATAATTTTGTAATAACTAATCGCGTGCCATTGTACAGCCGTGGTGGGTTAATTTTCGTGGGAAAGCGAGCTGTAGCGGGAACTGGAAAATGAGCGGGAACGAGAACGGGAAAGCAAACGGGAACTGAAAAGCGACCAGCAGCGAAAGAACGAACAGAAAAGGGAAAGCAACTTGAACGGGAGAGCAAGCGGGAGCGGGAAAGCAACCGGGAACGAGAAAGCAACCGGGAACGAGAAAGCAACCGGGAACAGGAAAGTGACCGAGAACGGCAGAGCAAGCGGGGGCGAGAAAGCGACCGGGAGCGGGAGAGCAAGCTGAGAAAGATACGGGGGAGGGGCGGGAGAAAAACGATAGAAAAACCTCTGAAAATCCCGGTCAACGCCGGTACCCCGCTAGTCTACTTTGATTTATCGCTTCCAGAAACCGTATTTATATATAACTCTACATTTCTGTGGCGTAATTAAATAAAAAGGGTGCTAAAGCTGCAGCCTCCTCCAACTTCACCTCTGTTTTGCGAGCCATTCCCATGCCTGGATAAAGGAGGAGGGAACAGTTAAGAGGATCAAATTACGATTAACGACAGAAAGTACTTCGGTATTTCCTACATACTGCTATAACAATCTTAAAACGCCTGGTTTAAAGGACTATAAACTATTATAGAAAAAAGCAGCCACCACTATTTCGATGTCAGCCTAAGCAATAATTTGTAATTTTTTTTCTAAAACTTTAACTTTATTAAACTTTTCTAGAGTATATTTTTATTTTTTTTCACAATTTGGCCACCCGCTTGCAAAAAATAATATTGACAGAATTGCCTCCCTACTGGTTCATAATCCTGTATACGCTGCGACCCCCCCTCCTGCCAAGATTTGCACGGTGTTCCATCAAGCTTAGGTTACGCGTGGGCAAATTGTGGAAATGTCCAAGTTCTGTCCTGGATTTGTTTTCATAATTGTTGGCTGGAATTCCTCATTTTGTTTAGATAATGAAAAATGTCTAAAATATGAAAACTTTATTTGTTTTGAGTCTCGAATTTTTAATCAAAGTTTATTTATCTTTAAAATTAAATGATTTAAATTTTTTGAACCGAAAACAGTTGAAATATTTAAAAGTGTATTTTCTGTGTCCACAGTAAATGTCGACCAATTAAGCTTAATTGTGATGTCGATGTAACGATGAAATGATTCCTGCCTACGCAGACTGGATGAAGCTGCAGTAACAATCATGATGAAGTTTTGACAAATTGTATGTGATATCTCAACCAAAAAAATGAAGGAATTTCTTTGAAGTTAGAAACGATGATTGCTTTATGATGAATTAAAATTCTGTTCATTTTTAAACATCGAAAATAACGTCATATTGCAATAAAATACGTTATTTTATGTTCCTTATAAGATTTATTTGATTGATGGATGTTGCGGATGGTCGGTACAAGAAGTACAAGGAAGAAGAACACGTATGAGGAATGTTCTTATAACTTAAAAAAGTTGGAACAGGAAAACATGATGGAAGACACAAGACCAGAGATATTGACTAAAAACAAGAGAGATAGAAAGTGAAGAGAAGAAAAAATGATAAGAGAGATTTAAGGAGAATAGACTAGAGGTTATTTAATAGATAAAAAAAGAATTATCAGGAAAAAATGTAGGACTAAAACAGAGAAAAAGGAAGAGATACTGGACAAAACTGCTTATCCAACTCAATAACTCACCATCCTTGTAGAAGAAAATGGAATGTATTAGAGAGCTTAGTCTTTCGCCACACATGTGTTTATGTAGATATGTGTGTATTGTTCGTTAAACTAATACATACTGCTACGCTACAGACGAGTACAAGATTTCATTCTTTTACTAGGATGCATATGCACAATTCAATAAAACTCAATTAAAACAAAGAAGAAGCAATATAACCAGCCTAAAACACACACATACACATAAATATAACCAATCTGAAACATACATATACACATAAATATAACCAATCTGAAACATACATATACACATAAATATAACCAATCTGAAACATACACATACACACATCCTCAATAACCATTTCATACTCATGCACGTACTGCATTTTTGAAAAGAAAACATTCATGAACACCCAAACCCTTTTAAACAGAAAAATACTTAAATGCCCTAAAAGATATATATGAGCAAATCCTTGAAACGAAAATAGAAAAGATACATTAGCAACCTCCCTGAAATGTAAACTTTTGCGTGTTCCCGTGGAAAAAGACGAATATATTTTATAAAGAGTAAACAAACAAACAAACAATGCTACTTAATGGTAGAAGGAAAGAGACATTCATAGATAACTTTGGCTTCACTTGGTCATCTCTTAGATGTATCTAAAAACGTGTAAATTTAGAAAAATGCATATTTAATGAGTTGGCCTCTGCTTCATCTTTTGTAGATGTCAACTAAGCAATATATTTTGCGGTCGCATGTAGTCGAGAATAGAATGACCTTGTTTTAAGTATGTGTGGGCGTGTCAGTGTTTGCATTATAATGTGTTTGTGTCTTTTTGTATTGTATTTGTGTTTCTTTTTGTATTGTATTTGTGTTTCTTTTTTGTATTGTATTTGTGTTTCTTTTTTGTATTGTATTTGTGTTTTTTTTGTCGTGTGTTTTGTGTGTGGCTGTTTCTCTTGCCGAGCGTGTGTGTGTGTGTGTGTTTGTGTGAGTTTGTCTAATCCACGTGTGTTTTTGAATAAATTTCTGATAACACTGCTTTATTACAATGGCATTGTTATTCCAGTCAACCAAGAATGAAACTCGAATTTATTGCTGGTCCACAGAAGTAACATTTTTGTGCGTGTGATCCTCGAGCATTAACTGAGTTTTTGGTTGAACCATAATAAGACAGAGGTGGTTGTCATTTCAGTTTTGATCTCAACGACTTCTTATGCAGGAACTCTCTTTTTTCTTCTTTAGTTATCTCTCTTTTTTTCTTTTTCTCTTTATCTCTCTCTATTTTGCTTTTTTTCTTTTTTGCTCTTTTTCTATTTTAACTCTTTCTTTCTTTTTCTCTCTTTTTCTTTCTGTATTTTTTCTTCGTTTTTCTTTCTCTCGCTTTCCTCTTTGTTTTCATTTGTTACTCATTTCTTTTTTATTTCCATCCTCTGTTCATTTTACGCTGTTCCTAATATATTGCTTAAAAGCAAATGCTTCCATCTCAGATACGACCCACATTGACCTACCAGACCAGATTGTGGTGATAATAACAGCATCACACAAGTTTAGACATTTTTTAAATCAATAACCCTTAATATATTAATGCAGCAATGAATTAAAATAAAGAGCAATGCAACATTTTCAATGCTACGAGTAAACACAAATAGTTTCGTAACCGTTTTGATTGTCCAATAATCTGGATGGAACTCGCCCTCCCTCAGCGTTGTGCCGTTGGCGTCGAGTACCCAAAAGGCTGTGGAGATTTGAGGTTTGGATTGTATCTGACACTGAATAATAGAGACGTCTTCACTGGTCTGGTACATGTAGGCACCTGGGTGGCTGTTCCATGTCGTACATTGTATCCGCGGTGAATCTGTCGTAGCGATGACGGTGAGGATGATGATGATGATGATATCAGCTGCTTGTTGTTACGAATATAATAAGTGAATTATTTCAATTATTAATGTTGATGAAGATTTTTTTCTCTGTCAAAATCAAAATTATTTTTGCTTATAAAAGATAAAAACAAAAAATTGTGCGTGTCAAAAAATTAAGAAAGTAAACTTTCTTCCATTATAAGTAATTCAACAGACACAAATTTGAGTTTAAAATCTTAAAAAAACGTCCGCTTTGCTAAGTGCTTTCTGTTTTTTAAAAATAATAATTTAAGTGCGTAAAAACATATGTAAATAAAATAAAATTTAATTTTTAACAAAAACAAGACAAAACTATTACATCATGATATACACAACTATTTCATGATGATATACAAAACTATTATATGATGATATATACAATTATTTCATGATGATATATAAGGCTATTTCATGATGATATACACAACTATTACATAATGATATACACAAATATTTCATGATGATATATGATGATGATGATATTTCATGATGATATACACAACTATTTCATGATGATATACAAAACTACTACATGATGATATATACAATTATTTCATGATGATATATAAGGTTATTTTATGATGATATACACAACTATTACATGATGATATATACAATTATTTCATGATGATATATAAAGCTATTTCATGATGATATACACAACTATTTCATGATGATATAAAAAGCTATTAAACTATTAAATTATATCGTAATCTTGTTATAACTTTTATTCTTTTGTTCAGCTCTGGAAGTAAGCTAGAAATGTGGTCATTCCAGCTAGATTTGCTGGAAATAGACAATCCCAATAAAATTTCAGAAAGCCACGACAGTTTACTGTTAATTTATCAAACCTTGGTCAACCAGTTTTGAAAAAGACTAGTTTATTTTTCTCAGGATTCGACACTAGCTTGTTTATATCCATATAGTGTAAAGCGGTTTCAGCTGTTTTGTCTAATAATTATTTTAATTGGCTTTTACAAGTACAAATCTCCGACATTTATAGTTTGGGTTTGGTTAAACATGAAGAAGCTATCCAGGAACAAGTTAGTTCAGATACACCATAAAGTGTCAACTTTCCAACTAGAAGAGAAACTTCTACCATGTCAAACCGTCAAACGCACTACTAAGGTCAAAAATGAAGCTCCTGTAAACTTAATATTGTGTAAAGAAGTTGTCCAAATATTAGATGCACTCTATAGCGCTGAGGAAGTAGATCTACATTTTCTAAAACCATATTGTTCGGTTGGCAGTATTTGTAAATGTTCCAGGTATTTAGAAAGTTGTGATCTAGCTATTTCTTCAGCAATTTTTGATAATGCTTTAATAAGGCTAACTGTGCGAAAGTTTTCAATATTAGATTTAGATTTTTTTATACGTAAATAGGTACGACTCTGGAATGCTGCCAATCTTATGAAAAAACACCTGATTCGAAAGATTTATCAAATCAAATCAAATCAAATCAAATCAAATCAAATCAAATCAAATCAAATCAAATCAAATCAAATCAAATCAAATCAAATCAAATCAAATCAAATCAAATTTATTTAACGCCAATGTCGTAAACGAATCTATTTATTTATTTATAATGTGTGTGAGAGGTATAACTATTGATTCCCCGCATAATTTCAACAGTTCTGTAGTTATGCCGTCGAGGTACAAAGAAGATGATTTTCTCATTTTTAAGATGATTCTTCGAACTGTATGATAGGAGATAGGAAACTTCTTTAAAACGAAAAATCATTTTGTCCGATCTTGAGTCGATTCGCTTTAGCGGCTGAAAAATGAAAATTGGAAAGGATCAATAATTAGATTAATTAAAATGAAAAAACAAAAACCTGCGCAGAATTGTTGAGGGTGATTGAGAACAAATCGGTCATGAACGAGGTAAATATTTCCTGGCAGTAGTTTGCCTGAGTGTGGTTTATATAGCTTAACCGGGATTGAAAGTTTGGGCTCAAGTGCAAATGATGCTGACGATGCAGTGGTGGAAACGATTTTGGAATTTTGGATCAGCTTGTTGTTAGTGAGAAAACATGTTACAGTTGGTTGCGGCACCATTTGTTCTGAACCGGAAAGGTTTTGGAAACGCAGTATGGTGGAAGAGTTCGTTTGCCGTTAATTTTTTAGATCATGGAACGCCCGGAGTTACTGCAGAAGATGCGCTCATGATTGTTTGCACCAACACGAAGATATTTTAATTTATCGTTTAATGCAATAATGACAGTATTTCCTGTATGAATACATTTACACACACTAGTAAATCCATTTTTTCACATCACACGAGCAAGTTAACGATATACTTATTTTTGAGCCAAATTAAAAAAAAACTTTTATATGTTAAGTTGACGTTGCAGTTAAGTTAAGTTGAACTAAATGAAAAAGTTTGCGGCCTTATTTACTTTGGTTTCTGAAAGAGAAGTTTTGCAAAACGTGTTTAAATGTGAGCCAGGTTAATAAAGTAATTGGACTATTTAATGCGCTAAAGAAAAAATAACAAGAATTTATTTAATTCCAACGAAGAATATTTTTCTTCAGAAAAAATTGAAGAAACGGGGTTTTCACTCACAAAGTTGAGAACCCACACCCTTGAAATGAAAAAGGGGAGAATGGGGTACATAAAGGGGAGAATGGGTACATAAAGGGGAGAATGGGGGACATAAAGGGGAGAATGAGGGACATAAACGCCATCGAAACTGTCGTGAAACGAGCTTCGCGAAAACTCAAAGAATATCAATGGAGATTGAAATTCGGCAGATAAAAAAAATACAAAATACAAATAGAAAAAAAGTTATTGAACCACAATAATTAGAAAACGGAGGTAGGAGAAGAAAAATATTGAAGGAAAAAAATAAAGGAACGGAAAGAATGAGAAAGCGAGAGCAAAAGAGAGAAAGAGAGAGAATGAGAAAAAAAGAAAAAAAGAAAAAAATGAGAGAGAAAAAAAGCTAGGAAGACGTGAAAAAAGAAAAGGACAAAAAGGGTTGTGATATGCCAGGTCAAAAAGCTGGCAGAGTGATGGGTCACGTTAGTTAAGAGCTTGCACGAGAGATAGAATTAGTACAGTTACCATAGTTCATTTAGGAAAAGGTTTGAAGCTATTTTAGAAAAATATCTGCTTTTTATTTTGTTTTATAGTAAAAAAAGAAAAAATAAACAAAAAAACCTGGGCAACGCCGAGTAGCTTAATATAAATATTATATTACCAATTAAATATATAAGATAATCTTCATAATTAATCACTAAAATACATTATAACTTGTTCAATAAACTTTTATGCTTCAAAAACAGATTTGTGAAATATTGGCCCATATTTATTTCTCTTACTTTCATCTAATGACAAATTACAATGTTATCAATAAATAACTTTTAGATTGCTGGCATCTGGTAGTGATGATATAAAGAAGCGAACCATAGAAATATTTATATGACCGACCAGCGCATGCCCTCCCTTACAGGCACAACGTAAAGCTAACGTATTGAATAAGATCCAAATAGCTAGCAGGGAGAGCAGTTTGTTATCTCGAATCAGATGTGACTAAATTGCACAGAATGACTCAACTGCAGAATTATGTGGGTTTAAAATAACTCCGAGCATTCAATGGTGTTGTAACGGTAGTTTGCAAACTTTGACGTTGGTTGAATTTCCATAAAACATTACATTTCTCGTCTTTCCAGCATGTTATCTCACACAAACAGCGGCAAACTGGTCATGATGGTAATTCACGCCCTTGGGTCACGTGCTAGTTCTAAAATTAGCAGCAGAGATATAAAAACGCCTTTAAAAGGCATTGAACAAATATCACGTCAAACATTCTATGTTTCTATTTAAAATTCCCACGCAAACATACAAAGACACTACTATCTAGGCAGACACGCAAATGCACAAACTCACAGTTGATGTCGAGTCTGACCCTGTCTACGACCGGATCGAGACCGCTGACGACGGCAACACAAATGAGGGACATCTGATCATCTGATCCTGATGGAACGAAATTGTAAACGACCCTTTCAACTGCGTAGACCATCCGTCGAAAACCGTAGGAGCCGAAAACCTTGAAAAGATTGAACGATTTAGCGATTGTGTGATTGATAGAAGCCTCGACATCAGTTGAAGCTGCTTGTTATATGGCATGTTTTTGTAATGAATTAATTATTACATAAAAATAGAAGTTATTCAATAATAAATTCAGAATTAAATAAAATTGTTTACAATTTCCTATCAAGCAGATAAAAAATTATTCTATAGCAGAGTCCTTGATTTTTGCGATTTTTATTGGATTGTTTGGTTTAAAGCACAATTTATAGCATGAATGCTGATTTTATTGCAATGTCGTTGTTGCTGCCCTAAACGTTTTTTTCTAATTTTCATTATCATCGTCCTCACTGGGTAAGCTCAATCTCTTCAGGATTTTAATTAAAAAAATTTATTGTTTATTGAAACCCTTCAAAACGGACTACTGCCTGGCTGACGGCTGTAATGCGGAATTTGTCGGACATATGTAAAGGTGAAATTGCACGACTGCAGGTTACCATGCGTTGCTTATCAGTTTTGTGTTGGCAACTGAAAGGACGAAAAACATAAAACCAGTTCTACTTAAAAATATCAAATTTTTAAAGCCAGCAAACGCATTCAGTTCAAGCTCTGATTCTCGTTTATATAACCTAGCAACGCAATATCTCTATCACTAAACCAAACTCCTCGCTGATGTTCCCAACCGGGCTCCAATCGTCCAAATCACTAGACGCATCTGTTTCGTCCACCCTCGCATCCATGACCGATGAAGTTCATTTTGGCTCCGAAGCCCGTTTGATCGTGGGATCACCTTAAAAATTACTTTTCATACTTTTTCATGAAAACTTTCAACTTGGAGCACTTCTCCATTTTAAGTCCAGGAGGTATATATACATGTACTTAATAGTTTTTGAAAAGGTTTAAAAACTACTTATTTATTCAATATTTAGCTCCTTTTGTTTTATAATTTTTTTAAACAGATCATTATGTTTAGAAATGCACGCAGTATTTATAAAAAAACCACATTTATTATCCCGCAGGTCCGTCAAGGGGGAGCTGGCTGGGATTTTGACCTGGATCTCCCGATGGACTGAGGGCCCACCACAGATAGAAAAACGCCTCCATTGCTTTTCTAAAATTTATAACACACTCTACAATTAAGTGCAGAGTAATTCTTAAATTTAACTTCAACTATTTCATTTCAAATATTTATACAACTGTCACATCTCTAACCGGAATTTGAAAACAGAATTTAAACCGATGCTTATTAGCCTATATAGCTACATTTCCATACCAAGATACATTTCATCAAACTGTAAAATGTTTTTGTGATCTACAAATCGATTCGAACCGTTGAATGAAACCAGATATTTAGACAATTAATTTTTATCTTCCTAAGTTGGAAATTTCTTTCTCCGGTTCCTTAAAATCATAGTTTTGGGTATTGTTGTTTTCTCAATTTAAAATCTGATTTTGATCACCGAAAACTCTTGATAATAATTTGCGTGTATGTTTTGATTTATTTTAGAATTATTATTGTAATTAATTTGTTAACTAATTTTAGTCAATTATGTTAAAGTTTTTATGTAATAGGTACTGCGTAAATCTATTTGATTTTTGTTGTTTATCTAAAAGTCTAAAGCAACTCTATTTTTTTAATTAAAAAAGTTAAAATAATATTTAAGTTAAATCTATAGATAAGAATGGTGTTGCTTAATGTCATGCTAGTGCATTACCTTTAATTCTTTTTCACTTTTATAAGTGTCCGCCCACTACTGCGCTAATTTTGTTGCCTCCTACATTTTTGGTTCAACTTTCGATGTAATTATAATATTAATAACCACTAAAGTGAGTTACCCCAGGCCTCTTTCATCCTCTCGACGGGCCTGTCATCCCGTTATGGTTCTTATTAAAGTTTATTTTAGTTTTTTTACATCTAAGTTTCTATTAAAAAACATGTAATGCGATAATGCAGATATCCATTTGCCAATTGCCACTTTTTTCTATTCATTCTAAATTCTTTGAAATTTAATTCTTAAATTAAAATTTTTTAATTAAAATTTTTCAATCAAATAATTTGCAGT
This sequence comes from Erpobdella octoculata, assembly GCA_963978895.1. NCBI lineage: Eukaryota > Metazoa > Annelida > Clitellata > Hirudinida > Erpobdellidae > Erpobdella > Erpobdella octoculata. The sequence goes on from OZ022242.1 coordinate 14,376,586, forward strand.
TACTTTGGCTCTCGTTGATTTGTAGGCAAACTGTTCAGTGACGTTTCTTTTGCCGATGTAGAGGTTGAGGATTGGTGGAGGGTAACCACCTAGGGCATCACACCTAATCAGGGTGTTCCTGTTCTCCTCTAAGAAGAAAATTTTCATGTCACCTGTATTGATCAGGTGATATTGCACCTGTTTGTTATTAGCTGTCGCGTAGTGGCTGTCGAAATGGTCATCTCTGTTGTTTGGTTCTTTGTTGTTGTTGTTGTAATTGTTACTGGTCAATTTGTTGGTAATGGTGTTGAAATTGTCGTGTTCACTGTTTTGTCCTCCCTTCGATATCAAGAGTAGCGTTACAGGAGCTGCAATTTAATGTTTAATTAATTTAAGTGTTTTAAAAAAAATATTTTTGTTTGGAAAAGAGAAACAAGGACAATGGGTGGACGAAGAAAGGGGGACATGGGCAAACGTAGGTCACGCAGGAAATCAAATGTAAAGGACATGTAATTTGTATTTATGAGCTTCTCCGAGCAGCACGTCGATTTGAGACATGTTGAGAAAATTAGAAAATTTAAAATAATAAAGACACAAAATTTCAGAGAAAAGTGAAATAAAAACTAAAAAAAAATAGAAGAGGAAGAAGAAATGGGAAACTAACAAGAATTGTTTTCTTCTTAAGAACAAGAACGTTTAATTTCCTGCCACTGAAGAAAATGGAGGTGTAACAAGAGACTCGCGGGTTTGCTTGCGCGCCCCTTTGCGTGTTCTTAAGTCGGTATGAATGTATGCCTGTATGTTTCTGTGTGTGTGTGTGTGTCTGTTATGTTGACGAGTGCGCAAGTGAAGTGCAATAAGGAAAACGTAAGTGTTGTTGTCCAAGCTGTCGCCACTATTGTTGCTGAAGTGTTTAGAAATGAGAAACAATTATTTCTTTACATCATGTTTGTTTTTTCTAAGTAATAACAATAATATTGAATATTAATTATTATTTTGAAAATTTCTATCCAAATACTTCGCAAAAACCACACTGTTTAAAATGTAACCATCAACAACAACAAATAAATAACATAAGGTGTGCAAATATATATATATATATATATTATTATAATCAATGCCCTGTTATATAAGAGAGACAAATAAGCCGTACAAAACGAGATTTTTTCAGAAATTCTTTATATTTCCAGATTCGCTGGTTTTTCATTTATTGCATATTTTTATTTTCAACGACATTTTTTTGAATTTATATATGCACACATTTATTTAATTGCATATGATTTGTTTTTATTTTAAGACTTAACTGAATATTTTTAATCATTTTTTTCAATTTTAAAACTTTAATAGAATGCATTGTCATGAAGAATAAGCCTATATTTCAAATTTCAACTCGATTGAGTGATGAAAAGTGTGTTAATTTTTACTTTCAAGTTTTGCAAACATTCAAGCAAGCAAGCAAGACCTGCCCTGAAAACGGAATGGCAGCAGACAGTGCGGCGATGCTGCAAGTAAACAGCAAACAATTGAATAGAAACGGACGTCATTGATAATAATAATTTTAGTGAAAAACTTTTCAAGAGTAATAAAGCTGTTGGCGTAGACCTGTTTTCAGCGACTATGCCAGACGACAAACTTGAAGTAACATAATGGAGAAGCTTGTGAACGTTCCTGTAAAGAAAAAGGAATTGTTTTTGAATGAATCAGGCAGTTTTGTGTTCAGAGGCTTAGAATACATTAGAAATTAAAAGAGTGGCTGTGTTGTACAGTTGTGGACTCGATTGCATGGGGCTGCCAACAACCGATTGGGGTTAGCTGTGATCAACAATCAATTGTGAAGAAATTTAGATATAACGAATTGGGGTGTTATTCCAGCCCACAACGAAGAATTGGAAAATCACACAGCCTCCATAAAATGTCTTAAAAGCATATTTATATTTATTTAAATTAACTTTAACTTGTTTTATACAAAATCCGAACGGCATTTAATCCACTGTACATTCCCAATGGAGTTCTAATGCACTCACTAAGTTACGTTGATAGCACCCCTGTGGTTTTATTTTTCACTCGGCTTAAATTTAAATTATGGTCGCTAGCACTAATGTGGTCTTTAGACAACTAGTTTTCTACTTTTTATTGCATTTCGTTATGAAATCGTGTCTTTATGTTTTTTCCAGTTGTAATATTAATTTTCTTATTTCACGGATACATGTGTATATAAAAGAGTAGCTGAGCTTATTTATTTTCAAAGCGTTTTCGGAAACTGAAAATATAAAGCTTTTTTTTATTAAATTCCACTCCTATTTAATTTATCTATTTTACTTACAGAAAGTTTTTAAAACAAAATTTGCTTGTATTAAAATTGACTAGAAACAACAAGCAATTGGGATTAAAAATCGATCGTCAATAAATGGAAGTAAGAACAGTAAATCTCAGTGGCCTTGAAGTCCTTTTGGATTTACGCCACTCTAAATATTGTCAAACATTATTATTATTATTATTATTATTATTATTATTATTATTATTATTATTATTATTATTATTATTATTATTATTATTATTATTATTATTATTATTATTATTATTATTATTATTATTATTATTATTATTATTATTATTATTATTATTATTATTATTATTATTATTATTATTATTATTATTATTATTATTATTATTATTATTATTATTATTATTATTATTATTATTATTATTATTATTATTATTATTATTATTATTATTATTATTATTATTATTATTATTATTATTATTATTATTATTATTATTATTATTATTATTATTATTATTATTATTATTATTATTATTTTTATTATTTTTATTATTATTATTATTATTATTATTATTATTATTATTATTATTATTATTATTATTATTATTATTATTATTATTATTATTATTATTATTATTATTATTATTATTATTATTATTATTATTATTATTATTATTATTATTATTATTATTATTATTATTATTATTATTATTATTATTATTATTATTATTATTATTAAGTAACGGCTCGTTTATTGTTGATTTTCTGCTCCATCATTTCTGTCACTGACTGTCTAACTTTCAAAAACTGTGTGTTTCGTTAACCAATTTTGTTTCTTGAAGAAACATTGAAAAGAAAATAAAAAATCTAAAAAAAACCTAATTATTTATTCAACATTTATGTCCTAAGCAGCACCCGCTATAAACGAAACTGCCAATCAGGCGGTGAAAATTCCAAAAAAAGAAATTTGACCGCACGCACATCACTAGACATGTTGCCATGAAAACGTCCTTTGTGGCGCGAGTAACTGGTCACGTGAGGTGAAAAAAAGAATAAAAATAAACTGCGAAGGAAATGAAAAAAAGGAGAAGGATTGCAAGTGGGTTATAAGGAGATTTCTAATTGAATAAGAAGAGGAACACTGCATAAATATGTCGTAACTAATTCTCTTGATCGTTTGAATTTAGCGACTGTTAGACTAAGAAAACTGATGAGCCTCGGAAACAAATGTTTTCTCAAAAAGGGAGGTATTAGAGACGATGTGGAAAATACTAGGGTGATGTAGGAGCATTTGAGTGGTGTGAATGAAAAAAGTATTAGGGCGATCTGGGCAAAAAAGTATTGAAGAAACAGGATGAGAGGATGGAGTAGCCCGGGGAAACTAATTTTATGGGCAGCTATACCATATTTATAATTATTATTATTTATTATAATTATTATACTCAGAATCTTAGTAATCGAAACCCTGCAAATGAATTACAAGCGGAAACAAAAATGTAGGAACCGGCAAAATTATCGCAATAATTAAATTTAACTGAAATTTATTGAACGCTTTAAACAAAACAAGTTTTTAAACAAATGCAGTAAACAGAAAATAAAGTTTTCTGTATGTTAAATTTGCACACACAATTGAAACGAATAACTGTTTTACAGTTCATAGTAGAGATTTCTTCTCCATTATCACAGCGCGTGCACTAATAAATAATAATTCTCTCATTGTTTAATGTTTTAGTCAACTTACCTTCAATGCGCAGAAAATTAAACCCTGTCAAAACGTTATTCTTATGTTGTATCATAAACAATTAGTGACAGAATACTATTATTATTTATGTTTATCCCATGTCAATTTGTGTAATAAATTGACTGGCACTAACCAAACATTTCAACAATGTCTGTCTCATCTATGGCTGTAAATTCCAATAAAATCGCAAAAACCCCTAAGCTTTGCTTTATTTCTGTAATTAATGAATTAAATTTAAGAAAAAATTATTTTGTAAAATTTGTGCAAGTCCCAATTTATGCGCGATGAAAAGAAGGAAGAAAACAATGATTTTGAAAAATCTTAATTTTATATTTGAGATGGTGAAAATGAAAAAGATGGAAATAAATAGTCTTAACATCTGGTTTCATTGAAAAGTCAAATCGATTTGTTGATCACAAAAAAATGGATTTCATCTTGGTGTGTAAATGTAGCCATATAATAACTTCGGTTGAAGTTCTGTTTTCAAATTCTGGCGAGAAGAAATCATATTGATGAATGAATGTTGCAAATTGCATATCAGATGTGAAATTCAAAAATCACAATGTGATCACTTCTGAGGTTTATAAAACATTTATAAAAAACAATTTGCGTTTTATTAGACTCAAATAAAATAAAAATTTCCAACTGTAGTGGGCCATCAGCCCAGCGGGAGACCCAGGGCAAAATTTCCGTCAGCCCCCTTGCGACGGGCCTGATTATTATTATTATTATTATTATTATTATTATTATTATTATTATTATTATTATTATTATTATTATTATTATTATTATTATTATTATTATTATTATTATTATTATTATTATTATTATTATTATTATTATTATTATTATTATTATTATTATTATTATTATTATTATTATTATTATTATTATTATTATTATTATTATTATTATTATTATTATTATTATTATTATTATTATTATTATTATTATTATTATTATTATTATTATTATTATTATTATTATTAAACAGCTGACAAAGCAACATATGTCAATCACACTACATTAAGTATTAAGGCGATGTGGAAGAAAAATTATTGCGGAAAGGTGGATTAAAAGTATGCATAATGGTAATGTAAAAAAATGAGGTATTGTGGCAATATAGAGGGATGAGGTATTGAAGCTATGTGGGAGAATAAGGTATTATTGCAATTTAAAAGAATGATGTATTGGAGAAATGTAGAAGAATAAGGTATTATTGCAATGAAAAAAAATTGTAAAAATGTTGAAGACTAAGGTATTATTGCAATGTGAAAGAATGATGCATAAGAGAAACGTAAAGGAATGAGGCAGGTTTGATGTAGAGAAATGAAGTATTGATAAGATGTGAAAGAATGTTGACAATTTTTAAAATATTTTTTTAAACTATTTTCTAGTACCACGACCATCACCAGCACTGCTACTAATAACGCCATCATAACCATGATCAACAACATCATCACAGCCACCGTACTCTTTATCAACTTCAACTTCTTCATTACTTCGACTATTATCATTGTCATTGTCATCATCATTATCGTCATCATCCACAACAGAGTAAAAAAAGAGATGAGGAGACAGGGGAAAAAAGTGAGAAAGAGAGATAGAAAGAGAAAAGAGAGGGAATATTCATTACCTTTGATGGTAAAAAAAACAATTCAAAGATAAAGCAAATCCTCAGTTAATCCACGGAAAAACTGAAATATCTTAATACTCAGCTTGCAGAATATAAAGGACAAAAATTCGATGTTTACTGGGATGAACGAGTATCTGGATAAAAATCTCTAAAACCACTCATTATTGTAGAAAATACAAAGGACCAAGCGAACCATATGGTATTATGGATTATTTTGACGTTGAAAACAAATTTATATACAAGATGAACGTATACAGTCATGTAACTATGGTAACTTATAGCAATCGACACAACTTGTAAATGTTATGTTGTTATACGATCATAGAGACAAATTAATTTTTGAATAAGCCAAGAAGATATAGGGGAAAGGTAGACACTCAGGAGACAAAAATTAAAAAAATAAATTGATGTCATATTTTTATTTTATTTATTATAAATTGTTTATTGATTTAAATCTTAATCTAGTAATCTTGAATGATGTTTATTTATTTATTTATTTATTGGTACACAAACAGAGGGACCCAAAGGGCCACTAATACTGTTCGGACAGAACACAATAAAAACTAAAGAAAAACAAAACAAAATAAACCGTCTGATGTGAGGCGACGAGCCAGGCAAAAGTAAAACAGAAAAGTTGTGTTCAAAATATAAACTATATGACTATATATGAATATTAACTAATACATAATAGATGGATTAGTAACAACAAGGTAATCAGATAAATATTTGTATTTAGATCTAGGTACCAGATAGATACTAGTTTTTAAATGAGGATGTCACAGAAGGAGTAATAATAGAGCAATCAGATATCTATTTATATGTGAGAAAGTTTGATAGGTTGGATTCCGCTACGAGACATTTAAACCTACTGAGAGTAGTTGAACTGACAATATCGCTAGGCAATTCGTTCCATATATTAATAATACGATTAGTATAGAAAAATTTGGTAACATCAACTCTATTAAAGACAGATTTTAGCTTGAACTGGTGACCCCTAGTGGAATGATACATGGAGAACTGAAAACTATGTTTTAAGTCGGAATCAATAAAACCGTTCAAAAAGCTGTAGCACAAACAAAGATCACTGATGAGTCTTCGGTGTTCAAGTGATGGAAGATTGAGAGTTTTGAGTCTCACCGCATACGGAAGGTTCTTGAGAGCCGGGATCGCCTTGGTAAATCTTTTTTGAATTCTTTCGATATCGTCAATAAGATATCGGTGATGAGGATTCCACACCTGCGAGCTGTTATACGTAGGTGAGCTTACCATCTTCAATATGGCATATTGTTTTTTATTCTGTGTCAAGGTGATTCACTATGAAGTCTTTTTTCTTCCAGAAACTTCCACAACTTAAATCTCAGCAAAGCAACTACTATCATGCCTACCTTTACGTTATTTTTTCAAGCCAACTAAATTGTATCTGAAACTTATCAGTTAATTTTATCAGATTAAAACAAAAACACAATTTTAATTAGAGACTATGAATCTTAAATGATATTTAGTTTAAGACTCAATATTATTGAAAAGATCAGATTAAGCTGAAATCTAAGTAACAGATTAACCGAAGTTTCTGGTTGAGTTATGATACAAATACACAAATCAACCAAATGCTAACAAGTAAATTCATCATTAGAAAATTAAAATATAATTTGATGTAATGCTCTAAACATGGCAATATTTCGTAGCCAAATCGTATATTAACAATTTTATCCCGGTCATTCCTGGCTAATAGTAAACAAAAGATGTATACAATAACTATTCTAACAGAATTTATAAGAAACTGTCAATATTTAAATATGTAAAATACAGCTTCTAAACTAGTAAATAAAATAAAATGAAATTTTGAAAAATTTCAATTATTAAATAAATTCACATATAAAAACAGCTTTGAAAATGATAAAAGTTTAATAATTTACTCAGTATTCGGATTTAGTCTTTTTCTCTATCAAAATGTCAAAGATCGTTTCACGTTGCTTCCTGTCAGTAAAGTTAGTTAGCTAGGAGCTTCAGTGTTTGAGCCAGAAAACTAATTTCAAATAAATAAATACAAAAGTCGGAAACGAAAGCGGTGTGATGGAATTATATTTCGATGAAAATTATTTTCCGATCGCATCCGTCAATGGAACACATGGCTGTGAGAGATGAAACATAAATTAACTTCTGTCGCTGCTCTTCCATTTGTTGAGGCGCTTCGCTGAGTCGGCATTTCACGCTCGAATGGTTTCCGCTTCTACAGAAGTTGTTTATTACGCTTAAGAAAGTCGGTGGTCATGTGACCGGAACGAAGGTAGAGAAGGAAGGTGAGATGAAAAAGTTTAAAAAGTAAAGAAAAACTAAATTGAACGAGAAAAAAATTGAATTGATCGAAAAAAAATTAGGTCTGTTTATGAGAATACACCCTAGAGAATTCTGTTGCCATTAGATTTTCTATTTCGCGACGTTAAAATGACAGGAAATCTAAACAACTGTGACAGTGTTAGAAATTAAAAACGACATAAAAACGGCATTAATACGATCAACTGTACGCATACATGTACACATACGTTTACATTTACGTACACGTACACATGTACACCACCTATGCATACATATACATATATACATACCACATACCTGTACACATAAACATACATATAAACATATGCATACATATACACATATGTACACGTACATATAAACATATGCATACATATATAAACATATGCATACATATACACATATGTACACATACATATAAACATATGCATACATATTAAACATATGCATACATATACACATATGTACACATACATATAAACATATGCATGCATATATAAACATATGCATACTTATACACATATGTACACATACATATATACATATGCATGCATGTACACATTCTCTCATACACAAATTACCACATACATATTCGCACACATTTTTATGATTCTCGTTTTATTTAAAAAAAAACAGACTTTGATAAATAAAATAGACAGGTTTGTGTTTTTGGAGTTAAGTGATTTTTCCACTTTTGGTAAATTCTTGATAATTTCACATCATGTTCTATAGAAAAACTACTAACGGTGAAGATACCGCTTTGATGGTTAAGGATTTTGCCCCCCTGCCCCAAAGCTTTAACGTTTTGATAAAATCTTTTGATATCGCTGATGGTATTAAGATTTTCACATTCAAGTTGACAAATGTCTCTTCTCATTACCTACAAGCGCCACAGTTAACCATTGGACACATTTTTTTAATTCTTTCGAGGTGGCAGATGCAAGCTCAGAAAAAGAATTGCATGCGTATTTCACTGAGCATTGTAAAATTAAATATATTATATTTGAACACATTCTTCGGCTTTATGGAGCTGCAGTAAAAGTTGATGTACACAAGTAACTTATGAGACTGAGCGTACATCTGTTCGGGACTGCAGGCTTGTGTTTCAAACATCCGACAACCTCCGACGACAGACCTGACGACAGCCGAAATTCGATGACATACTCAATGATATAAATATTTATTTTAATGATTTATACGCAGCTGCATGTGGAGCAAACGAGCTTACGTAATATATCTATTCGAAATTGCGATACAGATCGCACCGGAGATCACTTTGTGGTTCCATCGGCTTCCCGATAGTTCTGATTTACTGAGATACGAGTTTTCGATATAAAAGTTTTGAAATTAGCTTAATAATCAGTCTCATGACTGACGTTTTGATCAGTCTGATGAACAAACTTTTCGATTTGAATACATTTTTATTTAACTTAGTTTAAGAATAAACTAAGAAGCTATTAATCTTGTAACTGATTTTTCATTTATTTTTCGTTCTCCAAATGAGCTGAAATAAAGTTTGTGTGTTAGTTTTCAACGATAATATCGTATAACTTGATTATCAGAAACAATTCACTTTGAAATTATTTATTGTTTTTCCTGTTGGAACACACATCTTTGTTTGTGGACGGCGTTAATTCCGAAGTTAATAAAAAAATTTCAAAATATTAATTTTTCAAATAGTTTACAGATATTTTCGGTACCTAATAATAGCCATATAAATATTTTCATTACGAAATAATTACCATACAAATATTTTCAGTGCCAAGTAACAGCCAAACAACTATCTTCAATACCATTATAAATCTTTCCTCAGTATAAATCTGCTCAAAGAGCGCCCTGAGTTCATTGAAGGAACAAAAGACGTTGTTGTTTCATTTTTAATCCTGTTGAAACAAATTTCCTCAACGATGGAAATGAAATAAATAACCCTTCGGGTCACATCAATTATTTTAAAAAAATCGAGCTTTTACCCGTTGTTTATTATATACATGACACGATCTATAAAAACTATATAAAACTACCTAGTCAACACAAACTGTTATTTCGAATACACTCGATTTAGAAATACGAAAGATGTTCAAATTATTTTTTTTAATTGAATGACGTAATGTCATCCAATATAAAGCTATGCCGAAAGTTTCAGCTTCCAAGCTGGTTAAATTTTACTTGCAAGATATGGGTACAGAGAAAGACACACATACACAACCACACACACACAAACAGAGATTGTAACCCAAATAAAAGTTTGTAAAAAGAACATGTCCTGACAGACTGATAATCAACGCCGAGCCAAAATGCCTCATCCTAGGAACGTGAAATTTTGAACTTTTAGCGTAAGCACCAACTAAAATAGGTTTTTTTTTTAAATTTTTATCCTAAGGAGATGAAACAGGAAAACAAACTTTTTTTTCTTAAAAAACGCATATCTCGAAAACCAAAAATAAAGAGGTTTTAAAATTTGGTATCTAGATTCTTCTTAAAAAATAAAAAAATACGCGTTTCACTATTCATTTTTTTTAATTTTGTTTCCCGGGCCTCAAATTAGGGGTGGTAAATATGGTTATATGTTTTTTTAGAATAGATGCAACTCAAAATTTTAAAATGCTACATTTGTGAAACTTAGTATTTAGATTCTACTTGAAAAATAATGTTGGCAACTTGCAGATGGGACCAGCCGCGAATGCGGTGTCTACGGCGCCACTGGCCACCCCGCATACCACTCGCTAGCTCCACAAATGCACAAAGGACTTAAACCCCCAACCGAAGTTGGTACTCATTTATCGACCACTAAAGGATGAAACGCTGAGTTGACGTGAGCACATGTCAGTTAGTTTCTTGCTCAAGGAAATTACACGCCCGGACCAGGAATCCAACCCGGGTACTCCGGATATCCAAGCCGGTGTCTAAACCACTAGACCAACACGTCTCAAAAAACCGTGAAGCGCTCTATGGTTCATGAGTACTGCTAGTAGATTTATATAACAACTGAATTTTAAAAATAAACACAACTTAGAAAATGAAAGAAACTGAGGAGCAAATGAAAACCATCAACTAACTTCAAAGAACCAAAGAAGCATTTTTATTATTTTATTTTTTTAAATGTTTGTTATTTTTAAATAAGTTTAAAAAAAGAAAAAAAATTCAAAATATTTTTTCTTTCTCCCAGTAGTTTTTTGTCTTCATTAATTTTGGCCTCTCTTCTCATTTCCCACTGTAAATTATTTCTGTCAGTGATTTCTTGTGGCTTCTGTCCGTTGGATAGAAAGTAGTTTTTCCTCTCAGCACCCACACACACCACATACACACCACTCACTCATACACCACACACACACACACACACACACACCAAACACACCCCACATACCACGCACGCACACATACACCACACACGCAAACACATACTCACAAACACAAATGACCCATGAACGAAATTGAGATAGTGTGACTTTGCTGATTGTAACGAAGTTCGTATGGTGATCCTGATATGTCAGCAAAGATGATGATGATGTTGATGTTGATGATGACGACGATGACGATGACGATGGCGATGACGATGACGATGATGATGATGATGAGGATGATGATGATGATGATGATGATGATGATGATGTTGATGGTGATGGTGATGGTGATGGTGATGGTGATGATGATGATTGTGTTTGAGTAGTATGGTGAAAATGATGACGGTTGAATGGTTTATAGCAATTAGAGCAGATAATTAGATAGATGCATCATCATGAGATTATTATGATATTCATTTGAGATTATGACATGAAATAAAAAAATGCAACATTCCCACGAGAGAAAAATTTTTTAAAGTAGAAACTTACGCGAGTGTAACATCACCTACTGCTGCAGTACTGCGGGATTGGGAGTAGATTTTATGGGACTCAGGTGGAACCAGGACTACATCTTATGATTGCATTTTCATTACGAATTTTTAATAAAAATTTTTATGTCAACATAAATCAATTTGACTACAGTTTTACAAAACAAATTTGTCCTCAAATCACATGTTTAACTCAATCTAATTTTTTAATTTTGTACATGTTCACTAATTGCATGAATTTTAGCAGTTTGGAGTGAACATTATTTTAAAGTCAAATGCGGGTTTTTTTATTCATAAATACGACTTTTTATAGTTTTAGATTAAAGTTAAATGTGGATATAATTTGAAAAAATGAGAAATATATGACGGTGAACTTTATCATACCAATGTTGGTCATGATGACAATAATGATGATGGTGATAGTCTTTGAGTATTATGATGAAAATGAGTTAAATAAGGAATATAATTAGACAAAATGAGAAATATATGACTGTGAAGGATAAAAGCATACTAATGATTGTAATGATGATGATACTGATGATGGTAATAATGTTGATAATGATGATGGTGATGATATGGTAATGATGATGGTGATAATATGATATTGGTGATAGTAATGACAATGGTATCAAGTTTATCGAAAAAATATTATAATTTTTGATGGCGACTGAAGAAACGAAGATGACGAATAATAGATCCTTCGTTGTAATGCGGGTTTTATCCTTTGTACATTTATATTGTTTTTGGTTTTTGTAAAACGTTGTTGAATTTCTGAGTATAAATACTAATTTGTTTACTTACGTGTTTGTTTGAGCTATAATCAAATGATTTACTCGATATATTTTTCATAAAAAATATAACTAGAGTAGCTGCTAAAAATTTTCTCTAATTTAAATGTGCGTGTGCTTCTATTTTTGTGTTTGTGTGTGTGAAAGAGAGAGAGAGAGAAAAAGAGAGAGAGAAGAAGAGAGAGAGAGAGAGAGAGAGAGAAAGAGAGTGGACGTAACAGAAAATAATAAAGGTACGGAAATGAGATAAAGTAAAAAGAGTTGGAAATGTGACAGTGGATTATGTGGAAAGCTATAAAGATGCAACAGACTCCTCCTTTCCTCGCATGGTCAGCAGCTTCTCCACGGATGGATAACCTTAATGAGTCACCCTCTCTTCTTCTTCTCCTCTCTTTTTTTTCGATTTTTCTTTCTTTAATAACTATTCTATCTTCAAAAGATAATTTATTTCTTCATTTTCTTCCATTTTAGTATGACGAACTCTAATACATTTTATTTATTTTTCCAAGTGCATCAGGATAATAGCGAGTTTAACGGGGATTAAAAAACTGAATACAATGAGATAAAACGAGCGATAATGGAAGAGAAACGAAGTAAAGAGATAAATTTAAAAAAATAGGAAGGAAAAAAATTATTATTTTTATTTATGTCGTTGAAATACATTTTTTTAAATTTTTTCAATGTAGCTTTTTATTGAAACGGCTTAGTTTTGAAACATTTAACTCATAAATATTTTAAAAATGTTACATTTGCTGTCTCTTTTTCTCTTTTTTATTGTTTTTCTCTCTTTTTCTTTCTCTATCTCATTCTTTTTTTTTCTTTCTTTCTCGAGTTTAAAATTCTGCTTGTAAAATGTGTTTTATGATGCTTGAGCGGCTGCAGTAATGAAGTCTGAAGGAGAACTAATAAGCGAACAAGTGAGAGTGTGCCGTTTGATTGATTGGAGACATCCATCTCGAAAACATTCAACGACAGAACCATATTATGAACCAGATCGACCCTAATCGATGAAAATCTCAACTGGAACGAGTCGAAACCGAAACCGAATGAGACGAATAAAAAAAGATAGTTTGAAAGTATTAAAAAAGGAATCAAGTGGAAAAATAAAGCGACAAAATATAGATTAGCATTGTTGATTTTTGGTAACATATCAATCCGCTGGAAGTACGCGTGGGTTTAATTTATTTTTCCGAATCAGCGATAAATCACAATCGCAATACCTCACTGGACTGGAAAGACATTTCTCATGTGCTCGTTCATCGTTTCAATCCATCTCTCACGCGTTCGTTCGTAGGTTCGTACGTTCGTAGGTTTGTACGTCCGTACGTTTTGTAGGTTTGTACGTTTGTAGGTTTGTTCTTTTGTAGGTTTGTACTTTTGTACGTTTGTACGTTCGTAGGTTTGTACTTTTGTACGTTTGTACGTTCGTAAGCTCGTACGTTTGTTCGATTGTTCGTAAGTTGCTCCATATGTTATACACGAATGTTATAATGGAAAATAAACTTATAAACTACATTTAAACAGAAAGCAGTTAGCAGAAAAAACATCTTGTGTCACCTAATCAGTCTCTTCCAATGTAAACAAAAAAATTCACAAAGAAATTATGAAATAACAGCAAAAGAAATAATACAAATTCTGATGAAAAACATTTCTTAAAATATTAATTTCAGATGAGTTTTATTATTGATAAAAAATAGAAAATGTTAAATATATATTACCAACAGATTCATTCAAAGTTTCGGTTAGCCTTTTTCTAAATGCTTTTAGAAACTTCTAATCTCTATTTCTATTTTGTCCATTGAATTTTTGAGTCACATCTTTTTGAAAAATTTTCTTGCTTGATAACAAAATAACATTCACTAATTATTTTAAAAAATGTGAAAAATTAATTTAAATTTGAATTTTATTAACATAAAAACATTTGGTTTAAAAATGTGTTTTTATATTCCCTTGTTTTATGTTTCATTTCTATTTTTTTATAAACTTTCGTTCTTTTTACACTTTTTTGTTTCTTCTCTTTTTTCCTATTTTTTTTTGTTCTTTCTCTCTCTCCCTCCTCTTTTCCTCTTTTTTCAGCCACACAAAAAACCCACAACAATCTCTCTTCTACTGACCCATTTTCTTTTTTTTGGAACTCTAGAAATTTTATTTTTAAATTTCTCGGTTAAGACTAAATTTTTTTAAAAGTTTGCATTTGTGATGGCTGTTTCGAAAAAATGAAGTTGTTTTCGTAGTTTATTAAAAGGAGGTATCAAGTTTGAATCTTGTCAAATCAAACTTGCCAACTTAAAAACAGGATGAAATCGGCTCTGATAATGATGACAATGATAAAGATGAAAATAATGATGATGATAATGAATATGATGATAATGATGATGACGACGACGACGACGAAGATGACGATGAAAATGATGATGATGATGATGACGACGATGATGAGGAAGATAACGACGAAAAACTCCAATCTTTGCAACCGCATAAAGAACCAACCCTTTTTTTCAATGATGATGATGATTTTAGTTAAAGTTAATTTTTATTAAAAATTCCATAAAATGGAATCAACCATGTTTCTCGTGCTGACAGGCACTTACGTTTCTGGAACTGGCATCATCCGATCGATCAATCAATCAAGTAAGAGATCAACCCAGTACGATATCAATCACCCGATTAGTTACACCTCATCAACTTCACTATCTTTACTCACGCCAAGCTCTCCCGGAATCATCGACCAACCATCAGCAGGCTTTTGGTTTTGACAATGTTTAAATAAATATAATACTTTTAAAACTGTTTTTAAATATAAAAAATTAAATTAAATTAATTAGCAAATAGTTATAAAAATGATGGTAAACAATGTTTTTTTAAATTTTATCTTAGTTATTTAAATCCGTTTTTTTATTATTTAAAAAACAAAATCATGTTTAACATTGATATAGCCTGTTTAACGAAACATCAATTAATACGTTGATATGATACCTAAATACAAACTTGGTGATGTGCTTAAAAAAACATTATTATGAATTGATATATCATTGCTCTTTTATTCCGTTGCCATCATGATTTTCCGATGATTGTGACATCTCTGAATCAAATCGTTGTGCGTCTAAACTACTCTAAACTCTTAACTGACACGTTGGTGATAAAACGTCTGAGTACAATACTTTCAAAGTTTAATATTGAATTGTTCTGCAGTTTCCTGAAGTTACGAAATAAATAAATACAAAATATATTACACCAGTTAATAAAATAAAAGCACATCGTTCATTATTTATGCTTGGTTGGTAGGTTGGCGTGTTCCTTATGTTTTAATTAAAGTTTACTGTAAACACAAGAATAAAAAATCAAGAAAAAATCTAGAGAAAACCTTTGAAAAGTGAAAAATATAATTTCATTTTGGTGTTAATTTGAATTATAATTTACTGGAACTCACAATGTTAAGCCAACTTTTCTAATTAATTTTTTTTTATTCTTTCTACCAGGAAAATATATCTGAATATTAATTTTCATTTTAGTTTTTATTTCACAGAGAATTTCATGACAACCAGTAGAATTTTAATAGCAAAATAAGTGTGTATAATTTCTCCTGCTGGTTGCTCAGTACCTAATGAACCTGCTGATTGAAACTCTGCCAAAACTCAACCAATGTTTTTTTTTCAATTTAAAAAAAACTGTTCTACAAAATTTTCTTGAAGCCTCCTATCAAAAACTATCTTTATCATTATTAATAATAACCCAAACCCTCATACAACTCCGCTATCTGTCAATGTAATCTGTTTTTCTACAATTATATCGGTCATAGTTTCCCGTTCGAGACTCCAAGTTGGCGAGCGATAATTATATTGCAATCCGTACGGTACTAGTTCTGTTTATTTTGGGTCAAAAATTCAAGAGATATACGAACAAATAGTCCAAAGCAACCAATTTGTAATTTATTTAAGTTAATATCGATTGTTCATAACCCGAATATAACGAAAAAAGAACGCCGAGTCCACGAGGTTGTTTATCTGCAATGTTATCTATATATATATATATATAAAAAAGAATGTTTGTATGTTAATGGCCTTTATGCATTGCTACACCATCGTAATGAAATTTTCACACAACCTTGAGAGTCAAGGGGAATCAAATTAAAAAAAATTTGAAAATCCGTCACAAAATGAGCGGAGCGGAGCGGGTGAGCGAGCGGGAACTACACACACACATATATATATATATATATATATATATATATATATATATATATATATATATATATATATATATATATATATATATATATATATATATATATATATATATATATATATATATATATATATATATATATATATATATATATATATATATATATATATATATATATATATATATATATATATATATATATATATATATATATATATATATATATATCTATAAAGTACAAAACTATTTCCTTTAAAACATCGTCATATATTGAAAATTGGCTGAAAAAATACAATTTCAAATTTCAAATCTTTCTATCGAATTAATTATGCCACCTAAACGAAAAGCTATTGATTCCACAGTTTATTCGCAATATATATATATATATATATATATATATATATATATATATATATATATATATATATATATATATATATATATATATATATATATATATATATATATATGAATGTTTGTGGGTTAGTTTGTCTATTATAGAAACGGGAAAGCGACCCGGAACGGACAGCGAGGGGGAACGGAAAAGCAAGCGTGAGCGGGAATGGGAGAGCAAACGTGAGCGGGAACGGGACAGCGACCGGGAACGGGAAAACGACTGGGAGCGGGAAAGCGACCGAGAGCGGGAAAGTGACCGGGAGCGGGAAAGCGACCGGGAGCGGGAAAGCGACCGGGAGCGGGAAAGCGACCGGGAGCGGGAGCGGGAAAGCGACCGGCAGCGGGAAAGCGACCGGCAGCGGGAAAGCGACCGGCAGCGGGAAAGCGACCAGGCAGCGGGAAAGCGACCGGCAGCGGGAAAACGACCGAAAACGGGAAAGCGAACAGGAGTGGGAAAGCAGGTGGGAAAGGAAACGGGAGAGAAAGAGACAAACATTAGAAAAACCTCTAAAAAACCCGGGCAACGCCGGGTATCTCCGCTAGTATATATATAAAAATCTCGTGTCATAGTGTTTGAAATTGAACTCCTCCTAAACGGCTGAACCGATCTTTATGAAATTTTTTGTGTACATTTGATAGGTCTGAGGATAGGTCCACGGCTAATTAGAATATTTTTTTTAAATTATTTAAAAAAGTTATTTTGGAAAAACCAAAAAACAAACAGACAGACATATATATATATATATATATATATATATATATATATATAAATATATATATATATATATATATATATATATATATTATTATAAACATAATTTGGCGTTATATTTTTTTTAATGCATGCTCCGTTAAATATTACTGCCCATTTGGGGTTAATTAATTTTCTTGACAAATTCTCGACGTTGCGAAATGCAGGAGAAAAACGAATATTTTCGGGTTTGTCAGTCATTTTATTTCAGAGGCCGACTGCAGTTTCGGAAGAAATCCATCATCAGGGCCAAAAAATAAAACAGCTTAAAACAGAAATCAGAACAGAAAATCAGCAAACTGACGCAAGCGAATGAAATAAACAAACTTCGTAAGGTGAATTAGGCCAGGTAGAGATAGTAAGTATGATGGTAAGGTAAGATGAGAACAATTATGAATAAGATAGAATTATATTAAAAGTTAATTAATTATTATTAGGATAAAAATAAAGTATTAGAGTGAATATAGGAATAGTAACTATTACAAAGATATATGTACAGTGTGTGGTAAAAAAAAAGGTAGACATCGATTATGATTAAAAAGATAAAAATGTATGACAAGTAATTATTAATAGGATATAACATAAAATTATTAAAGTCAGAAACCAAATATTAACTATTACAAGGATATAGAAAAATGGCGTAGTAAAAGTAGAAAATCAATTGTTGTGTATATTTCATTTCTTCCGAGCAAAGTAATGTTAGGGTTGTTAAGGAGGTGTGGAAGGATGTCGTCATTGGGTGAGTTTGATGGAAAATCGTCAGAAGGTTGAGTTGTAGCATGTAGTGGTGGTGGTGGAGTAGGAGTGCGAGAAATGTTCAATTGTGATTGATTATCGTTTCCGAGAAACGAATGGTTGTTTTGGAGAGTATTTACGGAACTATCGTCGAGTTGAAGGATGTCAACAAGAGACTGGTAGTGATCGTTTTCAGAGATTGGTACTTTTTCATTAGCGAGACTAGGTTTAGGCTCTCCTGTTATGTAGCCAAAAGATAAAGAAACATTAGTCTGCTCTTTGCATGGAGTGAGTGAACTAGGTGTTAGAAATTCGTGTTCAGAACCATTGTCGGATGTAGAGATGGGAACAAAAGGTTGGGAAAGATCTTCAGACGATAGGATCAGATCGCAAACAGGACTACATCCGGCAACAGTGTTGGCAACGTCAATCAAGCGATCAGAAGAAACGTTTACGAGATTAATGACGTGTTGTATAGTGGGGCAAGGGTTGTTTGCAAAATTGACGTGAGGTACGGGTTGAACAATATTGATCTCGTTGTTGGAGGTTTGTACTTTTTCGTGTTCTTTAGCGAGACTAGGTTTAGGCTTTATTCGTTTTTCTCCTGCATTTCGCAACGTCGAGAATTTGGCAAGAAAATTAATTAACGCCAAATGGGCAGTAATATTTAACGGAGCATGCATTAATATATATATATATATATATATATATATATATATATATATATATATATATATATATATATATATGGCGAGTTGTATTTCTTAGAGCATGTCTCAAAGATAAATTGATTCCACAGTTTATTCGCAACAAATATATATATATATATATATATATTTGTTCCGAGTAAACTGTGGAATCAATTTATCTTTGAGACATGCTCTAAGAAATACAACTCGCCATTTGGCAGAAACAACTTTTCGAGCCAAATTCTCGACTTTTCGGTATAAAACTCGCTGTTCGAGACTACAATTAGCCAAACATTTTCCATTAAACTTTTATTGTCAGATCGACGGACCGTTTCAGCTATGTCAGCCATAATCAGGGTCAAAAGTAAAACGAGAAAAGTAAACAAACAGAAAGAACCGAAATTATCAAAGAATTAGCACACCAACAAAAGAGTAAACACTCCACCTATCAAATCAAAAGAATACGAGGCTCAACAAAAAGAACATGAGTAAAACAAAATTCCATAGTGTTTAAGACCAGAATCATAAACTAATGAAATCACAGAGACTATAAAATTTATACTATTGGAATACACCATCAATTTTTGCGCTTTCGCTGTGTTATATTAGAAGAGACAAAAATTTCCTCAGATACATTACAATGAGATTCGTCAAGAGCAGCCTCAAACGAAACGGTCCGTCGGTCTGACAATAAAAGTTTAATGGAAAAGTTTTTGGCTAATTGTAGTCTCGAACAGAGAGTTTTGTGCCGAAAGGTCGAGAATTTGGCTCGAAAAGTTGTTTCTGCCAAATGGCGAGTTGTGTTTCTTGGAGCGTGTCTCAAAGATATATATATATATATATATATATATATATATATATATATATTTATATATATATATATCTATATATATAAAAATGATTGTTTGTATATATGTATATATGTATATATGTATATATGTATATATGTATATATGTATATATGTATATATATATATATATATATATATATATATATATATATATATATATATATATATATATATATATATATATATATATATATGTCCTTTATGCATTGCTACACCATTCATCCGATCGTAATGAAATTTTCACACAACCTTGAGAGTCAAGGGGAATCAAATATAGAGAAAAAAACTATATATATATGTATGTGCGTATGTATGTGTGTATGTATGTATGTGTATGTGCATGTATGTGTGTCTGTGTTTATGTATGTATGTATGTATGTATATATGTATATATGTATATATGTATATATGTATATATGTATATATGTATATATGTATATATGTATATATGTATATATGTATATATGTATATATGTATATATGTATATATGTATATATGTATATATATATATATATATATATATATATATATATATATATATATATATATATATATATATATATATATATATATATGTCCTTTATGCATTGCTACACCATTCATCCGATCGTAATGGAATTTTCACACAACCTTGAGAGTCAAGGGGAATCAAATATCGAAAATTTTTTTTTGAAATCCGTAACAAAATGAGCAGAGCGGAGCGGGTGAGCGAGCGGGAACTATATATATATGTATGTGCGTATGTATGTGTGTACGTATGTATGTGTATGTGTATGTGCATGTATGTGTGTCTGTGTTTATGTATGTATGTATGTATGTATGTATGTATGTATATGTATGTATGTATGTATGTATGTATGTATGTATGTATGTATGTATGTATGTATGTATGTATGTATGTATGTGTTTTTTACAATATTTCGGCACTAAATGCTCATTCAAAGTATGTATGTGTGTGTATGTATCTATGTAGGTATGTATGTATGTATGTATGTATGTATGTATGTATGTATGTATGTATGTATGTATGTATGTATGTATGTATGTATGTATGTATGTATGTATGTATGTATGTATGTATGTATGTATGTATGTATGTATGTATGTATGTATGTATGTAGAATCGGATCTAGGGGGGGAACTGAGAGCGAAAAAATGAGCGGGAAAGCGACAGGGAACGGATAACGACCTGGAGCGGGAGCGCAAGCGGGAAGGAAACGGGAGCGAAAATGAAACGCATTAGGTAAACCTCTAAAAACCCCGGGCAATATGTATGTATGTATGTATGTCCTTTATGCATTGCTACACCATTCATCCGATCGTAATTAAATTTTCACACAACTTTGAGAGTCAAGGGGAATCAAATATAGACTAAAAAATTTGAAATCCGTCTCAAAATGAGCGGAGTGGAGCGGGTGAGCGAGCGGAGCTATATATATCTACATACATACATGAGCGGAAACGGGAAGTCAACTGAGAGCGAAAGATCGAGCGGGAAAGAGAACGCGACCGAGAAAGCGACCGGGAACGGGAAAGCAACCGGGAGCGGAAAAGCGACCGAGAAAGGAAAAGTGACCGAGAGCGGGAAAGCAACCCAGAACGGGAAATCGACCGGGAGCAAGGAAAAAAACCGGAAACAGGAAAGCGAGCTGGAACGGGAAAGCGACCGGGAGCGGGAAAACAAGCGGGGAAGGAAACGGGAGCGAGAGAAACAAGCATTAGAAAAACCTTTAAAAACCCCGGGCAACGCCGGTTACCTCCGCTAGTATATATATATATATATATATATATATATATATATATATATATATATATATATATATATATATATATATATATATATCTACAGTAGCGGATCCAGAGGGGCCGGAAAAGGCCATGCCCCCCATGGATTCCAAAATTGACATTCTTTTAAATACTAAAAAAAAATTTGACTACTTTTTAGGTAAATTACAAAATTTTTAGCATCTGATGTTTTCCAGTGAGGTTTGTGGCTCTTCCCGCCAGTTGTTTGTCCCCTCCGCCAAAGAAGTCTAGATCCGCCATATATATATATATATATATATATATATTTATATATATATATATATATATATATATGTATATATATATATATATATATATATATATATATATATATATATATATATATACGGGGAAACAAACGGAAAAGGGAGAGCAAGGGGGAACGAGAGAGCAAACGGGAGAGCAGGTGTTTTAAAACTCAAATGGCTGTATTTAGGAAGCACTTAAGTACTTCCTGTCGTGGATCAGAATTTGATCCTTTTTACTTTTCCCTCCTCCTTTCTCCAGGCTTGGGACTGGTTCGCAATTAGCGAGGCGGAGTTGCAGTTTTAAGCAAGTCTCTTTTACGTTTTATGAGCAAAATTGAGCTAGGAGAGAGTGAAAGAAAAAGTTGAGCGGGGGCGGGAAAGCAAGCGGAGAAGGACCGGAAGAGCGAGCGGGATTAGGAAAGCGAGTCAATATGAAAACACTTGATAATTTCCAAAAGAGATTTTAAAACTGGCGCCAGACTTCTTTGTGGGTTGAGGAATTTTTGTCGAGTCACACCATTATTTATAAATTTACAATGGTTAAAGATCCCGAAGAGAGAAACCTGCAAGGCTTTATGCAATGCCTTTGGCGCTAAGCTCCACCTGTCACCGGAGTATCTTAGTTTTCTCTTGGTGTGTTTTGGCACACCTAGGGTTGTTACAGTTACTGAATCTAAAACTGAAACATTCAGTTAACTGAATCTTTTTTAAAAACTGTAACTGAAACTGAATCTATTGAGAAAACTGAATATAACTGAATCTTTTAGAATGAATATTTTTTATCATTTTTTTATTATTTTTATGTTTGCGGTTAAATGTTTTGATTCTATGGCACGGACGATAACTTTGGTCAAAGTTAGGAATAGTTCTTTCTTTTTGTTTCGTTTTAGTGTTGTGTTGCTGGCGTTGTTTTTCGAAGATTTTCAAGTTTTTAGAATTACCAAAATGGAAGAAAAGTGTTAGTAATAACATTGTCATCGACGAATCTACCGAGGAAGAAGTATCGTTTATTCAACAAAATGAGTCGAAATCTGCTTTAGGACCTCCAACGAAAAAAGCTAGATTCAACAAGACCTATAATAACCCGGTATATAAAAGGTTTACAGGAGTTGGAGCAGATAGTAAGTGCAATATTTGTTCTGTAATTTTGAAGGGTAAGAATGTGAAAAATTTAGAGTCTCGTTTGAGGAAGCATGAAATAGAATACGCAGAGTATTTAGAGGAAAAAGAAGCTATGAAGTCAAGAACACAAAGTAAGTCTATTAAACGACCCTTTTCATATTTAAAAAACCAGGCAACAATTGAAAACTTTTGTTCTTAAAGAACGCAAAAATGACATTAAAAAGGCTCCAGTGCCTATAATAAGTCTGCCCATGCTATCGCCTCAGCATTTGCTGCAAACAGTTTTCCATTTCTTTTGATCGAAGAACATTCTATTAAAAATATGTTTGCAGTTCTGTCGGATGGTCGTTTACTAATCTTGCCGAACCGACACGATATATCCACAAAAGTGTCCGAATTAGTAAAAGAATTAAAACGATCTGTTGAATTATCATTGAATTCAGCTAAGTATGTGTCAATCACAACAGATGGTCTCGGCCATGTTATTCATCGGCAATGATGGGAATAACTTGCCATTATTTTGATCGAAACATCAATAAAATAAGAAGAGCTCTTCTGACTTGTAGAACAATTACGCAACCCATTACAGGCTTTGAATCTTTTTTCAAAACTGTAACAACCCTAGGCACACCACAAAGAAGATCAATCCTCCAATTAGCCAATTTCCCCACCCGCATCATCCCAAGATCGCGTCTCTCACGGTTCGGAGACCGATCCTTCAACGTCGCTGGTCCTGTCACCTGGAATGCCTTCCACGTGTGATCCGAAAACAGACAACTTCGGAAAACTTTCGCAATCTTTTAAAACTTATCTTTTTAACCAACTCAAAAACACTTTTTAATCTATTTTTTTCTTTGTTTGTCTGTCTTCTGACATAGTTTAAGTGCATTTTAATCTTTTCGTAATTGATTTTAATGCACTGTTAAAATTGGAATAAATAAAAAAAATAGTAACATTGATATTTTTAATACATTTTATCATTTTTCTTAGCGTTGAGCAATTATATGTTAAAATTGATTTAGCTTCGTATTTTGAAATTTTAGAAGATTGAAGCCATAATCTGGATTTTGTCACAGATAAGGAAGTCATGAATGTCAAAAATCTGCCGCATCAACTTCTTTTTAAGAAAACTGTTTGCAGAAATATATGAAAGTTAGTAAAATAACAATGTGGATATACGATATATTATATATTATAGCATTATAACAGTGAAATAATTATGATTTAGCAATCAATTTTAGTAATAAATTAATTATAAAACTATACTTTTACAAAAAAAATAAGTTTAACTTTTTTTTCAAATTTTGTATTTACTCAAATATGAATTAATGAGAAAATTTTTGTTGCAAGAAAATTTTTCAAAAGCGATTTTCCCAGATCAGATAGAAAATGTTTATTTTACCTTTTTTGAAAAAAAACCAATTAAACTATATTAGGTTTATAACGAACTAGCAGTGCCCGTCGCGGCTTTGCTCGCTTGAAATTAGAGAATTTGAACCATGCATCCATAGTAGAGTACTGCACGGTCCGATTTTTTACGGCCCGGCCCGTAGACAACTTGGCTCGGCCCGTTTCATAAGCAAAAATTCTCAAACCGACTCGTATAATTTGGACCCAGACCGTTTTTACAGGCCTAAATTTAAAATATACTTAGCGCACAAAACCTCAAAGGTCTGAAACTAATATTTCGAAAAATAATGAAACACTGAAGTTTAATTTTTTCACATTTATAGTTATTGAGTTTTCAAGCAAATAATCCTTTTTTTCACCCTTAATCTGTAGGCCTGGAGACCAAAATAGAAAAAAGTTGGTAAAACATGTGTAACTTAATTTTCTAAATAGCCACTTTTTATATTTAGTTTTCAGGAATACAAATGTAGGGTGGAGAAAAAAATTATTTGCTTGAAAAATCAAAAACTGAAAATGTAAAAACATTGAAAATCAGTCGTTAGGTTTTTTTAAATAATTAGGTACGTGTTTCATTATTTAGGTTTTTTCAAAAACTTTTATTTAGGTTACAATCTCTGTTTGTGTGTGTGTTTGGGTATGTATGTGTGTATGTGTGTGTTTGTGTGGCTTTCTCTGAATGCAAATCTTGGAAGTGAAATTTAACCAGCTTTTTGACTAGCTAGGAAGATGAAGCTTTCAGCATAGCTTTATATTTGATGACAATAAATGATTCAATTAAAAAAAAATAATTTGAACATCTTTAGTATTTCTAAATCGAGTGTATTTGAAATCAAAGTCTGTGTTGAAAAACTCGTTTCCAAGCTTTGAGGTTTTGTGTCCATTAAAACTGGCTGAGTCCAGTTCAGCACGGATCGAGCCAGGCTTCGATATTTATCTTTTTGAAACGGACTAGTTGGGGCCTAAATAACAAGCCATGCTTGGAATTTTCTGCCTATGAAATAAACCGGACCGGATCTAAAACATCCGTGTAGGGCTCTATGGATTAGAGTACTGCACAGGCCGTGCTAGGCCATGAATTTAGGGCCTTGATGGGCCAAACCTAAAGTCAAGGTGGGAAGAACTAAGATAATTTGCCAAGTTGATAGAAATTGTAAACCTCGAAAAACGGCCGGGTCCAAATTAGACGACCTAGGCCGGGCCTGGAATTTTGGTTTATTAAACGAGCTGGGCCAGGTTGTTCATGGGCCAAGCCATAAAAATCGACCCGTGCAGTACTCTACTACGATGCACATTTCAAATTTTAATTTCAAGAAAGTGAAGCCCCGACGGGCACAGCTAGTGGAATTTTATAGGAAGTAAATTTACATTTTGGTTTCTAGGTTAAGCAATTTGAAAAATCCTAAAGATTATTTAGTTTTTTTTTTCAAAAAATGTCATTAGTGGATGGTTATTGAAGTTATTTTAACCCATCTGTCAACATCAACATTTTTCATCGATCACTTCATAAATAAAATAACTATTTGCACTATGTTTAAATGGCAGATATCAGCTTTGTTATATCACTTTATGTTGCTTACACATATAAGTGATTGCTACCGACTACCATCAGCATAAATATATTTTTTAATTATTTTCAAATTAAAAATATTTTTATTTCGTCGTGCCTAACAAGCAGCGGATTGAATTAACGGCATTTTTTGATTGTCAGGTTGCCAATCGCATTTGAACAGATACGTTAGGCACGTGTAACTGTGCTTGCGTATTGTGTTGGCCATTGAGTATTAAAGTTTATATATGTATATGTGCACTGTGCCTCTAGATATTTATAATTTATATGTGCCATTATATGTTTGTGCGTATTAATGTTTATGTGAATGCATACATAAGCATATGTGTATGAACAGTTATGCGTATATGTGAATTTATACATACGAAAATGTGTATGAACAGTTATGTGTATATGTGAATTTATACATCTTTATACGCGCTTATTTATTGGTTTATTTTATTAAAATGTGTACACAAAATTTCTTTATCAAGGTGTATTAACTGCAAGCATATTCTCTGCATTTGCAGAAATAAAAATAACACTAATCGATCATTACCGATTATCTGCCAATACCGATTGTGGAATGGCTGATAGAGATTATTTGCAAAAGAGCCAATAATCGGCGTAACAATTATTTACAAAAGGACCGATACCGATAACAAGCCGACAATCGGTGTTACTTTACTAAAAACTGATGGTTCATTTCTTTACAAGAAATTAAAAATTTTTTAATTTTTTAAAGTTTTAAAGGATTTTATTCTAAAATTCACTTGAATTTTGTCGAATCAATCTGAAAGTTTAATAGAATGTAAAGTACATACGCGTCGAAAAATAAACCGATCAAATTTGAGCTTAATTTGATATTGTCGAAGGTTCCCAACATATTGCTCAAGAAGGCAAACACGGTGAAATGAATATGAAGAATTAAAAAAGGTGAATAATTTAGTAAACAAAAAATTAATTGAATATGCAATGACAATAAATGCGTTTAGAAGAAAAAAATGTTTATTGGTATTTCTGCAATAACTGCTAATTTATTGCGCTTTATAACCAGCAATATGTGTGGGATGGATGGATGGATGGATGGATGGATGGATGGATGGATGGATGGATGGATGGATGGATGGATGGATGGATGGATGGATGGATGGATGGATGGATGGATGGATGGATGGATGGATGGATGGATGGATGGATGGATGGATGGATGGATGGATGGATGGATGGATGGATGGATGGATGGATGGATGGATGGATGGATGGATGGATGGATGGATGGATGGATGGATGGATGGATGGATGGATGGATGGATGGATGGATGGATGGATGGATGGATGGATGGATGGATGGATGGATGGATGGATGGATGGATGGATGGATGGATGGATGGATGGATGGATGGATGGATGGATGGATGGATGGATGGATGGATGGATGGATGGATGGATGGATGGATGGATGGATGGATGGATGGATGGATGGATGGATGGATGGATGGATGGATGGATGGATGGATGGATGGATGGATGGATGGATGGATGGATGGATGGATGGATGGATGGATGGATGGATGGATGGATGGATGGATGGATGGATGGATGGATGGATGGATGGATGGATGGATGGATGGATGGATGGATGGATGGATGGATGGATGGATGGATGGATGGATGGATGGATGGATGGATGGATGGATGGATGGATGGATGGATGGATGGATGGATGGATGGATGGATGGATGGATGGATGGATGGATGGATGGATGGATGGATGGATGGATGGATGGATGGATGGATGGATGGATGGATGGATGGATGGATGGATGGATGGATGGATGGATGGATGGATGGATGGATGGATGGATGGATGGATTGGCGGACGGAGCGGACGGATGGATTTATGGACGGACGGAAGGACGGACGGATGGACGGACTAATGGACGGACGGATGGGTTGATAGGCAGAATGAGTGAATGAACGTAAACGCATCTTAGGCCGAACAAGCAGTGAGTGAGAGATTGATGATTTTTTTTCTGTTTTCAGGAAACAAAAAGATTTTCAACAATTTGTTCTATAAATCAATTAAAATTTGGTCAAGACTCGTTTCGATGACAAAACGAGTTCCATTGAAAACGTGATTATTTTGTGATGACGTTAAGGTCAAGGTCA
The DNA here is from genome assembly GCA_963978895.1 of Erpobdella octoculata. Taxonomy (NCBI): domain Eukaryota; kingdom Metazoa; phylum Annelida; class Clitellata; order Hirudinida; family Erpobdellidae; genus Erpobdella; species Erpobdella octoculata. The sequence goes on from OZ022242.1 coordinate 14,405,071, forward strand.
CAGCTGAGTCATTGCCTTGAAGTTCTTGGGTGCAATATGTCATGTCTGGGATGGTGAATTTCGTTGTAATCGTGATTCTTCATCAAGAAGATGACAGGATGAACATGTGTTTTCAGTTTAGAAGTTTGATGTTAAAGTTTATAGGAAGTAATTTTGCTAGCTTTTTGAATTAATCAATTGCCGTCTAATTTCTTTACGTTAGCTTTTTAGTTTTCTGTTTTATGCACTCGTCATCACCATCACCACATCATCATATCATTATCATCATCGTCATCATCATCATCATCATCACGATCATCATCATCATCACCATCATCATCGTCATCGTCATCGTCGTCGTCGTCGTCGTCGTCGTCATCATGGGTATGACCACTACACTTTTAACACTTCTTACCTCTCACTGCAAGAATATGGGTGATTCGATGAAGAACATTTGACTCTGGTCCTCTCAGCTCGCAGGTGTAATTTCCCGAGTCCTCTAACGTCAAATCTGGTTGGGAAAATAGAACCAAAAATGAACGAATTCACAGACAAATTAACAAAATTGATGCTTTAATTATCTTTCCCTCTCAAATACAGGAGTTGACAAGATATAAAGGAGTTGGGATTATGAGTAATTTACAAGAAGTAACTTATTATATCTAGCGACAAACAGCATTGTAAACTCGCTCCTTCAAATCTGAAAACATTTTCTTCCCGATCGAAGTGCGTGACCAACAAAAACTTGTGTTAAATGGACTTGTTGAAGCGCTAGTTCATGTAATAAATTCAGCAAAGCTTCAAAAGCTTGGATGATGATGATGATGATGATGATGATGATGATGATGATGATGATGATGATGATGATGATGATGATGATGATGACTAGCTGCATTTGAGACTTTCGTTTCATCATTGAAAAAAATGATTAGTTTTGCTCAGTGTTATTTTAGTTCATTAAATAATTTTAGTTCTTGTTTTTATTTTATTTTTAAATTTTATTTATTATTATTATTATTTTATTTTAGTTTATCAAATAATTTTAGTTTTAATTATTATTTAGCTCTACAAAATTAAATTTTGTTTTGATTTTATTACAGTTCTTGAAATAATTTTCCTTTTTATTTTAATTTTATTCGGAGAAAAAAAAAATCGTTTTTATTTGAATTTTGTTCAATTTTAGTTCATGCTCTAAATATTTTTCTTACTATAGCCAATTCTATGCGGTTTATATATGAAAAAATAATAAGTGTGTAACACAGGAAGATTGTATGATCAAAATACATTTATGAAATCATTTTAGATGCGAACTCAAATTTGTGGGATTTTCCCCGCTAAGTTGGATTCCACATTTTTTATTTTGAGAATACATTTTCTTACATTTAGATTTGTTAGTGCTGGAATCGTAAACAAAATATTCCCACACTGAACTATCTTTTTTTCGCCCAGCAAGAATTTTTGCAAGAAAACTCATAATTATTTTCAATGATTACAACTTTTATGATTACAAGAAAGATAAGAGTGCATCTCAAAAGTTACACAACCATAGAAATCTATATCATAGATATCCACAGATATTGGTTATCTAGGCGAATATCTATGTACACAACTTTCAATAATTTTCGTTCGAAAATTAATTTTAATTTTTATTTTTATTCAGTTTGCATGATTTAAATTTTATTTTTATTTTATTATCGTTCAGAAAATAATTTTAATTATTATTATTATTCAGTTTGTGCCATTTAAATATAGTTTTTATTCTATTTACGTTCTTCAAATAATTATAGTTTTTTTCGTTATTAACGAATAATTAAAAAAATTTTGTTTTTATTCAGTTTTCGTTTTTCCGCATATTACAATGTATATAAAATTACATACATGTCATCCAAGAGAATACTGTAGTTACCTATTGTTATATACACAGATATGTAATTTCTATATAAATAAAATTGAGATTATGTATGTGTGTCCTATATGTATTGCTACACCATTCATCCGATTGTAATGAAATTTTTACACAACCTTGAGGGTCGATGGAGGAAGGTTTTTGTGACAAATATTAAAATCGATGAGCGGGCGGAAACGGGAACGAGATAACAAGCGGGAATGGGAACGGCACAGAAAGCGGCAACGGAAAAGCGACCAAGAGCAAAAGAGCCGGCGGGAAAGGGAAAGTGAACGAAAACGAGAGAGCAAGCGGGGAAGGAAACGGGAGCGAGAAAGAAAAACGATAAAAAAACTCTAAAATCCCTAGGCAACGCCGGGTACCTAGCTACTAGTTATATACATACACAACAAGTAAAGAAAAAAAATATTTAAAAAAGAAAACTGCTTTTATTTGCCTCTTTATCTGAGTCAACGAACTAAAATCTTTGAATCTAAAACAACCGTTAATTATTTTGGACCTCTGGCGACTTATAAATGAACATCCGTACTGTTTAATTACTTTGGACCTCTGGAGACTTACACATAAACAACTTGATTAATTTGATTTGATTAATTTTAATTAATTTAAAGCCTAATTCATGTCAGAAACATTAAATTCATGTATTGTAATCCAGAATAAAGCTTTCCTGAAAGTTTTAGAGCTCTAGGTCGTCGAAAACAAACAAACAAACAAACAGAGAGACGTGTGATGTTAAATAAAAGCATTTAAAAAAATGATGCCTCGAGTGGAAGGTTTCTTGACTTGAAATCGGGGATTAAATATAATTTTTTGTTTGAATGCCCTGGAAAAGTAAACGAGTAAAATGGTCAACCAACCGAAAAGATGCAGACTCTTTGAATAAAAATCTATTTGTTAGTACGAGTTTTTCTTAGAGCTGTCAATGATCAAATCAGCGTCTGCTGCCCTCGGAAGTCTATTAAAAAGAATGTTGGAGAACACCAATGTGACAATCTTAACAGTTTTCACAAGACTGAGAAAAATCGTAAAAGATTGGCAAGCGAATCAACGGTTTCTTCGGCACAGTTTTCAAAGTTATGTAAAATGAAGGTTTTTCATGTCGATATGAAGATGCATGGGTGGGAAAAAATAGATGGATGGATAAACGGACAAAAAGCTGATTGCAAATTAAATCATAGAGAGGTAATTAGAATAAAAATAGCGTGTTTAAAGTACGAAAATAGCAGTAGAGGTGATAAACTGAAGCCATTTATTTTAATAGCCAGCTGTTAACATTCGACGACTTGGCAGAGTTAAGCATTTGTATATTAAAACTTACGATTTTTGAATTTTATTGATTTCAAAATTGAAATTAAAATTATGGCACAGTTTTTTTTGTGGTCCTAAAAATGTTTTATGAGAACTGGTTCAGACATGGTCTTTCTTGCTTTGAGGTTCCGCGAAGTCTAATAAAAGAACAGCATCAACGAAAAGTAATATATTGTGGAAAATAAACTATGATGTGATGGTAAAGATGATGATGACGATGACGATGACGGCGACGACGACGATGATGACCATGATGATGATGATTATTGTGATGATGATGGTGATAATGATGATGTTGCTGTTGATTATGGTAATGGCGAAGGTAGATAATGCATTTGATGATAAAGGTTGCGTTACTTTACTATATTGTCACCTCACCCGTTCAAATTTAAAATTAATCTGGTTTCTCTCGCTCAATGGTTAGACGTCAGACATGTAGGTAGGTATACGTCGTTAAGTAGGTCAAACAAGTAAGTCAGGTTAATACTTTGTGACAGGATATCGCTATCAAATTTAGCCAGAGATTTAATTAGACATTGTTTAATGTTTTATACATATATATAGAATAAAACAGTTTGTTTTATCGATGTGCGTGTGATTGTATTTTTTACCGTGTGCAGTTTTTGTGCGTGAATTGGCAAAGTTAGCAAATCAGAAACACAAATGGACGCATGCAGAATCGAACTCCAGATGGTTCAGCTAATTCTCTGATGTTTAATCACTGCTCCACCAGAAGAACACATGCATAAACACAAGGACACATGCATAAACACAAGAACACATGCATAAACAAAAGGATACGCACTCAGTTAACACGTGCAAAGTTAAACACGAACGATGAAAACACACAACGAGTCTCTTTCACGCAAATATTGATTAGAGACTATGTTTGTTACAAGCAGAGATTTGCATGGAAATGGTGCTGGATGTTCTTCCATTGAAAAATCGTCGTGGCTGCTACTACATAAGTTATTCGCATTACGCATAATGTTCCCCATATAAGTTAAGTAAATATGTACGTTAAATAATACTTAAAGTGTTTTACTTACTTCGTTAGGAAAATGTAAATTTGCATTAAAAAGATTTATATTCAGAAATTGTTTGAATCTCTGGATTAGACTCTTTCTTTAAATTACAACATTTTTTACATTTACAAATTAAATAATTATTCACACATTAGAAGTTTTAAAAAAATTGCAACGACGACGATGACGATGATGATGATGATGATGATGATGATGATGATGATGATGATGATGATGATGATGATGATGATGATGATGATGATGATGATGATGATGATGATGATGATGATGATGATGATGGTGGTGGTGGTGGTGGTGGTGATGATGATGATGATGATGATGATGATGATGGTGGTGGTGGTGATGATGATGATGATGATAATGATGATGATGATGATGATGATGATGGTGATGATGATGATGATGATGATGATGATGATGATGATGATGGTGATGGTGATGATGGTGATGGTTATGGTGATGGTGATGATGATGATGATGATGGTGGTGGTGGTGGTGGTGGCGATGATGATGACGATGACGTTGACGATGATGATGGTGATGGTGATGGTGATGGTGATGGTGATGATGATGATGATGATGATGATGGTGGTGGTGGTGGTGATGGTGATGATGATAATGATGATGATGTGAGTGGTGGTGATGATGATGATGTGAGCGGTGGTGATGATGATGATGACGGTAGTTGTGATGATAATGAAACAGATGATGACAGAAATAGAGAAATCTCTTTTCAAAATTTCATCACAGCGTAACAATTTTTTCCTCTTTCAATCTTTTTCTTACGCTTCATTGAACAATTCATGACTGGATACAAATTCTTTCTCATATTTTCTTACATTTTTCGAGATTTTGTTTCCTTTTGTTCTTTTTTGGTTTTTTTCCTTAAATTGTTTTTTTCCTTTTTTCCTATCATTCCAACAAATTGCCATCTATAGAGAGAAGTCTGCTTTTAATAAGCCTTCTTGAACACGTGTATATGTAAGATAAAAACGGTTTTTGTGTGCTGCACTTTTGAAAGGAAAAAGGATTTTATATTGACTTTTGAGATTCCATCATAACCATCATCACCATCATCATCGTTATCGTCATCATAATCATCATAGCCCGTGGTCATCATCGTCGTCGTCATCGTCATCGTCATCGTCATCGGCATCTTCATCGTCATCGTCATCGTCATCATCATCATCGTTGTCATATTTTGAGCAATGCTTCCATCACGCTAGTTCACAGTTTATAAATTTTGTTTTCCGGTTCCTGCCATGCACATTTATTCCTCTGTTTGTCAGTTGTTCTATTCATCTATATACATATACATACTAGCGGTGTGCCCGGCGTTGCCTGGGCTTTTTAGAGGTTTTTCTATCGTTTTTCTCTCACGCTCCCGTTTCCTTTCCCGCTTACTCTCACGCTCCCGGTCGCTTTCCACTTTTCGACCTAGAGCTCTAAAACTTTCAGGAATGCTTTATTCTGGATGACAAATCAAATTAATCAGACAGTTCAAGATACTCTTTTATATATCATCCATCCATATACACATCATCCATCCATCCCTCGCCCCATATGTTATTTACCACACCAGGTTGTTGATCTCTAGTTCATTATTCTTTGTCTGCGCTTTTACGTTAATATTTCAATATTACTTTGTAGTCCAGCCGACGTGATACATATTTGTTTTAGATGATGTTTTAAGATTCATAAAAGTTTAACACATTTTTACTTTTTGTGAGATCTAGATTCTGTTCACCTCATATCTTATTTTCTCAAAAAACACATTTTGTTTAAAGTTATTTTGTCTATTTTTTTTTATTACGAAATTGGTTTTCTAAACTTCGCTTATAAATTTTTTAAATTTTTTGATAAACTAAAAAAAACAATTTTTGTAAATATGTTTGATTAATTTTGTTTTAGCTATTTTTTTTTTATAAAAAAAGTTATAAATAGTTTTGTAATCAGGTTATTGAGGAAAGGTAAACAAAAAAAAAGTTCCAACATGGAAACCCTGCAGAGGATTGACCTTTATTTGACCTCTTCCTTTCATTGCCAATCTTTTATTTTTTCCTGTTTTATTTTTATTAAACAAAAATCGAGCAAACCTCCTTGCAGAAATATTCTTTCAATCATCTTTGTTACGCTTGAACGATGCTTTGCAAGGTCGGAACAATTATGTCGACGACGACGACGACGATGATGATGATGATGATGATGATGGTGGTGGTGGTGGTGGTAGTGGTGATGATGACGACGATGATGATGACGACGATGACGATGATGATGATAGTGATGATGATGATGGTGGTGGTGGTTATGGTGGTGGTGATGATGATGATGATGACGACGACGACGACGATGATGATGACGATGATGACGATGATGACGACGATGACGATGATGATGATAGCGATGATGATGATGATGATGATTATTATGATGGTGATGATGATGACAATAGTGATGATGATATGTTTTTGCATATCTATTAAGACTCGGGCCAAGGGTTATAGACCCCACCACACTCCTGTCAGGAGAAGGAAGTGTTTCTCCAGCTCTCATTATTATTAAACAAAGTAAAAGTTGTAAGAACAGATTAAATACAAAACTATTTAATAAATTCGGTTTTTTTGTAGACAACAAGTTTGAAAGTAGCTGGCTGAATTAAGTTGTGGGGCCGTCTTTGAGTCTCAATTGTTGAGGTTCGAATCTGGGCCACAGCAGAGGCGTTGTTGCATTCGAAGCTGAATAACTTTTAAGGGATTTGATGCAATTGAAACTTCAAATTTTTATTACAACATAGACGCTCACAAATAAAAACACACATACATACACACAGATACACATCAAACGCAAATACTCACAAATACATTCACACAGAAACACACACACAGGCTCATATGTGAAAATAGTTCTCCAATTTATAAAAGACATATTTAAGCAAACGTTTTAATTAAAATTCTGTTGAACAACCAGATTCTCTTATAAGAAATTGGTTCAACTAAAGTCACACTTAGTTAGCAAGCAAAATTATAAACATAAGAAAATTTAAATAAATATTGATATCAAACTGGTTTTAATAACTTTATAAGTAAGCGTAAAAAACGCGGATTTTCAAAAAAATTTTATATTTCAAGACTTTTTATTTATTGCAATTTTTTAGTACGACGTTTTTTTGAATTTATATATGCAAACATTTATAAAATTGTGTTTGATTTAAAATATAGATAATTATTATTTTTAATTAAAAATATTTTTTTTTCAGAAGGTTTTCAAACATAAATAGAATGCATTGTTATGAGGATTGAAGCTATATTTCAGCTCAATTGGATGGCGGGAAGTTGCTCAAATTTCAATTTTAAGGTTTGCAAACATTCAAGCAAGCAAGCAAGCGATGAAGTTAATATAAGAAATTCAAAATTATAAATAAACAAGTAAGCCGTAAAAAACCAGGTATTTTGACAAATCCCTTATATTTCAGGATTTTCCGCTTTTCATTTATTGCAAACAATTTGTTTTAAAACGACTTTTTTAAATTGATATATTTAAGTATATAAATAATTGTATTTGATTTGTTTTTGTTTTTTACATAGATAAATATTATTTTGAATTACAATTTATTTCTTTTAGATTTTTAAATGTTAATAAAATGCATTGTCATGAGGCTCGAGCATATAATTCAAATTTCAGCTTGATTGGATGACGAGAAGTTAGTTACTTTTCACTTTCAAGGTTTTCAGACATTTTAAGCAATCATGCAGGCGAAGTTATGCAAGGGATTTAAAAAAAACTCAAAATTAATTAAACACTTTTAATAAAACAATTTATTTTTGTAACTTGACCTTGACGTATTAGTTATTCGGTTAATATTTGAGCAGATTTTAAAACGTTTCTGTTTATTATTTGTTTAGCTTGTGGGAGAAAGTTTGTCTTATTTCTCTAAACACAAGTAATAGAGGTGTCGACCCATGGCCTTTTTCATTGACAAATATGGCGACCCCAGGAGATATACAATCTTTACACCTGCCAGCGCCTGGCATTTTTTTTTAGAAAAAAAGGTCTTGAACGCATTTCCTGCCTACAGATTGACACCAAATTGACCTGACCCTTTCAGATTGGTACCAAATTGACCTGACCCTTTCAGATTGGTACCAAATTGACCTGACCCTTTCAGATTGGTACCAAGTTGACCTGACCCTTTCAGATTGGTACCAAATTGACCTGACCCTTTCAGATTGGTACCAAATTGACCTGACCCTTTCAGATTGGTACCAAATTGACCTGACCATTTCAGATTGGTACCAAATTGACCTGACCCTTTCAGATTGGTACCAAATTGACCTGACCATTTCAGATTGGTACCAAATTGACCTGACCCTTTCAGACTTTTTGTCAAGAAGGAAGTTTTCCTAACTTCTTCCCCATGTGGTGGTGACTGTGACACTAATCAATTAATCTGAACATTATTTTCAGGTTATCCTGGGTTTGAAGTTATGCAAGGACATCATCTTCAAATAAATATAAACTTATCAAATCGAATTATGATCAACAAATAAAACCCTCAATTGTCTTTAATTAGAGTGCAAAAAATTATCAACTCTTATGGCTGCTTGAAAAAGGTATTTTATTTGGTTATACCAAATAAAAGTCCTTTCTCTTGAATAGAAAAAAGAAGAAAAACAAGAAAAAAGGGAAAATATGAAAAAAAGAAAAAAAGGAAGCTGAAAAAGAAAGAATGAAAGAAGGAAAGAAAAAGAAAAAAGAGTAAACCCAGGCACTGACATGAGCGCGGCGAAATATCCAATCAAAGTTGAAGAATTCATTCAAAGTCTCTCCAGGACTTTTGATTGAAAGCCTCCTAGCGATGACGTCAAAAAGGGGGATGGGATCACATTAAAGTGTCGGTGTGTACTGCGTAACTGAAAGCATGAGTGTAGCAATGGAAAGTTTGGAGTTAAAATAAACTTTCCCCAACTGAAAGAAAAAAATAATCTCCAAAAATCCTGCTTTTTCAAAACAAGTTTAATAACGCAAATATACTTGCAATGCAGTGATGACGAGTACTTAAGTACAATAGGTGTACTTCAGTACTTGTACTTAAGTCCTTTCACGAATGTGTACTTAGTACCTGTACTTAAGTACATTTTTAGTGTACTTCTTAAGTAAGTACATTTCAAAAGTAGCTAAGTACTTTTACAAAAAATTGCTTTATTTTTATTATTAAAACTAATTATTTAAATTATTTATACTTTGTAAACCTAACAATAAGTGTTTATGTAACAGATTCTATGCTCGAGCATTTTCTTTTGTCGAGGTTATGCTTTGTCATTCTAGTTTTTACATTAGTGTTTCTTACAAGATGGTCGATATATTGTAACGTACCTATAACTGCAAAGTTAGTCAAGTTTTTCTTTTAGTTGTGAGGACTTATTTCAGTGAAATAGTTTCTGACGATGGAGATTATATAAAAACTCTTACCAGTCTTTGCAAGCCTAAAAAGAATGCCATTCGCGGTCAATACAAAGCTCCTTCGAATTTCACCAAGCATATTCAAGTACGTTAAGAATGAGAATTTTGATAATTTGTAGTCTAAGAACTTTAAATTTTGTATTATTTGGTTTCATAGAGCTCATGGTAAAAACCACATTGACTCAATGCACGTGCAAAGCAAGCAAGTAAAACGAAGGGCGTCTGGAAATGTTAATAGCCCAAGTTCATAAGCAACCACATACGGTTAGACAAAATGTCAGAAAACCATGTTGTAACTTATAATGGGAAAAATTTTGTAAAAGCATTTAAAGAGTATGCTGAATCAAACATATTAGAGTTGGAACCATCAGAGAGCAAATACAGTGATCCTGGGACATCGAATATGAGACTAGTCATCTACAGATATCCCGCTGTGTCACATCCATACTTTAAGGTTCGCTGGCTGCCATTGACACATTGTAAGATGGCTGAAAAACTGTTCGTAGTTGAAGTCAATCGTATGAATGAAACAAATACTTTTCCAGAAGCAGAGGTTGTGACAGCATCAATTGGCGATTTCTATGGGTTTTATGAACCAGGTTCAGAAAGTAATGATTCAACTCAAAATGACATTTTTGGTGATGTTTCTTAATAAATACTTGCTTTTATGCTGATCAATAAAAATTTTCAAGGTACTTTAGTACTTGTACCTAAGTACAATTTGAAAAACTGTACTTGTACTTAAGTACAATATAAATAATGTACTTGTACCTGTACTTAAAGTACATTTAACCCAGAGTACTTAGTACTTATACTTAAGTACATTTTCTGAGTACTTACGTCAACACTGTTGCAATGTAAAATGAAAAAACAATTATCGTTTTGACACTACCTTGAAGTTGATAAGCTGTTAAATTAAACAAAGTTGTCGAATATGTTCTAAAACAACGATTCAATACATTTACGGAAAAACACTGGTTCAAATTCTAGTGGAATATTTTTCTAAGGAAGGAATTAAAATATTAAAACTTCAATCATTTAATATTTGTTAAACCATTTTAAATACAAACAATTTATAATAATAAAAAAATCATGTTCAAATTCAAAAAGGAAAATACTTTTCTTTTAAATTCAAAATTACAAACATGTTTAAACACGTCAAAAGAATTGTAAGATTAGCTTGAGAAATAAGCCAATTTAGACAGAATTGTTAGTATTTTTGGTTTTTCAGCTATTTTATAGAGTCTACTGTTGGCGAGAATCATCTACACAAATACAAAAGAGTTAATCCACTTTATCGGTTTCCCTAATAATCATTTTTTTAAATACGTTTTTCCACCGTATTTGTGTATGAAAAACCCTCAAAATTGTTTGTGAAAGCATTAATAAGGAGTTCTACAAAATTTATCGCTGGCATCCATCTGTCTCAGAGACAATGGAATTTGCACCTGTGAAGCTGCAGCGTAGGCTATGCTGAATAACCTAATATGAGAGATGCAGTTTTTACGTTTTCTTCAGGTGTACTCAGCGGCAGGGACCACGATGGAAACGACGGCAGCCCTCGCCCTCAGCTGCCCATGAACCCCCTCTTTTCCAACGCCGGATCTCTCTCTCCTCCTCGGCCTGTCTGACGTTGGTTTCGACAGCGGCACGCCAGCCAGAGCATACAGAAGTCGTGGTCTCAAAATTAGCAGGGCTGATGTTGCATGACCTCAAGTCCCTCATGCAGACATCCTTGTAGCGCAAAAGGGGTCGTCAGGTTGGACGCGTTTCTGTGGCCATCACCAGCATCCTTTTTCCTACCAAGCCCATCCACAGAGTGTTTCCAAAATTAAGACACTAGCATCAGCTGAACGTTGTCATTACCAGGAAATCATTGCTGAATTGCGTGCTCCTCACGCACAACTACCACGAGGCCGACTGCGACACCGACCACTCAATGATTGGCAGCAAAGTGCGTCTCCGACCAAATCTGATCCACCGTTCTAAGAAAAAAGGCCGGCCACGTATCGACACAGCTGGGACCGCAAAGCCACAGCATGCTGGGGCTTAATTTGCCATGTTGTGTACACGGCCGCCTCAGAAAGATTTGGGAAAAAAACAGAAAGAGCAGACTGGTTCAAGGCTGGGATTGAAACGTTGGTGCCCGCCATAGATGCCAAGGAGACTGCCCTTCTTGAGTACAAGAGAAAGCCCTGCAAGAAAGCACTGGCTGCCTATAAAGAAACTCGCACCATCCTCAAGAGAGTTGCCCTACACTTCAGTTTTCCAGTTTCAATTGAAAAGATTTTCAATAATTTTTGCTCAGTTTTTAATCTATTTTTCAAATTTCTTCTTCATTTTTAACCTACGTTAAAATTTATGTATGCTATTATATTGTGTTATTAATATTTAATATTTTACGGAGGAAGGAGAGGATAAGAAAGAAAAGTAAAGAGAAGAGGAGAGAAAAGATGATGAGGAGAATAAGAGGGTGGGCTTGCTGCAGCATCATGTTTTTAGATGGTTTGTTTAGATTTTCAGCACCTTTTCAAATTTTAGGACTCCGAATCCGTGAAAATGAACTTTTGCAACTAAAGTTGTTAAAATAGGGATATATACGAGTGCCTTCAGATTGTTCTGTTTGTGTTTGTAAAAATTGAAAAACTTTTATATTTCTGAATTTTTTAAAATATTTTTAAATCACTCGAAATGAGAAAAAAATAAATGTATAAACATTGAAGCTTAATGGTTGTCGTGGTGCAAGAATTTGATAACTTTTTGATTGAGTGGCACATTAATTTCATTTAAAAATTACTTGTCAAAACAGATAAAACGTTTTTTTATAAAAGTAATAAAAATCAAAACGCACTATAATATAAAAAAAGTGTTTTAGCTCGATGATGATAAGTCGTGAGCAACCTCAATGTTGATAAAATAAAAGTGCGACGTCAACCGTTTCTGGTGTTATTTGAGCTACTTGCTAGAGTGTTAATAAAAACTTTTCATCAAACCTGCTATAGTGTTGCCGATTAAGTTAACAATTGTTTGGATTAGTTAAGGCGATATTCTAGTGTAAAGTCTGAGTTCAATTTCTGAAAGATGCTTCAAATTGCTTAGCCAATTTTTTGTATTATGAATACATAATTGTATAATCACATTTATTTATTTCAGCTATTTCTTATCCTATTTATGATACCCATCCCATAAGCGCATACAATCCATTACATCGCCGATATTATATTACATTAATAAAAAAGATAAGTTTTTAAATGTTAATTAAAAGAGTTTATATACACAAACAGACACCTGAAAAGGCACATGCACACCTTTACATAATGTTCACATATATGCATCACACACACAGACACACACACAACTCCGCCTCGCTAATTGCGAGCCAGTCCCAAGCCTGGATAAAGGAGGAGGGACAGTTAAAAGGAACAAATTTTGATCCACGACAGGAAGTACTTATACACTTCCTACATACAGCCAATTCAGTCTTAAAACACTTAGTGTAGAGGACTATAAACTATCATAAAAAAAAAAAAAAAAAAAAAAAAAAAAAAAAGACACACACACACACACACAAACACACACACGCACAAACAAATACATGCATACTTAAATACAGGCACACGTAGAGCAACTCAGAGCTTTATGAATGCTTGAAACACAAGTCACGCATCACATTCACGCTTCATCTGTCAGAAAGTTATCGGCTTCCTTCTCAATTACGTTTCATAAGCAGTGACCGGACCATGGTGAAGGTCGGTTTGAAGGTTGTCAGTGATGGCTACCTCATCAATGAAATAAGGTAGAAAACGAAAAGAATTGAATAACTCATATCAAATGCTTATTTATACTATTTCCATACATGATATCGTTTCCAGTTATACTAGGTGTTGGCCCGTCCAAAAGTGGGATGAAATTAAAAAAATTTTAAGTATTTAAAATTTTATTTTACAGTTTTACTGTTGAAAATAGAGTTGATTTTAGGATTTCTTTTATATTTTATTTTTAACAATTATCATGAAGAATTTTATTTTCTTCAGCAGGTTGTTTTTAAAAAGTTTTTAAAAATTATTTTAATTATTATATCATGAATAATAGTTTTTATATAAATTAACACTTACCAATTAACCAGCAGAAAAAGAAAACTAATAAATGCAAAATAAAAGTTTGTATTTGTTTTTCTATCTATCGGCACCCAATTAAAACACCTACACCAATTTTATTGAAATTTGGTACATTTGAGGTCTAGGGTCAGCTTGTGTTCTTTTTGAAAACAATCTACCGAACAGGTGGTATTTGATAAAAAAAACACAAAACTCGGGCAACGACGGGTATCCCAGCTAATTCATAAAATAAAATGTTGAAAAATTTTAAATTATCATCGTAGAAATATTCATGAGCAAAAAGTCATTATTTTTCTCACCATCAAAAACGTTTGAACAACGATTTCATATAGGCTAATTACTTAAACAACAAATATGTATACCAGTCCCCCTTTTATTATCTGACAACTTATATAACTTCTTTAATATAAATATTTAAAGGGTGCTTTAGGGGAGAAAAGGTGGAGTATCATAAAATAAAAAATGAGAGTTAATATAGTAGAACATTTGTTAAAGTAAATATAAATCATTTTAGGGTTTTCTGACAACCCGGGCCAAGATTTGTTCAAGAATAGGGTTTTTAGTTTTTTTAGGGCTGTAAAAACGGTCTGAGCCCAAATTAGCATGGACCGGGCCTGGAATTTTGGTTTATGAAACGGAATGGGCTGGTCTGGGCCTAGCTGTTTGACGGCCGGTTGGCAAAAAAATCGGCTCGTGCAATACTTTATCAATCTTTAAACCATTTCGTTAAGCGATTCATAACAACAAGTCTGCAAGCATAACCAGATCGCATCACTGGAGGAAAATCTGTCTAAACGAAAGAAATTTTCTTAGATGAGACCCCTTTTTAATGAAAATTTGTTAATGAGGGACAGAAAGATCCTTCGGATAGATTTTTGTGGAAAGCCTCTCGTGCCCGTTTCACGACAATTGCTGTCTAGGCTGCCAGGACATTCCTCCAATAAGTGATGGAAGACAATGGTCACCCATTGCATCGATTTCTTCGACCGAGATCTTTGTGAATCTACAATATGCGTCAGAGATCTATCAAATCTCAAATAAACACAATAGTCTTTCTGCTAAAAATTATTTTATTTACATTTTTTACAAACATTAAAGCTCTTAAAATCATTATTTAATTTTATATGCATTGTTAACAACGGTAAAAAAATTACGGTTTAACGATGCCAGGGCTGAGCTTTTAATAATAAATAAATGGCTAAGATGTTACTTGCTGATTTAACTTGTTTTTCGAATCAAAAACTAGTCAGCCTGGAATTGTGTGGAGAACAAATAATTCTTCAATTTGCTGAAAATAAATTTTAATGAATAAAGAATTTTGAAAGTAGAGCATTTTAATAAATATAGCATTTTAATAATTATAGAATTTTAATAAAAATAGCATTTGAACAAATAAATCATTTTAACACAGACATTCTAGTAAATATAACATTTGAAGGAATATAGCATTTTAAAAAATGTGACATTTTAGTGAATATAGCATTTGAACAAATATGAACTTTTAATAAATATATCTTTTTATTAAATATAGTAGTAGTAGAGAATTTGTTATGCGCACTCTAGTGTTGTGAAACCTCGGAGGCGCCGGGAACGACTCGTGCATATGGGATCACACAGTTTCCGGCCATCCGAAATCGGGATTGCCGAACCCTATTACCCCCAGTCGCGAGACTGGTACTCACTTAAAATTTCAATATAGTATTATAAAAAATATACCATTGCAATAAATATTGCAATTTAATAAATAATTATTATAGCTTTTGTAATAAATGAAACATTTTAATAATTTCAGAATTTTAATAAATATAGTATTGTAATTCAGATAAAATTTTAATTAAAAATTTTTTTATTAAAGATAAGCAAAATAACTTTTAACAACAGTGAAATTAGATGAAAGCTTCTAAGAACAAATAATTAAAGTTCTTTTTCAGTTTTCTAATTAATTATTTACTTTGCCAAAATAATTCTTCAGATGCATTTAAAAAATATTTTCCTAAAATGAATTTAAAAGAAAATTTTAGTTTTACTTTTATTTATTCCGAAGTGAAAAAGTGGAGAAAATCGTGATGAAAAAAGTTTCATTTTTGAAAAAAGCAATAAAAATTAAATTTAAAATTGGCAAAAAATAAAAAAAACATACAAAGACATAAAAAGTAGTCAGCCAACAAATGCCCAGCTTATCTCTGCAGTCTCTCATGGCGCAAGAAGATTAATGCCGGCTGATGTTTCTTCTGTTTTTGTTGGAAATACTTGCTGGAAGGGAGTAGTACAGAATAGGATGGAGAAATACTGAAAAAGAAAGAAACATGCTGAATAGGAGAAAAAGGTACTGAATAAAAATAATTAGTAGATAAGAGATTCTAGTGCTAGTTAGAAAAGAGTAGTACTAGAAAAGAGTAGTACTACTGAAAGGAGAGAGTATTATTGAATACGATAGAGTAGTAGTAGTTTTTGGGAGGTAATATAACGAGATCAGAGAAAAAAGTGGAAAAAGAGAAAGAGAGAAAGTAGTACGGGATAAAAAAAAATAATTCTTAGAAAGTAGGAGTGGCACTGGATAGAAGTAGAAATGTCACAAAGCTTAAAATCAAACTACAATTCTTGCCCACCATGAACATGGTCGGTTGACATGTAAACAAGAATGACATTTTAAAATTTAAAACAAGTGAACCGTAAAAAATCTCCGTAAATTTTTTAATAATTTAAATGAGCAGATGGGAACGGGAAAGCGGCCGGGAACGGGAAAACGAGCGGGAACGAGAGAGAAAGCGGGAGATCGAAAAAGACAGGAGAGGAAAAGCAAGCGCAAAAAAAAACGGGAGCGAGAGAGAAAAACGATAGAAAATTTATAATAAAAAACCCGGGCAACGCCGGGTATCTTCGCTAGTATATCTATAACATAAATGTCTGTTTGTTTCTCTGTCTTCCATACAAATCCAAACCGCTGGAGAAATTTAAAATTCAAAAATTCGGCATGGAAGTAGATCTCAAAGTGTAGAAAAAATAGAATAGTTGTTAGTTTTAAAAAAAATTATAACAAAAAAATTTCCAGACCAAAAGTGCTTATGTACAAACATCAAAGGTTATTGCGAAGCAAAATTCAAGTTTAGTTTAATTAACGATGTTTGAGGGTTTTGAACAACTTTTAGCAAATTGTTTTTACTTTTTACAGACAAAAGGACATTAGGAGGGAGATGAAGAAAGAAAAGTAGCGGTAACGGGAAAGTAAGCGGAAGAACAAGCTAGAGCGAAATAGCTAGCGGAATTGGGAAAAAGAGTGAAAACAGGAGAGCAAACGGGAACGGGAGAGCCAGCGGGAAAAAACCGGAGCAAAAAAACAACCGTAGGGCCAGCAGCGATACCATAGCCAGTGAGGCTCATCCGAGACCTGGTTTAAGTGCTAGCTGAAATGACTGTCAATTTGTCAGTCCTGTCTAGCCTATTGCATAGTATTAGATGGGGCTGGAGTAAATCGAACCATGTACCCACGAAAGCTTTGTGCTGTTGCCTGTTTCTCTGCCCAAAACCCCAAAAATAATAAAATAATACGGACACTCATGTTCCACCATATAAGTACATCACAAAAACACTCAAGCATACATATCGTCTAAATTGTCTTAGACAGATACAAACGTTAAGCAACTCCAAAAAGAAGTTTAATATATAGCTCTACCTCGTTAATTGCGAGCCAGTCTCTAGCCTGGATAAAAAATGAGAGAAAACAAAAATAGGATCAAGTTTTGATCCGCGACAAAAATACTTCGGTATTTCTTACATACTGCTATAACACTTGGTGTAAAAAATTATCACGTTTTATAAAAAATTACAAAAGTCTTCGTTTTATATCAAAGGGACTTCAGCGCATTTTTACTATTGCATTAAAATGCTTAGTTTTTCTTTTTTATGAATTTATAAAAATAGACTAGTCAGTTTTACAGTTTAAATTTTACAATTTTAAAGAAATCGCATTTTTCAAAAATATCTCTTGGCACATTGTAGTTAGTCTAAACAAAAATAGATAGCAAATATCTTTTTTAAATAGTAAATGAAACCGACATTGACTATAAGTATTTGAATTATGTTAGTTTTATAATTTAGGTGATTAATATTACCGACACTTTAAATTTTTTATTATTTGCGTTCAACAGTAGCTGAGAGTCTTAGAGGCAAATAATTGTTTCGTACCAACTCAACAAATAATTACAGCTGTGACAAATATAAAAAATCGCCTCCCAAATAACTTTTTGTCACAAATCTTATGCAAACATCTAAACTCTCTACGTTCTCTAGTTTTCGAGTTCATTTTCTTCACCGGCCAGCCAATGTGTTTTATTTAAGCTGCATGTTTAGAAACAAGTTTCCAAAAATGTGCTAAAATAATTTATTATTAACTTGTATTAGTCATAAAAGTTGCTTTTGTGGTTTTATAAAAAAAATAATTCAATAATAAGAAATAGTTTTCATCGTGTTCATTCTTCTTGCCAGTTTTTCGTGAAAACGTTAAAAAACGTTGAAGTTCCTGGCACCAGTGCTTGCCATTACATGCGAAATTGTCTTTTAAAAAGTATAAAAATTTAAAAGCTTTCACTAAAAATCTAGGAAGGATTATATGACAAATTGTCTTTGTTTGACGTAAACGAAGAATAACTGACTGATGGATTGCTATTTTAACGAGGCCGGATCATCTTCAACATGTTGTTAACTTTTTGCTTCATTTTCTTTGCTATTATTATGATTGTTATTATTTATCAAACAATTTATTTAAACATATGAACTTCGGAATTAGGATTTTTTGTTTTGTGGTGATAGTATTGGTTTGTGGTGATAATATTGACTTCTGGTGATAATATTGGTTTGTAGTAGTATTATTAGTTTGTGGTGATAATATTAGTATGTGGCGATAATATTGGTTTGTGGTGATAATATTAGTTTGTGGTGATAATATTAGTTTGTGGCGATAATATTAGTTTGTGGCGATAATATTGGTTTGTGGTAATAATAGTGGGTTGTGGTGATAATTTTGGTTCGTGGTGGTAATATTGGTTTGTGGTGATAATATTATTTTGTGGTGATAATATTGATTTATGGTGATAATATTAGTTTATTTAGTTTTTAGAACATTAAAGTTTTTTTTTTTTTATAAATAATGAATACTGCAGAAATATTTCAACTTCTTAGTTATCAAAACAAATATTTTGACAAAAAAATTAATTTTTAGTTTTTAAATATTTTCTTGAAAAACATGTTGACGTTTCCATTTTCGTAAAAAATTTCAAACGAGATTTAAAAATGAAAATAATTTCAAAAAATAAATAATTCAGACATATTAAAAAGGCTAAAACTGCCATTTAGAAAATTTTTGAAGTAGTTATCACTTGGAAGTTTGAAAAAAAGAAGTCGATAAATTTAAAATAACATGTTGATAAATTTAAAACCAACAAATTGGTACTTTTTATGGTGAAAAATATTTCTTAATTTTCACTTCTTTTTTTTAAACGGGAAAAAATAACTACAGTTTTTTAATATTTGATATGATCCAGGTTTACCACACACATATCTTCACATATATTCTTAGAGCACACAGATATTCTTAAAACACACTTAAAACATAAGCCCACATATCTTCACATACATTCTTTAAGCACACATATCTTCACATAGATATAGATTTGTTAAGCACACATATCTTCACATACATTCTTTAAACACATAATTCTTTAAGCACACATATCTTCACATACATTTTTTAAAAACACATACCTTCAACAACATTCTTTAAGCACACATATCTTCACATAGATTTGTTAAGCACACATATATCTTCACATACATTCTTTAATCACACATATCTTCACATACATTCTTTAAGCATACATATCTTTACATGCACACATACTTACATTCGGAAACACAAACGAACTCTCATATAAAACCACATACGTACAGACAAATATGCATAGTAATGGCCAGGCAGAAAAGTCATAAGCCAAAGGACATGTAGAGAGGTGAACTGATCATATCAGTTCTAACAACATTTCATATTTCTGCTTAAGTAACCACAATACAACCAGCAGCAGAATTGCTCAAAAATGACCGTTGCGTTGAATACAAAAGAAATAGGTCAGAAGAAATGAAAAATAACAATGAAAGTGAATGGAAACAAAAAAACATATAAATAATCATGAAAATTTCAAATAACATGTTAGAAAAAAAACTAATTAGTGAGAATTTATGGTAGAACATTATGGTAAAAAATAAACAATTATACTAAGTATTAAATAAGTAAAACAAGGAAAAATAAGAAAAATAAAGTGAATAAGAAAAACAACATAGATATTCAAAAGAGTTAAAAAGCTATAAAGATTAAGAAAAAAAGACATACAAAGAAACGGTGACCAAATAATAATAAAAAAGAGAAAATTGGTAGTAAAATAAAAAAAAAAAAACTGTTATAAAAGGAGAGAGAAAGAAAAAAAGAGAAAGAGAAAAGAAGCTATTGTAAGGAACAGGCGTCTATGTTCCAATTTCCATAACAGGGTCACAGAAGCAATACATAGGTCACAACGTTATTTGTCTTTAAAAAATTTTTAAGTTTTTAAATAAAAAATTATCAAATAAATAAAATTAATAAAAAAACTGAGTTTTTGTTCCAAACGGCACATCCGCATAAATCATTAAACGACTTGAACCTAATTCTGGAGTTTTCGCCACATGAACGCATTTTGTGTCGACGCATAATTTAGTCATTAGCACAGTTAAGTCATCGTTATGTGCAATAACTGAACCGTTTATTTGAGTTAGACCGACAATCGTTTAAGTGTTTGCATTTGAACTGTGTCGCATGTGTTTTTGTGCATTTTCGAATTTGCATAAAAAAACTGTATAAATATAGAAACAAAACGAAGCTGAACAAATTGGACAAAAAAGATGCATAAATAACAAAAAAAATGAAAAAAAGAACGGAAGGAGAAAGATTCAATCGAAAATATGAAAGGAGACAACCAAGACATAAATTATCACTGAATGAGAGTAGCAGAGAGCAAGGAGGAGAGAGGAAAGAAAGAAAGGGGACGAGAGGGAGGGAGGGAGAGGGAGGTAGAGGGAGAGAAAGAAAGACATTAAAAAAAGATGGAAAGAAAGGAAAAATAATTTTAACGGGAGAAGTGAATCTGGCTGTTAGTAAACTCGTTATTCAGCCGATCCACAAAACATCTGTGGGTGGTTTTGAAGGGGGCTCGTTGTTGAGGGAGGGGGCCTCGTTGATGACGTCATGACTTTTCATGAATTCAACGCTGATTCTATTTTACTATCAAAAGTTTCTATGCTTGTGGTGTTGTAACTATGATGAACACCATTTTATAATTTAAATTATCACCAGGTGTCGCATGCATGAAGGAAGAAAGTTCTATTTTTTGATCAAGTTTATTCATTGTGATAAACACGGTTTTACTACAAGTCATAATCGTATTTTTTATGTCACAAAACAGCCTTGATTTTTTGATTGTTAGTTTTTTTATTTTTTAAATTCAAAAGATAGTTATTGATTGTATTAATAGTTAAAAGGTGTTTGTTTCTATGATTGGCGGGTCGGTTCGGCCGGTTCGGGTACGTATTTTGTCTTACCCGCGCAGCCCCAGTATATGTGTATGTATGTATGTAGGTATGAATACCGATTTGTACAAAAAAGTTCAATACTATCATTTTCGGTAGACTTGACAATAATTTCTTTGGACTGTGGAAAAATTAAATTCTTCCTAGTTTAGGTGAGGCCGAGAATACTTCTTGTTGTGAGTCTACTAACTAACTGGAGTAGTTGAAGTACACTTTTGAACTGAAACTCACACAATAACGCCACTACTTTACAGTTCACAGAGGCAGTTCATTTATTCACTCCCTTATAGATCTTTCTAAATTATAAATCTTTAATTATTATACCGAACACCTCATAAGCGCCCGTTTTTAGTCATATTTAATCAAATTATTTTCTTCTTTTTAGTCCACTTATAAAAACGTGGTTTTTAAAAATCTTTTTTACCTCTATTTATTATCGAAGAACATTCACTCAAAATTGAAAACCGGAGTTTTTTTTTAAATGAGCAGTTGTCACTGTAACATTCTGTGATACTTTAAATGAGCAGTTGTCACTGTAACATTCTGTGATACTTTAATGCAATAAAAATGCTTCAAAAGAACTCAAGTTGTCTGATGATCATCTCCGTGATGGTATGAAATAAAAATTTTGAAAGTTTTTTTTAACAGGAAAGACTTTTGAGAAAGCGAATTTAATAAGCGTGTCTCTTTTGCATTTACATTAAATAAAGTTTGTGGTCAATGTCTGATTTTTTTCTACCTTATGCAGTACTGGAATGAATAAATGAGTCTCAGAGACATGCAATCACGAGATTTGCCCCAGTCATTCATTAGTGATTTACCGCGCAACGCGTAATTTAACGCCATGCCGCGCAAATAAAAGTTTGCCAACGAAGTTCGGGTCTCTCCGCAAAAATATCAAAACTCAATCAAGTCTAAAACTTTGAGACATGTTATTAGAAATAGTTTGAATTACTTCTTTTTAAAATCCTTTCGATTAATTTCACCGTGTCTGCTTGCTTGCTTGAGCCATACGCTGGGATCCTTTACCACCTAAAATTCTAATTTCTCGTTGTCCAATCAAGTTTAAATTTGGTGGGTTTATTTTCCGCTGCGGACTTTATATTGCTATAAATTTAAAACTGATTGAACAAAATGTGAGTGAATTATAGAATAAAATCAATTAAAACTTTGAAAATTAAAAAAAATACTTATTGCATGTAGACAAACAAACCATCAATTTTCAAAAATTATTATTTAATTTTTAAATTTAAAATGTATGATAAAAAAATTATTTATTTTGATTCAAAAAAATTATTTCGTATTGATTCGAAAGTTTCTTAAATTTTCAATTTTCACATACCGTAAAACGGGGTGACTTTGCCCGTGCGGGTGACTTTGGCCCAAAATAAATCAACCTATATTTTAAAGTACAAATTATATTTCTATGAACAATTATGCTAAAAAGGTTTGCATAGTAGTGATGTATGGCGTGACCTAGCGAAAGTTTAAAAAAAAAATTTTTTTAATATATTTTTATGCGTTTAAAGGCTGGGCCAAAGTCACCCGCACGGGCAAAGTCACCCCGTTTTACGGTACTACACATATTAAGTATTTAGAAGACTGTGGTCAATTTTTGCATATTTGTAGACTTACTATCATCAAAATATATTTTTTCAGAATTTATTTAGACGCCGAATTAAAAAATTATGAAAGTTTTTTGAAAAACGAAGTTTTATGCGGTTCACTTGTTAGACAGTTATTGTATTATTCCATTACGTCGTTAGCTATTTCGTGAGAAGAGTAAATATTATACTTTTTAAAATCAATTTATAGCAATGATGGCACCGACTTGTACCAATTTGAATCGATTTAAAAAATTTGTTAACTGTGGTGTGCTTTGTAATGTGATATATTAGTTCATTTTTAAATGTGACTTATTTTTTTATGTGGCTTATTGTAAATGTGGTTTATTTTAAATGTGGCTTATTTTTAAATGTGGTTTATTTTAAATGTGGCTTATTTTTAAATGTGGTTTATTTTCATTAACATATAAGTCTCAGGTGAGTGTTCAGGCGTGTCCCAAGTTTTGCCAAAGTTAGTGAACTGGTGACTGTTGTGGAAAGTTGATTTTACTGTCTTGGGCCAGCCAAAGCAAACATCAGTCACCAGTGGTCTTGAGTCAAACAGCAGAGTAGATCCTCGGATGTCAGCTAGAAGGGAGGTCAGACACATTGCAAATGGAGGAAGATAAAAAAATTGATGCCATGCCGTTGATGAACTTGTGCACAAGATGAACCAGTTTCTGTTGCATTTTTATACACCGTCAACCAAGTGCAAGGCATGAAGAAAAGCAGTCTTGTTGAGCAGCTCTTGTTACAGTTTACATTGCACTTTCAAAAATATATCGATTCGATACTATCACCACTGCAATATGTTATGCGATAACAAATAACACAAAATTCCAGCACAGCTTTTTTCAACCAATAATTAAATGAAATTTTAGAAACATTATTAGATAGTTTGATGAAAATATTATTATGTCTAAGTCTACATGTGTCTCAGCGTGGTTTGCTAAAAGCAAATCTGTGGATTGACACTTGCATATGTGAAGGCTTTGATATTTCTATTTGATTATAAGTATTATTTTTTAATTAATAGAGATGAAAAATTGCATTAAGTTTTTTTTGTAAATGCAAATTAGACTTTAATTTCTGGTACTGCAATTATTGCTATGACGCGCTGCACCGCGGAATTTCAAGAATCCGAGTCATCAATGAGCCTCGACACGTCACTGTTATCTTATTCGTATCTGCTAGCTGATTTCTGACAAGTACCTAAAAATCATGACTTTTCCACAAAATATTAAAACGATTAAATAATGTGTTATTACACATTTAACGTTAACCCTGACGTTATATAAGCTATATTAGGTAACTGATCATTCAATATATTAACTCTTTATAATCATTGTTATTTGAATAACCATAATTGTGACAATAATTATAATCATTTTCAATGTTGTTTTAATAGCAATAGCAATTATTATTATTCCAAATAATAACAATACTAACAACATTAAACATTTATTATTTCTGGTTCAAATTAAAATTTGTGGTACTTTTACGTATCATCTCAATGAAAGTTTGTCCCATCCATTCTTGACGTTGCTGTATAATATTCATTAACCGTAAAATCCTTTCTATCTGTTCAACTCTACACACATTTCACCAAAGAATCACCATTTCATTCAATCTATATACTCTTTTTTTGCGAAGAAGCATCTAAAACAACTTCTTTTTATAACCCTTTTATGGCTTTCAGTCCCACGGTACGATCTGAACGGCTACTATCACTACACAACCAACACAGCCCCACCCCGGTTTTACTCCCCATCACCACCATCTCCATATCCACCATCACAACCAGCACCACTGTTGTCGCTTCATGGAACAAAGCGGCAGAATTTATTCTTCTATTATACCCGGTACTTCGTCAACAAGCAGCCGATTCAATGGCCTCTGCCGGAATGAAGGCGGATGTGCACAAGTGTTGATAACAAGTTGTCCCTTTCGATATCTGATACTACCCCGCTGTATTTGTGTTGCTACCGATGTAAGGCTGGCTGGGAGGCTGGTTGGGATTGTTTGTTTGAGTTTGTGTATTTCTGAATATGCTTTAATGTATCAGCCGGTGTTTACATTTGCGGGTGTCTAGGTGCTGTTTGCCTGCTGATTTGGCTGTGTGTAATACTGAACGCTGATCTTCTATTAATATCAGGACAAATTATAGTGTGCATAGAAGAATAGAACACATGATTGAGTGAATAAATGAATGAATGAACCGATAAATAAAATAGCAAACAATGCATAGATTTCTATACATTTTCACTATACTATAACTATTATCAAAACTTCCTTTCTTTATCATTACCAAACAATCTTCAGAATTAGCACGATCATAATCTAATCATAATCACTATCATCACAGTCATCAATTTCATCGCCAAGGATTACTATCATAACTACGCCATATTTTTGACCAATTAGGTGATCAATTCTGCTTTCTGACATTTTTGACAGCTGATGTGCAATTTCACTGAAAGTTTTTTTCTTTTAAATTTCTTCGAAAATTCACAAATTTAATAAATGATAAATTGATTTATTAATAAAAAAAATTCCACGTATTATTTTGAAATTCAAAATTCATTACATTTTGAGATTGAAAATTTCAAAAATAATAAAATTTTAAATTTATCAGAATAAAATTTTCAAATAACAATCAACATCGCTATCACTACCGTCCGTCCACCAAAATAACTGCAATAATAAAACTCACTAGTGATTGTAAGTTGAAGATTGTGCGATGGTGGATTACTCATGAATTCCACATGATATCTTTTAGTTTTTAAAAAAGGTTCATTTATGCTAGCCATGACGTTAATTTGTAGTCCTCCGCTGTACTGGTCATCGTCCCCAATGTTTTCTTCCGCCCCACTTCTTTTGCCGTCACCGCGCCAATCTGTTTCCGGTTCTGCGTCGCCTTCTTCTTTTTCCGGAATTTGTCGCTTCCGCCAAAGGATCGGAAACTCGAACAAGTCGTAGTGATCCGCCTGGAAACGGCAGTCCATCGTAACTTTGAAACCAGGATCGAGAATAAAAGTTTGACCGGAAGTGAGCATGTTGATGTGGTGGTCGAGGTAGGAGGCTAAAAGTAAACAAATTAAAAATATTATTGCTGTATTATTTTTAATAATAATTTAATTCATTATTGTTATTATTGTCATTATTATTATTTAGATTAAATACTAATTTTTCATGGACTGGAAAATCTTAAAAATTATTTAACATGAAAAGTTGCGTTATTTTTTTCTAAATTTAATTCAATTTCAAAATGGAGTTGTCGAAAATGATGAATCGTTTTCGACCCAGGAATTGTTGAGTTGGTAATGATGATTATGATGATTATGACGATGATCATGATGATCAGGAGGATAGGTGTGACAAAGATAATGATGGTGATGATGACGATGTGTCGAAAATGGTGATGATGATGAAAGGTGTTGAGAAGATGGTGATAATGATGATAGGTGTGGCGAAGATGGTGATGATGATGATGATGATAGGTGCTGCGAGGATTATGATAAAATATTTTCTATCAATAATATAAAACGTCTTTAAAAAATAATATGCTGGTAATTTTTGCAAATTTTTTAAATTCCACTTCTGGAAAATAATTTGTTAATTTGTAGAAAAAAAGGTTTAATCTCGACGATGCTGAAAACATACAAACAAACACACACTTTGAACAGATTGAAAAAAAGTATAAAAAAAAAGAATTAACTATAAAAATGAACCATTAAGTTTAAGGTTATTTATGAAAAAAGAATTTCATATATTTTTCATTTTAATAATTTAATGACTTTTGATTATCAACTGCATTGAGAGCTTTAAAAATAACTGCTTTAAATAACTACCGGTCAAGTCAAGAACACGTGTGATGTCAACAAGTTGTAACGTCATAGTGTTTATGACCGTTGCTGGGTTAAATTTGATTTCGTAGATGAAATCTTTGATGATTTGCTGGCTTGTGTATGGCTCCCTTGCTTTCCATTTAGATCTTTTACTCTGATAAAAGTCACCGTTTTTTTTCTCAAGTGGTTTGCTCTTTCTATCTTTGTCTCTTTCTTTTCCTGTTTTTTTTTTATTTTTATTTTTCCTTATTTCAACTCAACACAAGTTTTTAGCTGTTTAGTTTTTAATGGTTTTTATTTTTTTTTACTTTAATTTGTTTTTTTGTTTTCTATTTATGTGAAACATTTTTGGTGTTAGATTTGCAAATCAAAATTTAATATTGAACTTCTAAAACCCAAATAAACTTTTCAAATTTTAATTTTTAAAGATTCACGTGGCGTAAGTCTGCTAAAAAA
>OZ022242.1:14442406-14477369 GCA_963978895.1 Erpobdella octoculata
ACCCATCCTTGTACAGTTATGAACTGTCGTCAGTTGCTCCAGCAATTTTTACAGATGATGGAAGCATGAGGAGGACTCCCAAGTCACAACTTGGCAAGCACATAGTAACTCTGAGTCCAGACATATGTGTCAAAAATGATCTAGGTTCAAGAATAAATGTACTTCAGCAGCTTCCATGACCTAAACTCGGTAGCATCAAGGATTCTTGTGATCTTTTTGTTAACTACATTTGCTCTCATTATAAAAAGTTTCCAGACCAACATCCGCATGTCATTTTTGATAGTTATGACGTTATTACAACAAAAGATCAGGAACAAAAAAGGCGTCGTTTGAATGCACCACAATCAGCAGAAGTCATCATCCATGAAAATTTTCCAATTCCTTCAAACAAGTTTGACTTTCTGAGTAATAAAAAAATAAGCAAAACTACATATTGATGCTCGGAAAATGTCTACTTGAGAAAAACATATCTGTTCAACATGCGGGAGAGGAAGGTGAAGCTGATGTTGTAATCGTTCGTTTGGCTTGCAAGGCGATCAAAAGAAATTGTTACAGTAATTTCTGAAGACACAGATATTCTGGTTTTATTGATCCATCATGTTTCCGAGAAACATCCTATTTTCATACAAACCAAAACAAACACAATTAATATTGTTGAGGCACAGAAGGTGATAGGAACATCCTATTTTCATACAAACCAAAACAAACACAATTAATATTGTTGAGGCACAGAAGGTGATAGGAAAGTCAGCGTGTGAACTGTTGCCTTTTGTACATGCAATTTTTTGGTCAGGGAAAGTTAAAAGCATTCAAATTATTGCAAAAATTATCCGAGGTTAAAAAAGAAAAACTTAGAACACTTGGAAATTCCGAAACCTCAAAAGATGACATCAGATGCATTGGAGAGGAGTTTATGCTGTCTCTGTATGGCTCGAAAGAATCCATTCATACTTTAGATGAGCTGAGATAAAGAACTTAAATTTTCTTTAAATGCAAAGTATGTTAAACAATTTTATTGTTAAGATGTTTTGCACAATTGAAAAACACCATGTTATTCCATATAATTTCCCATTAACTTCAAGAACATAACTATAAATTGTTCAATATAAAACATGATTTATCAATAAGACAACAAAATTTTGATACCCAAGTTTTGACGACAGAAAAAATAGTTAATAGTAAATTTAAAATAGTCATAAATAAAATTACGTGAAAAATACAAATTAATTTTAATTTCATTCAGGTACATGATTATGATGGAGTGCCTTCCACCGACATCCAGGGCACCATATTTCCACAGTTTGCGAGTTCATCTTCAGACAAATACATGGAAATCTTTGAGATCAGGTTTGCCAAAGGAAGAATATGGCTATACAAGTACGGAAATCCATCCAATTATTACAGACATCAATCCGGCACCACCAGAACTTCTCCAGATCAGATGCAGTTGCTCCAAGGGTGCATTGTTATGTTCCACATCATGCGGACGTTATAAAAAGCGATTGCCTTGCAGCATTCACTGCAAGTGTGGTGGACAGTGTGAAAATGCTCCCATTGTAACACCGGAACAAATTTCAGCAGTTGACGACAGCTGAGTAAAATCAATAAAATACATTTTTGAAAAACTACTGTGGCCATTATCCTTTGAACAAATTGCTAGTTTCTATATCGTCTTGGTTAGACTGTGTTATTTAATGTCGTCTATCCATCCCTGATGTAGAACTTTGCTTTTTTTTTCTTCATGGCAATACAACACAGAACTATTTTGACGCTGGATTTAATGACTTAAATAAGTCATTTCAGACAATATTGCATGTATATAGTTATTTTTCTTTGCTGTTATGATAAACTTAAACATCTGTCATCTTCCAAATAAGTTGTATAAGAAACTTGATGTTATTGTTAAATAAATCAGTGTTGTAATGATGAGATAATAATTTTCATAATCACATAAGGAAATCACTCATTGCGTGCCTGAAATTGTTATAAAAGAATAACTTTTAAAACAAATAAAACCGAAAATTAAAGAGAAGGATATTACTCAGTTAACATACCAGTGATGCTAATATAATTATATACAAAGTAGGCCAAAAAAGTAACATGCTTCATGTGCCTTATAGGCCTGGTCTTCTAAGACTGAGGGTTATCGGGTTATGCTTACATTCGTGGTTATGAACTTGCAGGGCATCCCAGGCCGAGTTTTTTGTTTAGAACCAGGCCACTTGTTAGGAACCACGTAAATGTAATTTTATTTTCAAATAACCGGATGTAATCCTTGGATTTTATGAATTACCGATGTTGTTTACCTATGCCATATCTATTACCGCCCACGTTTAACTTCGTACAATTTCGATTCAAAATTACCAACTTTCCAAGCATCCCTTGAATAAATTATTTATTTTGCCGTAAAAACAGAACATTAGCTTCCATTTTATCTAAAAATTTCAAATCATGAATAAATCTAAAGGTATAACATTACATTTGATCGGACTAGTAGGTATGTCGATGCGCATTTCTGTATCCTGGAATGGAAATTCATAGATATGATTTATTGAAATATTACGATGAACTCGTATTTATATTCTGAACATTTTTATTAGCACACAATTGTTATTTTTAAGGTTTGAAGCTTAGAAATTAAATCGAAATATTAATCTACGTCTCTCTATAATTCTAATGAGTTTGTCAAAAGGCGAAGATTGGAAAATTGAGTTATTTCAGGTCATTTGGGTCATGTCATGTCATTTGTTAAAAAAATTGTCTTAATGAAACGTGTTTGGGTTGTTTGAAAAAATTACAAAAAAATAATTAAACCTAATTTTGCGAAATTAAATAAGATATTAATAAAATTATTTGAATAATTGTGATGAAAATTTGTCGAGACGTTTCGATTGAAACAAATATGGCATCAGTGTGATCATGAAAAGGAAATGTGAGAAGAGATGATGAAAAGAGGAAAGAGAAGAAAAAATTGCGCAGGGCTAGAGGACATAACGTTAGACGGGTGGGGAAGAAGAAAAGAGTTTCTGTTTGTAAGTATTTGAATGTATGTGTCTTTGTGTGCATATGTATGTGTGTGCATATGTGTGTTTTTATGTATATGTGTGTATGTACATATGTGTTTGTATGTATGAAGTTGCCTCTGTTTGTGTTTGTCTCTGCTTGCGTGCGTGTTTATTTGTATCTATCAATCTGCATGCAAGAACTCAAAAAAATGCAAAAAAAATTAAAAAAAACAGAAAAAGGCGTTTTTCTTGCTTCCTGGAAAATAGTTGCAATCACTTGCAAGTCTTTTTTGACATTTTATGAGACATCCCGTTCTCATCAATATTTTTTCTCATTATTTATTTCATATTATTTTTCTTCGTTTATATTCAATTAAATTTAATTTTTTATTATATTTACTAAATACGTTATTTCCACTCAATGTCATTTTTAGTCTTTTTATGTCTAGATGGCTCTCCATCCTCACTCTATATATAAAGATATACTTAAACTATAAATACCCGTCAAAAATTACGGTTTTTTTAATAACTAATTAAAAAATGTGATCAGAAAATGTGCTTGCTGTATCTGATCAGCAATATCAAAAAATTCAACGCTTTGGATCGAACATGGTTCAAGCAAATTAAAATCACTATATTTCATGTCATGCCTTCGTAAAACAGTTACAGTATCTTGCGATGTTTTATTAACAATAAATCCAGCATGTTTGATGTAATCGGAAAAATTTGCATATTAAGCTTAGGCTAAACGTTTTAGATCTATAGATAGATAGTAAGGATGGCTTTTTTGGCTATCCAAAACTTGGTAAATCTAATGAAATCTAGTATCACAAATAATTTTTAGGCATTTTGTTTCACGAACAACATTTGTTCTGCAGTATGATTCAATCAATATATGAGTATAGCGCCTCTCAACAGTTGCTTAGATAGAACGCTGGTTAATGGGTAGATAAATACCGTTTAGTTATGATCACCTATGTCAGAAAAGTTAGCTAATTAATTCAGTATTGTGATGAGGCAGACAAAACTGATTCATCATAAACTGTTTTCCAGTCATTTCTGAAATTTGAAAACTGTTGAATACAATTTTTTAGAAGAACCACAGCTGATGCCAAATCAGTTGATTCTCCTTGTAACAACCTCGATGCAGGGCCAATAACTAATATCTTTCAGTCTCTTGTGCAGATCGTTTGTTATCATCAATATCAATAACATTGCCGAATTAAGAAACTATTTTAACCGTAATACCAAGACTCAGTGAGGGGGAAATTTTGTCACCATAGCTTTGCAAGGAAGCATTTGCTTCCTAAACACCCCCCTCTGGGCGCCGCTGGTTGCATGGATAACGGATAACGACGATGATGATGATGATGATGCGGTTAATGAAGATTGAATATTTGATGTCAGCAATGAACAGAAGAAAGTGTAAATAAAGAAATAAAAAATAAAACAAAATGACGAAGAAGACAACGTTGATGAGCCATCATGTGCTGGAATGCTCAGCATCACGTGATCTTTTCTCTTAAATCAAGAGTTCATTTGTTTAACGTGCACTGTATACTCAATCAGGAAATGATAACGGCGATGTCGTTGATGATGTCGTCATGACGATGACGATGACGATGACGATGACGATGACGATGACGATGACGATGACGATGACGATGACGATGACGATGACGATGACGATGACGATGACGATGACGATGACGATGACGATGACGATGACGATGACGATGACGATGACGATGACGATGATGATGATGATGATGATGATGATGATGATGATGATGATGATGACGACGACGACGATGATGATGATGATGAGGAGGAGGAGGAGGAGGAAGAGGAGGAGGAGGAAGAGGAGGATGAGGATGAGGAAGAGTATGATGATGATGATGATGATGATGATGATGATAATGCTGATAATTTTAATACTAATGTACTAATGTTATGAACAGAAATTGTGAAGACGTTAATAAGGCTGATTTTGACAATGAAAATGTTTATGAAACACGGAATAATAATTTTTCGCATGTTGACATTAATGACGACGATAACAGTATTGGATGATTCTCTTAAAAAGTTTCAGATATCGAGCTAACATCGTCACTGGCTGTGGTGATGATAATGAAGCCGATACAAGCGGAAGTCTTATCAACTCCATCTCAGAACTGCAGTCGATGGACGGACCAATAAATGGGACTTACAAAAAAACACTGAATTTGAAACAAATGCTCAAATTTGGAAAAATAAAAAATATAATAAATTTATAAATAAAACCATAAAACATTTTTTTAACTATTTAATTTTAAACGTGAAAAAATAAAAACAGTTTGATAACAAAAGTAACTAAATAGTAAGTGAGCAATATTTTAACAACATTTCTAAACCAAATGCTTTTATTGTATTGGAAAAAATAGAAACAGAGATTAGAAGTTAATAAAAGCATTTATAATAAAAATAATTAAAATTATTGAACATGAAAAAATAAAATAATAATCATATTTTCCTGATAAAAAGCCAATTTATAAAAAAAATAAAAGTAATGAGATGGAGACAAGAATGACAAGAGAAGTGTGAAGGATGGATTTCGGTTCTCCCTGGTGCCAGTGTTCAACTTGCCTCAATCTCTTCAAAAGCTCCATTTATTTATACTGTCCCGAATTGCGCTGATGAATGGCTATAATGTTTTTAACCACTTCCTCTATCCTCATCATATTTATGATTGCAATCGTCATCATAATTTTATAACCGTCGTCGTCGTCCTCATTATCATTTTCACTCCGGTGGTCCGTGTTGATGATTAGTTTTCCATCTGATGATAGTCTCTTATCATCATCATCATCATCACCATCATCATCCTTATCATCATCATCATCATTGTAGTCATCATCATCATCACCATCGTCATCATCATCGTCATCGTCATCATCACCATCATCATCATCGTCATCATCATCATCATCGTCATCATCATCATTGTGGTCTTCCTTATCAACATCACCATCACTATCACAACCACTATCACCATCACAATCACTATCATACCTATAATCATCATCATCGTTGTCGTCATCATCATCATCGTCATCGTCATCATCATCATCATCATAATCAACAACAACATCACCGTCATCGTCATCATCATCATCATCATCATCATCACCATCGTTATCACGTGGGTTCACGTGGTATTAATCTTATCCACTCCGTTGCAATTATTTCTCCACCTTAAAATAAAAATTGTTTCTGTCGTCAGCACGAACGTTCTGAATTAAACGAATTAAATTATGTTTTTTATACAAATCCATTCCATATCACATCTTACCACGCTGATATATATCGTACAACGTTATTCAATATCATTCCATACCATCTCACGCGATATCAGAGACGACCAAAGTTATACATTTCAAGCCATAACTTTCCATAATGCGGCATTCAATCCTATATCACACCTGCCACACCAATTCATACCATTCTTTTCCACTTTACCAGACCACCCCATTTTATTACAAGTACCATGACCTCCCGATAACCACAATCATTATAGTAACATAAACAATCTCCATAATCACATTCATTGCCAGTAGCTGGGCCAACAGTGACACAAAGTCAGAGAGGTTAATCCGAAGCATAGTTAAATTGTTAGCTGAAGGGGAGGTCGATATGCCGGCCCTGCCTAATCTATCGCACAGGAATAATTGACGGGCTGAAACAAATTGATCCATGTGCCCACGAAGGCCCTGTGCTTTCGTGGGTCTCTCTGCCCCAAACCCAAAATTAATACACGGACTTTTTTTTCGCGCCACAGAACATTCGGTAGAGCGTTTGGCTGTCGATCGTTTGGTCGGCCATTCAAGCCTCACCGGCGTCACTAGCGTAACTCCCTTAAGCAAGGAGTTCACTCCCATGGCCTATAAATGGCTGCCTTTGCAATGACACTTTTCTCACCTTTGTACAAGACTTGTCTTGAAAAAGGCATGTGCTAAATCTTAATAAAAAAATCCTCTAAATTGTCTCAGACAGATACATACGTTAATCAATCCAAAAAAAACAATCAATGATTGCCAGAATTGTTATCATTATAACTAGCATTGCAATATTTACCGAATATTGTATCGACTATCCGGTCGGTGCGATATTCAACTAACGGTCTGCATTTATGATTTCATTATCATCATCAGCATCATCATTGTCAATTATTAATGTGACGCAATTGAAATATTCTGCTTTACCAACTGTTTTAATATTAATAAGGTTAACCAGAAACTGTTTGTATTACCGACATCCTAAGATATATCCTGTCGGGGTTGATACATCGGTCAAACGTCGTATTGGCTGGCCGATAATTTTCATTATAGCAAAAACCATCATCATTACAACTAATTCCATTATCATTACCACTGGTGCAGTAATAATTACCACTTAAACTACTACCACCAGAATCATTACCACTGGTGCAGTAATAATTACCACTTAAACTACTACCACCAGAATCATTACCACTCCTGTCACCACAGTTATAATCATTACTGCCCCTTTCACCACAGTTATAATCATTACCACCCCTTTCACAACATTTATAATCATTACCACCTCTTTCACCACTGTTATAGTCATTACCACCACTGTCACCACTGTTATAATCATTACCACCACTGTCACCACAATTATAATCATTACCACCCTGTCACTACAGTTATAATCATTACCACCTCTGTCACCACAATTGTCATTCCTACTAGCATCCGCCCAACCACCCAGAAATGGCAACGAAGACTGCCACGTACAAATTCTCCCGATTTATTATACTGCTTATCTATATCTCTATTTTTTTACAGGCAGACAGACGTGAATAAATTCCTTCCTAATTTGCATATCTATTTTTAGAATGCTATTTTTTTTATCCACCGGTGATGGGGGGAAATCTCTGCTTATGAATTTCAATATCTTTTTAAAAGTAAAATAAAAACATTAAAACAAACGACCATTTTGAATTTCGTAACTTTCTTGAGTAATTCGACAGAAATGGCAAAAAACTAAAAACAAATATAATTTTACACAAAACCATTCATGTAATTATTCTATTTAATTGTATTCGTGCGAAGTTGAAAAATGAATTTGCGTGACAGACTGCAGAAGGAATCAATCTTGTCACATATGATCGCCGCAGACACAAGAATCGAACTGGCAACATCACGACATCGGGAATTTTCAATTTGCTCAGCTCTTTTGATGGACGGTCGCTCGGTTGCTATGTTGAGAAGAAAGTAGATAAGACTTGTGGAGATCAATTCAACTGCACTTGCTGTCGCCCTGACTAACTTGTCCTCTATTTTCCCAAAAGGCTATGTTGTTCTTTTATATTGGTCAGACGTTTGCTGGTTGGACAGCTCAAATCCGATCATCAACTATTTGTGCAAGTGAGGCTTTCAATCGTCGCTCAATATTGCTTCCTGTGCTGAAAGAGCAGACTAAAAAGCAATGCAAACCAGCTGATTTGCAATTTTCAATAATCTTCGCCATCTCTGAGTTTCAGATAAATATAATAATTTATAACCCAAACCCTACCCTAACCTTTCAGATAGATATAATAATTTATAACCCTACCCTAACCTTACGACATATCACCACGTTCATCACTAACAGAGTCACGTAGGATTTAATACATGTAAACGAGTTGTTCCCACTTAATGAATTCGTACCTGCATTTGATCCCACACAAATTGACCGCTGCCATTCTCGTATGAATTGGACAATTTCGTTGAAATTGCTAGAGGAGCATGCGTTTGACCTATGCAGGTCAGAGGTCAAATAAATTTTCCAAATAATTTTTATGTTTAATTTATTGTAGGAATAATTGTTTTCTCTAATTATCACAGGTAGCTTGCAATTACAAACCGATAAATACATCAAAAATGGATTTATAATAAAAAAACTGAAATACTATGAGTTTCCATCAACGTCCTGATGATGATATAATTTTCCAGCACAGACACAAACACAAATGTTAAACAATTTGAACAAACACTGCGATTACGTCTTTGTAAATAATTGATAAGAACCTCAAACACACAATGACACATATACAAGCACGCATAGAGCCACAAAGACATAATCACACACACACACACATGCACGACGCCTCCTTTACGCTCAGACATAAATCCTGATATATTAAAAAACCAACAAACATCAATCTTACGTGTTGATGCCATAAATATTTTTTTAATTCACTCCACTGCCACTGCTGGTGATGGCAGCAGCGTCGGGTAACTCTCCCGTCTCCTTCGGGTCCCTGAACACCTTCCACATCCTACTTTATACTTCTCATACTTCTACGCTTTAAAACAGCTGTTAGTCATTCTATCTAAAAGAAAAACATGTCTTTAAATTTTTTATTCTCAAACATATTTATTAACACATCTTTTTAGTGTTTTTCTTCTTCAACAGATATTCCTGACTTCTTCGTGTAACCACCGTTCTCTTTATAACGTCAAATGCACTTTTTACTCCTCCCCAATCTTCTATCCACCCATATCTCTTTATTTCCTCATCATTCAATTATTTCATTTTTTACACTTACCCTTTTTTATCCATGTCAGTTTCTAGTTATCTCTCTACCCATTGTATTATACCACCTTGTTACTTTTCTTTTACCAAACATTTCTTCAACACCTTTTTTTTTATTTCATCCTTATTTTATTCCACTCACAGACCTTTTTCCATTCAATTTTATTTCAACTCTTTTTCTATCATTTTTCTCCTTCACTCTCTTTTACTTCCAAATACATTTTTCTCATTCATTTTCCTTTACAAACTGTTATTCATACTCACCTTTCGTCAGCTCAACTTTCTTCTAATCACTTTTTCTTTATTTTAAGGTATTTTAGTCTTTTTTTCTTCTAACTACTTTCATTTCTCGTATGTATCTAGTATCTACCTTCCAAATATTTCCACTTTTTCCATTTATCCATAATTTGTTAACCTTCTCCCACCAACTTTTATTTCTGTCCACCAACAATCTTCCATCCACCCGTACTTCAAATTTTTTCTACTTACTTTTCTAAATATGGAAAAAAATAGAAATACAATTTAGAAATGCATCGCTTTTGTGTCCAGCCTTTCGATGGGCGGTAAATGAGTTCTTCTTATGCATAGAATTCTTAGAGAAAATAAAGAACACGATAGCAAGCGGTTTTTGATTTCATACTCGAATGTGTGTCGTGTATGTATGTATGTATGTATGTATGTATGTATGTATGTATGTATGTATGTATGTATGTATGTATGTATGTATGTATGTATGTATGTATGTATGTATGTATGTATGTATGTATGTATGTATGTATGTATGTATGTATGTATGTATGTATGTATGTATGTATGTATGTATGTATGTATGTATGTATGTATGTATGTATGTATGTATGTATGTATGTATGTATGTATGTATGTATGTATGTATGTATGTATGTATGTATGTATGTATGTATGTATGTATGTATGTATGTATGTATGTATGTATGTATGTATGTATGTATGTATGTATGTATGTATGTATGTATGTATGTATGTATGTATGTATGTATGTATGTATGTATGTATGTATGTATGTATGTATGTATGTATGTATGTATGTATGTATGTATGTATGTATGTATGTATGTATGTATGTACTAGCAGTGCCCGTAGCGGCTTCGCTCGCATGAAATTAGAGAGTTTGAACCGTGCATCCATAGTAGAGATCATTTTTTTAGGTCTCGGCTCGGCCCGTCGACAAATTAGCCCAGCCCGTTTTAAAAACCCAAACTCCTGGCCCGGCACAGCCCATCTGAATTAGGCCCGGCCCATTTTTACAGGCCTAGAAGTTCTATATACTTGATGAAAAATTTCGGCCCGTCCCACCTTGACCTCAGGTTTGGCCCGGCCAAACTGAAGACCCTAAAATCACTAAAATATCTATATACTTGGTGAAAAACCTTGGCCCGTCCCACTTTGATTTAAGGTTTGGCCTGGCCCGTGTGAAGACTCTAAAATAACGGCTTGGCCCGGCCGATGAT
Organism: Erpobdella octoculata; assembly: GCA_963978895.1. NCBI lineage: Eukaryota > Metazoa > Annelida > Clitellata > Hirudinida > Erpobdellidae > Erpobdella > Erpobdella octoculata. Next base: position 14,453,481 of record OZ022242.1, read on the forward strand.
AAACTGGACTTAGCTACTTTTAACCGGCACAAAACTTCAAAATACTAATTTTTGCATTTGTAGCACTTACAGTTTGTGAGTAGCAGTTATTTTGAAATCAAATAACCCTTATTTCCACCCCACATTTGAGGTCCTGGAAACCAATTTTTCAAAAAATGCTAAAACACGTATTTCATTATTTTTGGAGTAGAAACTAAATACTAATTTTTACTTCTGTAGCATTAACAGTTTTTGAGTAGCAGCTACTTTAAAAACCAAATAACCCAAAAAATGATAAAACACGTATATCTTTTTTTTAGTAGATACTAAGTATTAATTTTTACATCTGTGGCAATTACAGTTGTTGAGTAGCAGTTACTTTAAAAACCAAATAACCCTATTTTCCACCCCACATTTGAAGTCCTGGAAACCAAATTTTCAAAAAATTGTGAAACCCATATATCATTATTTTTAGAGTAGAAACTAAATACTAATTTTTACTTTTGTAGCATTAACAGTTTTTGAGTAGAAGCTACTTTAAAAACCAAATAACCCAATTTTCCAACCCACATTTGAGGTCCGGGAAACCAAATTTGTAAAAAATGGTGAAACACGTATATCTTTATTTTTAGAAAAGAAACTAAATAATAATTTTTACATCTGTGGCATTTACTGTTTTTGAGTAGCAGTTACTATAAAAGACAATTAGCCCTATTTTCCACCCCACATTTGAAGTCCTGGAAACCAAATTTTCAAAAAATGATAAATTACGTATTTCATTATTTTTGGAGTAGAAACTAAATACTAATTTTTACTCCTGTAGGAGTAACAGTTTTTGAGTAGAAGCTACTTTAAAAACCAAATAACCCAATTTTCCAACCCACATTTGAGGTCCGGGAAACCGAATTTTCAAAAAATGGTAAAACACGTATCTTTTTATTTTTCAAAAAGAATCTATATACTAAATTTCAGAATAAATTTTTAGAAAATTTTTTTAGAAAAAAGTTTGTTTTCCAGTTTTTTCCCCTCAGGAGCAAAATTTTTAAAAATCCTTTCTTAGCGGATGTTTACGCTATAAAAGTAATATAAGTTCCAAATTTCACGTTCTTAGGATGAGGCGTTTGAGCTCGGCGTTGATTATCAGTCAGTCATCTGTCAGTCAGGACATGTTCTTTTATATATATAGATGTATGTATGTATGTATGTATGTATGTATGTATGTTTGTATGTATGTATGTATACAATAAAGTTCAATAACCATCCAACTTTCTGCTCAATTTCAAATTTCTCAATATTTTTCGATTAACAATATGGTGCAACAATTAATGATTTTAAACAAGTCTTATTCTTTCCGTAACATGAACAATCGCAATGAAAATGCACAGATACTTACAAACAATCGTACACATACAAAACAATAATACACTACAGTAACATTCGAAATTCGAACATATTGTTTATGTAAATTATTCAATAAACTAAACGAAATCGTGTGTCAGTATTTTCCTGTGATTGCCTGTTGTGTTTCGTGAAAGATAAATTGAAGATCTGAATTGTTCTGATATGCCAGAATGTGATTTGTTATGTCTATTTTGATCAGCATTGTGGAATTCGCCCACGATATGGACAACAAAAGCATCATCATTATCGTAGTCATTATAGTAGTCATCATCATCATCATCATCATCATCACCACCACTACCTTCACAACCATCATCATCATCATCATCATCATCACATCATCACATCATCATCATCATCATCATCATCATCATCATCATCATCATCATCATCATCATCATCATCATCATCATCATCATCATCATCATCATCATCATCATCAGCATCATCATCATCATCATCATCATCATCATCATCATCATCATCATCATCATCATCATCATCATCATCATCATCATCATCATCATCATCATCATCATCATCATCATCATCATCATCATCATCATCATCATCATCATCATCATCATCATCATCATCATCATCATCATCATCATCATCATCATCATCATCATCATCATCATCATCATCATCATCATCATCATCATCATCATCATCATCATCATCATCATCATCATCATCATCATCATCATCATCATCATCATCATCATCATCATCATCATCATCATCATCATCATCATCATCATCATCATCATCATCATCATCATCATCATCATCATCATCATCATCATCATCATCATCATCATCATCATCATCATCATCATCATCATCATCATCATCATCATCATCATCATCATCATCATCATCATCATCATCATCATCATCATCATCATCATCATCATCATCATCATCATCATCATCATCATCATCATCATCATCATCATCATCATCATCATCATCATCATCATCATCATCATCATCATCATCATCATCATCATCATCATCATCATCATCATCGTAGTCTTCGTCGTCAACGCAATGCAAATAATAGTTCTCTTTCCATTAGTTTCAACAACTAGAGAAACAGTTGCTTCTACTGCCAATCATAAACACTGAAAGATTTCACTTCAAACGCACCGACAGAACATCACAAAATGATGATAAATTGATATTACTAAACAAACCATCTAAAAAGCTACAAGCGAAGAAGACAACACAAACAGCCAATCTACAACACTACGCCATTCTCTTTAAGTCAGTCAGTTGGACGTAGGATAGCTAAGAGATATGAAATAAAAAACAACAATCATGGAAAGGTTCAGGAGAGGATAAATGAAAGCATTTTTCTACTAAAAAAAATTGCAAACCATGTTGGAAATTGTACTCGATGGTGCAGATAAACTGAATAGAAGTTTTTTTTTTTTTAAATTGAAATTAAAACTTATCGCTAGTCTTTCAGACTGGACATCAACCTCTCAGATACTCATCCAACCTGACGTTTATATGTAGGTGTGACCTTGGCTTAACAAACTCCGGCACTAGCTACTACTTAGTAGAAAATGTTTTCAATTTTGAAACCTATGTTTTGCAGTTCTTTCAAAGGTCAGCTTACAAATCTTTCGCTGGGACTGTAAAATAAATGCTTGTTTGAAATGGTCAACAGTCAGGTGCATCTTATTCTGGATTGTAAGGCAATTCGTCGCAGACAAACTTGTTGCAGCCAATTTGGAAAATCGAACAGTTCAGCGCCCTATAATTCTGAGCAGGCAATTCCATGCTAAACAATTGGGCGCGAAAATATATCAATTATATTTAGAATTTTAAACGCTCACTAAGCCACCAAGTCAAGTTTTTCGTGTTTTATTATCAAGTGCTAGTGATTAAGTAGAGTTTCATATGGTTAATTTATAAATCCATTAAATCTATTAAATCCTCGCAAGTATTCTGATTGATGTGTGGTTTCCATAACCAATTAACCAAGCACTACAGTGTGTGGTCGACGATCACACTCAATGTTTTTATTTTCTCAGAGGATGTCCTTCACTTGCTAACATTAGCTCAACTTTTTTTTATAACGTTTTGAATTTTCTAAAGTTTGACTTCTAGTTTCAGCAGAGTTGTATGTGCATTTTGAACTATCCGTGCAAATCCATTATGGCTTTTTCCACTGCGTTGTTAGCTTGAAGAATGAAAAATATGAAAATATTTCAAATTTTATCAAAGACAGCTTCGAATCGTATAAACAAAGAGCAGCATCTCTTCGTCGTTTTCGTCGTCTTCCAATAAATGAGTCTTCAAATTAGTTATAATAAACTCGATTGAGTTCTGGAAACGAATAGAGATTAGAGATATCTCAGCTTTTTGTAGACGCAATCTTTGTCGTGAAACTAACAAACATTCAATATTTTTGGAGTTGGAGTTATTCGAAATAGTTTTATTGTGTGTATATAAACGCAAACACACACACATACACACATACACATATACACATACACATACACATACACATACACATACACATACACATACACATACACATACACATACACATACACATACACATACACATACACATACACATACACATACACATACACATACACATACACATACACATACACATACACATACACATACACATACACATACACATACACATACACATACACATACACATACACATACACATACACATACACATACACATACACATACACATACACATACACATACACATACACATACACATACACATACACATACACATACACATACACATACACATACGCATACGCATACGCATACGCATACGCATACGCATACGCATACGCATACGCATACGCATACGCATACGCATACGCATACACACACACACACACACACACACACACACACACATACACATACACATACACATACACATACACATACACATACACATACACATACACATACACATACACATACACATACACATACACACATACGTTTGCATGGCAGCTGACATGCCTCTTTATTACAATCGGACTTTGTAAAATCAGAAACCGGATTTTCCAGTTACCACATGGGGGTCATGCCTTGGAGCCGATCGTTAATGGTTCTCCGTTGTCAGAACTTTAGAATTTAAATAACTTGTTTTATTTATTAAATTGTCAGCACGAGTTATATAACTTTTCATCGAAATACAGAAATTATAGCAAGCCAGATGCCAACACGACCACGTTTTCAAATCAATAGAAAAATAAATAGAAACAGCTGACGTAACAAATTAACAATTTATTCCATTCTTGGTCTACTACGTTTTCAAAAATACATCCTGCAATTTGCGTGTGCGCTATTCTTTCACCATGTTTTTGTCGTGGCCTCTGGTTCTATTTTTATAGATGCAGATGGATAGAAATGGAAAACCAAATTCTTCATATCTCTAGCCCAACCAACACATCAAAAAGCATATTCATGCTTCAATTTTGACAATCTCAATTCATAAGGCAAACCCACAAAGAATATACACATTTTAATCGTCCTTCTCTGCTTTTCTCAACTGGATCGTTCACCACCTGCATTAGCTCCACACTTGGACTACATATTCCAACTGCAACCTCAACAGCGTCTTGTATACACAAATGAAAGCTTCTTCTTATAATTTCCTTAAATTTCTTGTAGCAACTTGATAAAGGGGCATTTCTGGAAATCTCCATCTCTACGTCCCCCCTATTATTTTTTACGCGGGCCTCAAATCGGCTTCGGAGTTCCAACTTTTCTTTACCCAGGTTTAGTTTCAATAATTGAATGGGTGATATTTGAAAATTATGGGTTTGTCAATATAAATAAAATTAGATTATTTAGTTATAATGGACCTCCATGGTTAAATAAAATTAGATTGCTTAATTCTAATAGACTTCCGTGGTTAAATAAAATTAGATTATTTAGTTATAATGGACGTGGTTAAATAAAATTAGATTATTTAGTTATAATGGGCCTGGTTGAATAAAATTAGATTATTTAGTTATAATGGGCCTGGTTGAATAAAATTAGATTATTTAGTTATAATGGACCTCCGTGGTTGAATAAAATTAGATTATTTAGTTACAATAGACCTCCGTGGTTGAATAAAATTAGATTATTTAGTTACAACAGACCTCCGTGGTTGAATAAAATTAGATTATTTATTTATAATAGACCTCCGTGGTTGAATAAAATTAGATTATTTAGTTATAATAGACCTCCGTGGTTGTATAAAATTAGATTATTTAGTTATAATAGACCTCTGTGGTTGTATAAAATTAGATTATTTAGTTATAATAGACCTCTGTGGTTGAATAAAATTAGATTATTTAGTTATAATAGACCTCCGTGGTTGAATAAAATTAGATTATTTAGTTATAATGTACCTCTGTGGTTGAAAGATGGGAAGAAACTTGATGACACTTTTAATTTCGGAATATTCTCATTTGAACCTTCTATAACAAATCGACATTGTCGTTTCTAATTATCCGATCAAGTTGTAACTTGTGGTGTTTGTTATTAAAGGATTGCTTGTGTTTATTTGTTTAAATATTATTGTTTGATATTAGACTTTTTTTTTGGTTAATTTGTTTATTGGGATGATGATAAGCAAAGAAAAAACAGATCACAAGAAAAAGTACAACAAAATAAACATCACCCAAAAGGAGTCTCCCAAAGGAATTACTTCCCATCTAGGGGATATCCTTATAGTGAATAATAAAAATGAGAATAAACCAAAAACAAACAGAAAACACAAATCAATCTCATTGAAAGAAAAACAAATAAAATACAAGTCTTCAGATTTCATTTCAAGAGTAATATAGTTTTAGATTAAGGCTATTCGAGTTGAAAGACAAGCAGAGAAATCAAATCATCAATGAACCAAGAGTTGAGAAATAGGTATATAATAATAAGAAAAGTTAAGAATATAGAATTAAGGTAAGAAACAAACAAGCTGAGAAAGAGACATGTGATCAATTTGAAAGTAAAATGAAAGATTTCAAACATTTTTTAAACAGTGTTATTGATTTAATTGATTTTAAATGAACTGGAAGAGAGTTATACAACCGAGGTCCCCGACAGAAAATAGAAACACTTTTGAAAGTAGTACCACAAAAATCAGATCTATAGTTGATTGATGATCGCAAAGCAAATGTATGGATCTCCGAAGTTTTCTTGAACATATGAATGAACACATTAGGTAATTCTCCACTATTATATTTGAACATAAAAAGGCAAATTTGAAATTTATTTAATTGATGTATGTTTAGAAGATCATTCACAAGAAATGTCGGCCCAGTTGGAGCTCGATATGGCAAATGAAAAATGATGCGAACTGCTTTCTTTTGAAGAATGTGTAGTCCTCTTAATCTTGTTGGGTAGTTAGCTGCCCAAACTATATTGCAGTATGTAAAATAGGGGTAAATCAATGAATAATACAGTAATTTTAATATTTTTTTGTCAACAAATCCACTAATTTTGTAAATGACCCCTATGTTTTTGGAAATTTTCGATTCAATAAAAGAGATATGCTTGGACCAGTCCAAATGTTCATCTATTATAACACCCAAGAATTTAATGGAAGATACACATCTGATAGGATAACCGTTTATATTAAGAATGTTATCACAATAAGAAGCTTTATGCCTAGTACGAAAAAGAATATAATTAGTTTTATCCATGTTTAATGATAGTTTATTAGTTCGGAACCATTCATCAATACTCACGAGTTCATTATTCATAATTGAGATTAAGTCACTCAAGCAATTACCTGAAGCAAAAATACTCGTGTCATCAGCAAATAATAAAAATTCAACCAATGAAGAAGCCTTCAGTAGATCATTAATGTAAATGATGAAAAGCAAGGGCCCCAAAATTGAACCTTGAGGTACACCACATAAAATATCACGAGAAAATGATCTTGAACCATTAAATTCAACTAACTGTTTTCTGTTTAGTAAATAATCCTTAAGCCAGTCTAACACACAACCTCGAAAACCATAAAAAGACAACTTATCAATTAACAGATTTTGATCAACAGTGTCGAAAGCTTTGGCTAAATCAAGAAATATACCAATAGTATATTCACCATGTTCAACTGCTTCTGCAATTCTCGAGTATAACAAAATCAATGGCATAAAAGTTGAGTGACCCTTTCGAAAACCAAACTGTCTGTTATTAAGTAAAGAAAATTTCATCAGAAAGTTGTATATTGTAGAGAACATAGCTCTCTCAAACAATTTAGAGAAGTATGGCAGTATAGAGATTGGTCTGTAGTTGGTGACTTTGTCAACATCTCCTGATTTATGTAAAGGAATAATCTTTGCCACCTTCAGTTCTTTAGGGAATATGCCGGTTGCAAATGAGCAATTTATGATAGAGGCCAGAGGAGAAGCAATTTGATGGATGAATTCACTTGCGAAGGAGGGATCAATTTCATCAAGTGGGACGTGTTTAACCCTTTTGATATGCTCAAAATTTCCTCCGGTGTAACAGAATGAGTTTCCATAGACTGAACAGTTGGATCACCACTGAATGATTTTTCGGTGGGTCTTATGCTGTTGGCAAGACTAGGCCCAATCTCTGAAAAGTATCCGTTAAATTCCTCAGCTATTTCAAGTGGCAAAACTAATGTCCTACCGTCAGGTGCGACATATTTATTAGTAGTGTTATTAGTTGCATGTCTGTTCATAATAGATATAATAATCACTCATATTTTCTTTAGATTCATCTGATGTAACTGCAATTTATTAGAGTAATATTGTCGAATAGTTGCCAGTTTTATTGACTTAAATCGATTCCTGTAATCCACAAATTTTTTTCTTATTTGTGGGAGTAGGATTCTTCAAATATTTTTTATAAAGTTTATATTTTATTTAATTCCGGGTTTCTATGCAAACACAAGTTTAACATCACATAAGTACCAACTTGTGGAGGAGGCTGGAATTTGTTGTTTTTTTTCTTATTTTAGACCCACTTCGGTCTATAAAATGCTTCAAACTTTTCTCTAAAGATGCCTTTAAAATTGATGCTGTAAGATTATTAACTCGATAAAATCAATGTCGGCTTGAATCAACGAATTTTTGTGCGCTTGCGAGAATATTTGTGATGTTGAGATTTTTTTTAAAATTGTAGATGCGTATTCAGTAGCAATACTAATAATAACAGTAATGAAAGTGGAGATGATGATGATGATGATGATGATGATGATGATGATGATGATGATGATGATGATGATGATGATGATGATGATGATGATGATGATGATGATGATGATGATGATGATGATGATGATGATGATGATGATGATGATGATGATGATGATGATGATGATGACGATGATGATGATGATGATGATGATGTTGACAATGATGATGATGATGAAAACTTATATTATTTATACATTCACAAGAGTTTTTGCAGTTTGAATTAATTATAATTTTTTATGTTTCAACGTGCAAGAATAAGATACAGTTTTTTTTGTGAGTGAAAAACTTGCGCAAAGGAGACGTGACGAAATGCACACAGTTGCGACAGTTCGGCGTTTCTATGCAAACACAAGTTTTCTCTTTGCTTTCTGTTTTTTACTTTCATTTTTTCTCAAGAATAATAATTTTTTGTTTCTGATATTAACTGTTAGTTTGTTTATTTTATGATCTGCTTATTAAATTATATATATATATATATATATATATATATATATATATATATATATATATATATATATATATATATATATATATATATATATATATATATATATATATTTTATTCCAAGCATATCTAATTTTTACAGTTTAACAAGTGAAACATTTAAACACTTTTTAAAAATAGTGCTTTATTTAAAATTTAAACAGTAATTTAGTTAAAAAAGACGTTTTTGGAGAATTCGAAATTGACTTAGTTACTATATAAATCAAAACTTACAATAAATTAAATGTAAGCAAGTTAGAACTTTAAAATTAATTCCTTGATCATTTCATGAAAACTGAACTTGTGTGCAAAGTTTGGAAAATATTAAATAACGGGAAGAAGTTCGCAATGAGAACATATGACTTGATGATACACATGATACACACGTATTGAGCTAAATACAACACTTTAAAATTTGTTTTTCTCATTCTATCTCAACCAGTAGTTGATAACAATTAAGAAATTATGACAGAAAATTTAATTATATATTTATTATTTATTTATTTGTTTATTTGTAAAGCGCCAAATAGCAAAAACGCGACTGAGGCGCTGAAAATATATAATGAAGTTCGTGTCACGTGTCACCACTAACTAACATTATCTTTGCAGGTTGCAGTAACTGCATTTCAAAATTTCATTCAAGAATTAACGCTATAAGTATGTTATTAGTCAGATGTCGCCATAAAGTTAGCAGGTAGATTAGGTGGTGAAGTGAACATTCTGGTTGGACCTTAAATTTCAGCAACTTGCAATGATGGGTTGATACAAAGCACGTGAGCCTAAAACTTTTTAGGTCTATTATTTTTAATTCATATTTGTATTATATTTTGAAACAAATTTGTTTAAGAAATCCTTATTTGAAATAATAGAAAATATTCCGCAAATAATTAGCAAATAATAGAAAATATTCCGCAAATAATTAGCAAAAATACTTTCGAATTAAATTTATTTTGAATTTCATAAGAGTTTAAAATTAATTAAATATAAATCCATAATCGACTCAACTATAAAGCAAAAAGAAATTTCATGCAATGTTCTTGCACACATTTCTATATAAGCCGCTTGAAAATGAAAACTTCTCGTCCAATAATATTTCACCTTCGTATAGTAACTTTCAACGCCCACTCGTCTCACACGCACCAACACTCCAACACCTACCCATCCACACGCACATAAATGCAAACAAACAGGCATTTAGCCATCAATTCTCACGTATTTCAGAAAAGTAAACAATTTGTATTCATAAACACTCGTGATATTTTTGTTTCTTATGTGCGTGAAACCATACGTGTGGCTTTGTTGTTACATATTTATGATATTTCTTTTAAAACATGAGATTGTTTTCAAGCATGCAGAATGTAAACAATTTAAAAAATGTAAATATATGTTAGTTTTGTTTTTGCACATTTTAATATTTAACAAGGCTTGGAAGAAGTGTGAATGATTCAGTATAAATAATTATAATTAGTCAAGTTAAATACGCTTGTTAACATAAAATAGTTTCGATTACCTTACAATTATATATATATATATATATATATATATATATATATATTACATTTTATATATATGTATATTATATTTTATATATGGAAACATTTATTTCGTTTTTAAATCTAATTTACTCTACAATTTAAGTGTCCTTTCTACAAATTTCACACCAGAAACTGTAAAATTAAATTGCTTTAAAAATTATATTTTTGTTTCACGAAATTCCAAACGAAGACAAACTTCCACCTTAAACTGAAGAAAGGCAGTTAAATGGAGTTTCATTATCGTGCAGTTTCGTTCAGACGAGATGTCCTAATTTCCATCGTTAGTACAAGATTGGGCCACTTACACAGATAACGATGAAACCTCAGCTGCGATCAACAACATCATCCAAGAACCACCATTATCCACATCCTCACTGTCAACAACTACCAAAGCAGCTCGTCGAAAACGTTGAGATCAGCGACAATGAGAGAAATTAGTGCAACGAAATAAATCAACACAATAACATAAACGTCACATGATCACAGCAACAATCTCAACAAGCATTCTTCTCATCTTCGAATTTGTTTTTATTATTTTATACTCGATGGAGTCTGAACGATATTCTTGTGTTTTATTTTTATATTTAATTTTTTTTATATATTTTATATATTTTAAAAATATGTCGTTGTGTTCTCAGTTAAATGTTGTTAGTGGTTGGACTGTTTCTGTGAAAGCATATTTGTTGCTGTTAATTCAGTCTCTTTGTGCAAATGAGGTTTCTGATTTTTGTTACATTGCAAGCATACAATTAGCATAAATAAATTATGGAGGTAATATAAGTTAAAAATTTATCAATATTTAATTTTTACTTCTTTCATTTTTTTAAAACGACAACAATATCGATGTAACTGCAAATCAAGTGAGCGGGAGCATTTGACAAACAACAATCCAGCATCAATAATGTGAGTTTTTCTCTTCATTTTCTCATTCAAAAAGCCAAAACATATTGAATGCCACCAACGATCCTCAATTGATGCAAAAACTTGACAACCCAAAAAGTTCTTGCGAGAACTTTTTGAACCAATTCAAAACTCTTCTTCCTCTCCGAACCAACAAGAGTGACATTGAAGGCAAACCAATTGAAGCGCACGCAGTCAAGCACAGCTTTCAAAAACGATAATTGACATCAAGAACCGTTTAAGAAACATAACAACTACAAATAACTATTGCAATTTCATGCCAGAATACCTTAATAACTGCCACAATACGTTTGCAACTTAAAAGTTAAGAATAAAAAACCTGGAAAGTTTTTTGAATGAAAAACGTAACATTAAAACTAAAATAGGATAATTTTCATACATGAAATTTTGTACATAAGTAAGTAAGTAAGAATTTTTTTAAAGTTCCGCATGTAGCATGACGCATATCCAAACTAATCCGTGAAAATTAAAGTGGGTGAGATTGATGCTGCAGCATAAGCTAATTCCTAAATTAGGTCCAGATAAAATTTGTCTGAAAACTACTAATGACCCCCCCCCACCAATCACTAGCTATTTCTTCTGGAAAATTGTCAGTAAGGATGCAATTTTTATATGCTTTTATTAACTTTCACTTGTCCGGATGTCCATGGGATGTCCGTAGACGTTTTGAAGTTCGGAAGGTCATTTAATAATTCACCCACTTGAAAAACATTTTAATTTATTTAAACAAAAATGAAATTTAAGAAGCTAAAATTATTAGGAAATAAATTAAAGACACAGGTTGATAAGAATGCCAAAAACTTTCATTGTCATAGTACCTACAAAGATCTTTTGTTTACTATTCACCGGCGTAATAATTTTACGATACGATGCTGCTATGTAATTTTTAAGCTATCTTAAAAGTATGTTTATAACTTTTTCAAATAAACTTTCACATTTTTAGAATGTTGAAAGCACATGGGAGAAAAAATGAGCCATTTTGCTTAGCGGCATCTGTCCTCATATATATATATATATATATATATATATATATATATATATATATATATATATATATATATATATATATATATATATATATATATATATATATATATATATATATATATATATATATATATATATATATATAAAATAAGTATATCGGATGAACCCATCGCTTAACATCGCTTGCAGTCCGAAAGGCACGGAGGTATGTTTAGGTTCCAGCAATACAGGAACTATAAGCGACAGACAATCATAATAACTAGATTACAACAATTGATTGAAAAAACAATTAATTATTTATTAAAAAATAATCAATTTTATAAAGATTCACCAAATTATCTATTCAAAAACGCTTTAAATGAGTTTTATTCGTTTGGTTTCAGTACATCTACTTGTCTAAATATAGCACAACCGATAGTAGTTAGTTTACATTATGAGGTAGTTTATAGAATTAGTTAAATGAATTTCCGTTAACATTTGAAAAGAACAATTGAATTATTTGTCCAGGTATTTGAACAACTTCTAGCGCATCAATAGAGCAGCATTTTTTAGTAAATCAATAGTGAAAGTGAAAAGAACAATGGAGATAAAAATAGATTGTAGATCACGTGAGTCTTCTGAATCTTCTGAATTTTCAATCCATGAAAAAATTCAGAAGAATCTTAATCGTTTTGAGTTGAATTTATATGTGCGTGTTAAAGATGTGATGATGGTGATGGTGGTGGTGATGGTGATGATGATGATGATGATGATGGTTATGATGATGATGGCAATGATTGCAAGAGTGAGAATGATAATGGCGGTGAACTCCAATAAAAAGACAAAAATATAAAAATATATAAAAATGGAAACAGAAAAAATAAAGGAAGCAGAAGATTAACAGAAAATAAATAAAGATTTAGAGAAAATGAAACCGTAAAACTCGGACGTGAGTTGAAATATATTTATATATAAACATTGGCTTTACATATGCATTTATATATATATATATATACAAATATATACAGTATAATGCCACTATAACGTATCCTGGTTATAACGTACCGAAACTTTAGTCCCGTTCATTTGCCCCGTCTCCCTATGTTAAATTACCTGCATTTGGCTATAATGTACTAAAATATTGGTTCTAATTGCAATATTTTCCATGTATCTAACGGATTATTAACTCATTTACAAAACATTGCCAGCATAATAAACTCTTTTTTCAACCGTGGGAATAGAAAAAGTGATATTCAAGTTATCGATCGTCTGGTGTTCCAATTCTGAAAATAAGTTAATAATGCTTTTTGCTTCTATCAGCCAGCATGGCGTTGTCGGCTGTCAGCATGTGTTTGAAACATAGGCAATAGGCATGGGTGAGCTGGTATATTATTTCGACCACTAAAGAATGATACGTTGTGTTGACGCGAGCACATGCGAGTTAGTTTCTTGATCCAGAAAATTACGTGCCCGAACCTGGAATTGAACCCGGGTACTCTGGATATCCATAAAAGGATTTCGCTAAAGTACTACTATGCCTTTCACTGGGGAAAAAACAAAAGAGGAAAAAAAGATATAGGGATATTAAGGGAGAGAAACAATGGAAAAAAGTCTGACAGAGAGAGAGAAAGAGAAAAAGAAAGAAGAAGAGAAACAGAAAAAGAGAGAAACATGCGTTTAACTATGGAAAGAAAGAAAGAGCAAAGAAGTAAAGATAAAAGAAAAAAGAGAGTCAGAGAAAAGAAGAAAGGAAAGGAAAAAAAGAGAGACAGAAAGATAGAAAGAACCAACAAAAAGAGAGAAGGAGAGAGAGGGCATGTGAAAAAGAGAGACAGTTACATTTACTTTTAGACTCTCAGATGCTCTGCGCGGGTAATGCTAGTATATATAAAATGCTTACATATCTCAGAAACAGATAAACACACTGCACCTAGGCCATACTTAAGCAAGTGTCTTGAGAGTGAAACGCTGTCAACTATTATTTTGACAGACCAAGTTCATTTCCTGGTGCGAGAAGCCACGTCTTATTTTAAAATAGTTGAACTCAGAGTTACCACAATATAGTAAATCATGTCACAAAACTCTTTAAACATTTGCTGCGACAAATTGATCTCTTATTAAATTCTTAAAAACGCTTTGAAAACAATTCTATCACACGAACATTAACTGCAGCTTCACATGCAGTAGAGAACACACGCTCACGTCAAACCTCATCTCATTTAATAAATAAGTTCTTTCGGTGCAACGAGCGAACCTGCTGCCCCCCCCCCCGTCATAGGCCGCTTCCACCGAGTCGTAAAACGGGCGCACAACATTCCCAGCGGGATAGCTCGATATGGATTTGTTCTCAAAATTTAATGGAATCTTCTCCGATGTGGACAACTGATTTCATGCGGACATCTATGTAGAGGGAAGAAAAGATGAAGAGAAGGAGTTCAGTCTTTAATGGAAGATGTCATGTTATGTCATGTCATGTCATGATAGCTGGGTGACTCTAGTAGTTTTTTAGTTTTACATTGTAATGTTAAAAAAAACGAAAATGTTATTAGCTACTATAAAAAAGTGTTTTTATTATAAACTAGCGGGACACCCAGCGTTCTCCAGTTCTCGCTTTCCCGTTCCCGTTTCCGCTCGCTCTCCTGCTTCAGCTCACTTTGTGACCAATCTGATCCCTCTTGATCCCTCTGATCCTCCTGACTCCTCAAGCCGTTTTTACTGTTTTTGAATTAAAAGCCAAATATTGAAAGAGCCAATTAGTACTGGATTATATATATATATATATATATGTATATATGTATGTATGTATGTATATATATATATATATATATATATATATATATATATATACGAGAAACGGTGTAGTTGTTTCCTGAACTTTTAAATAACCAGGACTAATTAATAAAAACTGTATGAGTCTGAAAAAAACAATCAAATAAAAAATGAATTTAAATAGAATAGAATGAAAATGAGCTGAACCTGAATTATCTGATAAATTGTATATTCTTTTATGTGTCAATAAAATAATAAATTGCATTAGTTACTAAATCTACTTTACAGGCCAACAATTGTGTAGTGTGCAGAAATAATTTTGTAAACATTAATTTTAGTTTTTATCCACTTTAGAAGAAAATTTCTTGTCTTTTTTATTCATTTTTTAGAGAAAGTATAAAAATAAATATTTGTGCGGCAGAAAACTTTGTCGAGCCGACGTTGAGGGTCCATTCATCATTTGAACTGCTTGGTGTTTTCCAGGGAAGTCAAGGGAAGGGAATGGAAAAGAAAGGGAAAGGCAGGGGGTATGCAAGTTGAGATGCCATGTTCACCTTGGTTTGCTCTCAAGTTTGTCATTTTTTATGCTTCTTTGCTTGCTTGCTCTTTTTTCTACGTTTAAGTGTTTGTGCGCTTCAGTTTCTATGCTTGTATGCCTGTGTGCTTTTGCTTCTATGTTTGTGCGCTCTTGTTTCGTCTCTGTGTGCTAATGTTTCTGTGTTTGTATGCTGTTGTTTCTATGTCTGTGTGCTATTGTTTCTATGTTTGTGTATTATTGTTTCCATTTTTGTGTGCGCTTATGTGTTTTTGTTTCTAAGATTGTGTGCTTGTATGTTTTTTTATCGTGCATTTGTTTATTACTTAAACAGCATAAATGATTTTTGGAAGGCTGAACTCAGTTCAAAGCTTACATAATAAATTTAAACAATAACGTTGAAACCTGAAAATACATGTTTATTAAATAGCTTTTATAAACTTTTCTGCCAGTCTTGCTTGCTTGCTTGTGCCAAATCTTGGAAGTAAAAATTAACAAACTTCCCGTCATCCAATCAAGCTGAAATTTTTAAACTAAACGTGCTCCTTATGACAATGCATTTTTAATAATTTTTTCAAATATTTTTAACTAATACAATTTAATAAAATTTTTAAATTAGAAAATATGATCATCTGTATTAAGGAAATTGAAAATATTAAAGGAATTTATAGTATGATACTGTTATGTTGTATGTGCTTCTGTACGTGTGTTTTTTATTTTAAGTTTTTATAATTTCTTATACTTATCCATAAAGCTTTCAACATGTTTCAACATCATTAGAATTTTTTTCTAAAGGTTTTTCTGGAATTAAATTGAAAATGCAATTTTTTTAAAATAAACAACAATATGGCTTCAATCAACAAAGTAGCAGCCAAATTAAAAACATAAATAAATTAAAAAATATTCTAAGCACTTTTGGTCAATATAAAATATTTAACTAATTCTATCAAAAATAAAAACTTCAATCTGTTTGACACCTGCTGATTATCCGTACAAAAAACCGGTTACAACCAGTTTTTAAACAGGCTGTTTTAGTTCTGCTTTCTGGTCAAGAAAAAGTATTTTTGTCATTTGTAAATGAAAATAAAATTATTAAAATGTAAATGAAAAAAAAAACAAAATATGATGAAATAAAAATTGAAACGACAAAGCGTTAAGAAAATAGAAAAGATAGACATGCATTATTAAAAGGATCTTTCTCGCTGCTTTTCCCATAGGAAAGTTGACGATGTCTTTCCTAGAATCACTAGCCTGTATAGAAAAATGCTTTAAAAATAAACATTTTTATTTGATAGATGTAAATTTTTATGATAAAATATATTGATTAAGGAATATATTTTAGAGTCCAAGTTTTAAGTTGATTCTAAGATTTTTTATAATTTTCATAATATGCTTAATAAGAAATGCAATTGAAATTTCTGAAGAATTTTTTAATGATTATTTAATAATCATTAACTGAAATTTTCTGAAACGCGTCGTAACAGTTAGTCTCAGTTGAAGAACATAAAATAAATCTTCAACACTCAATCTTATAACAAATGTTTTAAAACTTCAATTAATTTTTATTTTGCAATGTATGTGTTTTTATTTCTTTCGTTAATTGCAAGTCATTTTCATTTTGTTTTGTTTTTCAGGCTATTTTAAGTTTTCGTACATTTCGTTGACGTATGTTTTTAATTTATGTTTCTCAAATATTGTTTTCAGTTTTTAATTTTCTTTAATTACACTTGTCTGAGAAAATGAAGAAAGAATACAGGTAGTACAGGTGCAATAAATTAAAATCAACATCTTGTTTGTACAAACAGCAATCTTGACGTCGCCCGATGGAAACAAATTTTTTTCTCAAACTTCTTTCTGGGAAAATTTTTTATTTTTCGCTAGTTTGAAATTTAGTTTTTATAATATTTTGATAAATTATGTTGTCGTATTAGTGAATTATTCTGACGTTATAATAAACGATGTCAACGTTATATCCAACAATATCGATGAATTATTAAATTATCATACTTTTAATTATCTATGTAGGTGAATTATTGAATTATCATACTTTTAATTATCTATGTAGGTGAATTATTGAACTACTATGTTTTAATTAACTGAATGAATTAATAAATTATTTTATTTCTAATTAACTATGTAGATGAATTATTGAATTATCATATTTTCAATTAACTATGTAGATGAATTAATGAATTATCTTATTTCTAAATAACTATGTAGATTAATTATTGAATACTAGAGCTAGCCTGTCAAAAATGACGGATGTTTTAAAATCTCATTATATATTTTGATTCGATTGCAGCGCCACCTATTTTGATCTTTAAGACTGACAGTATACAATTTTGGAATTCTTTTCAAGGTTACTGAAAAGAGATTCGAACCACCGACCTATAAGCCGACAGGCGAACGCTTCATCGCTTTACTACCACAGCCACTTTAACTGTAACGCGCACTTATTTTAGTAACTGCTGACTGCTAACCACCGCGGCCGCCGCGTTATGAGAAATTGCCAACACACACACCTACATACATACATCGGAAATTATGTATGTTGATCTTATTTCTAATTAACTATGTAGACTGTGTAATACAATGTACTTATTTATGTTTTGCACACTGTGCTTATGCGGCGTAAAACGAGATTACGTGTATGATTCTCGGATTAAGCAAATCCGTTGGCCAGTGATGACGGTACGGCATATGGAGGGGTCGTCCAATGCTCAAAGCTCTGTTGGAATACTGGCTCAATAAATTATTTAAGTTTGTGTAGTCTCAAATAGAATAAATAACATTTCTCTTTAAAACTTTCCTTAAACACATTAGGATAGTAATTTTTAGATTTAATTTTGGAATTAAAATTATTAAAATAATCAGAATTTTAAACCTCAGGAAAGAAAAACTACAAGTTGAATAGAAGCGGCATAACAATTTTGTTTCGAATTTTTAGCCAATAAAGATAAATAGAATAATAACGTATGTAAGTTTGTTTGTTTGTTTGTTGTATTGTCTGTATGTTTGTCTGCATGATTGTCTGTATCTATGCTTGCCACTATGTTTGTAATTGTGTCTGTAAAATTGTCTGTCAGTATGTTTGCTTGTTTGTCTGTTTGCTTGTTTGTCTGTATGCATGTTTGTCTGTATGTTTCTTTTTTTGTATGCTTGTATGTGTGTATGTATGTTTGTCTGTATAAATATATATGTATTTGTCGGTATATATGTTTGTTAATTTTTGTATTTATGTATGCATGTATGTATGTACGTATGTACGTATATACGTATGTACGCATGCTCGTAGCTACTTGTGTACGTATGTACGTATGTACGAATCGTTTGTATCGGCCTATGCGGCCTATTCGTTTTGTCAAAGGCTTAACTAAAGTGTCTGTTTGTCTGTGTGTTTGCCTGCATGTTTGTCTGTATGTTTGTTTGTGCGTTTGTTTGTATGTAATAAACCGAAAATAAGGGCTGTCAATAATTTTAGAATTCACCGGCACACCATTTATTTTTTACGATAAATAGACAATTAATTCTTAGCTTCAAATATTTATATCAAAATTGCAAAAAAATATTTTTACAGATTTTCTTTTTTGCTATTTTTCTAAATAAGTTTACTCTTCAATAAAAATATTGCAGTTTCTGTAACACACTACAACTTCTTATTAGTTATAATTTGAAAACTTCAAAAGACATTTTTTACAGCGTACAGAAACCCTAGAAAAGTTCAAACATTTTGATATTTATGGAAATAACTTAAAACAGAAATCTGTTTCTAAATTAAATTTAAAATATGCATTATATTATTTCATAATGCATTTTGACAAAATGTAGCTAAAATTAAATATTTTATATCAATACCAACAAAATGTGGCTAAAATAATTTATTGATAATAAGAGTTGAACTACATGTATTGAAAACATTTTAGGTTCCTCACAAACTTGTGGATTGAAAAATTGTGGTAAATAATTTCAGTACACAATTTCAGTACATAATTTTAGTACATAATTTCAGTATATAATTTTAGTACGTAATTTAAGTAAAAAATTTTTGTACATATATTTCTAATTTTATGATATTACTTCAAATATTAAACGGTGTCAAAGATTCTGCCTTCTACGTTATGGTTGAAATTAAAGAAATGAATATAATAATTGTGTTAAAAATATAATCTTGCCGCCATTTCTTCTATGACTTTTTCATCAGCTTTCGCACGGTTTAGTTTTAATCTTGTTATACTATGAAATAGAACAAATCAAAACTGAATTATTTAAAAAACTGGAAACTAACATTCTGTTTATTGCAGATGACAATTCAAACAATTTTAATTCAAAATTAATATAAAATATTTCAGATTTTTTACTTAAATGTTATAAATGTTGTGCTTTTTATAGCAAGTACAAACTTTTTTAAACCCCTTAAGTATATAAACTTGACCGTCGGTTTTGCCGGCCTGCTAGATTGCTTGTTTGAATGTTTGTATACCTTGAAAGTAAAATTTAACTAACTTCCCATCATCCAATCGAGTTAAAACGTTATTTCGAATTTATATAATTAAATTTCTATATAATTGTGTTGGAAACGTTTTTGTTTTAAAACATAGATAACTACTATTTTCAATTAAAAAAAATTTTTTCAGAAATATTTCAAAGAATAATAGAATGCATTGTCATGAGGAGCGAGCCTATACTTCAAATAACAGCTTGATTGAGTATAAACATATCCAATATATATATATATATATATATATATATATATATATATATATATATATATATATATAGTGGCGGTGGTGGCTAAGCGGTAAAGCGTTCGCCTGTCGCCTCGTAGGTCGGCGGTTCGAATCTCACCGGCGTCACCATCGTAGCTCCCTTAAGCAAGGAGTTTACACGCATTGCTTAGGTTGAGTGTCTCGCGGGGTTAATAACTCCTTTCACTAACCTTAAAAAAAAAATAAAATAAAATAAAATATATATATATATATATATATATATATATATATATATATATATATATATATATATATATATATATATATATATATATATATATATATATATATATATATATATATAGTAAGAATGTGTTAGAAAATAAACTGAGCCAATATATCTTAATGGAACAATCTAGTTAGTAATACCGCCTGGAGCATAAATGTTATTCCTTCCCTTTTCCTCCCACAGTGTGCAAATGACAACTGCTGCAGTCACCGGAAACAAAATATGAAGCAAGGAAATTGAGAATAATGATGAAATAAACAAAAAAAATATAAATTAGATAAAATAAACAAAAAATATATAAATTAGATGAAATAAACAACAAATTATAAATTAGATAAAATAAAAGCAAAGAATTCAAAAGTGCTGTCTGACATTGGCGTGATTGATAATCTTCCGCATTTAAACAAATTGTGGAACAAAATTGAACAAAAATTTAAATAGAATAAATAATTATTTAATTTTAGTCAAAAGATATATTTTTATGTTTTCTGTTGTAAAAAATGTCAGTTTGATTTTTATTAATTTAAATCTAATAATTTAGAAAAATCAAATCACATTTTGCCTAATCTTCACGTGGGTCAAATTGAATTGTAAGTCAAAGTCAAAGTTGAATAAAAACACAAATAAATATGTGAAAATGAAATAAACTTAACCAGTTTAAACAAATTATAGAGAATAAGTTCAAATTTGTAGAAAATATTTATGCTGAGCGGGAAAGTTATGATAAAATTCCCCAATTGTACATCTTCTTGTCAAACATGTTCATACGGTTACGCTCAAGAAAAGAGTTCCTTGGAGAAAACGAATTCCTCTAAAATCTATAAATAGAAGAATAGTATGAAGGAAAGTGTTGTTGAGCTTAGAAACGTGTTTGTGTGTTTTGATACAAATGAAACATAACAATTAAAAATTATTTGTTTGTTTCAAAATAGCATTGAGTACATAGATATATATCTATGGTTGAGTAATACTCGGAGATGTTTTAAAACTGAAAACTGTAAATAAAAAGTCCACAAAAGTTGTATTTCACAGCTGTGAGTAACAAATCACATGAAATGTGTAGGTACAAGTAACAAATCACATGAAATGTGTAGGTACAAGTAACAAATCACATGAAATGTGTACATCGCAAGGAAATCAACATTTATTTGTTTTCAATTCATAAAATAACTTTGGTGCAACTGAACAATAAGTACCAAACTACTAAATTAGATTAATTTTCAATTTATCTATAAATAGATTACAGCGTGCTCGTAATGCAATTGGCTAAATTGAACCAAATATATATATGTATGTATGTATGTATGTATGTATGTATGTATGTATGTATGTATGTATGTATGTATGTATGTATGTATGTATGTATGTATGTATGTATGTATGTATGTATGTATGTATGTATGTATGTATGTATGTATGTATGTATGTATGTATGTATGTATGTATGTATGTATGTATGTATGTATGTATGTATGTATGTATGTATGTATGTATGTATGTATGTATGTATGTATGTATGTATGTATGTATGTATGTATGTATGTATGTATGTATGTATGTATGTATGTATGTATGTATGTATGTATGTATGTATGTATGTATGTATGTATGTATTTATGTATGTATGTACGTATGTGTGAGTAAGGGTTCTATTTTCCAAAACCCTATTTTTCTTTCCGATGATATCAACGCAAGCTTTAACGACACGCCATTGGTGCAAGCGACCCTTACTCAAGTCATTCATGGAAGCATGCACCGAGTCAAAAAATAAATTATTAGGCAAATGAAGACAGAATGAATGAACAAATAAACCAATGAACCAAAAAACGAACAAGTGAAGGAATAAAAAGCATTTCATTCATATCAAATCAAGACTGTCAACTTTTTTTAGATTCAAACTTCCAATATCTGAACATTTGCCAGCGCCAAATGCTATCTAAAAGGAAAAGAATATGCAGCAATAAGGACGACGGACGGATGAATAAAATAATAATGTGTGTGGTCGGTTGATTTACAGAAAAACAGAAAATTTGATGAAATAAAAATCCAGTTAAAGTAGCATTTAATCTATGAACCAGCATTTAATCTAATTTATGGAATGAAGCTGTCAAATTAAATAAACTATTAAATATTTTTAACAACTTTGATAAAACAACACACGCACACAAGCCTAGATTGTCCTGCAAATATGAAAATGCAAAAATATTTTATTAACACCACAAGAAGGAACAACGCCCTTCTCAAACAAATATGCAAATTGTGGCCACGCTATTATCTTGTTGCACGAAAAGTGTTGGCGTGGAGAACTCAATTTCTTATCTTTTTTTCTTTCTCTCAATTTTTCTTTTTCTTTCGGTCTCTCTTTCTTTCTTTTTCATTATTTTTTCTTTCTATTTTCTTTCTCTTTTTTTTTTGCTTTTTCTCTTTCTCTTTCTCTCTCTCTCTTTCTCTTTCTCTTTCTCTTTCTCCTTATCTCTCTTTCTCTTTTTCTTTTTTTTTCTTTCTCCTTCTCCTTCTCCTTCTTTTTCTCTTTCTCTTTCTTTTTCTTTTTCTTTTTCTTTTTCTTTTTCTTTTTCTCTTTCTCTTTCTCTTTCTCTTTCTCTTTCTCTTTCTCTTTCTCTTTCTCTTTCTCTTTCTCTTTCTCTTCTCTTTCTCTTTCTCTTTCTCTTTCTCTTTCTCTTTCTCTTTCTCTTTCTCTTTCTTTTTCTCTTTCTCTTTCTCTTTCTCTTTCTCTTTCTCTTTCTCTTTCTCTTTCTCTTTCTCTTTCTCTTTCTCTTTCTCTTTCTATTTCTCTTTTTCTCTTTTTCTCTTTCGTGCTATCTGCCTCTCTATTTTTCTCTTATTCTTCATTATTTTTTACAGTCCATCTTAATTTTTTTCTTTACATTTTTGTCCCAAAGCGAATTACAGACTTTACAGCTTTTATTTTTCAGAACGGCACCGGAAGTCCCTCTGGTAAAATTCTACGGAGTAAAAAGAAGTTTTTATTTCACGCACATAAAGACGTACATTAAAACGCAACGCACACTTCAACACACACACAGTGCATCACACAAGGGTCACCGCCACCCG
>OZ022242.1:14477569-14575069 GCA_963978895.1 Erpobdella octoculata
TCAGTATTCCAACTTCTTCAATGTATTCGGCGTCTAACCGTCGATAGCTATACGTGCTATTATGAGTAACCGCACTGTCAATAGTACACAAAAAATAAAATTTTTCAACACACTAATCTCACCTTCGACTGAAAATAGAATCAGCAGTGACGTCATACTCCAGTGGCCAATCCAAGTGGAACAACAACAGCAACCACAACAAATACCAAATAAAAGTTTCAACAAAACTTTTAACATTTCGCTGTTTGTTGATGCTCTTGAGCAACAATATTGATTTATCAACAGTTGTAGACTTTGTTGCACTGCAATTAAGAACGTAAACGGCTCTAATAGTTTTTGGTAATATTCAGATTGACACCAATAATTTTATCTGGAGCCATTTTTTCAAGTTGGTGTTCATTCTTTTGCTGTTCGATTGAAAAAAGTTCGCATCTGAACAATAATTTGTTCTACACTTTCTTTTCTAATATCTTATTGGATGAATCAATTTATCTTAACTTCTTATGCAATCGAAAAAGGAGAAGTTAAAATCCCATGGTAACGAGATCGAGAAACTGTACGTGGTAGTTGTGTAAGTGTGTGTGCGTGTGTGTTCAGTCATGAATCGTTAGTTTTGTTTGTCTGCTTGTATGCTTGTGTGTATATCTGTTTCCCTGCTTGTTTGTTTGCGTAAGTGTTTATATGCTTGCGGGTTTGTTTATATATTTATACGCTATTTCTTCTTATGTCGATATTTCCATTCCCGAAGGTGAGATATTGTTTGTGCCACATGAATTTTATAACAATTCAATCTTTTTTCATTCCTACGTATTTTTATGTCTATACGGGAAGAAATTGTATGTAAATGTAAAGATTTTGTAAGTATATGTAAAGAATGTATTTAAAAACCGTGTTGAACTTTAAGCGTTCAAGTTGCTGAAACATCCAGATTTCTGCTTTATATGTAACTCGTATAACAGCTGTTACTTATTAGGTCCGTAGTAAAAAAAATAATTTTTTTTCTTTACTGCAGTTCCAAGTCATAAAAAATTCTGAACGGAACTGAATACACGCTGACCCCTCAGTTTATATAGCGCTGCATTTCTGCTTCTTGCAAGATGGACAACACATTCATACATATACATATACACACACATACAAATACAAATATATATATATATATATATATATATATATATATATATATATATCTATGTATTATTTCTTAATTCTATTCGATGATGATACTAAGCGTATGTTGATAAATAGAGACAAGATGTTTTTAAGTAAGTTAGTCATATACACAAGAATTATTTTAGAATTCTACAAATGTTTATTAGATATAGTTTAAACGGCAAGAGTTGAAGTTTATTATAGTATAGTTAAGCCCATTTGTTTACGAGAAGGAATTAGTTGAAATTACAACTTGCATAATTGTACTTAGTAACGACAAATGAACATCAGGAAACCAAGCATTTTTCTTTCGGTTTTTATTCCTTTCTTTTTTATGTACATTTCTCTTTCAATGTGTATTTCTCTTTCTGTCTCTCTTTTTTATCTTTTTCTTTATTTCTTTTCCTTTTCTTTTCTCTTTCTTTCTCTCTCAGATCCTTTATTTTGTGCTTGTTTTGTTTTTCGTTCTTGCTTTACACTTTTCCATAAAAACATTCTTAACCATAGCAACAACATCAGCGTCACAACAAGCTGAAATTTTAAAGTAAAAAAAACGAAATGAGTAAAAAGATGTTTTCAATTATTTAGTAATGAACAATTTAAACGAAATTAGAAAATAATTTTAGCTGTTGCCATGCCAACTTGACATCCATAACAAAAACATCAAAATAATAACAGAGACAGTTGTCGTCTTTATTGCTGTTTATGTTTAATATTATGATTATAATTTTCATTGTTACTCTGTATGGCTTGTTCTAGTTCTATTTAGATATCGTCATTCTTATTATCGACAGTGTTAAATCAATCTCATCGTCATTGTCATCATCATGATCACCATCATCACCATATTCCCATTCATCACCACCAATATCCTAATTTTCTTTGAGCTGTACACTTTGCTCATGTCATATGGAACAAAACATGTACAAATTATTAAAATTATCAAAACTCACGAGCCTGTATTTCTATCGGTATTTGACCTTTCACGACTCGGCCAAGTTAAGGATATTAAGGATATTAAAACTGTTATTGTCTTAAATTATCGTCTTGTACAGGGTTCTATCCAATCTGTATACTGAGTACGTATAGGTTTGCTAAAGTTGTTTAATAGAGTTGTCAGATGGTCATTCGGTCAAAAATTTTGAACTTGCTGTTGTAATACAATACTTAAATAAGTAGACAATTGCAAAACTAAATAAGAAATAATTTCTAATTCCATCTTTGTCTATGCTGATTGATTTAAATTTCTATGTTCTTCACATATAACCAATTTTTGAATTTTATTGGTTTATATGCGGTCGCGTCAATTTTTTTTAAATTAGACAAATTAAAAAATTTATTTTAACAAGGTTTACTGCTTAGTGGCCAAGCGTGGGCTTCAATCGTTCGGGCCAAATTTGCCGGTCTTGTGGTTGGATATTGAAATCAGGGACTTGAATTGCGGGGGGCAGAGGTGGCATTTACCCCCCTCCTGATTTTTAGAATTTGAAATTTTTACCTAGAGTTTACTATATATTTTTTTAAATTTTAACTTTACCTAAACTAGTTATGATTTAATACGTATTGGAATCCTTCTGGCGTGTGTAGACGACTTGCCCCCCCCCTTTTGATTTCCAAAATTTAAAAAAATGTTTTACCTAGAGTTCATTATATAATATGTTAATTTTAACTTTACTTAACCTCGTGATGATTCAATGCGTATTGGAATCCTTTTTGCGTGCGTAGAAAATTTTATATCTGAGCTCGATGCTAGATTTAACAATAAAAGCAGAGTTATAAATTGTGTATCAGCTTTGGTCCAAAGTTTAACTGTTTTCTGTGCCAAAATACAATCACCAAACTCGTGGAACTTTACCCTATTAGTGGTATTGATACAATGTTGATTCCTTTACAGCTGTCTACATCAAAGTTATTATTATTTATTACACCAAAATAAAAAAAATCACACTCCATTTTGGACATTTTTTTTTATTAATCATGTACTTGCCCCAGCAATATGATTAAATCATTCACGCCCCCTTTTACCCAGTGGCGGATCCAGAAATTCCTGGTGGATGCATTTCAGAAATTTTTCACATTATCTTCAAAAAAATATGATGACCGGAGAGGGGTAGTCGTAAGTATTTTTCAAAATATTTTTCAGAGACTTCCACTTTCTCTCCTAAAAAAGCTATGGTCGTTTTCCAAAAACCAGGTATTTTACCCAAAAAATATCAATTGATACTTTAGAGGGGGATGCATCTCTCTACCCCTCCCTGCTTGTACTTATGTATTTATATAGATATAAGAAGTAATGTGCGTGTGAGAGCATTCGCTTATCACATCCAAATAAGAAATGTTAAAAAATTAAGAAAAAAAATCTGTTATTTATTTGATTTATAATTGGCAAAAAAGAAAAAAAACTAAGCAAAAAACCCCGGGCAACACAGGGTAACCATGTCAGTAAGCTATTTAATGGTGGGTAAATTTTGCCCCCCCCCCCCTGGAAAATGCTGAATTTACGTCCCTGATTGAAATTTAAAAATCAGAAACTGGTGAAAAATTTCATACTTCCTCCTCTCCAGAGAAATTTGAGGATGCAAACGCAGTGCCGGATTAACCTTAAAAAAAGACAACTGTTCAAGGGCTCCGAGCTTCCAGGGGCTCCGTGAAAAACAAAAAACAAATTATATTAACATTTTTTAAGAGTTTTGTGTTGACATTGGAAAGTTCTGGTCAATCGATACCAGCCTCGCAATCCTATGCATTCATTTATTAATAATATGGTTCAATCAACTTTTCCCAATGTTTTAACTGAGTTGAAAGTTCATCGCTGTTTGATGATAACAAATGCAACTGGAGAACAAACATTTTTGAAATTAAAGGATCTGAAAAACTGTTATCGAATTTGAGTGGAGAAGGCAGGGGGCCTCCAAAGCTTTTCTAAATGTCTTTTAATCGATTTTCCGCCACTTCCCATTGATCTTCTGACTTCAAATTTTGCACATAAACGTACTTTTAAAAACAATACACGAATCCAAAGGCGACATTAAAAGAAAAAAAAGGAGGGACCAAAGGTTGTTAAAAAATGTTTTGGAGAAATAGAAATAGAGGAAACTTAAGATAATTTATTAATGAACACAATACATGAATCCAGGAGCGTCATTTGGGAGGCAGGGGGTGCTTACCCAAGAACTTTTCAAAATTGTTTGGAAAAATAAACATGGAGGAAGTTTTTGAAAATTTCCATAATGAAAAAATATTCCAGGTGAGTCATTTAGTCGGGCAGGAAGGTCCCCAAGGATTTTCCATCATTTTTTCCAGTTTAATAAATATAAAGAGTTTTTTGAGAAAAAATTTAATGGGGCGCAGGGAAGGCAACTCTCCACTCTCAAAATTTTCTAAGAGGAAGCTCAAAAATGTTACAAAATTTTTTTGAAAAATAAATTTGGAGGAAGTTTTAGAGAGTTTTTGGAAAAAATTCCTACGACTATCGGCCCCTGGTAATCTTAAGAGCGTGGTTTATAAGAAAAAACTTGTTTTTTACCATTGTTATCCAGGATCAGGTCTTGCTCAAACATACGAAAGTTGAGTTCCTCTCTTCAACTTAAAACTTCATGTTTAATTAATTCGATCAAATTGAAAGTAGTATAAAGTTTCACTTCTCAGTCAATAACTTTTCTATAAAATCGCTGCCGAGAATTGCTGTTGCATTTAATTACTTAAGCCAAATATTTATCAAATTTGCGAAACAATTTCTTAAAATAAGTATAGTTTGACCGCTAAAATGTTGAGACAATGTGTGCATAAAAATTCTGAGGTTGTCTTTTGGGAAGATAAGAGAGTTCTTTCAGGTGAAAATTGTAAGAGATGTGAGAGTTGTGATGTCAGTGTGTGTGTGTGTGTGTGCGTGTGTGTGTGTGCGTATGCGTAAGTGAGTGTGTTTGTTTGTTTATGTTTGTCTGTGTTATGGTTTTATGTTCAAGACATGTTGTAGGTTATAACGATCAAAAACGACATCAGCTGAAAATAAGACCAGGAAAATGATTCAACATAATTTTCTGAGTCTTAAAAATGCACAGCGTAGCCTGGCTGAATAGTGGAAAGGTCAAGGCTGAGTAAGCTAATTTCCGTTCAGCCAGTCAGATGCTTTCAGACCAGTGGAATAAAAAACTAAAAATGGAGAAACTAATAGCAAAGATTCTCAGAATTGGAAAAGTATTTTTGATTTTTTTTCACAATTAAATTTTGTTTTGAAGTTTTCTCTTACTTTAAAAGCGAATTAAAAAATTTTATTTAAAAACAGATTTTATTTCAACCGAGAAAAACTTTTGATTTTATTAAAATTATTTTATTTTATTGAAAAGTCGAAAATAAAAGAATGAATTGAAATTTACAGCCTGCAATTGAATTATATTTTGGATACAAATCGCCCAGATAACTCTGATATCTAGCTAGCTGTTATCCTAAATTGAAATAAAACAACCAGCAAAGCAAATGTTTTAAAATACAAGAAAAATGTTCATGGTAAAGTTTAAATCAACATACATAATTTTAAAAGTATGTATGTATGTATGTATGTATGTATGTATGTATGTATGTATGTATGTATGTATGTATGTATGTATGTATGTATGTATGTATGTATGTATGTATGTATGTATGTATGTATGTATGTATGTATGTATGTATGTATGTATGTATGTATGTATGTATGTATGTATGTATGTATGTATGTATGTATGTATGTATGTATGTATGTATGTATGTATGTATGTATGTATGTATGTTTGTTTGTATGTATGTATGTATGTATGTATGTATGTATGTATGTATGTTTGTATGTATGTATGTATGTATGTATGTATGTATGTATGTATGTATGTATGTATGTATGTATGTATGTATGTATGTATGTATGTATGTATGTATGTATGTATGTATGTATGTATGTATGCATGCATGCATGCATACATACATTCTTTCATTCCCATCCCCATCCATCCCAGCGCTGTTCATCTTCATTTGTAATCATAAAGTTTGACAATGTTTACCGTGGCGTTAATCGTTAGACTTCTAATCCACGAATCACATTATCCAACTCACTTGTGGGCCCATTTACACAGGACAACCAGAGGCAGCCATTTATAGGCGCCTACCCACACCCCTTGCAGACGCTGATGACGCCGGCGGGATTGGAACCGCCGACTCTCAGGTCCACAGGCGAATGCCTTACCGCTATACCACCAGCGCCCGTTGCACTAGCCATTATTTTTCCGTACATCATTTCAACGCAACTATAACTCAAGTATTGATATATAGAACTAGCAGTGCCCGTAGCGGCTTCGCTCGCATGAAATTAGAGAATTTGAACCGTGCATCCATAGGTGTCGGCTCGGCCCGTCGACAACTTGGTTCAGCCCGTTTCAAAACCAAAATTCCTGGCCCGGCACGGCTCGTCTAATTTGGGCCCGGCCCGTTTTTACAGGCCTAGAAATTTTATAAACTTGATGAAAACTTCGGCCCGTCCCACCTTGACTTCAGGTTTGGCCCGTCCCGTCTGAAGACCCTAACATCACTAAAATGTCTATATGCTTAGTGAAAAACCTCGGCCCGTACCACCTTGATTTAATGTTTAGCCTGGCCCGTAAAAAGACCTTAAAATAACGGCTTGGACCAACTGGTGATAAACTGGACTCAGCTACTTTTAACCGGCACAAAACCTCAAAATACTAAGTTTTACATCTGTAATGCTTGCAGTTGTTGAGTAGCAGTTATTTTAAAATCAAATAACCCTTATTTTGACCCCACATTTAAAGTCATGGAAACCAAAGTTTTTAAAAATGGTGAAACACGTATATCTTTTTTTTTTGAGTAGATACTAACCCTTGCAACAGGAGACAGTTTTGATCATTCCTTAGAGTTATTTTCCAAAAAAACTCAGCAAATTCCCTTGTGCACCTTCTTCGTTCAATTCCAAATAGTCAGCAACCTTAGAAAAATAATTAACATTGTGAAACTAGTTGCTCATATAAGCATAATTAATTAATAACAATCAACAAGCTGAATTATAAGTAATTACCAAGGTCTAAGAATTTGTTCATGCTTTTAATATAAAGACGGTTTAATAACAAAACCTCATTCAAAATTGAGCTTTTTTAGTTTGCAGTGTACAAGTTTGCATAAAAGTTGTCTTCAAGTTTTTTTTTGACTAGTTGATGTTCTATGAAGTCATCTTGTGGGGTTCAGAATGTAGTGTTACATCAACAACGAGCCTTAGCAGACCTCTAACAAAATTAAAAAAATTCAATTATATGGGAGACCTAAAACGTGAAAGCAATTTAATCAAACTTTTAATTGCAGTTTCTCGCATAATTTTGGAAGAACACCGGGAATATATTTTAACTTTTAACACAGGATCAAATAGGAGTGAAATGTAAAGGAGCAACAACAAAGTACTGACTGTTGCAGCTAATTTTTGAATTTCAGCCTTTTTCATAATTAAATAAAATTTGAACTACGACATCGGAAATTTAACAGATAATGCAAATAAATCCATTGGTAACTATTATCAGCGTTAAAACAACGGCGCATTGCAAAGATTAACAAACGTAAACAATGATATGTATGATTCGAAACATTTTCGGTTAATTTAAAAAAAATTGTTATATAAAATACTTGTTTTATTTGGTGATACCGCAAAAACTCGTCCCCATCTCCGCGGTAGTCCCACAGCGTTTGTTTCCATCCCCGCGGTAACCCCGCAACTTCATCCCCATTACCGCGGTATCCCCACCTCATTCGTCCCCGTTTCCGCGGTATGTATGTATGTATGTATGTATGTATGTATGTATGTATGTATGTATGTATGTATGTATGTATGTATGTATGTATGTATGTATGTATGTATGTATGTATGTATGTATGTATGTATGTATGTATGTATGTATGTATGTATGTATGTATGTATGTATGTATGTATGTATGTATGTATGTATGTATGTATGTATGTATGTATGTATGTATGTATGTATGTATGTATGTATGTATGTATGTATGTATGTATGTATGTATGTATGTATGTATGTATGTATGTATGTATGTATGTATGTATGTATGTATGTATGTATGTATGTATGTATGTATGTATGTATGTATGTTTGTATGTATGTATGTATGTATGTATGTATGTATGTCAACTCCGCCTCGCTAATTGCGAGCCAGTCCCAAGCCTGGATAAAGGAGGAGGGACAGCTAAAAGGACCAAACTTTGATCCACGACAGGAAACACTTAGGTGCTTCCTACATACAGCTATTTCAGTCTTAAAACACTTGGTGTAAAGGACTATAAACTATTATAAAAAAAAAATAAAAATAAAAAATAAATAAAAAAAAAATATGTATGTATGTATGTATGTATGTATGTATGTATGTATGTATGTATGTATGTATGTATGTATGTATGTATGTATGTATGTATGTATGTATGTATGTATGTATGTATGTATGTATGTATGTATGTATGTATGTATGTATGTATGTATGTATGTATGTATGTATGTATGTATGTATGTATGTATGTATGTATGTATGTATGTATGTATGTATGTATGTATGTATGTATGTATGTATGTATGTATGTATGTATGTATGTATGTATGTATGTATGTATGTATGTATGTATGTATGCTGAAACTTTCTGCTTAGCTTTATATTGGATGACAATACATAATTCAATTATAACAAAAAGTTAACTTGAACATCTTTCGTATTTCTAAGTCGAGTGTATTTGAAATAAAAGCTTGTGTTGAAAAACTCGTTTTACCTTTACTTGTTTGAAAAGTTTGTTTTGGTTGTTGGAAGTAAGCGATGGCCACGATGTCGGTAATAAACAGTGTATCAGCGTTGGTCCAAAGTTTAGATGTTTTTTGTGCCAAAATACAATCAGCGAAGTAGTGAAATTGTATCCTATTAGTGGTATATTAATACAATGTTGATTCTTTCACAGCTGTCTACATCAAAATTTTTATTATTATTTATTACGCAAAAATAAAACAAAACTCTACCCATCCCATTTTCGACATCTTTTTTTGTTACTAATCCTGTACTTGCCCTTGCATAATATGATTACATCATTCATCCCCTTACATCCAGTGGTGCATCCAGAAATTCCTGGTAAGAAGATGCATTTCAGAAATTTTTCAAGTTCTTTTCAAAAACACTGATGACCGGTGAGGGGTAGTCGTAATTATTTTTCAAATATTGTTTTAAAGACTTCCACTTTCTCTTCCCAAAAAATCTACGATCATTTTCCAAAAATCTAGATAATATACCCAAAAAATTTCAATTGCTTCTCTGGTGGGGGGATGCATCTTCCCACCCCTCCCTACTTGTACCTACGTATTTATAGAGATATTAAAGGTAATGTGTGTGATGTGTGTGAGAGCATTCACTTATCACATCCAAGCCGCAGGAGCAATCTGAACAACATTTGACATGCAATGAGACTTCATTGATGAAAGATTTTTAAAAATAAAAAAAATCTGTTATTTATTTGACGCTCCATTGGCAAAAAATAAAAAACTAAGCAAAAAAACCCGGGCAATACCGGGTAACCCTGTCAGTAATCTATAAAATGGTGGAAAAATTCACTCCCCCCTTTGGAAAATGCTGAATTTACGTTCCTGAGCCAAACCGTCCAGTGTAAAAATAAAACATATTAAAATAAAACTGGTATTTTTGCAAAATATAATTAGACATTTTGCGTTTTTGATAGATTTTGTTTGGTGGTAAACTTTTTTTTTTTTTTTGGTTTAATTTGTTTATTGGGATGATGATAAGCAAAAAACAGATCACAAGAAAAAGTACAACAAAATAAACATCACCCAAAAGGAGTCTCCCAAGGGAATTACTTCCCATCTATATACTTTGGGGAATAAAAATCCACACATTCGAAAGTTTTGTTTTCATCACTTTATACTAAACTGATATCGGCGGTGAGGTACTTTTCCAAAAAAAATCTAAAACCTCATGCACTTTTTCCCTACAAAAAGCTTTTTTCAAAAACCTTATACACTTTTCCCATTCAATAAAGGTGTTGACCAGGAGGGGTCGTAGTCATAGTTAATTTTTCAAAATAATTCAAAAACTTTTAGCTTTTTTCGGAAAATTCCCCCTCTCCAGCTCTCCTCAAATGACACTCCAAAAGCAATCTGAATATTTCTCAAACTGATCTTCGATCAAATCACCTTGACTTTCACTATAACTCTAGAAGGTATTAGTGTAGCTGATGCAGCAGATCTATTACTGATGAGCAGGTCCAAGTATTCAAGTCTACAACTCCACCTCGCTTTATGTGAACCAGTCTCAGATTCGGATAGCGGAACAAGAAAAAATTAACTAAAATCAAATTATGATTTTGTAATTTGGTTTAAGAAACCCCGAAATAAAAAAATCATTATAAGCTATATTTAGAAATAAAATCCATGTGGATCGCAGCGCTCAGGTAGTCTTCGATAAAAGGTAAAAGTTAGCATTAAAGAAATATACCCGATTAATATTAATCATATTGTTCGCATCGTTATGTATATTAACTGTCGAATTTAAACATCTATCGCCGATAACAAATTTAAATCCTTTAATTCATTAAAAATTATTTTTTTAGAGTTAAAAAAAATTTTGTGTTTGTATATGAATTTGATTTGTTTCCTTCTCTCTATCAAAGCATTCTTTATAATGAATTAATGCCGAAGAATTTATCAGGACATTAATCTACATGCGGATCGGTTAATCTTCCTCTAATGATATTTAGATCGATGACTCATTCACTACGATTATTTTCATTTCCAAGCTTTTTTTGCATTTGCAAGTTTTTTATTTAATTGCAATAAATGTTTTCACAAAACTTGGTTTTAACGAAAATAATAAAAATTACGAATTTAAAAGTTTCGTTCGAAAACATATATTTATTTATGTATGTATATGTATGTATGTATGTATGTATGTATGTATGTATGTATGTATGTATGTATGTATGTATGTATGTATGTATGTATGTATGTATGTATGTATGTATGTATGTATGTATGTATGTATGTATGTATGTATGTATGTATGTATGTGTGTGTGTGTGTGTGTGTGTATGTATGTATGTATGTATGTATGTATGTATGTATGTATGTATGTATGTATGTATGTATGTATGTATGTATGTATGTATGTATGTATGTATGTATGTATGTATGTATGTATGTATGTATGTATGTATGCATGCATGCACTTTTATGATTATTTAATTTGTTGCTCAAATGAATTAAATTCTATGGTAGAAAATTGGCACTGACATATCTTGTTGGATTTGAATGACAATGTTCGAGGTGGTCGTGAAAATCACAAATCATCACCACCATCATCATAAACTTTTTACAACGCTTATATTAACTTGCAACGTTGTTTGTTTGTTTGTTTGTAATTTGTTGGTTTGTTATTTCAGCGCAAATGTTGTTTTTGAAAACACCGCTACTCGTCCGATCAACGAAGTTAAGCAACTTTGAGCTCGGTTAGTACTTCGATGAGTGATATTAAATATATAATTATCCGTTTTTAGATTTAAAGAAAATTTAAGCAGTAAAAAATTAAAAATAATAAAACATATAAATCGTATTTAGATTTAAAAAAAACACTAAAAATAAAAAATAATATAAAGTATAAAAATAATATTAAAGTGTATACACTTTATATGTTTTTATTAAACATATCTAATTTTATTTTACTTTTTCATCGATAAAGAACAGAACAAATGTTTTTAAGTCAATCTCGTTTTTTGACATTTAATGCTTTGAAATCAAATGAATTATCAATCAGCAAATCTTAAACTTACTTAAAAAAATAAATATTAATAACTTCAGCATTTGTTAGAAGAAAACACAAGCAAATTAATTATTACAAATATTGCTTTAAGCAAGACAAAAAGTTGAAACTTGCAGATCGCTTTATGAAACTATTCAACCGTTATAGTTTGAATTGCCTCCGGGTTTTCATTGGCGGATCCAGAAATTCTTGATTGGGGAGATGCAGGTACTTCACCTTCAAAATTTTTCACACTTTCTTTTACCAAAGAAACTTTTATTTTGTCAAAAGTATTTTGAATTGATACTCTGGTAGAGAGATGCATTTCCCCATCACACGGTGGATTCAACTCTGGGGGTGTTTTCTTTCATCATGTTTGCCCAGTGAGTGACCCTTATAAGAATAGTTTTGTCGACTCATTCGCGAGTTTGTCGACTCTTTCGCGATTTTGTTGACTCCTTCGCGAGTTTCTTGACTTTCCAAGTTGAGTCGATAAACTGACAAATGTCGACATACCGTCATAGAACCAGGATATCATTATAAGGTGAAGCGTAGTTAGTAGAAGGATGGAATGGAAACGTATAAGTCATTAATTATACCTGGAGTGGGTTTGTTGAAATAGTCAAGATTATTTTGTAGTTGAGATTACGTAGAAGCTTTTAATTAACCTTGCTTGTCTGCTATCTGATTTCTGTAGTCTGTTGTCTGTCTTGTAATCAATTTTTAACCCGATTCCCGATTGTCTGAAACTCTCAGCAAAAACATAAACTAAGTGATATTATCTATCCACAATAAATAAAAAAGAATGACAACACATTTATTATTATCTATCCACAATAAATAAAAATGATTGAAAACACATTTATTAACTATCTACAATAAAAAAAAACTTTTTTTTAAACTTGTCTTGAAAATAGATTTTGATTTACTGATTGTAAAATCGAGATTGTTTTAATGTGCAAATAATTTTGTTTATTATTTATTGAAATGTTTAAAAATTAAACTAAATAAAAAAACATTTTGGTTGTTTTATTAATAATTTATTCTATCTTATTCATTTACAACCACTTAATTACTTTTTTTAAGTAAAAAAAAGTAAGAAAAAAACTAGAACGTTTCGGTATTGGTCAAGGATTAAAGGATCAGGTTGGAGTTTGTTTTAAGAAAAAGTCAGGATTAAAGATTAAGCGAGTGCTTAGGGTTGGCCTTTCTTATATTACTTAGCACTTATTTTTCCCGTCATCGCCAGGGATTAATGCAAGAAGATGACATTTAGTTTTTATGATGATGCTGCAACTTTTAATCTTTACTTTACTTTTATTCTTTGTTTCCATGAAATATCGGATTTTTGTGCTTGAAATTAATCTCGCGTCTTGTATTTACCTATAAAAACTTTCAATGACGACTCTTAATTAGACCAGAGAATTAATTAATGAATGAAGAGATCATTTGGTTGAATGCCAATATTGGTGATGAATGGCTGGGTGGGGTGGGTAGTAGGTTATTAACCTAGAGACTGGGTCAATTAATAACTGGTTGGGTAGCTAGGTGAATGATTGAGTGAATAGTTGGACGATTGAGTTGAAGGCTGGTGGAATATGCTGGTTAGTGATTGAATTGCAGAATTGAGTCAGTAAGTAAATCTGTTTATGAATTAATAAGTGAATGAGTGAGTGGTGGCTTAAATATACAAGTTATTGAATTAACTAGCGGATGCATTTTATAAATCAATGCATGGGTGGCGTGGGCTGTTCAATGTGTAATTAAATAATTATATGAATGTATGATTAAATAATTATATGAATATGTGATTAAATAATTATATGGATATGTGATTAAATAATTATATGAATGTGTGATTAAATAATTATATGGATATGTGATTAAATAATTATATGGATGTGTGATTAAATAATTATAGAGGTGTGAGTAATTAGAAATAAAATTGAATGGATAAGCAAAACAATTAATGAATAAATCAGTAACAACAAGAATGTTGATATTACAAACAGTAATAAACATTTTTTTTACTGAAATCTTTGTCATGGCACCAGCATTAAATATTCTGCTATCTCAAATCAACTTTATGCTTGAACGTTTGTTTTTTAGAATAACTTCAGAATTTATATAAAAAATTCTAAAAATAACTTGTATTTGATATATTTTATTATATTGGTGACCTCATTACAATAAGTTTATTTACAGCGTTGTTGCAAGATGTCGGAAAATAATGCAGTGTTGCAATAATGCAATGTTCAATCATGTTTGCTAAAACATGAACACCACCCGTGTTTCTTTCAGACGTTTTTTGAACCTTCATTTTTCTTTTCCGATTTAATATTTATTATTTATTTGTCCATAGGCCACTGCTCGGGTACGTCCTTCTTTCTTTCAGCCGTCCATTTTTCCTGTGCTTGATTTTCTTCTTCATCAAATCATTCGTTTGTTCGTTCGTTCGTTCGTTCGTTCGTTCGTTCGTTCGTTCGTTCGTTCGTTCGTTCGTTCGTTCGTTCGTTCGTTCGTTCGTTCGTTCGTTCGTTCGTTCGTTCGTTCGTTCGTTCGTTCGTTCGTTCGTTCGTTCGTTCGTTCGTTCGTTCGTTCGTTCGTTCGTTCGTTCGTTCGTTCGTTCGTTCGTTCGTTCGTTCGTTCGTTCGTTCGTTCGTTCGTTCGTTCGTTCGTTCGTTCGTTCGTTCGTTCGTTCGTTCGTTCGTTCGTTCGTTCGTTCGTTCGTTCGTTCGTTCGTTCGTTCGTTCGTTCGTTCGTTCGTTCGTTCGTTCGTTCGTTCGTTCGTTCGTTCGTTCGTTCGTTCGTTCGTTCGTTCGTTCGTTCGTTCGTTCGTTCGTTCGTTCGTTCGTTCGTTCGTTCGTTCGTTCGTTCGTTCGTTCGTTCGTTCGTTCGTTCGTTCGTTCGTTCGTTCGTTCGTTCGTTCGTTCGTTTATTATTCTGTCAGTCGATAAAATGCCATAATAAAGTACAAGCAGATTTTAAAACAGCATTTTCACGAAGTTTCAACTAAGTTGAGTTTGTTTCATTAATTTCTGATTTAAAATATCTTCAAAGCAACAACAAAAACAAATCTGAAACCGCATTCTCACGTGGGTGGTCACTTTTCAAATCATCTTCCCGCCACAAAAAATCGTTACGTCATCTCGTTTCGATGCCACGTGATCAATGACGTCATCAAGTCGAGGTGAGGCGAGCGTCAATAACTGCGTTGTCATGGAGATAAACCTGGCTGCTACTCACCTCCATGTTCATTCACTCACTCACTCAGTCACTCTATTTTTTTAAAATTACTGACGCACTTAGTCATTTTTCATTTTCTCTCTCTCTCTCTCATTTTCTCTCTCTCTCTCTCATTTTCTCTCTCTCTCTCTCATTTTCTCTTTCTCTCATTTTCTCTCTCTCTCATTTTCTCTCTCTTTCTCTCTCCCCTCTTTGTTTCTCTATCTTTTCGTCTTTTTTCCTTTACCTCCGATTGGATAGGCACTTATTCCTTCCCTACTTTGAATGTATCTGATTCCATGCTAGTTGAATAAATTCGGAGATAATTATTTTTTAAAAATTACTTTAATACTCTTTAATTTGAAAAAACGTAAAACTGAAAAACATCAAACGTTGTCTTGTGTTTGGTGCGCTAATGTTAGCCTGGAGGTAAGCATAGACATGAAAATGACACAAATCGTTCGTTGGTGGAAATATAAACGCATGATTACTAAATCACTCAGATTCTGTGATATAAAAAATATAAAGAAATTTTATATATACACTCTATCACTTATAATATCACAGACATAGCATAAAGCATGTACATATTAGCGGATACAAGATTAGCAAAAGGAGGGGGTCCAAAACGGAGTGGGTATGATTTTTTTTTTCATTCTCGTGTCGAATTTATAAGTTTTCACATATACTTTTGGTCAATATTTAGTATTTAATCATTAAAAAAGATAATTTTTGTTAAAGTTTTTTGCAGAATAAAATAGGTAAACTACAGAATAATATACAGCTATACAGTGCACAACGCCAATAACGACATCGGTTATAGCGAAATATGCTTATAACGAATGAATTTGTCGATACGAACAAAAATAGTCTTGAAAGCATTGCATCAACTATGGTTATTATGAAGTTGGTTATATAACAAAATTTCGCTAATAACGATTTGTTATTTGCTTCTTTATAACGAAATTTTGTATGAAAATCTGTTTGCACCAAAAATCTACATAACTTTTTAATTTTTTATAATTGGTTTTTACTTCTTACGTTATTGTTATTTTAATTAAACAAATCGCAATGACGACCCTGATGAAGAAATGTATCCCATCATCACAATTCCACAACCCAAGGAAACACTTGATTATCAAGTCTTGATAGCATTCAAACTTTGCGCATGTTCCTACAATGCCAGAGCGTTAGTCTTACTAAGACAACATTGAAAATAACGTTCAGCGCTTGCTTCTGATGTCAAAATATCAACAACAAAAAATCAAACACCAAATCTAAACAACACTCGAATAGTTTCTGAGTTTCTTAATATTGACATTAAATGATTACTAAAGTTTTGTTTTTAAAAAATGTGTTTTTTATCGAGTGGCATAAAGATTGTCTTTACTTTTAATTTGTCCACAAACGAATCGTGGTATGTACTGAATAAACATATTTTTGGCAAACTATGGATACAGCGAACTCCGGATATAACAAAGTAAATTTCCTAGATAATGGGACTTCGTAACTTCGTTATGCCATTTGGCAGAAACAAGTTTCCTAGCAACTCCACCCCCTCTATTTTTATAAACTATTTCTTCTGTGCGAAACTGAGTTGAGTCAAAAATCTTTGTATTTTTTATTATTAGACTGACGGTTCGTTTCGACATGGTCTGTCATCTTCATAGTCTGTTAACAGAAAGGTAACTCAAACTAGCAATTCAAACAAAAATTTTAAAAAATCCAATATCGTCAAGTAAAATAGCTCATGAAACAGGTCACTGGAGTAGCAATGGTTTGCATTAACTAAAGTAACGCCAGCACATTTGCAACAAAAAACTGTTAGCCAACACAAAACCATGCAACTGCGGGAGTACTGTATCCCAATGTAAACAACAAGGAAACATGAGCCACAAAAGACCACAAATAGCAACTAGACAACTAAAAGTAAAAGAACGAAAAGTTAATTCAAAGTTTTCTTTTTCGAAACTCAACTGTACATTTTGGGTCTACGACCGCGAATCAACAAGCAATTTGACACCTTTCCGTCAGTTCTCAGGCTGCTTGGTGGACACACAAAAACTGATCTTCAAAAACCTTACCAGGACAGTAGAGCAGACATAAATTCTGAAAACGATGACGTAGAATTAAAGTCCGCGTCTGATGAAGAAGGAGATGTGAAAATTGATGATGCACAAGCACCAAACATGTTGTGTTTGATTCTATAATTCTTTCATCAAGGATTTTTGGCTAGGAAATTTTAAATAAATTTGCAAAAAAACAATCGGTCACTTCAGCAATTCTTCGGGGGGAGCCAAACTTTAAAAAAAATCTGCAAAAATTTTCTAAAACTCTATACACTTTGTACACTTTCGCCTTCAAAAATAGTTTATGAACGGGGTAGAGTAAATTTTTCCAAAAAATTTGGTAAAACATCCTTCTTATTTATTTTATATAAAATTATTTTTTCTCCAAAATTCCCCAAATGACGCTCCTGAATTGGCATTGTAATCTTGTATTTTAATCTTGCT
Organism: Erpobdella octoculata; assembly: GCA_963978895.1. Lineage (NCBI taxonomy): Eukaryota > Metazoa > Annelida > Clitellata > Hirudinida > Erpobdellidae > Erpobdella > Erpobdella octoculata. The sequence goes on from OZ022242.1 coordinate 14,495,287, forward strand.
GAGACTTTTGGAAAACAAATTCTATATATATATATATATATATATATATATATATATATATATATATATATATATATATATATATATATATATATATATATATATATATATATATATATATATATATATATATATATATATAAATCTCGTGTCATAGTGAGAGTTTGAAATTGAACTCCTCCGAAACGGCTGAACCGATTTTTATGAAATTTTTTGTGTACATTTGGTATGTCTGAAGATAGGTCCTAGGCTATTTAGAATATTTTTTTTAAATTATTTTAAAAAGTTATTTTGGAAAAACAATAAGGTGCAATTATGTTCTTTTTATAGGAAAATGCAACAGACGGAATAGTAAACGGGAAAGGGAAAGCAAACGGGAACGGTAGAGCAAGCGGGGAAGGAAACGGGAGCAAGAGAGAAGAACGATAGAAAAACTTTCAGAAACCCCGGGCATTGTACACTCGATTGCTTTTCGAGATTGCTTTTTTTAAATTGTCATAATTTTGTACATTAAACTTTTAATAAAAAAACCAAAATAATTTAGAAGGCAAAACAACGTTTGCTGGGTCAGCTAGTAATAATATAATAAAGTAACGAAATATAGAATTTTGAACAAAAATTATTTCGGCTACCATAACCCCCATCCCCCTTATAAAATCATGTATACGGCCCTGTATATGAATATCTTGTATGCCATCTTGTATATGGATGTGAAAAATAATTTGTGTACCTTCTTGCATATTTATATGAATATCTTGTTTATGGATGTGAATAATTCTTATGTCTTCTTGTATATGGATGTGAATAATTTGTATGTCTTCTTGCATATGCATGTGAATAATTTGTATGTCTTCTTGTACATGGATGTGAATAATTTGTATGTTTTCTTGCATATGCATGTGAATAATTTGTGTCTTCTTGTATATGGATATGAATAATTTGTATGTCTTCTTGCATATGGGTGTGAATAATTTCTATGTCTTCTTGTACATGGATGTGAATAATTTGTATGTCTTCTTGCATATGGATGTGAATAATTTGTATGTCTTCTTGCATATGGATGTGAATAATTTGTATGTTTTCTTGTATATGGATGTGAATAATTTGTATGTTTTCTTGTATATGGATGTTTCCCCCCACCTTCAATGTCGTTAAATCTCCAACGTACATCATTTTACGTTCACCTCATAAATCAAACTGCCGGGTGGTTTTGCCAGCTTGTATACTGCCAGGCAGCTTGGTATTTATCATGGATGTCGTTGATCGTGGTTTTGTATGTATGTCTGTGTATGTGCTGCTCGTGTATAATTAGTAATATTTTATTAAATTAAAATAATCTATTCGGAAAAAAATTTCATTATTATACATATTTATATAAATTGATTGAAAAATTTCATTATTATACATATTTTATAAATTGATCACCACACAAATGTTTAATTATAATTGAAGGCTTATCTCCTGTAATGTACCAGATTGAAGCCATCTTGTAGTGGTTAAGTAGTTAGCCCTGGCGCTGCTGGCGTCCTAATGTTAAAAGTGATATTATAAGTAATAATATAAGTAATAGTGTTAATAGTGCATCCAGGTTGAAGCCCTCTTCTTCCTTGTAATGTACAAAGGAGGGCCTACAAAACGTGCCCGCCCCCAGCCACGGACGTGCTTGCCATTGGAAAATCCGTGCTTTCCAAATTATGAATCAGTGCTTTTGTAAATGTAAGAGTTTGCCTAAGTTGTATGAAATGCTTTTGGAAATGTACTACCAATTACCCCCTCCCCTCTAGGTCATCAGCTAGTTTAGAAGGCAAAAGTGCACAGAGGTTTAGAAAATTTAAAATCATAAGTATTTCCGTGCTTGCCGTGTTTGGAGTTTTTTCGGCCCTGATACCCAGGTTGAAACACTTTTACATTTTGTAGTGCACCCAGGTTGGGTGACGGTCCGCTAAAACAAAGATCCCTATGGCAGAGGCCTTCTTGATCCGGCTGAAGCCTTCTTGTCAGATATCAAATATAAAAACGCATCCAACGTTAAATTGAAGAAACGTTTAATTTAAAAAAAAGCCACAGCAATAAAAACGTTATAGCTGGAAAATTATTTATTTGTTAAATGTTTACTGATCCAATTTTTCATCCGTCTATCCGTTCGTCCTTCATTCACGAGTTCATATCCATCCATGTTTAGTTTCATTTTATTTCAAAAAATACACCAGGCGGTCAATTCTTCAAGTCGGTTATTTTTAGTTCACAATGTTTTAATTAAATTTTTGTAGCAAGTAAGACAACTGAAATTTTCGTATTTATATTGGCTCAATTTTACTTTAATAACTTAACGTTTATTTTTAAATAACGATGGAAGTGAAAAAATGCAAAACAATAAAAACGATAACGTCAATGACGATGATGATGATGATGATGACGACGACGACGACGACAACGACGACGACGACGACGATGACGATGACGATGATCATGATGATCATGATGATGATGATGATGATGATCATGATGATCATGATGATCATGATGATCATGATGATCATGATGATCATGATCATGATGATCATTATCATGATCATGATGATGACCATGATGATGATGAAAGTTATGGTGAAGATGATGATGGTGGTGATGGGAATGGTTGTAATGATGATGATTGGTGTGATGATAGTGATGATATAATTTTTTCGACGGCCCTAGTCTCTGTGGTGCTGAAATCCCGATTGAGTTTCGAATCATCAACAGTATCACTGAAATGCAAATGTTCTTGCAATCTAAAACTTCTTTCTTCTTTCATTTCATTTTTTTAAATCTTTTTCTTTTGTTTTCTATTCAACTTGTAGTAGAAGCGAGATGACGATGATGTTGATGATGATAGAGTTGGGAGTGGTGGTGGTGATAATGATGATGACATGTGATTCATTCGAACAAATATTATAAATCGTTGAAAGCACTTTTAGTTGCACAAAATTTCTCACAGTTGATCGAGTAATCGTTCAAACGTGGAATAACACGTCCAAATGATTTCTCTTTTCTTCGTTAAATGTAAAAATTTACAGTATAATGAAAACTTGTATTTAAAGTTGAAATGAAACTATAAATAAAGACTATAACTAAATGGCTGAGCAGGTGAGTCAGCAAATAAATAAATAAATGAATAGATATAATTAATTAAACAATATATTATTTTAATGTAGAAACTTATTTATAAAAATTAACGGGATGTTGGATTTATGAGAGTATAGAAATTATGATGAAAGCGTGAATGAATGTACAAGCAAGCAAACAAATTCCAGTTAATAATGTTCAATATACGTATTTAAATATCAGAATATGAGAAAAAAATCAAAACAAACAAATTCACGGCAATATTTTTCATCGCCTAATAAAATCAAACATACATCGCGAACCACTCAGAAAGTTTCTGGAGCATATGAGAATCCATAAAACGGCTGTGACGTCACCAGGGGTCTTCTCAATGTGGAGACAATTATGTTGAAAAGTTTTATGCTCGAAAGACGTGCAGTGAAAAGGTTCTCATTGAATATATACCCCCTCTCTTTCATCGCTCTTACCTCATTCTACACATGACCTTCACATTCCTTCACTTCCCCTCGTGTGTCCAGCCGTGTAGGTTTTATAAGCTCAAATTGGAGTATTTGAATAATATGAATATGTATAACCATTGCTCTACGTCATCGTTCCCTGTACACTTAATATCGCAATCATAATCATCATCATCATCATCATCATCATCATCATCATCATCATCATCATCATCATCATCATCATCATCATCATCATCGTCGTCGTCGTCGTTATCACCATCATCATCATCATCACCATCATCGTCATCATCACCATCATCATCATCATCATCGTCATCGTCGTCGTCACCACCACCACCACCACCATCATCATCATCATCATCATCATCATCATCGTCGTCGTCGTCGTCGTCGTTATCACCATCATCATCATCATCGTCATCATCACCATCATCATCATCATCATCATCATCATCATCATCGTCGTGGTCACCAACACCACCATCAGCATCATCATCATCATCATCATCATCATCATCATCATCATCATCATCATCATCATCATCATCATCATCGTCATCGTCATCGTCATCGTCATCGTCATCGTCATCATCATCCTCATCCTCATCCTCATCCTCATCCTCATCATCATCATCATCATCATCATCATCATCATCATCATCATCATCATTGTTGTAGCCATCGTCATCATCTCGAATACATATGCGCGACCAGCAATAAGTTCTTCATGGACATTGCTTGGACAAATGTTATTGGGATACATAAAATGAACTGCAACGCGTCGCCATGTGGGATCCATCAGAGAAGGAGAGAAAAAACATTAGATAAGCAGAGATAGAAAAGAGTCAGACAGAAATAAGCCAAAACTAAAGTTTAAAAATAAATATAGATACACCCTGAAAAGTCTATAAAGATTGAAATAAGAAAATATATAAAAAAAAGACAAAAAAAATAAAAAAGACAAAAAAATAAAAGGATCGACCTCTTTTGTCACAGCTTTGACACCGGAAATAGGAATGTGCGTGCTTTACAACGGTTGCTGTTATTAAACACCAAGCCTATCTGGAAGATCAGTTGATCTGAAATTATAAATCAAATGAAGCTGCTTGGAAAGAAGTAAGGAGATGAAGAAAAAGAATTCGGTTTCTATGTTTTGTATTATTTCGTCTACCCTCAATGCCGCTTGTAAACTTATTTAAATTTCAGCCGATGTATTTACTATCACGTATTTATTATCTTTATTTATATTAGTTTCATTAAGTAGCCGTTCGTACCGTATTACTACTTACCATCCATTATATTTTACTTGAAATCACAATTTAGAGTCCATTACACCACGAAATAAAAGACGAAAATAACAAAAAGTGTGTAAAATAGGAAATAATTAAAAACTAAAAATGATTGACAGAAAAATGTGAATCTAAACAAAAAAACTTAAATGAAAAATGACAAAAACATTTTAAACAGTCTAAAACTTTTATTTTGATGCTTCGCAAAGCAATCCGAGGATTGATATAAATTTAAATAGGAGCAATGTTGTGATATAAAAAAGATTTTATTACGCTTTATATCATTTTTAAGTGTGATTATAAGTAATTAAATTTAAGATATTATCACAGAAGAATGAAAGCAATTATTTTGACAAATACGGAGATCTCGCTGAAAGATATTTGTAGTTTTTGTTTTGCTTTATGGTTGTAAACTAAATTTTGTTAAATATTTTTGTGTTTCTAATGAACTAACAAATTAATGTTTAGACCTTTATTCAGAAACTATGTTTAGTCTAGTTCATCTGAAAATCAAGATTATCATCCAGCATGTCTAACCACTAAACTCTTACAATCTAATAACTTAACCAAGGAATTAAGTCTAAGTTGGTTTCTCTATAATGGATTTTAATGTTGTGTTTGCAATGTAGTAGGTACTTATCCGGATAGAACATTCAAGTTTAAAACAATTTAAAATAAAAAGTTCAAAAATTTTAACTAGGTTATTCAAGTCTTAAAAGTCTAAAAATCCGTTTTTCAATGAAAGTTCTTATTACTAGAACTACTAAGAAAGAAAAACTTGATTATACTGGTCTATACCAGAGTTGTCCATGGGTGAAATTTTTGGGACTCGACCCTACCAGACCTGTCAGAAAAGTTGACCCGACACATAACCGCTCCTAATTTTGTGCCTCTACACTAGAATACTGCATGGCCCGATTTTTTGTGGATGGCCAGTTTAATAAGCTAAAATTCCAGGCCTGTTTTTACAAGCGTAAAATCTCTATAATTAGTAATTAGGTACTTGTCATAATAATCTTGGCCAGGCCCGGCTTGATTTCAAAATAATGCTAACGTCAGCGTTTTGCGAAGTCACGTGTCCTTTGACCTCAGTCAGCATAGAAGAGCCTGGTGTAACAAAATTTGGCATGGAGTGGAGGTATAGCTCAGAGAGTAGATGGTCATAGGGAATTTTTTAATTACAATTTTTTTTTTCAAATTTTTTCATGAGTTAAAAACTTTCCAGACCGAAAGAGCCTATGTACGACCATTAAAGGTTATTGCGTAATAAAATTCAAATTTAGTTTACGTAACAACGTTTGAAAAATTCAAGCAGCTTTAGCAAGCCTATTTCACTTTTTATGGACTAAAAAAGTTAGGAGAGAGTGGAAGAAAGAAAATGAGCGCGAGCGGGAACGGAAGAGCGAGCGGGAACGGCGAATCAATCAATCAATCTATATATATATATAAAAGAACATGTCCTGACTGACTGACTGACTGACTGACTGACTGACTGACTGACTGACTGACTGACTGACTGACTGACTGACTGACTGACTGACTGACTGACTGACTGACTGACTGACTGACTGACTGACTGACTGACTGACTGACTGACTGACTGACTGACTGACTGACTGACTGACTGACTGACTGACTGACTGACTGACTGACTGACTGACTGACTGACTGACTGACTGACTGACTGACTGACTGACTGACTGACTGACTGACTGACTGACTGACTGACTGACTGACTGACTGACTGACTGACTGACTGACTGACTGACTGACTGACTGACTGACTGACTGACTGACTGACTGACTGACTGACTGACTGACTGACTGACTGACTGACTGACTGACTGACTGACTGACTGACTGACTGACTGACTGACTGACTGACTGACTGACTGACTGACTGACTGACTGACTGACTGACTGACTGACTGACTGACTGACTGACTGACTGACTGACTGACTGACTGACTGACTGACTGACTGACTGACTGACTGACTGACTGACTGACTGACTGACTGACTGACTGACTGACTGACTGACTGACTGACTGACTGACTGACTGACTGACTGACTGACTGACTGACTGACTGACTGACTGACTGACTGACTGACTGACTGACTGACTGACTGACTGACTGACTGACTGACTGACTGACTGACTGACTGACTGACTGACTGACTGACTGACTGACTGACTGACTGACTGACTGACTGACTGACTGACTGATAATCAACGCAGAGCTCAAACGCCTCATCCTAGGAACGTGAAATTTGGAACTTATATTACTTTTATTGCGTAAGCATCCGCTAAGAAAGGATTTTTAAAAATTTTGCTCCTGAGGGGAGGAAACTGGAAAACAAACTTTTTTCTAAAACAATGTATATCTCGAAAACCAAAAATAGGGAGATTTTGAAATTTGGTATATGGATTCTTCTTGAAAAATAAAAAGATACGTGTTTCACCATTTTTTGAAAATTCGGTTTCCGGAACCTCAAATGTGGGTTGGAAAATTGGGTTATTTGGTTTTGAAAGTAGCTGCTACTCAAAAACTGTGAATGCTACAGGAGTAAAAATTAGTATTTAGTTTCTACTCCAAAAATAATGAAATACGTGTTTTAGCATTTTTTGAAAATTTGGTTTCCAGGATTTTGAGGTTTTGTGCCGGTTAAACGTAGATGAGTTCAGTTTATCACCGGACGGACGGGCCAAGCCGTTATTTTAGGGTCTTCATACGGCCCTGCCCAAACCTTAAATCAAAGTGTGACGGGCCGAGATTTTTAACCAAGTATATAGACATTTTAGTGATTTTAGGGTGTTCAGACGGGCCGGGCTAAACCTGAGGTCAAGGTGGAAAAAAGGGTTATTTGTTTTTTAAAATAACTGCAACTCAAAAACTGTAAATACCACAGATGTAAAAATCAGTATTTAGTTTCTATTCTAAAAATAAAGATATACGTGTTTTACCATTTTTTTAAATTTAGTTTCCAGGACCTCAAATGTGGGGTGGAAAATTAGGTTATTTGGTTTTTAATGTAACTCCTACTCGAAAACTGTAGGTGCTGCAGGAGTAAAAATTAGTATTTGGTTTCTACTCCAGAAATAATTATATATTATATATGTTTTACTATTTTTTGAAAATTTGGTTTCCAGGATTTCAAATATGGGGTGGAAAAAAGAGTTACTTGGTTTTTAAAGTAACTGCTACTCAAAAACTGTAAATGCTAAAAAAGTGAAATTAGTATTTAATTTCTACTCTAAAAATAATGATATACGTGTTTCACCATTTTTCAAAAATTTGGTTTCCAGTTTCCAGGACCTCAAATGTGAAGTGGAAAAAGGGTTATTTGATTTTAAAATAACTGCTACTCGAAAAACTGTAAGTGTTACAGATGTGAAAATTAGTATTTTGAGGTTTTGTGCCGGTTAAAAGTAGATGAGTTCAGTTTATCACCGGACGGACGGGCCAAGCCGTTATTTTAGGGTCTTCATACGGCCCTGCCCAAACCTTAAATCAAGGTGGGACGGGCCGAAATTTTTAACCAAGTATTGCAAGTATATAGACATTTTAGTGAATTTAAGGTGTTCAGATGGACCGGGCTAAACCTGAAGTCAAGGTGGACGGGCCGAAGTTTTTCATCAAGTTTATAGAACTTCTAGGCCTGTAAAAACAGGCCGGGTCCATATTAGACGGGCCGTGTCGGGCCAGGAATTTCGGTTTTTGAAACGAGCTGGGCCAAGTTGTCGACGGGCCGAGAGCTAAAAAATTGATCCGTGCAGTACTCTACTATGTTCAAATTCTACCGTTCAAATTCTCTAATTTCATGCGAGCGAAGCCGCTACGGGCACTGCTAGTCAAAAATATTTGTATAGCGCTATTTCCGCAGTGTTCAATAGCGCTCGGTCGTGAACTTATTAAACAGATATGTTTTAAGTCCACGACGGAAAACTGTGAGAGAAGTAGAGTTAGTAAGAGGGGAATTGGGAGCGGGAAAAAAAGCGACCGGGAACGGGAGAGCGAACGCGAAAGCGATCGGGAACGGGAAAGAGAGTGGGAACGGGAAAGTGACCGGGAGCGGGAGCGGGAGAGTAAACGGGGAAGGAAACGGGAGCGAGAGATAAAAACAGTAGAGAAATCTCTAAAACCCCCGAGTAGTTTATAATGTTTATAAAACTTTTTAATTTTCAAACAATACTTACTCAATAATGCAGTGTAGTATATTTTATCTATGCAAGAATGTTTCATTGATCAAAGTACGCGCTACAATTCAACGACAAGTTTACATTTACTCTCTCTCAAGGCTGTTTGTAAACAACCGGAAAATATAATAATCATAATACTGATAATACTGATACTGTCGGTCTAGTCTAATACACAATACACTCTGTCTATTCTATGTCTATCTGTATTTCATATGTTTTAATACGTCAGTCTAACAAGTAAGACTGACTAGTCTAAGACATAAGTCTATATTACAAATTCTCTAACTCTAAGCCACTCTAAGGCCTAAACGTCTAATGACTGACTAATCTAATCTAAACTTTACACTTTTAGTTAGTTAACTTAAAAGAAAAGTAAAAGTACAACCGAATTTGAATTCATTTCTGGGCTTTTATATTTATACCACATGCGTAAGGATGGATGAAATTATAGAATCCCTATTTGACCAACTTCAAAGGGATTATTTGGTCAACAAAACAAGTATATAATTTTACTCACATTACATTTCTTTTTATTTTATGTTTATTTTTTTTAGAATTTACTAAAGTAGTATATTCTAGTCTATTCACTCTATTTATCTATTAGTGACTTGAAACTAAGTGGTATTCCTGTGTTAATAATATTTTTTAATATTAATTGTAACTGACAGTTTTAATTTTTTTAGTTACGGATGAATTTCTGCTGGCGTAAGTGCATCTTTTTACAATTGATTATATTAATATTATAAAAATTGCGTTTATTTTTAATTTAAGATTGAATTTTGTGTTCCCAACAACGTTGTTAGCTGCTCTTGATCTCTTGGACAAAAGAAAAATTAATCTCTTAACAAGTAAAAGCGGTAGATCAATTTATCAGGTATCTCCAAAACATATTGTTAGCGACATCATTATTGTTATATTTGTGTCAATGCACGCACTATTTAGCACATATTTATAATTTTTCGTTCACATTTATTCTCATCATAACTTTCTCATAGGTCATTGGATCATCTGGATCTCCTTATTTATGTTTCTTGGATGGAAGTTTCTGTGAATGTCCTGCTTTTAGATATTCAGGTCAAAGTGCTGCATGTTTATAATTTGTTAGGAATTTTGAATTTAAATGAAAAGTATTCTGTCTTAGGTTTTCATGTGTTTAAATAAACATAAAACCAATAGATATACTTCATATTTAGTTCACTTTTTTCTTGTTGTTCTGTTGCCATAATTCAATTCATTTTCAATAAATGATATATAAGTTTCGAATCTATTTATTTCAATTAAAGTTTAATTAATTTTTTATATTTTCAGTTTTGAGATCTGGAGAAAGTGTCTTGGTAAGAATAAATATTTTATAAACAACAAAATTAATTATTTTGTTTTTAAAACATTTTTTATAAATTGTCAACAGTGCAAGCATTTGTTGGCCTTAAAAATTAGCCATTCTCTGGACTGTTGTAAAGTCTTAGAAGTTAGCGAAGACAGAATGTCAGAAATGTTGAAAACACTTGACTAATGTTTTGTTATTGTATATACTAAGAAATGTCACAAAGTTTATAACTGTCTTTGTTAATTTTGTGTCATATCAAGTGAGTATAATTTAGGAAATCACATTTGCTACTTTTAAAAAATAAAATAGCCTTTATTTCTTATGCTGTGTGTCTAGGTGGGAATTTATAAGTGTTAGAGGATGCTTAAAGAAATACAATAGGCCACAGCTACTTAAAGTATATTCCAACAATCACAGTTTTTCTCTTGGTTTTTGAAGATGTTTTTCTATGTAATGGTAAAACTTAAAAAATTGTGTAAATATTGTTGGCCAAAAACTTAAATGACTAACATTTATGCAGATTGTCACACATGTTATAATATTAAGGTACACATTTACAAAGGCAAAGATTTACTAGTGCCTAACGTCTCTGTTGCATTACTTTATAATAAATGCATGTGTTAACATTTAAACAAAATTCTAGATGAATATTAACCATATTTTATTTTAAAATAAATTTCTTTAAATTATTCAATGCAAATTCCTCAAGTGATAATTTCAAACCAAAAGTTCAACGTTAGAAAAGTAGACATTATCATTAATGAGTTAAAATAAATATGAGTAACTTCTATTTTAACAGCACTTACCTCAAATAAATAGCAAGTGAGCTTCATAATTCTCAAGTAAACACAAACAAAAGATAATACATTACATGTTTGAAAAGTGTTACAAATACAGTAAAAGTCGTGAAGAACGGACACCCTCGGGAAGGGCAAAAATGTACACTTCCCGTCTCTGTCCATTTTTCAGGGACAAGCTACTATTGACCAGATACAGATTTAAGAAATTCCGTTCCGAGCAAAAGTGCCCGATGCTCTCAGCAGCTGCTCTAGAGGACTTTTACTGTATATATTTGTGAAAATGAAATCAAAGTCTAATAGATGAATGTATGAGAAGAGAAAGACAATTTTATTGAGTTCTTATCTGTTTACAATTTCAATGAATTACTAACTTCAAGCAGCAGATGAATTATCATGATTTTCAATCACAGTACAAACAATGGTGATGATAGCAGTAAAGTCAACCTTCCATTCATCTTTATACCACAGAATGAAAACATCACCAATGTTGCACAATTAATTTGAATATTTTATGCCACTATGACCATTACGATTAGCATCATAACCAGCTCCATGAAAGAAATTCATATATAGATGTCAGTCCACCCACGTATAAATACAATGACAACTGTTATAAAAATTTAGAAATGGACGGGCACAAGGAACACAAACATAACCAGTTCCAGCACTGGAGGCACTACAAATGGTCACAAATTATGTCAATGAATGGTCATTTTGGACGAGAGATCAATATTAATAAAGCCAAATACCATATATCCCAATATACAAATCAGTTTTGATATCAGAAATCATAAAAACATTGGATTTTCTACTCAAGCTTTCAATTTGAAACTTATCAAACCTTTGCAATACAAGAAGAGACATACCACGAAAGCAGAAAAGAATACTGATAATATTAAAGCATCACATATTTATATATCCACATTATATCATATTTTATAACCATAACAAAAAACTGTCAATCACAGTAATTGCTACAAATAAATTTTTGTTTTTTTTTTACATGTTGTGTGCACAATAGAAAGACCAGTAAGGACCTGCAAAATAACGGAGAAATATATAACTAGACTTGTAATTAATCATAAACACATACAATTCTGAACCAACTGAAATACATTCTAGATGGATGGGCAACCTCAGTTATATATATACAAATTGAACTAATTAATGTTCCCCTGAGGTTTTTACTATTTAGGTTCTCAAAATATATTATTTCATATCGAATGAGTAATTTAAATCATTGTTTGTTAAAGCGTTAATTGTAGAAAGAAGATTGAACAGGTATTGAATTCAAGTGAATATAAGTGATTTGAAAAAAGAAATTTATGACCCATAATACCTTCAAATGCGCAAAACACATTTAAATGAGAATTAGAAAGAAATAAAATCCCGAATGATCATGAAGTGTACAAGTCAAGCACACTTTAAAAAAATTAACTTAACATAAGTTAAATGTTTACAACAAAACAAGTTGAATTACTGCAAGGCCACATTTAACTGAGTCTGAAAATAAAATAGAAACTGGTCAGCGTACCTTAACAGAAAAACATCACAACACCCTATCTCATGATCAGTTTTTTGGGCTTATATGGCACAGAATTTTTATTAAATTATCACAATTCTACTCTTGGAGAATCTGATGTCGATTGTAAGCCAGAATCTGGAGAGTTGGTGTCTTGTTGGATGGTGTTGAAGTCGCACGTCCACGATCGGGGTATGACGTAATCAAGGTATGACTCCTGTATCATAATAGAATAATAAAATATAATCAAGGTATGACTCCTGTATCATAATAGAATAATAAAATATAATCAAAGTATGACTCCTGTATCATAATAGAATAATAAAATATCATCAAGGTAGGACTCCTGTATCATAATAGAATAATAAAATATAATCAAGGTAAGACTCCTGCATCATAATAGAATAATTAAAATATAATCAAGGTACGACTTCTACATCATCTACATACATAATTTCCAATATATATATGCATGTCAGGGTGGCATGAAATACTTTGAAAGATTGCTTCCTCATAAAAACATGATAATAATTTTACAGGCAGTTCTTTTCCATGTTAATCTTTTTTTAGTCGCAGTTGTGTAGATGTGTTTTTAATTTTATTATTAAAATTTTTTTAATTGCATAAAAAATTGATTTGTAAAAAAATTTCAACACTTAAATTAGATCTAGAATATAAAAAAAACAGTGCAAGAAGTGTTTTATAATCATCTTATATATAATTTAATAAAGGTATATATATATATATATATATATATATATATATATATATATATATATAAAATGACTGTCTGTATGTATGTCCTTTATGCATTGCTACACCATTCGTCTGATCGTAATGAAATTTTCACACAACCTTGAGAGTCAATGGGAGAAAATTATAGTGAAAAAAAATTGAAATCGATCACAAAATGCCGGAGTGAGAGAGCGAGCGGAAACGGGAAAGTGTCCGGGATCGGGAGAGCAAGCAGGAACGGGAAAGTGACCGGGAGAGCAAGCGGGGAAGGAAACAAGAGCGAGAGAGAAAAACAATAGAAATGTCTCTAAAAACCCCGGGCAACGCCGGGTATCCCGCTAGTAAATAATACAAAACAATTGAAAATTAAAAAATAGTACAATAAGATAAAATCAGATACAAACATCAAACTAGACAAGAACTTACAGTATACAGAGGACACGTCCTTCTAGCATACCACTCCATGCAATAGAGGCACATTAACATTCCAGTTCCTATGAACAGAGCCACCCACAAAAACACATTTCCACTTCTCTGAGAGTTATTAGGAAGGAAGATGAAGGCAACTACAAGTTGATTGAATTATTAAAACAACAGTGATGGTGGATGATAACAACAGTGAAAATAATGAAACAATTAATAGAAAAATCAAACAAAAACTTAAATAATAAAGATATCCATAAAGTTAAAAAAATGTATGTAAAATGTAGAAGATGTATAAAAAATAACAAACAAAAAGTTATTTCATTTAGATTTAAAATAAAAAACCTACATCCAGCTCCGGCGAACATGAAGAAAAGAACCGGATAAACAAATCCGAATGCAACACTCAATATGTACTCGTGAACGAGAGCTGACAGCAGGAAGACCATTCCCATGGAGAAAGCACGACACGATACTCCGAGAAGCTACAAAGTTATTTTTATTTAAATTTATAGTTTAAAAGTAAAAACTTTCTATATCTAAAAACATTTTACGAAAAGAAAATGCAAAACTTTCTGAAAAAACTTTTTGGAAAAAATTTCCAATGATTTCAGCAATTTTCAAACTATCTCAAAAAATTCCAGAGAATATAAACAACTTATTATAGCATTTGTTATATAACTAGAGATATTCGATATACATCGATGCATCAAATTCACTCAATGTTTATATACGATATATCGAAACGATCCGATACTTTGAAAAGATATCGATTTACTTGACGTATCAATGTATTTTCATAAAACATCGAATCAATGGTAACCATAGTCTTTCCGTTTCAGTAGCTCTGATTTAGAAGTTAAAATTGAACATTAAACTTTTTTCTTTCTTTTTGTTGCTGGGCCGCGTTGACTGTTATTGACATTGGAAAAACTACGTTTATGAAAATACATTGATTATTAATTGCCCAAGCGATTGTTTTGCTTAATATTATTACAAAATAATTAATATTATTGCTCACAATTAATTTGATTTAGTTAATTAAGTGTTTAAATTGCTATAAACAAAATGAGTACTGATTTTCTACTTGAGAAACATTGGCCATGTTTTGGACAAGGCAATCATTCAGTAGCTTCGAAAATGCTGCATGAATGGTGTGGCAAAATCTCGGCGTTTGTCTCATCACTTTCGGAGCGATTAACGCTACTTGAAAGTAAAGACAAAAATAATCTTGACGAAATCTGCAAGTTGAAAACAGATTTGGCGGTCGCAAAGACCGAGAAAAAATCCCCATCGATTGTGAATGACTGGGTTCAAGTGGTGAAAGCCGGTACTCAAAAAATAAAACAGCCAGCTGCTCAGCTGGTTGTTGTTAATGCTTCAATAAATTAAAGGATTGTGAAAAAAGATTATAATTTTTTACGGTATCCCGGAGTCACTGAACTCAGACCAGGCTTTTACAAATTCTGAACTGATCGAAGCTGCAACAAAGGAAGTCTCCGGAGATAAGTACTGAACTAGTAGCAAGGTAATACCACTTATCCATTGCCTTCTTTTGAAAATTAAACCTCTTAAACTCGAAGAACCTCTTGCCAAAGAAGTGCAGTTGCTGGTCCTTAAAGAGATTGACAAGAGAATGTGTGCTATAGAGAGAATGACTCCTCTCGCTATAGCCACGATATTGGATCCGAGGTTCAAAAAAATGCATTTTACCGACCAAATTGCTTGCTCTTCAGCTGTGGCAAAAGTCAAAGAACTTATGAAAACTATAATACAAAACGAGGCTTCGAAATCTGATTCTTCAGATCATTCTGACAAACCAGAAGAAAACTTTTGTTTGTGGGATGATCACCCCAAATTGGTTCACAAGAGCTGGAAAACGGCGAAGCCTGAGGATGCTATTTATGACGAGCTGTCCATTTACTTGCGTAGTTCAATAGAAAGACTCAATGAAAACCCATTAGAAATTTGGAGTGATCTGAAAATTCAACTCCCTAAACTTCATCCAATTGCGTACAAATATTTGACCATGGTAGGAACTTCAGTACCGTCTGAACGTTTATTTTTTAAAGCAGCACATGTCGTCAATCAACAACGAAATAGACTAAAAGGGAAACGTTTAAATAAGCTTTTGTTTTTGCAAAGTCTTCCAAAAGAAAACTGGATATAGGACTTGGATATATACACCGTGCTTTTTTAACTGTCTTCAATAATTCAAGGTGTGAAAGTGCCAGTCAATACAAACAGCTCTTGCTATGGGATCAACATCGAAATCACCAAAAAAAAATCAGCTGTTTCATACATTTCAGTTGCTTATGTGTTGCACTTTTGCCGTCAACTTTACCATCAATTTGTTGTGGATATGTATGCTAAAATTGAGAGTGAGCGTCTTCTTTACATTCGGCTGGACCAAAAAAAACTAAGGACAGAACAATTAACAATGATGGGAATCCTAATGATTTAGGTCAAATGGTTATATTGCCCTCTACTGTAACTGGAAGCCCAAGACACATGAACGAGTATAATACTCAGGATGCTATGGCCTAAGTGAGAAGTTTTGGTCGACCAGATTTGTTCATTACTTTCACATGCAATTCCGACTGGAAGGAAATTAAGGAAAACCTTTTTTCAGGCCAATCAATGACTGATTAATATGACATTGTAGCATGTGTTTCCAAACAGAAGCTAGCGTACGAGACGGGGGCGGGGGGAGCTGCAGCCCCCCAATTTCGGGCAAAACAGTTTAAATTTTTTTGACTGATTAGCCCTAAAAAACACGGTTTTACATAGCGTTACGTTCGATGGTGAAAAAATGTCACAAAAACTTAAATCTCAAAGTTTGACCAGGTCATCATGTAGATATGAATCAGTAAAAGTCGTGATGGAGCAGTTGCCTAATATCACAAAGGCCTTGCTTACTTTGACAGATGATCACGATCCCAAAACGTATATAAGCAGTACAGCTTTTTATTATGTAACATAGTCTATGGCGTGTACGATATCGGTGGTTCCGTAAATTTTCAGCGCCATTTTGCTAGAGAGTTGTGTTGATTGTTTGTGTCTAAACGCAGAGAAGTATCGTTATTAAAATGAATTCAGAAAAATCAATTTTGCAAGGAAAGTTTGTTTTTAAATCGGAAGATGTTGCTGTCTGTTCAATTTGCGGTAAGGAATTTAAATTTCATCGAAGTTATTCAACGCTCAAGTATCATCTTCGGAATAAGCATCCATTTGTTGACATGGCAAATAAAACTATTCGACAAGCAAGCACACATTCTTCCGACGTTGAGCTTATCCAAGCTTCAAATGTCCAGCAAGTCCCAGTGTTGCGCCAGCTTAGGATAGATGAAATTGGAAAAAAAATAAATAAAGACAAATCGGAAAAAATTACAAAAGCTCTTGCAAGCTGGATCGCTAGAAATGGTAGGCCGATAAATATTATATCAGACGAAGGGCTCCAGGATGTCATACGTGTTGCATCTGATGATCATTCCTATGCGATACCGACACACCGAACAATTAATTCAAGAATAGATGAATTATTCCAACAGGAAAAGAACAAAATTTTAGTTCTACTAGAAAGTGCTGACCATGTGGCGTTAACAGGTGATATTGGACTTCGGTGGCCAACGAAAGCTTCCTGGGAATCACCAGCCATTTTATTAATCCAGATTGGAAACTCCAGTCGTATGCACTTGGTGTTTATTTAATAGAAGATAGGCATTATGCTGATTTTTGTGCAGTACACTTTAGTGATGCGGCTCATGCATGGAAGATTTATGAAAAAGTTACAACATTTTCAACAGACAATGCAAGCAACGTTATAGCAGCTCTTGATCGTTTGCCATTCAGTCATATGCCATGCATCGCACATGCCCTACAGCTTTGCATTCACAAAGCACTTGACGATGCTGGAGTTCAATCTCTTAATTCACGGTGCCGAAAAATAGTTGGACATTTCAAACATAGTCCTTCAAACAGCACAGAACTCAAATCTCAGCAACAGTTTTTGAGATTGAAGGAAGAGGGACTGATTCAGGATGTTCCAACAAGATGGAACTCTACCTTCCTAATGCTGAGTCGTATTATAAACAACAGGGAACCGATCATGAAAACGCTGGCACTTCCGCTGCATAAACACTCCCTTGATTTACCAAGTGACGCAGAGTGGGAAAAAATGAAAATTATACAGGGACTTTTGGAACCCTGTAAATATGCAACTGAAGTACTTGGAGGAGAAAAGCACATATCATGTTCAGTGGTATTGCCAACACTTTGCCATTTGGTTTGTTCATTGGACATAACAGATGACGATCCTCCGTACGTGGTTCGCTTTAAATCAGCTTTCGCACAAGATCTCAAAAAGAGAAAACAATCTCTCAACATTCAATGGCTTCATATGGCTACTGTATTGGATCCACGTTTCAAAAATTGAAATGTTTGTCGAAAAGTGAACGATCAGAAGTATGGAAAGATCTACAAAGACTTCATGCACGTGTGAATAATCAGTTGACACCAAACGATTCAACTTCTGGTTACTATTTCATTTTATTTTTATCAGTGTTATCATTTATTTTAGACTAGAATCTAAATTTAAAGAGCAAAATTTAATTTAATTTTTTTATTTTTAAAAGTCATTATTTAATCTCGTAAATATTTTTTATCTAGAACCACCAACAAAGAAACGGAAAATGTTGGAAATGGATGATTCGGATTCTGACGATGAGCTTCTTCAGCCGCGATCGTCGTTTGCTTCTTTTGAACAATATAAAAATGAGCCGCAGATTGATCTGTCTGAATGTCCTTTGGAATGGTGGAGAAAGCATGAAGTTGCATATGCTACTTTTGCGAAATTGGCACGAAAATTCTACAACTGTCCCGTGCGAACGATTATTTTCATTATCAGGGAACAGTGTGACCAAAAAACGTGCTTCACTCTCTGCTGACAATATTAACAAACCTGTCTCACTAAGTAGCTGGCTAAGAAATGATGACAATATGAATGATTTTGAAATGTTATTTCAATTTGTTATTGAATAAATGCACTTCAAATCAATTTTTAAATTTACAATATGATTTGAAAATTTTTTTGTGATTAATCGTAATTAATTTTTGCAAACAATGGATTAATTGCATGCGATTAAGCGATTAAAAATTTTAATCGATTCACAGCTCTAAAGATTATTCATTATTAATGTTTTCATAAATAATTTTTTTCTATCCTGCAGAGAAGTTTTTGTTATTGTGCCAATGGCAGCGGGCAAACTGATTGTTCGCCCCTGGAGTGTACTAGAGTTATTGTCACACGAAAAACACATTCCAAAACCATTGTTCAGCAAAAATCAGTGCTTGGTAGCCATAGGGGAGCTTTTCTATGGCTTTGACAAACCAGTCGTTGAGGAAATAGATAAGTTGCTATTCTAGACAACATAAATATCTCAAAAATGAATACTCAACATAATATTTTTCAGTCAAGGTGACTTTCACTGAAAACAATGGACAAGTCACAGCAAATATATTTCTAAGAAGACAAAATAAGTGGATCAATGAATTGAAAGATAAAGTCTTTCCAAGTCTTCTACAGCATTATAGGAACCCTCACTGGCTCTGTGAACATGAAATTTTGCCTCCAAAAAATGACAGTGTTTCTAGAATCAACCTTGAAATCCAGGACATTTTACCAGGATCATGTCAAACCTTCAAGTCTTGAGCCAACAGGAATACCTCTGCACAACTTACAATTAAAACTTGGTGCACCTAGTGCTTTTAAAGAACCTTGATCCACCAAGGCTGTGCAATGGAAGAAGACTTTTAATCAAGAAGCTCTACAAAAATATTATTGAAGCAACAATTCTGACTGAATGGGGAAAAGGAAAAGATTAGTTTCAGTGATAAGAACGATGTATGATGATGCAGTGACAGTGGTGAGAGTGAATGGGAAAGAAAGTGACGCTTTCAGCATTAAGGCTGGACTGCATCAGGGTTCAGTTCTCAACACATTGCTGTTTATCATTGACTTAGAGCCTTATCACGGGAGCTCAGGGTAGGCTCGCCAATGGAACTGCTCTATGCTGATGATCTTGTTTAATAAGCTTCTCTGTTGGAAAAGTTAATGATCTGGAAAATTAGAATAGAAAAGTCTCAGAGTGAATGCAAGTAAGACAAAAATCATGAAGTGTCGGGACGGAACGGGAAAGGTGGAGAAGTCGGGTAAATGACCATGCAGTGTATGCAGAAAAGGTGTTGGCTCGAATTCCAGAGGCATTTTTGGTAGTTTGAAAAATCTTGTTGGCTTCAATTGTAAGAGTTGTGTGGTTGGTGGTTCTGCTCAGGAAGAGATGTTGGGTCAGGTATAAAGGTGGAGTGTGTGACCAAGTTCTGTTACCTAGGTGACACATTAGGTGCAGTGAGAGCTAGAGTGTGTTCTGTCTAGGCTAAATTCAGTGTTGAGAATGATTTAAATCAAACGATTTGCAAATAACGATTGTTTTTAGCTTGATTTAAATCAAAAAATTATACTGATTTGTTACTTTGACTTAAGTCACATTTTGAGCGATTTTGATTTAAAAATCACAAATCCTTATCTGAAATCAATATTACATTTACTTATTTATGTTAATACTTTAACACTGCTTTTGATATTCTATGTTGATGTTGATGTTTGTGAACAAAGATGGCTGAATCCAGTAGTAGTTTGCAGTTGCCAGCAGGTTTAGATGTTAAATTCTTTAGCATTACTAAGAATGAAGATGGAAAAGTTCTCGCAAAGTGTTTGAATTGTGTTAACAAAAACATAAGTGGAACACTCCAATCAACCAGTAACTTCATCAAACATGTCAAGGTGATGGATATTGTATAGGCTACAGCACACATAGTTGCATAAGGTAGCAGTATCAACTAGCAAGTTAACAACTTGAGGGTCAAAATTTGGAATGCATTTAACAGATTCTGCTACCTGGGGGATAGGATTTCAGTAGGAGGCGGAGCTGAAGAAGCATCTAGAGCTAGAGTGAGATATGCATGGGCAAAGTTTAGGGATTTGGCTCCAATCTTAACCTCAAGAGGAGCTGAAAGTTACAGGTTAGGTTTACAGAACTTGCATACAGAGAGTGTTGGTATATGGCAATGAGAGATGGCAAGTGAACAGAGGATTTGCACCGAATGGCGTGGTGTGAGTCTCAAAAACAAAATATGCAGTACCGAACTGTATGGGCGACTGGCTTTGGAGGAGGTTGCAGATGTTGTGAGGCGTGAGGTGTGGTCGGCTGACGTGGTTTGGGCATCTGGAGCGGAAAAGCAGAGATGATTGGGTATCTGCTTGCAGGGACTTTGAGGTGGCTGGGTCAAGGAGCAGGGGCAGGTGCAAGAAGTCCTGGGGAGAATGTGTCAGACCTGTGCCGTCTGGGCCTCAGGGCTGAGATGGCGCAGGATAGAGATGAATTGAGGCACCAAATTGGAAGGAACCATCCAGCCTGTGAATGCACGGAAAAACTGACGTAAAACCGAAAAAGAAGTAAAAAACCAATTTAAACTGCCAGCAAGCATCGAGTGTTGCGTCTTCAACCCTATAAGACAACCAATATCTACAGGCTCGATTGAATGCCGTCGGTCCTAAAGATCAGCAACGTTTTAACAAAAGATCATTATTTCAAAATATTCCGGGAGCTGAAAGTTTCAACATAGAAGCTATTAATGGAGCAATTCAAAGGCGTGGCATAAAAATAAAATTTACTGGAAGATGACACAGACTGGAAGAGATGCATGGATGAAGCAATGAGTGTATGCCTGTCACCACAGATCCATTTGACATTTGCATTGATCTGTGTCTTCAATTAACCAATAATCCACCTGATTTATTTGAGATATATATATATAGTGACACTTTCCAGCTGTATAAATGTTGAGTGTTTAATGACCAATTTTAATGGGCATTATGATGGGTATATTACTGAAAAAAACATTTTAAAATATTCAAAATGTCTTAGGAGTTTAGTTATTTGCCAATATTTATTCCACAAAGTCGAAGATCGGGAAATGGTTATACCTCATAGATGTAAATATATATTATATATATATATATATATATATATATATATATATATATATATATATATATATATATATATATAATCTCATGATGGTGTTTGTGTCCAAACTCCTCCGAAACGGCTGAAACGATTTTTATGAAATTTGGTGTGTACGTTTGGTAGGTCTGAGGATAGGTACACAAAAATTTTCATAAAAATCAGTTCAGCCGTTTTGGAGGAATTTATATATAACTAGCAGTGCCCGTAGCGGCTTCGCTCGCATGAAATTAGAGAATTTGAACCGTGCATACATAGTAGAGTACTGCACGGATCAATTTTTTAGGTCTCGGCTCGGCCAGTCGACAACTTGGCCCAGCCCGTTTCAAAAACCGAAATTTCTGGCCCGGCACGGCCCGTCTAATATGGGCCCGGCCCGTTTTTACAGGCCTAGAAGTTCTATATACTTGATGAAAAACTTCGGCCCGTCCCACCTTGACTTCAGGTTTAGCCCGGTCCGTCTGAACACCCTAAAATCACTAAAATGTCTATATACTTGGTTAAAAATCTCGGCCCGTCCCACCTTGATTTAAGGTTTGGGCAGGGCCGTATGAAGACCCTAAAACAACGGCTTGGCCCGTCCGTCCGGTGATAAACTGCACTCATCTACTTTTAACCGCACAAAACCTCAAAATACTAATTTTCACAACTGTAGCACTTACAGTTTTTGAGTAGCAGTTATCTTAAAATCAAATAACCCTTTTTCCACTTCACATTTGAGGTCCTGGAAACCAAATTTTCAAAAAATGGTGAAACACGTATATCATTATTTTTAGAGTAGAAACTAAATACTAATTTTACTTTTGTAGCATTTGCAGTTTTTGAGTAGCAGTTACTTTAAAAACCAAGTAACCCTATTTTCCACCCCATATTTGAGGTCCTGGAAACCAAATTTTCAAAAAATGGTAAAACACGTATACCTTTATTTTTAGAATAGAAACTAAATACTAATTTTTACATCTGTGGTATTTACAGTTTTTGAGTAGCAGTTACTTTAGAAAACAAATAACCTTATTTTCCACCCCACATTTGAAGTCCTGGAAACCAAATTTTCAAAAAATGCTAAAACACGTATTTCATTATTTTTGGGTAGAAACTAAATACTAATTTTTACTCCTGTAGCATTCACAGTTTTTGAGTAGCAGCTACTTTAAAAACCAAATAACCCAATTTTCCAACCCACATTTGAGGTTCGGGAAACCGAATTTTCAAAAAATGGTGAAACACGTATCTTTTTATTTTTCAAGAAGAATCCATATACCAAATTTCAAAATCTCTTCATTTTTGGTTTTCGAGAATCAGTCAGTCAGTCAGTCAGGACATGTTCTTTTATATATATAGATATATAGGCCAAAATCAGACAGACAGACTCATGTATATATATATATATATATATATATATATATATATATATATATACGGGAGAGCAAAGCGGGAGCGGGAAAGCAGGCGGGAACGGGAGAGCGACCGGAGGCGTAAGAGAAAAACAATAAAAAGAATCTCTGAAAACCCGGGCATTTTTTTAAATTGACATAATTTTTACATTAAACTTTTAATAAAAAACCATAATAATTTATAAGGCAAAACAACGTTTGCTGGGTCAGCTAGTATATATATATATATTGATATGTATATACATATATATATATATAAAATAAATTAAACATGAATTACTCTGTGGAAATCTTGGTAAACATAAGTGTACAGCCAGTCATGTACAACAACATTCCATGTGCGGTAGTAATTAGCAAATGAGGAAGAATTCCACCAATCCTGGAAGAACAAATTGAATTCAGAAACATTGGTATAATTATGTTTAAATTTAATGTAAACAGAAAAATCTGAAAAAAATAATACAACAAGAAAGCACCTATATATACACCAATATAACAAAAAATTATTAAAACTTGAAGCCTTATGATTTTTTTGAAAATGTGTGAACAAACTTCAAGAAACAAAAGCACGGACTACACCTTGTAAAAAAGTCTATCTGCAAACCTCAGCATTTCAGCAAATGCATTCAACCATGAGTGAAGGATGGCAAAAAACGCTGTAAAAATGACAACACATCATTACACATACATATCCATATAGAAACTGAAACAAGTTAACTAACTGATGAAAAGAAACAAAGTGCCAGGAAGTATGCAACTGAACACGGATATAGCAAACTGTCGGACAGTCAGAAATTGAGGATTGAAGTTCTTGAAAATGGGAATGCAGAATCTCTCAAAGATGTAATAGATGTAAAAAAGGCATGCCAACACCTGGGCAAAGTTACTGACAACATAGTTCCACCTAATAGGACCTGAGTTTCTGCATATTTGCAAATAAGTGTCCCATTAACATGAAAGACTTTAACATTGATAAAATATAATGAATCAGTGATTAATTCTTGTAACAAACCTGGGATAATTGTCTCTGTAAATAAGAGTTGGTGCAAATAAGAAATACAAATACTTTGTGAAGTCAGGACACAGTAAGGAATCAGCATTTTGTTCTGATAAAAACAAAAACAAACAATTAGTGTCAATTATAAAGATTTTGGCATAAGAAAATCTTAAGCTGCTCGAAACTAGAGATGCACCGATAATGCATTGGCTGAGAATCAGTCAAAAAATAACCCATAATTGCTCAATTACTGATAATAATCATATATATAATCATGTCATTCCTGCTATAGTTTGCAGCGGCTGGCATTTACCAGTAAAACAGCAATTAAACTAAACTTACTAAAATGCACATCAAAGTGCAACACCATCTACCGATAAATAGAGAATGCCATTAGGAATAAATTTTCTTCTATCCCATTACAATACCACAGTGTTATCCCCATATTAGCTCATCTCCACTGAATGCTTCCCAGCCACCTTCCATCTCCACAAATAAGTTTTGATTGAATTCCATCCCTACTCAAACAAATCACACACTACTAGTGTATGCAATCATCTTTCAGACTTTTTCTAGTTGCTTTTAGTTTGTTTTTCTCACCAAACAAACCCCACTATTACTGATCAATGGTGGCCTAGTTTTTATTAAATTCAAATTAGCATATGCAGACATAGAAAAATTGTGCCACTATAGATTAACGTCCACTCAATGTTTTTTATAGTTTCTTTTACGCCTTTCTAACATCATGGGCGTGAGTGTGAATAAAGCTTTCTGTTTGAAATTTTTTAAAGTAACAGTTAATATTACAATACCAGCAGGGATCTGGAATTGTGCCATAGCCAGGAAATAGTCCAGACATGAACCCGATTTAGAATTTGTGGATGGTCCTGAAGGACAAGATCAATGAATTCCTGTCACAAAAAAGGCACCATCTGATCCAACAATTATTTTAGGTAAGGCATAACAACAGTGAAGTTTTATGATTTGTGGTGCAAGAACATCCTGGACATACCTAACAAGATAAATCCCTTGACAAAAAGTTTAGAGTAGTTTTTCCAAACAATCTAATTATTGTTTTTGTAAAATCCTTTTTTTTGGCCTTTATCAAGAGCTTTATTTTGTCAGGTATTCCAAAGATGCACTTGCGCAACAAATCATGCAACTCACTGTTGTGATGCCTGGCCTGGATCTCAATCATTCTACCAGCTAGCACACTGTTGTGAAAAAATCCATCAACCTTGTGCTTCAAGACCTTCCACAAACTCTTAAGCAGATTCATCACAACATTTTCCTGGCTATGCCAGGAATTCCAGACCCCTGGATTTTCATTTTGTAAATATTTTGGAAAAAATAAATTGATGTGAAAATCAAATAATAGCAAAAAAAAGAATTCATAATAATTTCAGCAGTACTGCCTGTATATTGTGGAAAAAATTGAAAAATAAAAAAAAACTATGAAAACCTTTCTTATCCTCATAGGAAAGCACACGTGGTATGTTCTCCCTTACAAATGCATGAGCCTTCATTGTCATTCTTACCTTTGTTATTAATAAATCAAACTCTTTTACTATTTATAATGGTTAATTAACCAAAAATTTTATTTCAAAGTTATAAAAAAGTAACATATCAAATAAATTCACCAGCAACAATTTTAGCAGCAATGCACAATATGAACAAGATACACAATATGCAGAATATGCTAAATGAACGTAAAGATAATCTTGTATGTTCATATATATATTTTTATATCTACGTTTATAATCAAAGCTGATAAACCTCAGAAGATTTTATAACTAAGAAAGACATAAATAAATAGAGTTGAGCGATTACATAACTTCAATAAACCAGTCTTAATTACAGTTATTAAGACACAAGTTTTTGATTAAGTGTGTATTTCTTCTAATAAATTTTGGACCATTTCTAAAGAACCTTAGTATAGTTATCGATATTACAATAACATTGGTGTCAGAATTGGGATTTCAAGAATGGTTTTGAAAGCATTGGATGAACTCTCGATACTCGAATTGAGGCGGGAACTTAGAAAACGAGAGCTCAGTGATAAAGGAAGAAAGTCTGAGCTCGTGGACCAACTCCGGACGTCATTGGAGGACAATGGGTTTGATCCGGAAGAGTACGAATTCGAAACAGAAAATGAATTGATGAAGGCTCTGAACAAGATGGGGGAAGAATACAGAGCAGCACAGGAGCAGAACAGAGCAGCACAGCAGGAAATAAAGAAATTTTTTGCACTCCTCAATGGTGACACAAAAAATTGCGGAAAAAGAAAAGACGGTCATGATGATGAGCCATGCAAAGTTGTTCAAGATGAACCATGCAAGGATGTTCAAGATGAACCATGCAAAGATGGTCATGATGATGAGCCTTGCAAAGATGTTCAAGATGAACCATGCAAAGATGGTGATGACGAGCCTGGCAAAGATGGTGACAATGATACAGTCGGTTTGGACGTCGACAACAAAACTAAAGAAGAAGAAAAGAATGTTGAAAACAAAATGCAAAACGATGAGGATGAAAGTGATGATGATGATTATAATAATGGCAATAACAGCAATGGCTTTAACCCATATAGCGACGGTTCTGAAACGGAAGCCTCCATAACAGACGACGGCACCGAATATTCAGGGTCAGACTTTAGTGACGAATCTGACACGGATGAAGCAACCGAGGATTTAAAAACGGACGAAACTCCAATGGAGAAATACGTCGAAGCTAATTTGACAAAAAAAGACACTGATTTGAGAGACGATGGCGATGATTTGAAGAAAGATTCGCTGGAAGAAAATAAAGATGACAAAAACAACAATAGCAATGCAGCCAGCAAAAACTCGGAAAAAGATGAGCCAAGAACGGAGAACGGTAGGGAGGATTCTGAATCAGATGAATCCACAGAGGATTCTAGATCAGATAGACTAAGAGTCATTGTAAAATCAAATAACAGTTTGATGAAGGGATTTATTGGATTTATGGAACGTGTTTTCGAAAAACCTTTTGAAGAGTTTCTTGAGAAAGATCTTGAGAAGTGGAGGAAAAAAAGACTAGCCATGGAATATTCGATGGAAAGATATCTCAGATATTTTCATAAAAAAGAGATGGCGGGATTGTGTTATGGAAAACAATGTGCTGAATATTCAATGGAGAGATACCTCAGATCGTGTAATTAAAAAAAAATATGGTGCTTATTTGAAATATGATTTCAACAAAGATCTAAAAGATGTAAAGGAAGAAGAAAAAGCAGACAATTCCGATAAACCGTGCAAAGATGTTCAGGACGAGGCATGCAAAAAAGGCTGTGATGAACCGTGCAGAAATGGCGACGTTGAGCCAAAGAAAGACTCTGTTGATGAGCCAAAGAAGGACTGGAAGAAACTGCATCAAACGGTCAAGAGACTTGACCATGTTGTTTGCGAATTGCGGTCAAAGCCACTAAGCCACAAGTAAAGATCAAGGTATTTTGTGTTTGTGGCCGAGTCGCATTTCTCAAAAGCGACTATGCTGTTCGAGACGAACAGGATTAAGAAGGGGGTAGTGTTATATCTATGGTACTGGTTTCACTTTTCCCATCTATTGATATCCCGACAAGTATTTTTATTAACATTATTATATTAGAAGGTATAAATAGACTTATCCAAGCATCGTTTTATTATCATCCAATAAACTACAAAACCATTCTATTGGACCCGTAATACGATTTGACGATTTTATAACAATATATATATAAACATAATCTACTACGTTTAATTTTTACCATACAAAAGCTAAAGCTAACCATCTAATCTAGTTAATATTAATGATCAACTAAATTACCTAAGTAATTATTATTCTTTGTCAAATAGAAATGATACATATAAATACTACTATATTCAATGCTACCTGTGCTTACAACCACTATTATCACCAACTCTTCAACTGATAAATAAATAGCTCTTATCAACAACTGCAATACAATATGGCACATGAATGCAATCTCAAGATGAAAAATTGTAGACTCCCTTATCTGTACACCGCCACCACCACCAGTATCATAACAAAACACCACCACCACCACCACCAGTATCATAACAAAACACCAACCTGTTCAGTCAAGACAACAACAGTAGAGGCAGTAGGAATGTTATTGATGATGGTAATTCGAACAGGTAAGTAGAGAAATATCACCTGGTATACGATGTAAAGTGCCAGCCACATGTAATCGGACCATCCTGATATGAGCAAGAAAATAAGTAATTAATTAATTAATCAAAAATCTATTAATCTAAATTAAACAATTGAATTTGCAATTATAAAGAAGCATTCTCTACATCAGCATTTCTATACCACATTCCAATAACAGTCTTATTATGAGGAAAACTTACATGAGAGATATGCTCTCTCAAAAATTAATAGGTCAGTGCTCCCCCAAACTTTAATAACCAGCTAGATTGCTCTCAAAAACTATTTTGTGGTTGAATCAGATAAGAAGGTTGAGTGTGTAACCAAGTCGTGGTTAATAAAGGTTGTGAATCTGCAAAATTTAAAAAAGCCACAGATTTCCAATTTTCAGCATGGAATTTTACCGATTTCAGATATGAACTGATCAATCAAAAGAGTTCAATATTCATTTTTAAATCACTAAACACTGAGGTGCAGGTCACATGGTGGGTCCTATTAAAGAAAATAGATATATGCCATCAAAATCTTATTCACTAAAGAATAGGGCAGTATTTTGAACAAAAAAGTGTTTCTGAAATCAGTTGATCTGATTTGTCTGATTCCAATTAATCAAAATTTTATAAAATCTGGTGAATTTTGAATTCCAGATTGAAAGTCACTTATGCCCTTGTAAGAGCCAAGCATAGGATGATAAGATAAATGTGTATTATGTAGTTGAATGATCATGAACAAACACAGTGTGGATCTGTACAACCTTTTACATCTTCTTTGTGGACTGATGTGGTGAGACATGGAAGCGGTTAAGACATCTGCAACGTAAAAGCTTTGATAATTCGGTTTTGGCATGTAAAGACATAAAGATTGCAGAGATGAAAGGAAGGAGCAGAAATTAAAAAAACGTGGTGGGAATGTGTTATTCAGTTGATGGAAATGGCCTAAAGCTGAAGTCTGCTCTGAATAAAGATTTCTGGAAAAACTTATTACGTAAAAGTTCCACCCTTAATTTAATGTGGACAAGCAACGTTTTAAAAACAAATAAATGGTAATGATGGTGATATTCATCCAGGGACTGACAAAAAGAGCAATAAACATTTGCATAATTAACAAGTTTCAATAATGTTATTTCCTTTCGGTAGTGTTATGGAGACATTTAATTGTATTAATTATATATTTTTATAATTGACAGTTAATATTAATATCTACGGTTGTGGATATTAATATCTTTGTTTTCCTTCCATTAACGTCCTTTTTTTGAGTTTCTCTCTCGTTGTTGATGGCTGAGCGCTGTATCGTTTTTATGGTTAAATAAACTATATTCGAAATATAACTAACGTCGTTGTTTATCGGGTCATAACATTTTGGCGACGAGGATTTGAAATGGCTGAAGAAAAGTTTTATTCACTCATGGCTACGTTTTTGGAGGAAAACCGACGCCGAGACGAAGAAAACCGACGCCGAGATGAAGAAAACCGCAAACGTGAGGAGGAGATGCGTACGCAAATTCTCGAAGACAATCGCAAACGCGAAGAGGTTTTTGCAGAACTCATTCGGTCGATGAAGTTTCAATCAAGTGGTCCAGTTTCAATGGTTAGAAACAAACCAGATTTGGTACCAGAGTTGATGAGACAAATTTCGGAATTCAGCCATGACCCCGAGTCCGGTAGGACATTCTCAAAGTGGATTGATCGTTTCGAAGCAGTTATGATCAGCCATGGTACCGAGTTATCCGACCCAGATAAAACGCAAGCACTCGTGTCGAAGTTGGACTTGCAATCGTACGGGAGTTTCACCGACCACATCTTGCCGAAAACAACAAAAGATCTGACCTACGACGAAACCAAGGAAATTTTGGAGTCGCTGTTTGGGGACAAGGTCTCGGTTTTCAGGAGAAGGTTCGACATGTTCAGGTTGGTAATTGGTGATCTTGGGTACAGCAAGCTAGGTTCAACAATAAATAGAATGACGGCACTGGCTCAAGTCGAACAAATGTCAAAAGAACATTTTAAATGTCTTGTTTTTGTTTCGGCACTGCAAGGAGCTCGACATGCTGACATCCGAACAAGGTTGTTGAGGAAACTGGAGACTCAAGAGGAGTGCACGTTAGCTGACCTTGTTAAAGAATGCGAATTTGTAACGAGTTTGAAAATAGATTCGGACGTCATCGACAATGTACAAAATGTTAATGCAGTAAAACAAATGAACAGGAAGAAGCCTCGACCTGGGTTCCCTAGCAAGGATATCCCCCGATCTTCTACCAAAGGTAATTGTTTCATCTGTGGTTCGCCAGAACATTTTAGAAAAGATTGTCCGAAAAATCAGCCAAAAGCTCAACAGAGAAAAAATAAAGCAATTAAGAAGATTGTTGGTAATGTGGTTGCCAATCGGAGGTACACTGAGGTTAATTTTGGTGACACTCAGGTTAGAATGCAGTTAGATTCTGGTGCCGACGTCACACTCATCAACAAGGAAACATGGGAACAAATCGGTTCACCTGCCTTGGAGAGGTCAACGACGACACTGGGAGCTGCAAATGGAAGTCCGATTGAGGTCCTGGGACAATTTGATGTAAAGTTCACCTGTGGAGGACATTCAGGTCACGGTCGCTGCTACGTGGCTGACAAAGTCGAGCAATTGTTAGGCATCGAATGGATGAACCAACTTCCCCCTCTTCAAAAAGCATTCAACGCCATCTGCTGCAAAATTGAGCAGAAGCCAAAGGAGGAAGGGGAACATCTTGCCAGCAGTTTGAGTGAATGTTTTCCAGATGTTTTCAAGGAAGAATTGGGAAAATGTCAAACAAAAGCTCAATTGTTCGTCAAGCAGGGAACACGTCCAATCTTCTGCCGACAGAGAAAGATTCCGTTTGCTCGGGAAGAAGCAGTTAACGTGGAGCTGGAGCGTTTGGTGCAGCAGGGAGTTCTGAAGAAGGTTGACTACAGCAACTGGGCCGCCCCGATTGTTGTGGTTGCCAAGAAAAATGGAGCAGTCAGGATATGTGCAGACTTCAAAACAGGACTCAACGATGCACTGGAAATGCACCGACACCCGCTACCTGTGCCCGATGAAATCTTTGCTCGTCTGAACCAAGGCGCATGGTTCACTCAGATTGACTTCGCTGACGCATACTTGCAGATGGAAGTTGAAGACGACTCGAAGGAACTGGTCACAATTAATACACACAAAGGTTTGTTCCAGTACCAGCGATTGCCTTTTGGAGTCAAATGCGCACCTGGCATTTTTCAAGAAGCTATGGATCGAATGATCACAGGACTGGAAGGTTGTGCAGCATATCTAGATGATGTCATAGTGACCGGATCTACGCTGGATGAACACAATCGAAATGTTAAAGCTTTGTTCAAGAAAATCGCTGAGAGTGGATTTCGTGTACGAATGGAAAAGTGTTCATTTGCTAAAGAAGAAATCAAGTTTTTGGGGCACATTGTTTCAAGAGATGGCCGTCGACCAGACCCCGAGAAAATTCAAGCGATTGTTGAAATGCCAGAGCCTAAGGATGCAAAGCAGTTAAAATCATTCTTAGGCATGATAAGCTATTATTCGTCCTTTGTACCAGAGATGCGATCAATGAGGGGCCCTTTGGACGATCTCGAAAGGAAGGACACATTTGAATGGACTGCAGAGCACCAGGAAGTTTTAAGAAAGCTAAAGAAAGTGCTGCAGTCAGATCTGTTGTTGACGCACTACGACCCTGAACTGGACATTGTCGTTGCTGCGGACGCGTGTGAATATGGAATCGGAGCTGTGATCTCCCATCGTTTTCCAAACGGCATGGAAAAAGCAATTGCACACGCCAGTAGAGCTCTCACAAAGGCTGAGAAGAACTACGGACAGATAGAGAAGGAAGCTCTTGCCTTGGTATTCGCAGTGAGAAAATTCCACCGCTATGTTTATGGCAGACGCTTCATGCTGCTGACAGATCACAAGCCCTTACTATCTATTTTTGGATCAAAGGTTGGTGTATCTGCTCACTCAGCAAATCGACTACAACGATGGGAACTCGTCTTGCTTGCTTACGACTTCAACATCGAGTACAGACGATCTACCCACTTTGGACAAGCCGATGCACTATCCCGTCTTATCACTTCAAGAAAACTGCAGGAAGATGATGACATCGTTATCGCAAAGATTGAAATGGATGTCAACGCAGTTCAGAGTGATGTTATCCGACACTTGCCTGTCACTAAGGAGGAAATTCGTAGGATGACCGAAGAAGACTCCGAGCTAAAGTTGGTTGTGGAAGCCGTCAGAACAGGACGATGGCCGAGATTTCAGTCAGGATCGCTCCTACACGCCTACCACAGCCGTGCTACAAACATGTCTGTTTGTAATGGTGTACTCTTCATGGGATCTCGCGCAGTGATACCAGCAATATTGAAGAACCAAGTTCTGAAAATGCTGCACGAAGGACACCCAGGAGCCACCAGGATGAAGATGCTCGCTCGGAGGTATGTTTATTGGCAAGGTATCGACAGGGATATTGAAGACAGAGTAAGGCTTTGCAGCTCCTGTCAGATGGCTGCAAAGATGCCTGTCAAAAATGAATTGTCACCATGGCCGACACCAGATTGCGCATGGGAGAGGATCCATATAGACTATGCCGGTCCAATGGAAGGAATGATGTTCCTTGTGGTTGTGGATGCCTTCTCCAAGTGGCCTGAAATTGTCCAAATGAGGACATCGACAACAACTGCTACAATCAAAGAGTTGGGTAAAATTTTTTCACAGCATGGGTACCCAAAGATGTTAGTGTCGGACAATGGAACACAATTTGTTTCAAAGGAGTTTGAGGAGTACTGCCAAAGTCATGGCATCAACCATGTAAGATCACCGCCATATCAGCCTCACTGCAACGGACAAGCCGAACGTTTCGTTGATACGTTCAAGCGGGCTCTTAGAAAATTGCAGGGAGAGGGTGCGACAGCTGACGTGCTGCAAAAGTTCTTGCTGACGTATAGGACAACACCTCTACCATCATCAGAAGAACTGAAAACACCTGCAGAGCTACTCCTAGGCAGACAATTACGAATTCCTTTGACAGACCTCCAACTGAATAAATTCCATCATCAAGATGAAAAGATCGAGAAACCCGGTTCTTGTAAAAGAGAGTTTACAGAACAAGATGCTGTCTATGTGCGGACATACGACAATCCGAATCAGCCAGAATGGACTCCCGGTAGAATCGTCCGACGTTTGGGAAAATCTGTTTATGACGTTGAAGTTGGAAGAAGAGTGATGCGGCGACACTGCAATCAGTTGCGAAAACGGGTATCAGAAGAAGCTCTAGTGGTTATATCTGATGTTTTCGACATCCCTCTTCTCCCACCAATCAAGTCATCCCTGAAGACGACCGATTCTTCTAACAGTGCCATATCGGTTGACGTTTCAGTTAACGAGGACAATCGTCAAATCATCTCGACAGACCAGGTTCCAAATGTGAGGCCTAAAAGAACACGTCGACCTCCTCGAAGATTGGAAATGAATGCTTCCAAGAAAACTTATATTGTTTAGGAGGGGGAGGTGTTATGGAGACATTTAATTGTATTAATTATATATTTTTATAATTGACAGTTAATATTAATATCTACGGTTGTGGATATTAATATCTTTGTTTTCCTTCCATTAACGTCCTTTTTTTGAGTTTCTCTCTCGTTGTTGATGGCTGAGCGCTGTATCGTTTTTATGGTTAAATAAACTATATTCGAAATATAACTAACGTCGTTGTTTATCGGGTCATAACAGGTAGCAATCTTCTTTTGAATTTCAATTTTTACTTTGATACTTAAGTAAATAATATTTCTAGAAACAAAACAGAAAAATCAAAAACTCATTTTCAAAATGTGCTTCAAATCCATTTTTAAACACCAATGCTTAATCATTAAACATGTTGT
Organism: Erpobdella octoculata; assembly: GCA_963978895.1. Lineage (NCBI taxonomy): Eukaryota > Metazoa > Annelida > Clitellata > Hirudinida > Erpobdellidae > Erpobdella > Erpobdella octoculata. The sequence goes on from OZ022242.1 coordinate 14,529,702, forward strand.
TTCAAAATTTTAAACAATCCTCGCATAAAAATCCTCCAATCAAACTATCAGTTTCACTGCGACATAATGGCAGAAAGGCATGCATAAAAATCATTCAATCAAATTAAAATTTTCAATTTTATTGTTTTCAATCAAAATTATGATTTAACTTTTAAAAAAACATTAATTTAATAAGTTGAATACATTGAAGCTGAAACTTTGACAGCTTCAGTGATTCAAAAGTTGATGGGAATTTGGTTACACGATTTTATGATAAACAAACAAACAAACAAAAAACTAAACAAATGCATTTCAGAAAAAGCCAATTGAGATTTAAAACAAAATACAGACAGGAAGCAGTGCAATAAAACATCTCAGTGCCTCAATAAACACAACAACAGCAACAACAAACTCAAAGAATACAGAAAAGAAAAACTCTCAAAGTCCATAGTAGTAAAAAATACCATGGCAACAACAAGTTTAAAACACATAAATCTTTGATTATCTTTTTAATGAAAAAAAACACTTAATTATTTTAATATTTTTTGTTGGAAGGCCTACTTTAATCCTAATTCGTATGCTTTTCCGGTGAAAAAGAAGGAATAACTGTTATACAGTTTCATCTGCTATGAACAGCTACTCTGCTGATCAATTAATTAATTAATAAGTTCAAGAGAAAATTATCGAATGTAAATTTAATGTGATAATCAATAATTTTTGGTGTTTACAAACTAATTTATTTGAAAATGAGTCAACATCAAATCCCACAATAAAAATAGTTTATACCAATTTTCCCGGGCTTGCGGTTGTACGCCCAATACTGAAACAAAGGGTAGACGATGAGGGCAGTACTGAGCATCATTCCCATCCATATGGTTATCACAAGCGGAAATTTGCCGAATGAGAACAAGATGAGGTTGAAATCAAGAACCACTCTGGTGTGTTTGGAAGAAAAATAATGTAGCTGATTTTGCAGATTTGTTATAAAAATAAAAATATTACAAAAAAATTCACTTGGCAGACACAAATGATTTGAAATTTAAAAATTCAAAAATTATTCCTAGGAAAAATATTACCAATACATACAAGGAATTATAAAGATTGTTGAAAATAAATTAACAACCTTCCTTTATCAAGAACATCAAATGCAAAAGTGTTGAGCATGAAGACAATAAGGATGGCAACAAAAATGTGGTAGATACTACGAATGTGGTTGATCTCTAATAATTCCCTGCAACAATTCATCACATATTTTAATTAATGTTATCATAATTTTCTAAAATCATCAACACTTTCCAACAACTAAACTATAAATAATAATTTATTTAAACAAAAAATTCTTTAAAGTAAACATAGATAAATAAAGAGCCAAGGGTCAACAGCCATGCATCATTTTGCATGAACAAATTTTTTAAATAAAAAAATTCTGTAAGACTTGCACTTTATATGATATACATCCCCTAGATCTATAAAACATTATAATCATTCTAAGAGCTCAAACATAAATCTCATCCAACACACCATAAAAGCAAGCCGCACCAGGAAACAACACTTAATGTGAACATGTGCACTGATGGCATAGCAGTAAGGCATTCGCCTAAAGACCTGAAAGTCGGTGGTTTGAATCCTGCATTCGTAGCTGTGTGGGTAGCGTACAAATGGCTGCCTCTGGTTGAAACTTCCCACCAAAGCATTCCCGTGACAGCTTTAGCTGTAAGAAGACGCCATAAAAATTTTGTTACATTACATTACAATTCTCACCTTATAAAACTGTTTATCAAATGCCTAAAATGCAGCTAATCACATTAAAGCGAGATCAAAAAGGCAAAAGTAATGTCACCAAAACATGTGCCAGTGATTACAATCAATCATTGTGTTGTCACCAGAAAAAGCACATTACAAGCATTTGTCTTAATCTTATGGCCATAAATTTATGGATTGTAAATGAAAAATGAATGAGATTTGAGACTCACGAAAGAACAGATGGCCTCGCCACAAATACTTTTCCACCTTCTTCATTTTTTCTTTTTCTGAAATAATCAATCTCAATTATTATTACTACTATTATTGTTATCATTTACTACTAATACTAGTTTGTGAATAAACAAAATCACAAAACCACAGCTAAAATAAGAAACAAAACAGATAAGAAAAAAAAATAATAATAATAAGTAATTCAAAATAAAAAAAAGAAAACAATTGAACTTTATAACAACTGGCTACAAAACCATCAGACCATCTGTTATCTTGTTTACCTAGAAGTTAATTTTATAGGTTTTTATTGGAGACAGATGTGTTTACAGTTAAATTAAAGCAATGCTTCCCAATAAATTGTCAACTTCCAGATTGTCATTACCATAGTATTAAATTACAAAAAAAAAATTAACAATGAAACTGCTTTGAAATACATTAACTAAAAAATACATGCATACATGTTTTACTTAAGCTGAAAACATCAACATATTTATATAATAAATACAGCATGCAAAGCAGGGGCGCCCAGAGGGAGGGCGAGGAAGCAAATGCTTCTTCAAAAAGCTAGAGGGGAAAAAATTCCCCCTGGCCCCCAGGAAGGAGGGGAAGCGCCCCTGATGCAAAGTAATAATATGAAACAAATTTGATTGACAATGTGAAATAATTAAATATGCATAACTGATTTTTAAAAAAACTGAAACAAAATGTACATACAAAGACAATCAAAAATATTAAAATTATTAATGATATAATTTTTATTTGTTTAATCTTAGATAATAACCATAAAAGCTGATTGTATGTAACAAAAAATGCAACATTGATTTATAAAAAAATGTTTTAGGTATTTATTAAAATATTAGGATGAGAAACCCCATAACAATTTTTGTGGCCTAGAAGTCATCAGACTAACGCCACCTAACGCCACGCCACGTTAAAGATAGTCAAATTGAATTGAACAAAGCTTTAATTACAGATACTCCATTCACCTACTATTTATGGTGACATGATTCCTGATGAGTGCTTTGGCCAAAAACACAGTGACATTGCACAAGCAATAAGGTTGGTAATATTTGTCGTGTTAGAAAATCATAAGGCACTGTTTAATGATAAGCTAAAAATAATTACCAAGCTTTTTGGAGACTTACTGCTGTCAATAAAAGTACAAGCATTAGCAGGTGAAATGTTCATGCAGATTAGGATATAAAAAATAATATAAATATATCTAACTTTAAGGAACTCTACACGTTTTTAATGAGTATTTATAACTAAATAATAGTTTCCAAAATACAACAGCTGGTCACCAGAGAAGTTTTTTGATTTTTAAAAGATTAAAAGCCCCAATAAGATGCGATTGGGTGGACTTTATCTTATGAATAAACATTGTGATTATGATGATTATGTATACTTTTGTTTCATAACTTTGTTTTTGCAGCTACCAAAAAAAATTGATATATTTGACTCATAAAACTTTTAAATTCTTTGATATACAGTCTACTAAAATATTGCAAGAAAAGTAATAATGAGCAGTGGTGAACTCATAAACCATAAGCAGTGATGTTGTGATGCCTTCAGCAGCTAAGTGACAATTTTTTTGTTAGTCATTTATGGGTGTAAGTTCAAGTGTTTGACCCTGCAAAGCTATTTTAGATTGGCAACTGAATACAACCACAGACTGAAACATAAAAACATCTCATACAAAATTAAAGCAGGCCATTTAAAAACAACCCAAAGTTAAACTGGCTGCAGAAGAGAATGAAAACAGATTCTTTTTTTCATTTTTTAATGCAGAGTGAATTGTTATGTCTGTAAAATGAGTAATATGCATGTCCATACATCACATATTCATAACTATGCATTATGCATGTTAAACAAGTAAGCCATAAAAACCAGGTTTTTCTAACAAATCCCTTATATTTCTGAATTTGCCGGCATTTCATTTATTGCAAACAATTTTCTTTTACAACAATTTTTGAAATTTATACATTTAGATATTAATTTAATTGCATTTCATTTCATTTGATTTTTTAAACATAGATAATTATTATTTTTAAATAAAAAAATTCTTTTCAAAAAATTCTCAAATTTTGAGAGAATGCATTGTCATGAGGAGCGAGTCTATGTTTCAAATTTCAGCTCGATTGGATGACAGGAAATTATTTAATTTTAACTTTCAAGATTTGCAAACATTCAAACATTCAAGCAAGGAAGCAAATAAGTAAGCAAGACTGGCAGAGAAGTTAATATTATACATTATATATACAGTATAATCTGGCTATAATGTACTTCAGGGGACCCAAGACATGGGTTCGCAAAGAATAAACAAGTTGCTATGGAAAAACAAATTGCATTTATTGTACATGTAACATCAATGAGGCAGTAAAAAGTGCAGTATTATGGTCTAAAATAGGTGTGGCTTTATTTTGAGAAAGATAATATTCTGTCATTATGGGATAGCGGCAAATCCTCTGACAACAAAATTCCAGCTACCAAACGTCATTGTTGTCATTGTTCATACGATGAAGTTAATGACGATCTTTACCAATGTTTTTGTGATGGTCGATCAAGAAATTTGGCGATGAATGAAAAATTAATCCAAGAGAAGGCTCTTCTTTTAAAGTATGCTTGTAAGCACAATAGTGCGTTAGTTAGCCATTTTACTAAAGCGTCTTTGGAGTGGTGAAATGTGAAATTAAATACTTTAAAACAACAAACAATCTTCAACTATTTTAAATCATAACTTTTTTTATATGACTGTTAGTTGACTTTCAAAAAATAAACTACTTTGTTGTTTTTATATGCATTTCTGAAAAAAAATGTGACTTTTTCTCTTTTGCGACCAATTTAATGTGGCACGGGAGAAGACACATAAGAGAGATTCTACTGTATAGAGTCTTCATAATGTTGATAACTTGGCGGTCCGATCTTCTTAGCACATGCAGTGGTTTTGTGGTTCAGTTTGTCTCTTTGTGTTAGGATTGTATTGACTATATGGCCAAGAAATTTTAAATTGAGATTATGTTTCATTTTTTTAAATTTATAAAATTGATAAGCTCTAGACGAAGAACAATTGAGGAGGCCTAAATTCAATGTACATTCTGGACCACTATGATAAAGATAAAAACACTTTAAAAATAACTAGTAGCCACAAATTGTATTTTACTACAAAAAGTGTTGATCTTTAAAATTTGGTACGGTGAACACGTTTTTATTGACTATATGGCCAAGAAATTTTAAATTGAGATTATGTTTCATTTTCTTACAGCTCACATATTTTTTAAGCTTGATTGCTTTACATTTCTAAGACATGTTTAAAAAATACAAAAATCTTCATTTATATCTTAAATGCATTTTTGGCAAGGCTATTAGTATTTTTGGCAAAATCATAGATTTGTTTTTGCTTAAACCACAATTTCTTTTCCATTCTCGCATGCACAAAAAATGCAACAATAAACCACCTTGAATGCCCAACAGTTCCATTAGATAAGGAGGTATTTCCAAATTTTTTAACTTCTTCAAGAAAATCTTCCATCTTGTCTGATAGCTGCTGGTCCAAGTCTGCCACAACTTCTGTTTTCATTTTCTAAGGAAAGAAATTTTTTCAAATGATATTGAATTGAAAACCCTGTGTGAAAAAATTATCACATAGAATAAACTAATTAAAATATTTTAAAGCCTACAAAACACAAATATTTGAGATAGACCTTGTTACTTTCTTATTTCCGAATATACAAAACTAGATATTAAAACAGCACTCAGTGAATGTCATTAACTCACATTTACATATGACATTAAAATGCAGATGAGTGTTATTTAAAGAATCAAAACAAAATTACTAACACAAAGTTTATCTCTCATCTTCTGCATATTGACCTCAGCAGCTAACATCTCAGGAACAAATGTTTTGTAAGTGGAATCTTCTGAAAAGTTAAACAGCAATAAAGTATTTTAATGAAAATGATGCTTTGTTTTCCAATATGATGAATTGTAACTTAAAACTTGTAACTTAAACAATTGTTGCTTAAACAATTACCACTTTTGAAACTCTTTAAATTTGGTTTTAACTTAAAACTTTTAACAAGTAAGCCATGAAAAATCCAGTTTTTTTAACAAATCCAATATATTTCAGGATTTTCTAGCTTTCATTTGTTGCAAAAATATTTCTTTTTAAAACGCTATTTTTTAGAATTTATATATGTAAACATCTACATAATTGTAATTAATTTGTTTTTGTTTTAAAACAAAGATAATTATTATTTTTAATTTAATTTTTTTTCTCACAAATTTTTCAAACTTTAATAGTTTGTAATGAGGAGAGAGCCCATAATTAAAACTTTAGCTCAATTGGATGTCAGGAAGTTAATTAATTTTCATTTTCAAGGTTTGCAAACATTCAAGCAAGCAAGCAAGTAAATGGCGTCCAGCGTGTCTGCGGCGTGTTTGTGGCTGTCGTTATTTCTTTCTTAATTACTCAATGTTTCATACTGGTAGCAACTCATTGCATTGGATACAAAGACCTAAGGTTTGACAATGTTTAACGTGGCATTAATCGTTGGACTTCTAAGCCACGAATCACTTTATCCAACTTTTACTCACTTTGGGACCCATTTAGACAGAACTACCAGAGGCAGCCATTTATGGGCGCCTACCCATACACCCCTTGCAGACGCTGGTCTCTAGGCGAATGCCTTACCGTTATACCACCAGCGCCCACCCAAACTTGATGTCGTTATCTGTAGAATAGTAAACAACACTGATGGGAATAAAGGGATTAGCCACTGAAATGATAAAACACTGTAATGTGAGCCATCTCATCTCGTTCTTCCTCTTCGGTTACATGGTTACATCAAAGCAGTTGTTAGCTCCCCGCAGGCATTTTTCAGAATTGGTTATTCAAATAACTCCACCTTGCCCACTGCATATATCAACCTTTTTTTAGCATTTTTGACCAAGTGACACTGAAACAACTTGCAAAATCATTTATTCACCTGAAGAACCATTACACTGCCTAACACAATCTCACCATGAGTATGAAACCTTTAGCTGCCTTGGAACATGCAAAAAAACAGCATTTTTTTTATCAGACACATTTTCTGAATGGATGTGTGGGAGAAATATTCAAGTTTTCTATGTCATTATAATCATCAAAATCTTGTTCAAAAGCTTCCTTTAAAATAAAAAGACTTCTGGTTTAGGTTTCTCATTTAAAACCAGAGAGATTTCAATTGATAAACAAAAATTAGAACAAAACACTATTTATTACTACCATCAACTCAATCCAATACAGTACCTTATAAGACCAACTTACCAAAAAATGAATATGACTCATATATGCAAGCAATGTGGCGGGAGGGGGAGAGGGGGAGTTAGGGGCGGAGTGTGAATTTTAATTAACATGGCTGTTTACTTTTGAGTGCATGCCATTTGCAACTCTCAAGCTTCTGTTGTGGTATCTTGCCAGAAATTAGCACAATAAATTTTTGAATGATTGTTGGTCTAAAACCTGGAAAATGAACAAATTCTGTAGCAAATTAAACTACTCATTATGAATATAATAAAAATAAATAAATAAACTTTTTAAAAACTAGACTTATGATAAGACTAGGGTGCTCGCTAAGTTATACAAATCTGTTCATTAAATTCAAACTGAACACCCTAGTCTTATCATAAGACTAGTTTTTAAAAAGTTTTTTTATTTATTTTTATTTTCTACTTTTTAGTCTTTACACTTTTTTAACTATCTTCATAATTATCTGACACTCACTATAAATCAAAAATATTTAATTAAATTAATATATATATATGTGTGTGTGTGTCAGTCCGATTAAACGAGTAACCTGACAAAGCAAGTTAATATAAGACTAGTAAAAATTATATTAAAAAATTTTAAAAGTTAAATTGAAGCTTTCTAAACATGAATATAACTTTTAAACACAACAAAGTCATAGCTTAAATTTATACGACAACATGAAAAAGTGGGTTCGAAAAACAAACAATGGTTGGTAAAGGTGGAGAATAGCGTCATAAATTATTTCCGGTGTTTTAAATTATTTTTTCGTTATAATAATTATATATTTATAATCCCAATAATAATTCCAATTTAATGATCCAAGCAGTTTAGTAATTTTTGAAAAAAAAAACTAGAAAAATTAACGAAATGCGCAAGAGAACCACAACAAAAACTATTAATAGTGCAGTCAAACAGAAACTGTTCATAGCGTAGTCAAAAATAAAGTTATTTCCAAAAAAAACGTAACAACCACAAGATAAAATATTAATCATGCAGTCAGAATAACATTATTTACAGAAAAAATGACAGTTTATTTAAGTCCGAGCAGTTTTTCAGAGAAAGATAAAACTGGATAGTTTTCAATTAAAGAACAGCAAAGACGTTGTCACCTGGTTTGAGACTATGGAACTCAAATTCACTTAAATAAGTAATTTATTTCTTTACAAATATTTTATAAAAACTCGCACAAATAATTTTTTTTACATTTTATTTCACTTCACCTTTAGTTAGTTTTTTGTTTATGAGATTATTTTTTTGCTACTACATTTTTCTGGCGTTAACTTCTTTTTTAATTATAATTTTAAGAAATTAATTGGATCAGTCAATTGGTAATTTATTTCTCTTTCTAATTATATTATTTTTATAATAGAAAAATAAAAGCACCGAAAATAATTTATGACGCTATTCTCCACCTTTACCCAATGGTCCAAAATGGTTTAACTACTTTATTTTTTACATTTTAAACTAGTTTATTTGTTAAACAGTTATTAACTTTTTTGTAGTAAAATTGTATTATTCTGCGTATCGACACTGCTTAGAGTCACTTTTTAAAGAATTTTTCCATATAAATATTTTTTCTTATATAATGTTCTGTGCTTATTTTATTAACACGTTTTTAAAACCGAGTTTTATATAAAAATTGGCCCAGGCTGCTATACCAGGAGAATGCCGATTTTACTAACCAGACTTATCAACATGTTTGCTAAGTGTTAAATAACATTTAACCACAATTAATTACCACTTTTGGTGACTTTTGCAACCAACACAGTACTACAAAACTAACAAAAACTATAAAATTATAAAAAAACGTTCAAATTCGTCATATACAAAATGTTTCTTCCATTCACTCGTTTACTTGAATATTTCTATGCCATTCTATGGAAATAAATATCTCAAACGTCTGGTTAAAATAGAGCAAAACTGTTGTTATTTGTGACAATCTGGACAATCATGTCATTTGACTTTTGACTTGAAACTAGGCAGTCGCACAGTTAAAAATCGCATGAAGACGTACGCAACTGAGTTGAGCCGAATTTTCTGCGCGCGGCTTTTTCGGTCCCGGCGTCGAGCGGTGTTACAGTTTTGTTTATATCTCGATAATTTGGGCGTCTATAGAGTCTTTGGTTACATCAGGAGACGCGTAAAAAGTGCGGGAATTTAACGAGACTAATCAATATACTTGGCCACGCCCCTTCACCTTGACATTGGATCTGGAAGTTTGGTCCGCTTTTTTTTTCTCTTATAATCACTCATAACTTTCTTCTTTGACCTTGGCGTGTTTTAGTTTTTTTTTGGCGGGCTAGAATCTTCATTAATCTATATTACTGGAAATTTTCATTGCTTAAAAATGCCCCGACCGCCGTAACTATGGCCCTTCATTTTGCAACTCGAACTGCAAAATCACGCGTTTGTCGGCCATTGTCGCCGCCATCTCAGTCATCGCATTACTGATCAAGTATTGCGCTGTTTCGTAGACATATAATACAATATATAAATGATAAATTCATATTATAATTATTATGGATTGATTAATTAATATGAATAAACGTTCTTAGATGCAATAGCATCAATATGGAATAATGTGCTATCTAACTTTGACACATAATATTGTAAGGTAGAAATCCAATATAATACAATACATCATTAAGCTGACAATCAGAATTGAGAGGAAGCCACTTTTGTAACTTCATGTAACATTTTAGTTATCTTAGAAAAAACTAATAAAGTCATCTATAAAATACCTTGTCTTATGTTTTTTTTGCATTGGTTGATTTTGAATTGGCATTGTCAGCTGAAAATGTACCATATAGTATTCTAGCCTGGCTGGTTTCTTTTACGTGAAATGAAAAAATTTCTTGTAGAATGTGGAACTATGTTGGTGCCAGTTGACAGAAAGAGAACATTTTGAAACTCAAGTCTACGAGGGACTTTGTTTTGCAAACACAAAAGTCCAACAACCAAGAAGGCCACCCCATCTCTGACCCTAACCAGCAAATCTAAAGTATTACTGTAGTGTAGTAAAGTTAGCTGGTCAAGTACCGGTTAAAATTTACGTTATGCATTGATAACATGACATTCTCTCAGCATAACTTTACACAACTGATGTCACGCGTTAAAGAGTTAACAAATGCGCATGATCTAAGTTGCGATACACCGAGAAAATGCAGCCTGCAACAATATCTTTTTGTCTTGTCTGACCAACAAATGAATAATTGATCTGCTTAACATGTAACTAAACTCTATTGTAACAGTCATGTCAATAATTTGAATGATGTTGATGACATGACCAAGGCCGTCAGACCTTGTCAAACAATGTTTTTTAGAATATATGCGTCGCCTTTTAACTCTACAAAGAAATGCTATACTTTAAGCAATAATATCAAACTTGAAACAAATTGCTTTATGACTTACTTATGTGGAACATACGTTCTTAGCAGTGTAGTAAATTCATTTCAACTTTAACTCTGATGCATTCATTTTTTCAGCATAACTTGACAAAACTGATGTCACGCGTTAAAGAGTTAACAAATGCGCATGATCTAAGTTGCGATACACCGAGAAAATGCAGCCTGCAACAATATCTTTTTGTCTTTTCTGACTGACAAATGAATAATTGATCTACCTAACATGTAACTAAACTCAATTGTAACAGTCATGTCGATGATTTGAAGTACATTGACGACATTACCGGGCCGTCATACCTTGTCAAACAAAGTCTGATAGAATAGATGCGTGGCCTTTTAATTCTACACAGAAATGTCTTATAAAAATCGTTATGGATATTTATTGTTTAAGTTAGTATACAGTACATAGCATTATTGTATACTTATGTAAAATTGTAGAACATAAGTTTGAGGCAGTGTAATTAATTCACTTCAACTTTAATGTTTTATTTTTTGCTGTATAGTACTTGAACCAATATTAGAAAATATCAATTTACGTGTTAGATTTACTTTGATTCTCGTGGATTCATTCTTTCAGCATAACTTTACACAACAGATGTCCAGTGTTAATGGAAAAAGAGTTAACAAATGCCCAGCGCACGATGTAGTCGCGGACACAGTGAATATGCAGTCTGGAGCAATATCAATTTTGTCTTGTCTGACCAACCAATGTTTAACTGATTAACCTACCATATAACTGAATTCAATTGTAACAGTCATGTTAATAATTCGAATAAGACATTACCAGGCCATCAGATCTTGTCAAGCAACGTATGATAGGATAGATGTGTCGCTATTTCACTTTTCCAAACAATGTTTTATAAAAACTTTGTACACATATTAATTATTTATTTGGTAATCTTTCACGTAAACGACTTGCTGTGGGAAAGATTAATACATTCTTGGCTATAATTAACTATAAACACGATGAAAAGTGATAATTAGGGTTAGGGTTAGGGTTAGGGCTAGGGTTGTAACAAAATAGGACTATTTTATTGGAGGATTCGGCCCGGGCCGTTTATGTGAAAGATAATCATTTATTTTAGTTTACATCACCATTGTATGCTTTATTTTTAACAATAAACGTGAATTTAAACAATTTTAGGTAAACAACTTTCTTCTAATAGATTATCTTAAAATTGTTTTTATAGATTATTATTCATTTTAAAAATGAATTATTTTTATATATGGTTTAATTAGTGTGACTTTAGTGGTTTAAGTGAAAAATGAATAAAATCGTTGAAATCAATGAGTCAAACGAACAACGCATACGACGTCTACGCTCTCATCAGTTTTTTTGCGTTTAGCGTGGTGGATCTCATGGCGTTGTTTGCTGTCTTAAAATCGATATATCTCGGTTAATATAAATCGTAAATTGAAATTTTTGGTGTTTTATGATTACAATTGTATTCTTTTTTTCAAAAAACTAATTTTTATTAAAAAAAAATTATTTTGAAATTTCTGTGCGACTGCCTACTTGAAACACACACACCGTTATAATGTATAAATTATAATTATAAAATAGATAAATGAAGCAATACTCTTCATCACCTTGCTGAGTGTCTTTTTCCATTTTTTCTCAAAATAAAACTTCCTTTAAATAAAAATTGTTATTGCCGGAAAATGCCAGATACCACACTTGAACGCAGTAATGAAGTAAATAAAGTCAAAGAGGGCGCTAGTTAATATATTTATTAATAGAATGAATAAGACATCTAATCTGGGTGCTTGTTCATAAATACAGTTACTTTTAAAGTATTTTGCAATGGTATTTTGTTTTCGGTACTTTGTTTATAGAAAATAGTTTTTTTAAGATGTTTATTTTTTTTATAGAAAAACCAAACAAAAAATCTAAGAAAAGTCTTAATTTATAATTTAACTAGCGGGGTACCCGCGTTGCCCAGGTTTTTAGAAGTTTTTCTAATGTTTGTCTTTCTCGCTCCTCTCGTTTCTTTCCCCGCTTGCTCTCCTGCTCCCGGTCGCATTCGCGTTCCCGCTTCCTCTCCCGTTCCCGGTCGCTCTCCCGCTCCCGTCGCTCTCCCGCTCCCGTCGCTCTCCCGCTCCCATCGCTCTCCCGCTCCCGTGGTTCTCCCGCTCCCGTCACTCTCCCGCTCCCGGTCGCTCTCCCGTTCCCGGTCGCTCTCCCGCTCCCGTCACTCTCTCGCTCTCCCGCTCCCGTCGCTCTCCCGCTCCCGTCACTCTCCCGCTCCCGGGCGCCATCCCGTTCCCGGTCGCTTTCCCGCTCTCGCTTGCTTTACTATTTCCGGTCGCTTTCCCTTTTCAGCTCGCTCTTTTGCTCTCGGCTGCTTTTGTATGTATGCATGCATGTCCTTTATGCATTGCTACACCATTCATCTGATCGTAATGAAATTTTCACACAACCTTGAGAGTCAAGGGGAATCAAATATAGAGAGAACAAATTTGAAATCCGGCACAAAATGAGCGGAGCGGGTGAACGAGCGGGAACTATATATATATATATATATATATATATATATATATATATATATATATATATATATATACATATATATATATATATATATATACGGGGAAGCGTCTGGGAGCGGGAAAATGGCCTGGAGCGAAAAATCAACCGGGAACGGGAAAGCGACCGGGAGCGAGAAACCGACCGAGAACGGGAGAGCAAGCAGGAACGGGAAAACGACCGGGAGCGAGAAACCGACCGAGAACGGGGGAGCAAGCAGGAACGGGAAAGAGACCGGGAGCGGAAAAACAAGCGGGAAAGGAAACGGGAGCGAGAGAGACAAGCATTAGAAAAACCTTTAAAAACCCCGGGCAACGCCGGGTACCTCCGCTAGTATATATATATATATACTGTTAATTTATATATATATATATATATATATATATATATATATATACTAGCAGTGCCCGTTGCGGCTTCGCTCGCATGAAATTAGAGAATTTGAACCGTGCATACATAGTAGAGTACTGCACGGATCAATTTTTAGGTCTCGGCTCGGCCCGTCGACAACTTGGCCCAGCCCGTCGACAACTTGGCCCAGCCCGTCGACAACTTGGCCCAGCCCGTCGACAACTTGGCCCAGCCCGTCGACAACTTGGCCCAGCCCGTCGACAACTTGGCCCAGCCCGTCGACAACTTGGCCCAGCCCGTCGACAACTTGGCCCAGCCCGTCGACAACTTGGCCCAGCCCGTCGACAACTTGGCCCAGCCCGTCGACAACTTGGCCCAGCCCGTTTCAAAAACCGAAATTCCTGGTCCGCACGGTCCGTTTTTACAGGCCTAGAAGTACTATATACTTGATGAAAAACTTCGGCCCGTCCCACCTTGACTTCAGGTTTAGCCCGGCCCGTCTGAACACCCTAAAATCACTTAAATGTCTATATGCTTGGTTAAAAATCTCGGCCCGTTCCACCTTGATTTAAGGTTTGGGCAGGACCGTATGAAGACCCTAAAATAACGGCTTGGCCCGTCCGTCCGGTGATAAACTGAACTCATCTACTTTTAACCGGCACACAACCTAAAAATACTAATTTTCACATCTGTAGCACTTACAGTTTTTGAGTAGCAGTTATTTTAAAATCCAATAACCCTTTTTCCACTTCACATTTGAGGTCCTGGAAACCAAATTTTCAAAAAATGGTGAAACACGTATATCATTATCTTTAGAGTAGAAACTAAATACTAATTTTACTTTTGTAGCATTTACAGTTTTTGAGTAGCAGTTACTTTAAAAACCAAGTAACACTATTTTCCACCCCATATTTGAAGTCCTGGAAACCAAATTTTAAACAAATGGTAAAACACGTATATCATTATTTCTGAAGTAGAAACCAAATACTAATTTTTACTCCTGTAGCATCTACAGTTTTCGAGTAGCAGTTACATTAAAAACCAAATAACCTTATTTTCCACCCCACATTTGAGGTCCTGGAAGCCAAATTTTAAACAAATGGTAAAACACGTATATCTTTGTTTTTAGAATAGAAACTAAATACTAATTTTTACATCTGTGGTATTTACAGTTTTTGAGTAGCAGTTACTTTAAAAAACAAATAACCTTATTTTCCAACCCACATTTGAAGTCCTGGAAACCAAATTTTCAAAAAATGCTAAAACACGTATTTCATTATTTTTGGAGTAAAAACTAAATACTGATTTTTACTACTGTAGCATCCACAGTTTTTGAGTAGCAGCTACTTTAAAAACCAAATAACCCAATTTTCCAACCCACATTTGAAGTCCGGGAAACCGAATTTTCAAAAAATGGTGAAACACGTATCTTTTTGTTTTTCAAGAAGAATCCATATACCAAATTTCAAAATCTCCTCATTTTTGGTTTTTGAGATATACATTGTTTTAGAAAAAAGTTTGTTTTCCAGTTTCTTCCCCTCAGGAGCAAAATTTTCAAAAATCCTTTCTTAGTGGATGTTTACGCAATAAAAGTAATATAAGTTCCAAATTTCACGTTCCTAGAATGAAGCGTTTGAGCTCGGCGTTGATTATCAGTCAGTCAGTCAGTCAGTCAGGACATGTTCTTTTATATATATTAGGGATGTCACGGGTAGTACTTTTTGGAGTTTTCGGGTTCGAGTTCGGGTTTGTGAAACTAGAGTTTTCGGGTTCGGGTTTGTGAAACTAGAGTTTTCGGGTTCGGGTTTGTAAAACTCGAGTTTTCGGGTTCGGGTTCGGGTTTGTGAAACTCAAGTTTTCGGGTTTGTAGTTTTCCAAAAACCGGGTTCGGGTTCGGGTTCGGGTACTGGCTTATGATTTCAAATTCCCGGATTGATTTTAAATTTACCTAGTGTATATACATATACAAACAAGAGCGATCAATTCATCCATTGGACATTACACGTATTGAATAAACTCTAACAAGTTATTTTTTTAGCTTTCCAAATAATGTGATTTCTTTGGCCAAAGGAGCCTTATTATTTTAGTTCATTCGCGACTCAGTCCGGCCAGATAATCAGGCGGATTAGTGGTCTAGCTTACACACTCACCAATAAAATGACCTATTTGTGTTATTTGTTACGCAAAGGTGATAATACAAAACTTGTATGGCTTGCAATTAGTATAATACGTTACCGCTTAAATTATTGTAATTTATTAATTTGTTTCGCTGCTCGGTCCGGTCGGGTAATCAGGCGGATTAGTGTTCTAGCTTACACATTTGCCAATAAAATGACTGTGACGCATAGATCATTTATAGACTTTGCCAGTTAAAGTTTAGGATTATGCAAGATTATCTTTATAACAAAGGGTCTTTGTTATATCAGAAGAACTTTGAATATATGAATGAATAAATATAAGGTTATATAACTGAAGTAAAAAGTTTAGAGTCATGCCTATCCGCGATTTCTTCGACCGAAGGAGGCTTAATTATTTTAGTTCGTTCGCGGCTCGGTCCGCCTGATAATCAAACGGATTAGTGGTCTAGCTTACACACTCACCAATAAAATGACGTATTTGTGTTATTTGTTACGCAAAGGTGATAATACAAAACTTCTACGGCTCGGGATTAGTATAATATGTTACTTCAACAAAACTTGTAATTTATCACTTTAGACGAAGACCCTCTTTTGTGGTGGAAAGATAACAGAACAAACTTTCCAAATTTAGCGGTGATCGCTAAACGCTACTTGGAACTCCGCCTTGCTTTTGCAAGCCAGTCCCAAGCCTGGAGAAAGGAGGAGGGAAAAGTTAAAAGGATCAAATTATGATCCACGAATGGAAGTACTTAGGTGCTTCTGACACAGTCGTTTCAGTCTTAAAACACTTGGTGTAAAGGACTATAAACTATTATAAAAAAAAAAAAACGCTACTTGGCGGCCCCAGTTACCAGCGTTCCATCGGAACAGTTGTTCAGTGGTGCTGCAATTATTTATGAACCGCTAAGGAACCGATTATCAGGCAAGACAGCAGAAAAACTGTTGTTTATGAAGTAAAACTTGCCTGAAATCGGTTCCTAATACTATTTCATTTTTATTAAACTTGAAAAGTTATGAAAACTCTGTTTGTGTTGCTATTTTTAAAACTGGAATAAATATTTATTTACTAAAAAAATTTATTTGTTCACAACTCCGAGTTCGGGTATTAGGCTTATAAATTTTCGGGTTCGAGTTCGGGTTCGGGTATCAAGTTTTCACATTTTCGGGTTCGAGTTCGGGTTCGGGTATCAAGTTTTCGCATTTTCGGGTTCGGGTATCAAGTTTTCACATTTTCGGGTTCGGGTACCCGTGACATCCCTAATATATATATATATATATATATATATATATATATATATATACACCAAAAATCTACTTACACATTTATTTTCATTTTTATAGTTTTGTATAAACTTATTTAACAAATAAACTAATCAGATATAACGATCTCCACAAGACACTCTTTACCCGAAGTGTTATCGCCATTTAACTTGCAAGATCAACAAATACAAAAAAACTGCAGACCATCGCTACTCCAGATCCGGTGCATTTCTCTATCTAACAAGTCTAACAGTGGGAACAAACTATGTTTTATGTTTTAATAGAACAAAATTCAGGTGTTAAGTTTATAATGGTTTGACCATATGTAATGTAATGAAATGAGTAATGTTTTAAAAATCTATTTTCTATTTTAATAAATGATTATAAATGGAGTAGTGAGTAGTGGAGATCTCATCTCATCATTCTTGAATCTTGGTTGCAGATGGATGGGTGATCGAAATTAAAAACTATCTTTCTTAAAAAAAAAACTGGAGTATAATAGAGGCCTATAGCATAGCATTTACTTAGCTAAGACTAGTGAGACTAGTCTTAGGCTACTCTTAGGCCGTCTTAGGGTATAATAGTAGTATAGTTAATCTGGTAATCCAGGCTTATAGAGTGCTTAACAACTTTAAAATGGCTTTACAAACATATACTAAAGCAAGATTTTATTTTTTTAAATGGAGAAGTGCTTCAAAAATTGTGATAAATGTTTTTTTACTTCAATCTGATATAACATTTGTTTTTTATGTTAATGTAACAAAATAGGACTATTTTATTGAATGAATCGGCCCCAGCCGCTTATGTGAAACTTAACCCAGTTTTCTAGGGGTGAACTGCTTATGTATTGTTACTTTGAAAGAATACTTGATAAATTTTCACATCGCTTTATGGAGTAACATCTGGAACGCCGGGTGCCAAATTGTAGTGCTCAAAAAGAAAATGTTAATGCTAATGGCTACTCACTTATTGGCACACATGGCAGTGAATTATTTACATCATTTTAATAAATTTCAGACTAACTGTACAGTACATGGAACTGTTTCGAAATTGTGGATGAATTTTTTAAATTTTCTCCTGGACTGACCTTTAATTTTAATTTGAAGTTGTGTAGTGGCAGGAACATATATGCAAAGTTATGAGCTTATTTAATGAATTTCAGTGTCAGCTCAAGATGTACACAATTTTATTGGATGAGAAAAACAGATACTTTTTACTTTCAAATCACAAAAGTTTTTTTTAATTTGTTTTAGTAAATTCGACAGAAAATGGCATCTGCTAAAGAGCAGAGTTTTGTTGGCACTGTTAGTATCATTTTGTTTTAGTTCTCTAGTTAATAATTAAAAGATGATGATGTATTGTTTTATTTTATCAGAAATATGTGTTTCAAAACTTATTGGAGCTGTGATTGTCTTACGTTTTCATCTGTGTTACTAATTTTGTTGTACTGAACATATCTCATAGGGGGAGAAGTCTAAAGATGGATACTCTAATCACTTTCCTCCATCAAATTTCTTTGCTAACTGTAATTATAAAGCGAAAAGGAGAGCACAGCAAAAAGTCAGAGATAATAATTGCAGACGGAGCAATCTTGGAGGTGGAGAATCTGGAAAAGAGGAAGACCTGGTAGTAATGAGGCTTGTGCGAGATGCTAGAGAGATTGTCATAGATAGAAGAGTTGAGGAGATGCGAAAATTGAACAGAGAGATTGAGAAGAGATATGCAGTTAGTTGCCTGCAATGTCATGCTTTGTTCAATAATTCTGCTGATTCTCTGTTAGTTGGCATGCTACAGCTGCTTTGAAGTGTTTCACTAAAACAATCTTGTATGTTTATGCAATTTCTGTATTGCATGGATGTTTTGTGAGCTCTGATATTAAATGATTTACATGGCCTAATTCAATTCTCTCGTTTTGAATTGATATTGAATTAAAAAATCCCAATTTATTTATAACTAACAGCAGTAACAGCACATTAGTTAAACTTTATCAGTGCAGTGTAATATAACTAAGAAAATGTCTTGATTATCTCTAATAACATAAATTGATCCATGTATACAATAAATTGTATACTTCTGTAGATAAAAAAATGCAAGTCATGTTGAATGCTTTCTCATACAATTATTTTAATCAAAAAGTTGTTGCTTTTATAATTTTATAATATTTCTTTGTTTATTGTTAAATCGGATCAGAATGAGTTTAATTAATCAGGTTTTTTTCTTTAATGATAGTATAATTATAGTGCAGTTAATACTCTTATGTGTTTATGTTATTATTTATGTTATTATTATTTATATTATTAATATTATTATTTACTTGTGCTATAATAAATATTATGTATTTGTGTTAATTAAAGTTGTTCATCCATTTAGTTATGTTTATAGGTTTTTGTAATTTTACTTAGTATAGATATTAGGGTACTGCACAGGCCGATTTTTAACAGCTCGGCCCGTCCAATTTGAGCTAAGCCCGTTTTTACAGGCCTAACATCCCTATGTACTTGGCAAAAAATCCCGGCCCAGTCCGGCTTGACTTCAGGTTCGACCCGGCTCGTCTGAAGACCTTAAAATCACGGCCTGGCCCGTGCTGTACTCTAATAGATATGTCATAAGAATTATACACTCATGTAATTACACTCATATAATAACACTCATGTTATTATAATGATCATGTGCTTATGTAACTATACTTATCACTATAATTATTTTAAGGAAGTTGAAAATGACAAAAGAGTGGCAGAGAATCATTCTTTTCAAGAAGATGATGAGGTGAGAAGGAAAACTAAATTTAATTATTTATTTTTTGTTTGTCAATAATTTTATTTTAAGCTAATCTCCTTATATCTTGTAAGTTCATTCTGATCACCCAGGCAGGATCACTGGAACAGGAACACAAAAGGGATGGTGACATAGCATCTAAATCTGTCACTAAAAGTCCTGAAAATGAATTTATAGCTTTTTTTGGACGAAGCAACCCGAACTGTGAAAGTCGCCAAGATATTAGTGGTTCTCGTGACGATGGTCAGCATGGTTTTAAAATGAGGGGAAATAGAGGAGGGAGGGGTGGTGGAAGAGGAGGTTATTATAGGGTAAGTTAACGTTGCTCATTTCTTAATTTATATTCTTTTGTATATTGGCATTTTTTAGATATATTTTATTTAAATCTTTAAATACATTTGTCATTGTTAGTTTTATAACTTTTGTGTTATTCAGCCATGGAGGGGTGGAAATAATTCAATATCAAGATCTATTGATGATAGTAAGCCATTATTTCTCAATATTTTATTTTCAAGGTTTTTTTTTATTATAATAATATTAGTAATAATGTGAGATTAATATGCCGCAATCAAATAGACTGAAAGTTTTAATCAATGGTACAGGCAGTTGCCAGAGATAAAATAATGTGCTTTAATCAATCTGTCATTTAAACAAACAAACAGAGTAGACCCAATAGTCACAGGTGAAGCAGAAAATAGCCTGGTAAAATCTATGCAGTGTTGGCAAGTGTAGTGGTGTGTGTGGTTTGATTAACGTCTGTATCTGTCATTTAGACAATTTAGACGGTATGTATGTGTGTGCGTTTGGTGAAGTGTTTATGTTGGCTTTGAGACAGGGAGGCCACCGAAAGCACAAGGCTTTCGTGGGCACATGGCTCGACTCACTCCAGCCCGCCAACTAATAAGTGCAATAAGTTGGACAAGGACCGGCAAATCGACCTTCCCATGCAGCTAGCAATTTAACCAGCCTCGGATGATCCTCGCGTTCCATCTGAGCCCAAGTGTAGTGGATGCACAGGAGTGTTTAAATATAGAAAGCCAATGAATTTGAGAGAGTGAGTCACTCACTGAGTCATGTTCATTTTGTGGAAGAAAGTTGATGGTCATGTTTTTGTGCTAGCTGAAATTTGTTTATATCATGTGAGAAAGTGCAAACAAGCATAAGGTTAGTCTAGTCCAAAGGGGGTTGAACCAGTATGATAACTATTAATTGAGTCAATTTGATTATTAATTGAGTCAATTTGATTATTAATTGAGTCAATTTGATTATTAATTGAGTCAATTTGATTATTAATTGAGTCAATTTGACTATTAATTGAGTTGAGTCATTTGTAGAAGCATGACAGATGTATTTGAGTGCCTTTATGTGGAAGAAAGCAATTTTACATTATGACTCCCAAAGTTGGTATTTTGCTTGATAAATCAACTGTTGAGATGGCGATGCTTTAAATTATTTTTTATTCAAAATAATTTGAATTAATATTTTAAACTGTAATTATTTGGTGTTTTTAAGGTCACAATAATTCTCACATTAACAAAGTTGAAGAATTTGGACACAGAGAATTTCGAGGTTCTTTCCATGGCCACCAGAGGGGGCGAGGCACAAAGTTTCTCACAGTTTCTGCATCTAATTCTAGTAGAGATGTTAAAATCAAAGGGGGTCATAATCTTCTTATCAAAGTTGATTTGACTTCTCCACCTCAATCCACCCCCTCATCAGGTTCATCATCTTCATGTGGTTACACCGGACGGTAAGTTTTTGAGTCAATTAGTCTGTTTGTAAAGTTCTTGATGGTTATCACAAGAATTTCTTTGGTCGTTTGTAGAATTTATGGACCATCTTTTGTCAACTTTATTGAGTTTGGCTAGTTGCTTTTGTTGGCACATGTCATTTTATTAATGTAATATTATTTTGAAATCATGGATGAATTGAGGATCTGAACATTGCTGTTCGGGTGGATGAGATTTTTTGTATACAAGGCATGTGTTAATAATTTTAGAGTTATTATATTTTCTGGGCTGATCCACTTCTTATGAGAGCATGTTTAGTGACATTATTCTAATTTGTTTAAATTTAGTACTCAATGAATGAGACAGATAAATTTATTTCTGTTCATAAACTGTATTTTTCCAGATCACGAGACCTACAGCAATATAACAAACAACAGCATTATAATCACCAACCATCCACTACAATTTTGAATGAGGTTTCGTTCAAAAGTGAAAGTTTAAGAGATGTTGATCAGCAGAAAAATTCCAATGAAGGTAGATTTCTTAGGTGGTGGGGTGAAGGCCATATCAACTGCTGAATATCATTAAAGTTTTCTTTCACCTATTGTGTGGTCTGGGCTGTCAAAATAGGGCCACTGTGTAACCTGCTATGCTTGTCATTAAAGGGTATAAGGTAGGTTTGCAGTTAGGTCATTTGGGTTAAACTTTGCTCTTTGACCCATGCTATGATGGTGATGATCGGCTCTTGTTTAGCTTAGGAAAGTGACGTTTAAAAACGAATGTTGACGATAGAAGAACGTGTTTTAAGAACACCTTTTTGTATCAAATGTTTTTATTCATATTTTCAAATTTTTTCACACTGAAATGTGATAAAAAGTATAAACAAATATTTTATATTTTATTTTTTATTTGTTTCTTGTAGGCAAGGTAAGCAGTCAGGATCATCGTCTTCACCTCCAAAATTCGAGAGGCTCTGATCGTGGTAGTTGGAGTTGTCGAGCACCCCAGAGAGGTGGAAACTGGCCTCGAAGATTTGCCCAAAGAGATGAAACTGGTGGGTTTAATGCCAGTCATTCTATGACTGGTGATGAGCCATTCAAAAGTGGACGAGGTTACAGAGGTCAGAGAAGAGGAAGAATATTTCGTGGCAGGAATGCGAATAGAGGGAGAGGTGGTAGAGGACGTGGTCAGGAGAGTTTTGATTCGGGAGATATTGTCAGTAAACGAGACGAGGAATGTCACGAGACTGATGATCATAATAGCGGATCTCCCAAGGAAGAAGAAAAATGGGATAATTATGAAGATGGTAGTGGTGGAGGATTTGAAGGACATGGTGGTGAGTGTGAGAGAAGTCAAGACAGCTGTGGAGTTAATTATAATGATCCTATTCATAATGCTGATGAATCACTACATTCAAAAATGCTTGGTGTTGATGAATCTTCTACCTCATTTCTTCCTCAAAATGAAAAGATTGAAAAAACTCTCAAGACTCTTTCATGTGACTACTCTAAAGATGAAACAAGCACAGGTGATATCAATTCTGACATATCAACATTTGTGTCACAGGAAAACAGAGAAAAAAGTTCAGAAAAAGTGGTTCATATGACTGACAATAAAAAAATGTCCTCAGAACAGCCTAACCCTGTTAATACAGTTGCTAACCCTGACAGTAAAGGTCAGAGTAGCACAAACAGTAATGATGCTAATAAGGAATTGTTACCAAAACAAATAAGTGCCAAAAGCGATGACACTTGTAAGGAATTGTCATCAAACCCAGCTAGTACAAAGAGTACTGACACTTACAAGGAATTGTCTTTAAACCCAGCAAGTACAAAAAGTGATGATGCTAATAAGGAAGTATCTTTAAACCTCCCAAGTAAAAAATGTGATGACACTATTGAGGAAATGTCTTTGAACCCAGCTAGTACAAAAAATGATGACACTATTAAAGAAATGTCTTTAAACCAAGCTAGTAAAAAAAGTGATGACACTATTAAGGAGTTGTCATCAAATTCTGTAAGTACAAAAAGTGATGATACTGATAAGGAATTGTTATCAAAACAAATAAGTGCCAGAAGTGATGACACTAGTAAGGAATTGTCATCAAGCCCAGCGAGTGCAAAGAGTGCTGACACTAATAAGGAATTGTCTTTAAACCCAGCAAGTACAAAAAGTGATGATGCTAATAAGGAGTTGTCATCAAATTCAGCAAGTACAAAAAGTGATGATACTAGTAAGGAAGTGTCTTTAAACCCCACAAGTACAAAAGTAGATGACATTAATAAGGAGTTGTCATCAAATTCAGCAAGTACAAAAAGTGATGATACTAGTAAGGAAGTGTCTTTAAATCCCACAAGTACAATAGGTGATGATGCTAATAAGGAATTGTCTTTAAAGCCAGCTAGTACAAAAAGTTATGATAAAGAAGTGTCTTTAAATCCGAAAAGTACAAAAGGTGATGATGCTAATAAGGAATTGTCTTTAAAGCCAGCTAGTACAAAAAGTGATGATGCTAGTAAGGAATTGTCATCAATACAAACAAGTGAAGAAATTGAAGATGTTAAGAAAGGATTGTCATCGAACGGAACGTGTACAATCAATGCTTCTGACATTAAAGAACGGTCAGGTCAGATCCAACAAGAAACAAACCCATCCACTGGTTCTACCACATCTATTTCAACTATGGTTGTCAGTGACTCTAAAGATACTTCTCTTCCTTTGGTCTCAAATTTTTCTGAAGTAACAAAGAACAACATTGAATCTTCATCTGCCAATGATGTTCCATCTGATAACAAACCTCAAGGAAGTTTTAAAGTAGATCAAATCATATCTGGCTCTGAGACTGTGAAAGGAGAAGAAAATATTATTGAAGAGAAAGGGTCTGCTGTTTGAAAAAATTTGGTAGTAGTAAATAATTAGAATTGGATAAATGAGGATTTAATAACATTATTGTTTGATCGATTGATGGTGCCTCAAGAGAAGTAAATGTTTTTCTATTGATAAATCATAGGTTGTTTAGTAGAAAAATGAAAATATGATATATTTATCATGTTCAGCTGTCATCTTAAATGTCGACAACAATTATCGGAAATTTATCAGCCTCATCCTTAAAATATTTTGATTATTTTCAATTTAATTTTCACTGTGATTGTAAATTTTTTTCAATGTTTATGATTCTGCTTGTGTTATGGAGCTGACTACTAACATGGCATCTAGTTTTATCTGAAATCTCATTTTTTAACATTTAAGTTGCAGTTTAAGTTTTATTCTGGTATGTGTCGATGTATTTTCAGTCAATAATTATTTCAAGTAAAATGTTGAATTGTGATATCACGTTTTAACTAATGTGATATTTACTTTTATTATAAGAATAAAAAAGATTATTTTGTGAAAAATCTGTTGATCTTTTGAATTATGATGTAGAGTGGAAAGAGTCATTATTATACACCGTACAAAACAGTTTCTGTGATTTATGCTTCTATCGGAGTTGGGTTTTCATCTTCAATTTATTTGAAATTAGTTTTTATTTTAAGATTGTCAGAATTGTTTAATGACCTTTATTTCAACATTTATTTACCATCTTAGTTTTGGTGTTGTTTGAGTTTGTTATATTTATGTTTTTAAGTGGCATGTGATTTTTGTTTGTTTGAGTTGTTTATTATAAACTTTTTATTTATGTTTCACTTGTGGTGTTTTTTATACCGTTTGCGAGTTTTGAATTTTGTTTAGTACTGTTTGAAGTTTAAATCATGAAATTGTTTAATCGAAATTTTAACTTGGTCTGCAGAAATCATTTGTAATTAATAATTTTATTTTTAATTTCTAACATCTTAATATTTATTACATTTAAATCTTTTTTCAATTTAACGTTTGTATTATTGTTTGTATTAAATCATATCATGATGGTGATGATGATGATGATGATTCTGATTTGTAGCTTTCAAGTCCACAAAGTGTGTTGTAATATTTTGTTGTGGTCAATTGCATAAATATAATGATTAAACTAATGCTTGATGGAACAACTATTTCAAGTGACCTTCACCAATGTTACCCTGGTGGTTGAATGTTTATGTTTTTGTTGTGTTCTTTCAGTCGTTCATTTGTGAAAGGATTCGATTGACTTTCACCGATTGCACCATTTTTGTTTTGAATTTTTTTTATCTGTGGTGCTGGGTTTCAAGCTCACTGTTAACTACAAGCTTATTAAATACACATCTGCTTGAACAATTTTCAATTTTTTTTATAGGATTTGATCTTTTTGTAACTTGTTTGCATCAGCAGAACTTTTGATGTTACTCATATTAATTCACATTCTTCCTAAGTAACATTAATTTTCTATTCTTTCTTCTACTCCAGAAAAACACAAAGGCATTCAAACACATGAAAATCTTCCGTTCTCTCTCATTTCAGATAGTTTTCTTCAAATTATGTAAAATTTGTTTTTTTTTTATAATAAAATGTTTACATGCATACCCTCTTGACTTCGCACACACACAATTTTGTGTGCACAATTTATTTCTGCTAAGCTGAAATTTAATTAAAATTTTTATTTGTTACACTGCTGCTTATGTTTAGACATCTCTCGCTTGCTTGTTGGCCTGTGGCAGTGTGTGCATACAATTTTGTAAGTAGGGTTGATTTTCTTTGTTTGCTGCTTTTTTATTTCTGGCTTTTCTTCGTTTGTTCTTATATATATATATATTTATTTTTGAGTAAAATTTAACAACAAATGAAGATGTTAAATATGAGAAATTACATACAAAAATGAAATTGGTTTTCATCATTGTTTGGGCTTATTTGCACTCGATATAGTCTGCCGTGGTTCAAAATGAAAAGAGGTACCAGTTTTTAAATAAGTACTATTTATGGGAAAGAGTACAAATGTTCTTGCAACTAGGGATTATAAGATCCTATAGAAATAGAATTCTATTGAATTCTATTTCTTTGACAATTTGATGTCCCGCCTAAATACGTCTGAAAGACATTCGAATAAAGATTTCATTCTTTCATGTAATTGCTTCAATTAGTACTACTTGTAAGCTATCGTGTTATGTTGTATTACGTTTGCTGTCACACTTTTCTCATCAAGTGTCGTTTAATTGTCATCTGCCAATCAAGAAATGTCTGCTCTCACAAGTTGAAAGCTTGAGAGGCGTCATGTATTTTTGCCTTGTTATTATGACTACTTGACTTCAATCTTACTATTGTTTACTGAGGACATTTTCCTGGTCTTGGTACAGTGACAGTATCAATTTGGCCAACTCTTGGTAAAGACGTTTAAAATGAATGCCTTTAATTATTGCAGAGGTTTTATGGCTAGGAACAAATAAAGACAAAGTAGGCGTTTGTGCTGCCACAGATACACTTTTCGATGTTATTTAAATTTATTATATTTAGTACAAAGGGATAATTAAGATAAGACCACATTCTATCGTTTGTGCATAGAAATTACGCCATGATATTCTGACTCAGTATGCTCATAGTTTCAACCATCGATCTATATAAATAAACGACAAATATCGTTACTCTGTATAGAGTAATATAGACTCAAATACTACTAGACCAATTTATTTGAAATATGGTACAATGGAGATGCTTGGCCAGGGAATAATATCTATCTATTTTGAAAAAAATCTGCCAGCTGGTTATCCCGGTTTAAAACAATTGCCAATGTTGGAAATAAATATCAAGGAAAAAATCTATATGCTTACATATGGATTTTTCTTTTTGTAAAATATCCAAAGCACATGCTACTACTGACTATTGGCTGCATTGCTCTTACATATTCTTTAATAAATAGTTTGTGCATTTTTGGGTCAGGCAACCAATCTGATGCTCATCATAGAGCTTATCAAATTTAATATCACTTTCAAGCACGGAAAAATATTTTGTTGACCCTTCATCATAAAGAGAATATCATCTGGTGTCACAGGGAGAAATGAAAAGTGTTTAAAAATTACTTTTAATTTTAGATATCACCAAAGCAGACTTGTGCTGTTTATTACAGACTGATGTGAGCTTTGTAAAAAAAAAACTTCTAAACAGATAAACATGAATGAGGTTTGCTGTATTTTGGTTTTGAATTGTTGCTTGTTGTTTTTTTGCTGGAGTTTTCTTTACTGATTAGTTTGCTGGCTTGAATTTTTTAATTACGGTTGAGCTGTGTAATTATTTGACTTAATGTTTAATTTGTTTGTATTTCTTTATCCAAAGGATTATTCTTATGGAATGTTTTTAACTATCAGTATATGCTTTTTCAAAGTGTGTTATGGAGTCATCCATAAATTATGTAACATGATCTTAGTTGATTTTTAACCCCCTTTCCTCCACCTTGTCACACGGTGTCACAAAAGTCAGACCCTCAAATATGACGTCACAAAATCTCTATCCCTCCTCTTAAAAAATATACTACAATATACTACAAAATAAATCAAAATTGGAAACATTTGCTTTTAACAAAAGCAAATGTTGTAGTAAAATCGATAGTCTTCAAAATTTCATAAAAAAAAACAAAAGTGTTGTTTTTAATGCACTTTTCCATGGTGATGCAAAAAACTGTTTTATCATATGGAATGGATATTCCAATCAAATCAAGCCCTTCTTCACCTGTTCATTTAGACTTCCGTAGTGATCATGTCGGATTATAATTATCAACCTAGTAAATTCCTGAGTGGGGCTATTTTTTAAATCTTTTAAACGCACATCTTTTCCTGGAGGTAAATACTAAATCAAAATTGTAGGAGGAGTCCGGGAAAGTATAACCGCTTCCCACTGAAAGGCTCATATTTTTTATACTTACATATTGCTATTCTTCTATTAATTTGATCATAAACTGCACTATTCAGCTAGATTTTCTCTTAAAAATTTGATATAACTTTAATAATTTGTCAGTTATTAACAAACTTTCCAAAAGATGAATTTGGCTTATTTCTCCCGATTGAGTGGGAGAATTTACCCTCCAAATAGGATGACATTACTTGGATATAAAAATAAGCACAAAATAATTAAAAAGTGTATTTTTATAAAACAATGTTATATTTGTAATAAAGCACTTACATGTTACTTTGAGTATCTTTGAGGTTTGTATCTATGGGATTACAGAATGTCACACACAACTTGAGTTATGTCGTAGTTACACATGATCCTAATAAGTAATCCCAATTTTGTAATTTATAAGTTTTTTTCGACAAAAATGTCTTAAATATAGATAAAAAACACCGATAACTGCTGTCTCATTTTTAGCAAATTATAAATTACAGCCTCCTTTCTGGTCAAGCTATAATTCAGTTTGTTACAAGTTAGAAGGTAGTAAACAAATGCTTTTTCTTTTTCTATTGTAACTATTCAAGATGTCTTAAACTGGCTTTTTACTAGTTTTTACAAACTTGTATTTAGGTTACAATCTCTGTTTGTGTGTGTGGCTTTCTCTGTACGCAAATCTTGCAAGTAGTAAAATTTAACTAGCTTTTTGACTAGCTAGAAAGCTGAAACTTTCAGCATAGCTTTATATTGGATTACAATACATGATTTAATTAAAAATAACTTAATTTGAACATCTTTCGTATTTCTAAATCGAGTGTATTTGAAATTAAAGTTTGTGTTCAAAAACTTGTTTTTCCTTTACTTGTTTCATTTATTTTAGTTAATTTGTTTCTTTCTCTTAGTGAATTCTGTAATGTGCTTCCATAAATCCCATATTCCTAAGCAGACCTTTTAATAGATTTTTCTTTATCAATTTTATCTAAACTAAAGCATTTTTGTTATTACTGATTTATCTAAATTTCTCCTGTTTCTTGTTGAATCTTTTTTATACACTTTTATTTAACTTTACTCATCTGTCTCTCTGTCTCCCTTTCTCTCTGTTGTCAAATTTGTTTAATTGTTTTTTTTACCAACTTTTATATTATTTAGAACTTTGAAACTTTCAGCATAAACTTTAGCTACCTGCGAACAGAATATTCAATCATATCCGAATCATTATTTCAAATAATTTCAATATTTATTTTTTAACGAGTTAAAAAAATGTTTTTTTAGTGATTTTGTGAAATAATTAATTCTTCTCAACTTGCAGAAGAATAACTTTATTGATTATAACAAAAGATATTTTTGCGAGTAAAAAATTGAATAAAACAGCAAGTTTGTGGCTAATTAATCGTCATTTCAAAATAAAATAAAATAAACAAAAGCACCATCTATTGATGTTCTTTAAGTTTAGAAAATAAACACCAAACGATTTTGTTTGTACGAAACAAATGTATTTAATTTAAATGACGTATTTGATATATTTTAAATTATTTACTGTAGGATATTGATTGCAGAATTGACGAAGTAGTGGAAAGACTCTAAAAACCTCTCTCTGGATTTCATCTACCTACCAGCAATAATTATTTCAACCCCCCACTTCGATTAGCTGTCGTACGTCTAAACTTAAATGCCAA
The DNA here is from genome assembly GCA_963978895.1 of Erpobdella octoculata. NCBI lineage: Eukaryota > Metazoa > Annelida > Clitellata > Hirudinida > Erpobdellidae > Erpobdella > Erpobdella octoculata. Next base: position 14,559,565 of record OZ022242.1, read on the forward strand.
TCACAATGGCATCGCGTGAGAGGGAACGGGACAGGCGTGTGACATTCAAGAAGTCTGGCGATGTCGCAGCCATTCATAGCGCCACACAGATTCTATAAGAAGTGGCTTATTTCTCCCCCTGGTAAACTCTCCCGAACTCCCAAAAGTAGTGTACTGCAACTTTTCGTCTGAGCCACCATCAACTGTTGACACGACTTGAATTGGTTTCACCACGCGATCGATACCACGATAACTTTGTGTAAAGACATCAAACTTCTTGATACTTAATACTTAATATAATTGAGACTTGTGCATTTTCTCGGAATCGAGCCTATGATTGAATTCTGTTACTTAGTTACTTACGAGTGTCAATTACTAAATTATGATCAAAACTATGTGTCAAAACCTATAAATTTGATACGATAAGGACAGAAATTCTTACCCACCCGTTCTTGACTCCTTCCTTTTGCTAATCCTGTATCCGCTCCTGTGTGTTTCAGGAAACACCTTGGTATTTCTTACCTACTGCTAATTCAATTTTTAAACAATCCGGATAAAAACTATAACCTATTATAAAAATTCCAAAAAGGATATTTGTATTGACAACACAATTTTTGGGTATTGTAGTTAATAGGTCTGGTTAGTTTCAATTTAATGCACCGGGATTATTATTATTATTATTTTAAATCTCTCATATTAACTTCGCCGCCGCTCTTGCTTGCTCAGGGCCGTAACCAGGAATTTTGAAGTGGGGGGCACTGTATAAATTTTCTAATCACATAAATTGCACATTCCAGTGATTTAACCCTCAAATGTGTTTCACGCAAAAAACCGGTTTAGCGATCGAAATTTGAATCTTAATCTACCATATTCAATTGAATTTGAAAATATTCTGAATCAACATGTAAAAAAACACATCACATGGATCATAATGTCAGAGAACAATACGGCGCGATTTTTGGGCAAACTTTTCTATGAAAGTGTTCAAATCTACTTTTAGCGTTAAATCCTTCTCAAAAACAGGTAGTACAAATTTAAATTTACGCTCAAGGCCCATTGGTTGGCGATAAGGCCGCAGAATCCGCGTGAGAGTGGAGAAACTGCTCTCGCACGTAGCAGTCGACACACCGATGGTGATTGTTTAGGCATACACAGCTGATACACATTTGGAAATGCATCGCGGTACTGCAGCATTGCATATGTTGCACCTTCCTACGACGAATTTGGCTGGAATTTGTTACGCACAGTCGCATTGCACTAGGCATTTCGCTAGGGAGGGCAACTTGGTCGAGGCAAATGAGCTGGCTGAGTGGTTCCAAGAACCAAGCACTTCTCAACAAGAATGTTCTGAGATGATGGAACGAAAGATTCTACAGCTTGAAAGAAAGCCAAGTTGGACTCCCCAAATTGGTGGTTCATTTCAAAATGGTGTTGTAGAGCTCATGAGCTCGCGTGAAGTAACTTTAGAACCAATAACATGGTAATGACCCAAAGTGGAGCTGACCACAGAGCCGGTCAGCCAGGTGCTCTGAACTTGTTTGCTCTTTACTGACACTACATGGTCATCCTCATTTGATGAAAAACTAGCAGCATCTGCCATTTGATCAAAAACCTCTGCCGACCACAAGGCAAGAAGGCTCTCTTTAGCTGTGGATATCAGTTCCATAGCAAGAGACACATTGCACAAGTGACCTTGCAACAAACCACTGACCGTTGACAGCAAGCTCAGTATTTTGTCAATGGCGTTTGAAAAAATCCTTCTTTTAAACTTTGTTGAGCAGCCCAGCTGCTTCAACCAGCACATCAACCGGAGCTTTTTCTAAGTTGGCAACAATTTCGAGGATCTGCAAAATTTCCTCATTGTTGATTTTGACAACCATTGCAGATTTATAAGAGCCAGTCCATCTTTGAGCAAGTAGCCGCTTTATTGTGTCACCTACATACAATTGCTTATCTAAGTTGTAAAGTTGTTTATCTTTATCTCTGATTCCATAGCGTGCGCAACCACATGATGGAGTTGGCGATGCAGTGCATGTACGGAATTCGGCGGCCCAGAGTGTCTTGCTATATTTTCTGGACACCTCTCTTTCCGCCGTTCATTACACTGGCGTCGTCATAACATTGACTCAAAATTCGAGCGGGGTCCAGCTGCTGAGCCTGAAGCTCTGTAAGCAGCAAACGTGTCAAGCTTTTAGAATCTAACTCACTAGCCTTGATCATTGAGATCATGTGCTCTATTGCCTATCCACAACGCACATAGCGAATGACAATCGACATATCCTCAACATTGCACTGATCTTGAGTTTCGTGGCACTTGATCGAATACCAGTTAATGTCAGAATCTTTGCATTCTTCGACAATCAAAACTTGTACCATTTGTGCCATCAATCCGATTACCCCGTTTTGGATAAGAGACATATATTTGGCATTTTGAGGCATGTTTTTTAAATCATACACAATTTATCATCCTTCGCTTACATTTGCTTTGTTGTGCTATACAGCAATACAAAAAACTGGGGGGGGGGCCTGATTGAGCTGGGGGGGCCCGACCAAAACTGGGGGGCCCAGGCTCCCCCCGGCCCCATAGCTGGTTACGGCCCTGTGCTTGCTTGCTTGTTTGTTTACTTGCTTGAATGTTTTCAAACCTTGAAAGTAAAAGTTCACTAACTTTTCGTCACCAATTGATCTGAAATTTGAAATATAGGCTCACTCCTCATGACAATGCATTCTAATGAAGTTTGAACATTTTTTGATAAAATACCTTTCTTAAAATTCCTTATATTAACTTCAGCGCCGGTCTCGCTTGTTTACTTCCTTAAATGTTTGCAAACCTTAAAAGGGAAAACTAACTTTTCGTCTTCTAATCGAGCTGAAAATATCTGAAAAAAAATTTAATTACACAAAATAATTATTTATGTTTTAAAACCAAATAAATAAATTCAAAAAAACTGTTGTTTTAAAAGAAAAATATGCAATAAATGAAAAGCCGACGAATCTTGAAATATAAGGAATTTGTGAAAAAAACCTCGTTTTTTACGGCTTAGTTGTTAAATCTTTTATTAACCTGGTTTTTATTCTATTTATTATTATTTTATTCTATTTATTATTATTCTTATTATTATTTATTTATTTTTAATTCGAAGTGGTTGTCTATAGGCGTAAAGTCTTCTAAACCACTATAATAAACGTTATCTTATCTTAGAATCTTATCTTATCTTATCTAACTTACCGCTACTCTTGCTTGCTTGAATATTTACAAACCGTTATTCAATCAAGCTTAAATTTTATACATAGGCTCGCTCTTCAAGACAATACATTCTATTGAAGTAAAAAAAAATTGAAAACATTTTTGTAATTAAAATTAAGATTTATATATGTTTTAAAACAAAACTAGTCAAATACAATCAAATAAATGTTTGCATATATAAATTTTAAAGGGATTTATGAAAAAAAACCTGGTTTTTACGGCTAACTTGTTTATTATAGTCCTTTATATCAGGAGTTTTAAAACAAGCACCCGGGTTCTCGTAAAACGTCCATTAATTAGATCACAAAGGTGCTTACACATACAAAGGTGTTCAGTAGAGCAAAGGTTCTCATCTGCCTAACCTTTGTGCTGAACCTTTTTGTGTTTCTGCACAAAAATAGCAAAAATAAGTCACAGGTGTACATACAAACCGAACGTGAACCGCAACAGAAATCAAACACACAAGTGCCGTGTTTCGGTAAATTGCTCGTTTAATCAGTCATCCATGAACCTCTGTTGACAGCCTGACCAACAGCAACAGTGAATTTTTAAATGATCGTGGATCGATAAATGTGTGCTTAATTCCATCGTGCATTATAATCAAGCCATAATGAACGCAAGCCATAATGAAGGCAGGGCCATTGGGACAGAAAGCTTTAATTTGTCAGACATTTTCTTTCACTTAAAGATAAAACATTGCTTCTGTCTGAGAAAGAGCAGAAAAAGCTGAATTCGTAATAAAAAAAAAACTTTTACTAATTGGATGTCGTGAGAAATATTTGGAGTTCATAATAAGCTTATCATTATTCAGTCCTGTTTGCATTTCCACGCTTACTTTACTGTCGCTGAGATGTTTAGTTTTTTTTAATTAATTTAATTCTTATATAAAAAATTTTTGTTTGTTATTAAATAGCAATATCATGTATCAGCTGTTTACCGTCCATCTAAAGTTCATTATTTTACGTGTGGCGGCCAATCCCTAATTCTCGCGTTTCGAGTTATATGTAATACTTCTTTGCTTTAGCCACGAAGCTCATGCAAACATACAAAAATATTAAACAAAGGTAAACATAATTACAGTAAGCTTAAATCAACACAACCGTAAGAAGACACCTACAACTACATTATTCTATTGGTCTACTAAGCGTTGAAACCAAGCCCTTTGACCAGCGTTTAAGCTGGCAGTATTTTATGAAAACGTTATTTGTACAAGATTTTCTATTTCTAAGAAATAAAGAGAGAACGCCATCGATATAATTTATTGCAATCAAATTTGTCTACTTCTTGGCTGGCAGCGTTCGTCTGCTGGTTGTATAGGAGAGCGGCGCCTGATTATTTCGTTTAAATCAAATCACTGAACGATCAAGTTAGTCATCAGTTTTTTTCATTATTATTATAATAATCCTTATTAAACATCTATCGTTTCTATCAATGATATTCTCAGCGTAATTGGATAACGTGTTTCATTGCACTTGGAATTGTAGCGTGTATAATGTATTTTTCACATTACACACTAACTTATATGCCAACATTGTAAATTATATATTTCCACGCTATACGTTAGCATATATACATTATGTTAGCTTACATGTAATAACATCACATAATTACTTACATTTTAAATCGTGTTTTTAAATCACATGCCATCATTTAACTTACTATTTTTAGATTACAAGCTGATATTTTAACTTAAATTTTTTCACATTTCATTCTGACTTTAATACTTAAATCATACTTAAACACCTCCGTTTTCAATCTATCTACTAAAGTGAAATCTTTGAGCTAATAAAAACCGATTGCGAGTTCTCACATTATTTTAATAGAATGCAAAACAATGGAAGGTGTTTTTAATTAAAACTTGGAGCCGTTTTTAAAACGAATTTTCTCAGAAACAATAGCATTTGTCTTCGTTGAAGAAAGATGTTTTCTGGTCGTGAACGACGGTTGAATGTTTTTCAATTTACATATCAATTTTCTTTTTTTTATTTAAAACAATTACCAATTGTAATGAGTGTAATGATCGCTGTTGGTGGTTGCTTCACAAGCACAGCGAGAGTTTTTATCAGTTATTGAGTTAGTCATTTCTCTGTCGGCCCAACCTATTTTTAAGAATTCAGCTGGCCCCCAGCCAGAGGGGGCAAAAAGGGGCAATGTTCCATCTACAAGTGTGTGTGTGTGTGTCAATAATTATTGCATTTGCCTCTTCCATGCATGGGTCTGAAATTTAAGTACCTCGTGGAAGTGAGGTGGTCAGGCCACCCACCATTGTTGGTTAACAATCTGGAATCTAAATATGATTTAGATTTTAAACTTTAAGAAACTTTTCTTGCTTGTATATTGCTCTTTTTAAGGAACAGAAGGTAAGACATAAAGATACTTCTGATTACTTCTTATAAGTCAAAACTCTGAAAGTTTCCAGTTTTGAGACGCATCGTTTCCTATCCACACTTCAGCCAGCCAATCCTGGATAATGGGCTGAATGTTATTTTGTTTTTTAATAAATTTTAAGTATCATATAATGTTTTATTGTTTTATTCATCATTTAAGGAATCAAGAAGAAAACAAGATTTTATGTTTATTTTAAGTCATATTTAAGATAATCACAAAAACAGCTGTATTAGAAAATATAATTAATTATGTTTTTCCCATGTCAAAGCGTTGAAATGACATTTGTAGCGCGACATTCATCATCGTCATCCACCTGCCAGTTTCAAATGAGCCACACCTACATAAGACACCTACATAAGACACGAACTTGAGCAGGCGAATCTTAAGTCGCAAGTTACATTCGTAGAAATTAGCTGTGACATGCGACACAAACGGTTTCGCATTCGATGATGAATAAATAAATAGTAATGGCATACACAATTAATTAATTAAGTTGTTTGTTATAAATTAAATTTTATGATCTTGTATTAAATTGTTCTTCAAGCCTACTTTCCTTATTCGAAACAAAAGGAAGACACCATCAGGAAGAAGACCAACAAATTGTACATCTGCAATAAACACCTGCTGCAGCTCTGATTTAGTTAAAGTAACTTTGTGAATGAAGTATTTTTAAATTACTTCAAATTGAGTTCAATTTGAAAACAAACAAGCAAAAATTTAGCAAGATCATCACTATGAAGTCGTTAGCCATCGAGCCTCTTCCAGGCGAAGACATCACCAAAATCCTGTTAGTTTCTTTCGGGCTATTTTGTTGGTGTAGTTTTGTTGACATAATAAAAATATTAGAAAAATAGGTTTAAATAATAAATCTATTTTGAAAAAATATGGTGTCAAATTAGAAAAAAACCACTCATTCGTCCATGCATAATTTTAAGTTAAAAGATAAGTATTTTTTAAAATATTCACAAATGTTTTTTTACTTCTGATTTCTGTTTGCAAACATTTCTAGACATTTTAAAATTGCTTTTCTGTTTGTTAAACTGAATATTCACAAAGCCTGGGATTGTCCATTCCGAAAGTTTATATATATATATATATATATATATATATATATATATATATATATATATATATATATATATATATATATATATATATATATATATATATATATATATATATATATATATATATATATATATATATATATATATATATGTGTGTGTGTGTGTGTGTGTGTGTGTGTGTGTGTGTGTGTGTGTGTGGGTGTGTGTGTGTGTGTGTGTTGAAAACAACAACCGAATTAATTATACAATTCTTTGTCACTTTCTTGTTAAAGAGAGTTGATTAATAAATACATTCGATCCACATGTGGATTAAACCTTGAGTTCTCAAAATATTTCAGTACGAAACTGCTGTGAATCCAAATATAGTAATTTCCCAGCATGCAAATGTGATAAGAATTGGCATGCATAATGTAATTTAAGTAGCGTTGGTAGTCGAATTTTGTGTCATGATCGATGTGTTTAAGTTTAAGCATTTTTAATAAAAATAACATTCATTCTTCTGAGCGAGACTCAATTTTTTCTATTTCAATTTATTATAAGTTGAAAGTGCCGAAAAAATGTGACTTGATAAAAATGATGGGCTTTTCAAAATCCGAATTTTTTATGTTTCATGTAATTTATCTTAAAAAATTGAACTGAAGGTGCTCTCAGAATCACAATCATCAACATAATTTTCACAATTTTTTCATTAAATAAAACAAATCAACCAGTGTTTCTCACAAAATCTCAATTTATTTTAATTGCCTCTGTTGAATAAAGACAAATATCAAATAAATTCTGCAGAGATCATCGAAGGAAGAGTTGGATGAAAGGAAAGAAATTTAAAGAAGAGCTACAAGATGACAAAATTCAGGCTGATGTTCTTAGTGAAGTGATCGACGAAGACCGTGAAACTGAACATGCCAATGGCATGAGCAGGTGAGGACGTTAAATTTATGAAGGCTTTGAAGAACTGACGAGTATAAAAAATTGATTTCTCCCAATAAAATTATTTAAAAGTCGTAATTTTTATAATGAAATTGAGTTTATTTATTATTTTATGGAGACAAAACCCGCGTGGCCAGCAATGTAATAAGCTTTTCACTTTTAATTGCACTCACGTGTTTGACAAAACCCAAAAAAATTTTAAATTCATATGAGCTTGTTGCGAGTTGAGAGATTTTCAAATTTAAAATGTTTGTTGATCTTACTATCTGATTTCGCAAAATCATGGGGGGGGGGTTAAAATACCTAAATATTTTTCACACTTAATGCTTAAAAATAGCTTATGACCGGGGTGTAGTGGTAAGCACTTTTTCCACATTTTTTTTGAAACTGTATACACTTTTGCCTCCAAAAATATCTGATGACCGGAGAGGGAGGTGAATAGTCAAAAGTTTTTTTTACAATTTTTTTAAAACCTAATAATTTTTTTTTTTAAATAACAAATGACCGGGGTAGAGAAGGTAGTCAAAAAAATCTTCCTTTTTTCAATTTTTTTAAAAAAATTCTTGAGCATTTTTTTCCCTGTCCCCTAAATGACGCCCTGGTAAAAAGCTGATTTTCAAAGTTTCAAATCAGGTAATAATTACTTGTTGCTTATATCCGAAAAACAAGTGGCTCATGTTCGAATAATTCGTTGAAGTAGCATTAGTTGTTAGATTTTTATTTAATTTTTAGATTTCTATTTAGTTGTTAGATTTCTATTTAGTTGTTAGATTTTCTATTTAATTCGGTGTGGCGACTGCACACTGGTTATTGTATTCTTTATGATTTTAAGCTTTGCGAACCACCGCAACGCTTAGTCAGTGCCAGCGGCAGCTAGTTCCGCTGGCAATGTTGATAAACATAAAACAATTCGGCATGCATCATCCGTTGTACTAAAGCATCGTAGGCTGTGAATATTGTTGTACTTTGTCGAGGTATTTATGCTTTCTGAATTAATAAAAATAGTCGAGTTTCTTAAAAATTTAAAAAACGCGTCCGTTATTTCAGTCTGTTCTGTAGGTTTCTTTAATGGAAGTTACTTGAACGTAATTGTAACGTCTGAATTAGAGAAATTTTTGTTATTGCCTTGTATTAAGAAAAAGCAATGCGCTAAACAGCAACTACGTTTTATCACCACCCAAGCATTTAAAATGTACCAATAACAAACCTACGTACATAATGTACCAATAAAAAACCTACGTACATAATGTACCAATAACAAACCTACGTACATAATGTACCAATAACAAACCTACGTACATAATGTACCAATAACAAACCTACGTACATAATGTACCAATAACAAACCTACGTACATAATGTACCAATAACAAACCTAGGCACATAAGGCTCTATATTATGCATGACTTAAATTTTTAAGATTTTACAGGTTTTAGATAACAATGCCGATCATTATAAATTTTTAAACACAGCCGTAGTTGGTGTGCCAGTGCTATTGCATTTGAAGCAAAGATTTTTTATTTTATTTTTGTCTTTTTAAGGAAATGTGCAGAATTCTGGCATTAAGCAAGAGACTTGCAGCTCATTTAATGGAATGACGTAGTTTAGCATGAATGATCAGGGGTGTCGTCCGCAGATTTCGGTTAGGTCCACGCAATGAAAAATAAAAGTTGTTTATGTGGAACGTTTTGCAAGGTGTTTTGGAGATGAAAAGTATTAGGCAGGGAGATTTTTAACAATTCTCCTATAAATAAACCTTAAAATTGAAAAAATAAAAAGTTATAATTAATATTCCAAAATATAACTTCAAACAAGACAAAAAGGACTGGTGGTATTTTTTTGTAAATTACAGTTTTATACGTTTTTTATCTCTATTTGAAAACAATGCAGTTACAAGTCACTAAGTTTAAAATAACCAGGAGTGCAGCTGGTCTTATATTTCCGTATAAAATCTGTTAGGTCTCAACTGTATTGTTGATGTGTGATTGGGCAGACAGTGTTCAATTGTTTTTTCATTTCCGCAGGATCTAATAATAACTGAGTAAAACAAGTTTGGTTTATCAGTGCACGGCCTATAATAGCATAGACAACAATTATAGTTAATATGTTCACACGCGTAAAAAAATAAAAATTTAAATTAAATCAATAAATATCAAATATATTTTTTATTTTAAAAGCAAAGAGATCTGTGTTTATATCTACGTAGATTACCTACATACATGTATGATTTGCTTAGCGTTGTTTATGGTAAAGTAGATGTTTTAGTTTAGTTTATAACAAGAAAAATTATACACAAAGAAAGTGTTAAACAAATTGAACAAAATGAATTTAAGAAATTGATAATATTTTTTTTGATATTTGTTGTTTACATTTGAAAAAATAAACTAACTGATCGACAGAGTAGATTCAATTTTGTGAGTCCAAGTTCTGACTGCCCTAGAAGCTAAAAAGCAGCATCAAGGTCAACTTCAAGAAATGCACAAAAGCATGTATAAACAAGTAAATTAAAAACGAATTTTTAAAACCCAATGCTTTTTATATGTAATTAAAACACAAATTTTGCAATCAATTTTTTCTTATATTACTCTTTTATTTTATATTAAAGTCGAAATATCTTAATTATATCGAAATATCGAAATTAATTAAAATTAACTAAATTAATTGACTTATTGTAAAACAAATAATTGAATATTGCATTGTCTTCTATTTTGAGCATGTATGCAAAATTTGAAAAAAATCTATCATCAGGAAGTGACTCAAAAATTGATTGCAAGATTTGAAACAGACAGAGAAACAAACAGACAGACAGAGAAACAAACAGAGACGACGAGTTAATAAAAGCATTGGTAACAAGTGAATTAAAAACAAAGTTTTTTAAAAACACACTTTTATATTTTTCCTACATAAACAACATACATGTAAGCATAGACAATAAATAGTGTGACGAAAATATCACAAATACTTATTTAATTAAATTTTGTCAAATCGATCCGAAAATTTGATAGAATGCATTGTTAATCAGTTCAAAGGTATTTTTAAATTTTAAAGTCTCTAGCTCATCGGGAAGTTAGTTTAAAATCGATTGCAAAATTTGACGACAGACAGATAGACAGATAGACAGACAGACAGACAGACAGACAGACAGAGAAGTCAAGTTAAGTAAAAGTGTGTAAAAACGACCCCACAATGCTTTTTTCATGCGAGCTAATGGGAAAATAAAAGTTGTTGGGGTTGTTATCATGCAGCAAAATTAAAATTAAAATATGACGATATATTTTGGGAAAAAAACTATTGCAGTTGTCACCTATTTGTATTTGTTAATTTCATAGCAAGATATGTGTCAGTATAGTATCAAGTATCAAACCCTTTCAAACGAGACTTTTTAATACTACATAATCAGTTATGAATCCGACATTTAACTGCTCATGAAACAATTTCATTTAAAAAAAAATTACCAATGTTATGTCGGATTGTCAACATTGACAACAAAATCATGGAATCACAAAGTCGTTCATGGTCATATTACGGGCCCGTCCGAAATCTGAAGAATCTGAAGAAAGATATAAGTTGATATAACAACGCCATGCTTGAAAAGTCATATCAAAGGTGGACGTGGTTGGGTTGACACATGGGTTGGATTGGGATGGGTTTGGGTTGGTCTAATTTTTTTTGACACAAGAGTGAAAAAATTGGAAAAATTTTTAAGAAATTTGTTCAACTGTGGGTTGGGTTAGAAAATTTAACTTTTCAGGTGGGTCGGGGTGGGTTAGGTTGAATAGTGGGTAGGGTTGAGTTGGGTTGCCAAAAATGAAACCGTGTCTACGTCTGAGTCATAATAATTGATAACTGTTTGGTTTTCTATCTACTAAGTTTTTTTATACTTTAAACAGAATTTTAATTTGCAGAAGGGTCGTAAACAAGTAAAATCTTTTCACAAAAATCTGCACAATCAGAACAGCAGATAATTTGAGGTAACTAATTTGAAATAAATTTAATAAAAATCTTGTTTAAAATGTAGGGTATTTTTAAACAATTGCAGTTAGTTAATTAAGCTCATTAAATATATATATATTTTTTTTAATTTTACATCGACTTTCCGTCTTAAGCTTTTTAGAAGAAAAATAAGAAAAAATATTCTGACTGTTGCGACTTTCGGGAAGACTCATAAGCCACAGAAAATCTCTTTTTAGAAGCACTGTTCGTATGTACATTATTTTTTATTGCCGCGTAGTGGGATGAAGAAAAAGTTGAAATAAAAACTAAATAACACGACTTTTCTATTTGTGTGATTTCATTCATGGATTTGTCATAAAAACATTAAAATAAAAATGTGCTAAATACAAGCAGAAAAGTGTTAATAATTTATACCTGCGCGTATTAAAAGCACACATACATACATACATACATACATACATACATACATACATACATACATACATACATACATACATACATACATACATACATACATACATACATACATACATACATACATACATACATACATACATACATACATACATACATACATACATACATACATACATACATACATACATACATACATACATACATACATACATACATACATACATACATACATACATACATACATACATACATACATACATACATACATACATACATACATACATACATACATACATACATACATACACACACACATATATATATATATATATATATATATATATATATATATATATATATATATATATATATATATATATATATATATATATATATATATTGTAAAACGTCACACATAGAACAAACTTCCCAATTTATTCCTAGTGGTTGCAGGTATGTTCACTCGCTCACACGCAAACTCCCACTCCCATTACGTATCGACATGGTTAAAGTACAAAAAAGGAAGAGAAGCAAATCCATAAAATGCGCGGCAGGATACAAGCGGACAAGCAGTAAGACAGACAGGTTGACAAGTAGACGGTCAAGCAAGCGCACTAACGCTCTGTTGGACATACATAGAGACGCAAAGGATGACTCGTCACGAACTAGGGTTCCATACTACACTAAGACTTAGCGTTTGTCCAATTTCTCATATGAAAGCAATTAAAAGCCTTCGCATGATTCTACGCACACCTGCTTTCGTTACGATTTCAGCATAGCTGTCTGACAAGACTAAGAAAATAATTAATTGCTTATTCAAAATTTTAATTAAGATGATCAACTTCCTATTTCAAAGATTCAAAACTATAATTTTAAAACACGAAAGAACTTTGAAGCAATAAACTGTAATTAATTCATAAGGATGTTTTTGCGTGTATAAATATTAATCTCTTTACTATGTCTATATTGAAACAATTTGTCAATTCGATGAACAGGAACTTTGACAAGATTTAAATGTAAACGTTTTAAACTTGAAATGGTGCTTTGCTATTGTTGAGGACATTTGCACCAAGGATATTATTAACAAGTAAATTAAAAACGAATTTTTAAAACCCAATGCTTTTATATGTAATTAAAAATTAAAAATCCAAGCACCTAATGTTGAGTTGAATAAACAAACCGCTTTACTTGACTAGCTTCACAATTCCCTTGGCAAACTTCCAGACTACCACATCATGTTAAATAAACAACTTAGCTAGCTTCCCATGAGAGAAATTTTATTCAATTTGCGGTTTCTTGTTTATTTTAAAACTAATAATTGAATATTGCATTGTCTTCTATTTTGAGCATGTATGCAAAATTTGAAAAAAATCTATCATCAGGAAGTGACTCAAAAATTGATTGCAAGATTTGAAACAGAGAAACAAACAGAGACGACGAGTTAATAGAAAAAGACGACGAGCATTGTAGAAAAATGTAAAATTTCTGAATAAAATTAATCAAAAATAAAAATAAAATCAAAACTAAAATAAAAATAATAGTTATCATTTATATTATAATACCAACAACTTTTCTTGTAACAATTTAGTCTTTTTATTATGATAATTCAGAAACTTCATGTTTATTTCAGTTGTAAACCATACATTTATAAGATGAGACAGAAGAATAGGGTTTTCAAAAGTTTGAAAAGTGGCGAGTTAGGTCAGAGTTTAAATGAATTTTGTTGAACATTTCTGATTTTGTTTTCAATGTTCTACCAAACGTGGCTTTGCAATTTATAAATCAAACAAAGAATCTGAATAATCAATTGTGTATTTTCTTGTTCCCCGCGATAGCAACCACATCACTTCAACTCAACGACATTTTTGCTGGCTGTATTTTTACGACTTGGTCTGTTTCATAAGCACAAAATTACTGGACCTGCCTGTTTTTACAACCATAAAATCTCATTCCTTGGCTTGGCTCAATAACTTTGGCCCGGTATATTTTGAAAACCCTAATAATAGGACTAATAATAAGACCTTAAGACTCTGCTGGCTACACATCTAAGCTAAAATAATTTTCAATATCTGCCTTCTTATGCGTTCAATATACAAACTTCGGCTCTACCTCATCATACTTGAGCTTTCGTCATTTCAAGTCCGCCTCATTTTAAAGAATTAAAAACCTGACTAAAAACGCCTCTCTATAAACTTTTTTTGGGCTTGTAGTTTTAAGGGCAATCTTAAAATATTATTTGTACTGAATTTTAGTCAATCTTAAAATATTCTTTGCACTGAATTTTAGTTATTGAAGCTCTTTACTTTTTTGTTGTATAGGTTTTTAGCTGACTAATTACTGCATCGCCATAAACACGGACAGTGTATATTTGACATGAAACGAAACAAAAACATCGAATCAGCCACTTGTGCAAAGTGCTTTTAATTAATGAACGCACATTTTTGAGCAGATAATAATAATAATATATGATGGAATTTGTTGTGCTCATCCTGTCGTGGTTTCTTTCCGTCCAAAGATGGAAGTGAGATATTTAAAAGAACAATTAAAATATATATATATTTAAAGTATAACTTCATTTTTTCGTCAGATCGACCAGCAGCTAATAGACAAATAAATATATCACTAGTTGTTTATAGCTGCTTCGTTTCCTTCTCTCATCATGTTCATGGCTGTTTTATTCTTTTTTTGTACTGTTTTGGTTTCTTTTCTCATTTTTGCTATCAAGTTTGTTGATTCTTCATTCGTATCAAATTCATATTTTTTTGAGCCAAACCCATTGTCCACCAATGCCGTCCGGTGGTGGTCCACGAGCTCGGACTGTCCTTCCATTGCATCTTAGCATTCAGCCCTCGTTTTCTTAGCTACCGCCTGAACTCAACAACATTAAGTTCTTCCAATACTTGTAAAACCAATTCTTTCAGATCCCACTTCTGACACCAATGTTTTAATATCAGCAACCGTAATTAGGTTCTTTTAGAAATGGTTTTATAATTTATTGAAAGTAATAATAAACGAGGACTTTTCTGTACCTTTTTTCTAAAATAACTTCATTATCTCGTTAGGTCGACCAGCAGGTAACAAAAAAATAAATTATTGATATATATAAATGTTAGGTTAGTTTAGTTAATAGAGTGTTAGCCTTGAATGTGAAAGTTTCACGGTTCAACTCGCACTCACTGCCTAGTAGCCCATGTCAACGGAAAACTTAGCAGTAAAATCGTTTCTGTCTGTGGGGCATAAAAAAGAACAGCGCCTCTGAGCTCAGAAAAATATATATTTATTACAACATTAATGATTAATGTGGTTTATATCAATACTAGCGGGGTACCCGGCGTTGCCCGGGGTTATTAGAGGTTTTTCTAATGCTTGTTTCTCTCGCTCCCGTTTCCTTCCCCGCTTGCTCTCCCGTTCCCGGTCGCTTTTTCGCTCCCTGTCGCTTTCTCGCTCCCTGTCGCTTTCTC
Organism: Erpobdella octoculata; assembly: GCA_963978895.1. Classification (NCBI taxonomy): domain Eukaryota; kingdom Metazoa; phylum Annelida; class Clitellata; order Hirudinida; family Erpobdellidae; genus Erpobdella; species Erpobdella octoculata. The sequence continues at coordinate 14,575,005 of OZ022242.1, forward strand.
GCTCCCTGTCGCTTTCCCGCTCCCGGTCACTCTCTTTCCCGCTTGCTCTTTTGCTTTTGGTCGCT
>OZ022242.1:14580069-14617569 GCA_963978895.1 Erpobdella octoculata
TTTAGAAAAAAAATTTAAAATAAGTTTGACCTCGCCCAAGGAACCTATTGCTGAAATGACGCTCCTGCTCAGTTTCTCAAGACAAGACCAAAGTAGTACTCTTGTACAAGCTCCACAAAAAATGGCTTAATAAGTAGTTTTCAAGCGATCTTGACATAATAAAATAAAATTTGTATTTTTCGGTGTGATAATTTGCGTGTGAGTAATTTGTCGTAAACGTGTTGTCGTGAACATTTCGTCTGTAAACATTTTGTCTGTGAACAAAATTGTCGTAAACGTTGTGTCGTGAACGTTTTGTCGGGAACATTTTGTCGTTGAACATTTTGTCTGTGAACGTTTTTGTCGTGACACCAAAATGAAGTATGAAGCTCCAATCTTAAACCGCTCCACTTAAGTATAACTATTAAGTGAAATTGAGGTGTATGTTTTTGTAACTTTTTATTTACAAATAGTATTTTATGTTTTAACACTATCACTTTCAAATACTTTTTGTAATAAAGTATTTTTTACTGTGGCTCTGAATATCAGGATATTCAACGCAGATTGAAACACGTTGTTTCTTTTAGATACATCATCTATCGAAGATCAGATTAGAGGGGGGTAACAATGTATTAAAAGAGAGGTGAAGCTTGTGTGGGTAAAATACCGTGTAGGAGTAAGTGGAGAAAAAGACAACCCCACCCCAAGTTTAAAATTTCAACAAAAAAATATATAACAACTGTATAATTAAACTCTTTTGATATAAAACGAATTTCTAGAGCAAAAGAATTTTTATTTGTTATATGTAAAACTGAAGAATTTTTAATTGTTATTAGTTTCTTAGGAAAAAACTGGAAATCAAGCGACCAGCCTAAATTAATTTTTTTATTCAATATTTTTCGAGGAAATTCTATTGAAAAATCTATGAACCACAGAGCACCATTTTTACAAACTTTTATTTCGGTTACAATCTCTGTTTGTTTGTGTGTGGCTTTCTCTGTACACAAATCTTGCAAGTGAAATTCAACCAGCTTTTTGACTAGCTAGGAAGCTGAAACCCAATTTGAACTGGCGAAACCCAATTTGAACTGGAGTCTACCAGCTGTGTCTCAGAGCATGTTCGGATGACGGCTGCACAGACTGCACAAGTCAGGTGGATCATGATGATGAGCCTGTCAAAAAAGGTCATGATGATGTGCCTGTCAAAGACGGTCATGATAAGGAACCTTGCAAAGATGTTCAAGATGAACCATGCAAAGATGGTGACAATGATACAGTTGGTTTGGACGTCAACAACAAAACTAAAGAAGATGAGAAGAATGTTGAAAACAAAATGCAAATCGATGAGGATGAAAGTGACGATGATGATTATAATAATGGCAATAACAGCGATGGCTTTTATCCATACAGCGACGGTTCTGAAACGGAAGCCTCCATAACAGACGACGGCACCGAATATTCAGGGTCCGATTTTAGTAACGAATCTGACTCGAATGAAGCAACCAAGGTTTTAGAAACGGACGAAACTCCAATGGAGAAATGCGTCAAAGTTAACTTGACAAAAAAAGAAGACACTGATTTGAGAGACGATGGCGATAATTTGAAGAAAGATCCGCTGGACGATACGAAAGTTGACACCGATGAGAGAGCCGAGTTGGAATGTGAAAAGAAAACGTTCGATTGTAGCTTGGAAGAAAACAAAGATGACGGCGATGAACATCTCCAAAACAACAATAGCAATGCAGCAAGCAAAAACTCTGAAAAAGATGAGCCAAGAACAGAGAACGGTACCGAGGGTTCTAAATCAGATGAATCCACAGAGGATTCTAGATCAGATAGACTAAGAGTCACGGTAAAATCAAATAACAGTTTGATGAAGGGATTTATTGGATTTATGGAACGTGTTTTCGAAAAACCATTAGAAGAGTTTCTTGAGAAAGATCTAAAAGATGTGAAGGAAGAAGAAAAAGCAGACAGTTCCGATAAACCGTGCAAAGATGTTCAGGACGAGGCATGCAAAAAAGGCTGTGATGAACCGTGCAGATATGGCGACGATGAGCCAAAGAAAGACTCTCTTGATGAGCCAAAGAAGGACTGGAAGAAATTGCGTCAAACGGTCAAGAGACTTGACCATGTTGTTTGCGAATTGCGGTCAAAGCCACGAGTAAAGATCAAGGTATTTTGGTGTTCGTGGCCGAGTCGCATTTCTCAAAAGCGACTATGCTGTTCGGGACGAACAGAATTAAGAAGGGGGTAATAATGTAAAATCACTGGTTTGATGATCAACTCCCTATTGATAACCTTAACGGATTCAGAACATTTATTAGGGACATTAATTATTTATTAATTATTTATTTATTAATAGACCAGAAGGTATAAATAGCCTTAACAAAGCCTTCATTTATTATTTTCCAATTAACTGCAAAACCATTCTATTGAGCCCGGTATACGATTTGGTGATATCGTAACAATATATATATATATATATATATATATATATATATATATATATATATATATATATATATATATATATATATATATATATATATATATATATATATATATATATATATAGAGAGAGAGAGAGAGAGAGAGAGAGAGAGAAAGAGAGAGAGATTATTTTAGTACGCATTCTAATTGTTCATTTTTCTATCTTTTTAAAGAATTTAAGATTAATTTCAGTTGATTACAATTAATCGTAATCGTAATTGCCAACATCATCTAAAAAAATTCAAAAATTGTTTCCAGCAATCGATAAAATAGCTAGAATAAAAAGAAGCTCTTCATCGAGTGATGGTTCAGTTCCAGTGAATGGTCTTCATCCGAATCCTGTCATACAGGATCTTCATGTTGCTGAAATTGCACTCAACATAATAAGCATCATCATACTGGGAATACTTTTCATCTCGGTTGATTTTTTATTTATTTATTTAACTACCTACTTAATTATTCATCAAAACACTAAAAAAGTTTAAATTTTTCACAAAGCTATCCTAGCCATTCAACACCAAGGAGACCTGCCACCTATCAAATTTATCATCTAACAACCACCAATATTTATCACACATTCCTAACCATTAATCAATCATGCAACTATGTTAATGATTTTTATTCTATGTAGGTCATAGTGAAAATGATTGCTGCAGGAAGACATTTTTTTACTCAAGTCATGGAAGTAATAATACACTTTTGTTTTACAAATAAAATATAAAACATTAAAATATTAAAATATAAACAATAAATCAATTGTTACAAAAAATTAATTTAAATTTTAAGATCATAGACGCAATTGTTGTAACACTCTCCTTCATATTGGACGTCCTCAAGTTCGCGAAAGTCATCCAAGGCAACACTACAGATGCTGTGTTAGTCATTCTTCTTCTCTGGCAGATCGCTCGCATGTTTAACGGTCAGTATCTCTTTTTTTGCCACTACATATTTTAATTTTGCTTCTTTTGAGTTCTCCTTTGATAACTAGGTAAAGTTTGTTTAAGTTCAAATGGTTCTAGGTTTTGTCCAGCTTAGATACTTAGTGTGTTTCAATTTCTTTTAAACGCGTTGTTTTTTGTCACGAAGAAAATATTGATTTATCGAAATAGATGATTATGTATATAAATAAAATTTGATAATTTTTTTAAATTTGTTTTGTTTTTTTTGCCAACTTTAACAGGAAGTACTGAGAAGTTTTTACTATTATTTATTTCGTTGATTGTTAACTAATTTATAGTGTGTAGGAATTAATTCATGGTATATATATATATTCATGTAAAATCACTGGCTTGACGATCAACTTCCTATTGATAAACCTTAACGGATTCAGAACATTTATTAGAGACATTAATAATTAATTATTATTAAGAGATTTGAAGGTTTAAATAGCCTTAACAAAGCTCCATTTATTATTTTCCAATAAACTGCAAAACCTTTTTATTGATCCCGGTATACGATTTGATGATATCGTAACAATATATATATATATATATATATATATATATATTTATATATATATATATATATATATATATATATATATATATATATATATATATATATATATATATATATATATATATATATATATATATATATATATATATATATATATTTGCAAAACAGCATGTTTATTTGTTAATATTATTAATAATAGTAATAATGAAAATTTCATTTATAAGATGAAGAAAATTTAATTTTCAAAGATGGCTTCTCTAATGAGTTATTTTCTTCCAATTAGTTTTGCACTTGCAGAACAAATTCTTGTTTGATTCACGTGTTTGTATGTCATTCATCAAAAAATCATTTAGTTTTTTGAAACAACCATGTTTCATATTTTTGGTTTTTTCAGTATTAATTTTTTAGTGAATCTTTTTAATACAATTTTGGAGAGGAGAAAAAAATTACAGGGTTTGTTTTGAAAAAAATCTAAAAAAAAATAATTGTTTCGAAAGTTTTTTTTATTTAAAATTAAAAGTGTTACTGTATAAATATATAATTAATAATCATTGATAAAGGTTAATGAATAAATGTATAAAACATGAAAATTTTTTAAAGAAAATTAAATATTTCTCACTTGTTAGCTAGAGGTCACCAAATTAGCAGAACAGCTACAGGCTAATACACATGTTTTATAAAACCAAAAATAATTTTTTTACTAAATTAAAATTTTAAATTAATTTTTGAAATTTGTCCACAGGCCTCATGTCGGCTGAATTAAAAAGATTGGAATTTAGAATTAAACTACTGAAAAGAACAAGGAAAAAGTTGGAAGCAAAACTGATTTCACTCAACAGTAAAACGAAACTTTATAAGGTCGTTGAAATGTGTAAACATTTCTTTGATTCATAAACTCAGTTTTATTAGATATAATTATTATAAAAATTACTTATTGTAATTGTTTACTATAACAACCTGATCGAGTTGTTTTATTGTAAAACTTGAAAAAAATCTAGAAAGAAATCGAAAACCTGAAGAAATTGAGTCGCGACAAAGGAGCCTTAGAAACAGAAATTACAGTATGTCGGCCAGGATTGGGTGAGTATTTTATTGTGTGGTTATTAAAACATTAATAACCAAGATGAAATTAATTATTGTCACATAACAGTTTTTATTTGAAAAAAAAAATAGATTACTTGAAGAAATTATTTTTAGTTAACATGTTGTGACAAGAAATGATTTAAAATTTAAAATGGAATGACATTGAGTAGCAGAACAACTTTTAATCTTACTCTCAGTTCCATCAAGGCACTCGGCTATGGCCGGGCTCTCGTGCATAGCCACTATGTCTCTGGGTCTGTCCATGACTACTCCCATGATGTTCGACAATCCTGACCAGCCCAAAAGTTTACTTCAATCTATTTCAAAGATCAGCTTCGGCTCGCACGAGACGACACCAAAAGAAGACGAACCTTTTTCTTTGGTACCCATGTTTCCAAAAACTGGTGACAATTCTTTCGTGGGCAGACGACCGGCTAGTTCAGCTCTTACAAATGATTACGGAAGCAGTAACGTTGTTAGCGGAGATGATGATTACGACAACAAAGACAGAAGCGGGAGTCCCTTGGGAAGAGGAGTGAGGTTCAGCGAGACTGTTGATTTCGATCTCAGTGACAGTGAAAACGAAGATGGCGGCGGTGATGTTGATGACGACAGCAAGAACAACAACAAACAAAATGGAAGATTTATTGCTGACGGTGCTGTTGGTGGTGACGCAATGAAAGGTCAAGAAAACAAAACTTACATGAAAGGTGACGCAATGAAAGGTCAAGAAAACAAAAGTTACAAAAAAGGTGACAGCTTGCTGAATCCTCCCGGTGTTTTTTGCATAGAAATTGAATCAGGTGACCTCGAGGTCACCGAGGTTGGAAGTTCGTCGTATTTGTAAGAATAGCATTTTAATTCTATCGTTGTAGACGAACGAGAAAATCTGCCTTATTTCTTGAGATTTGATTTACAAAAATATCAACATCATCATCAACACCCACTATGGTTATCAGATCAACTTTCAACAATATTTCTTTTTACTGCTGTCCATTACTGTTTTTGTAGTTTTATTATTTTGATTTCAACGTTTTTATGGCTATAATTATCATAACCGTTGTATTCAATCTCCATCTTCTTCTACACGGCTCGTGACGCAAAAAATCCAATTTTCAGAATTATTAATGCTCGAAGAAAAATCAAATAAAAAGATTTTTGTTTACTTATGAAATTGCACGTGCATACAAATTTTAAAAGTAATTTTTGTTAGAAATTTCTTTTATAATTCTTTTATAAAACCACGTAAATAATTTTTGGCGTTGTTGTCGTTCATTTTTCTTTCCGTGATTTCTTACCTCTTTTTGAAAGAAACAGCATTCCATCCATTCCATTACATTTAGAAAATGTATTTCTTTTTTTTAAACAATTTAGTTTGTAATTTAGTCAACTAATACATTTCATTTCAAAGCTGTCGTACTAATATGACAATTTTAGTTTCTATGAAAACGCGGAAATAACCTTAAATAGATAATTGTGGGGTTGACATTAAATAGATAATTGTGGGGTTGACATTTTTTTCGATGGTTTTACGAGTTTTTTTTGTTTCTCTCAAACTGATTCGACGCAACATTTTTACTGCAACATCTCGACAATGTTTGAAACACTTCGCAGTGTCTTCGGCGTGTTGCTCAACATGACATAACAATTTGACCGTGTTGCTCAACATGACATAACAACTTGACTGTAGTGCCTTTCATTCGGTGATATCATTTTATTAGGAATAATGTATACAGATTTTTATTTTTGTTCTGTTTCATAAGTGTTTCTTTTTTGTTTCTTTTCTCTCAATTCGTTCGTGGTTTAGATCACCAAATATCTGTAGTGTTATATTCTAATTAGATATTAACCAATTTATTAATTTAATATACTCATTTTAGATTAGTGAATATTTACTTCATTTTTATAATGTATATTGATCAAATCAAAAATGGACGTTCAATAACAAACTTATTTAATCATGTTCTAATTCATCTGTTTGATAAGTTTTAAGCTTTTCAAGTAAATTATTTACAACAACTTATTTTTTTAATATTTTGGGTAAATTTTGAATAATATTTTCAATTTTCATCAAAACTTTGAGTGGTAAATTTCGAGTTTGACTTATTGTAAAAAAAATAATTCAATAATTTCAAAAAATTGAGGATTTGTCGTTTTTTTAAAGATTTCAAATTTCTAAAATTGAAGCTCTGGATAAAAAGAGGAAAGAAAAGCCAAAAAATAATAAAAAACAGTAGAAAATAATAAAAATCAGAAACTGCTAAACAAAATTAAAATCACTAAAAAACCTCAAGCAATAATTTTTTTCCGGATTGTATCTGGAGCAGCAAAACCGGATGTCGATGTCATAACCTAAGCCAGATTTATAATAACCAACAACTAGGTTTTTCGTAACTATGATGATTATCATAGAATAAGTATTAAAAAGTATTAAGTTTTACTGTTTGCGTTTCTACGGCTAGGAAACAATTATCAACCTTTAGAAAAAATTATCGACATGTAAATTAAAAACATTAATTAATTCAAATATTTTTAAATCCACATTTTTAAAATTCCTTCGTTTTTGTTTTCAAACAGTTTAAATTTAAATTAATCTTGTGTTGTAGATGTTGAGTAACCACTGGCCTGATTTCATATTTTTTGACAACTATCTTGCCGATTAGTTGTAGCATTACTTGCATTACTCCGTGATTGAGTGCGATAGGATAAACAAGCATGCAATCAGCATAAAAATAGTTTAAAAAAAAAAGAAAACTAAGTCAAAGAAATCTCATGTTTTATAACAGTAAAAGCTTTAATATTGTTCATTATATAGGCAACTTGTCCTGCACTTGATAAACGTCATGTACATATATGTGTTGAAATAAACTTTTTTTATTTTATTAATTTACTCATTTTTTGGAAAACCAGCACGGGCAGGCCTTTTACCGGAAAAAACTAAATATTGCATAAAACACAACACCTGTCAGCAAAAATAATTATTATCTCCATAAAAGTTGTCTAATGAGATTTTAGACACTTTCAAACTACAGGATTCCACCACTACTCTATTACTATAAAATAACCTTTTGCAATCTTTTTCAGCCAGTCTTGTCGACAATTTATAATCATGACTTCTTGTTCTGTCATCTGGAGAAACCATCAGTTTTGGACAAAGAGATTCCTGTATTTGACCAGATATATAGAGTATTATAGAGCAGTAAAAGATCCGTTCGCTTTACTCTGTATGTCAGAGAAGGCGAACCTATAACAGATTCCTGCATAAATAAACCAGTTTTGTAGCCCTTCTCTGTACTCTCTCCCTCCCTCTAATCTATCTATCATAAACCGTCTATAGGGGTATCCCACCTGTACAGAATACTCCAATTGAGACCTAACCACCAAACATTTGTACAGATTCACAAAATCCCGATCAGACAAGTGTTATAATTTCCTTGCCATTAATTCTATAAAGTTGGTTTTGCTTATTCTGCTATAAATGTGATTTTTGAACTTCAAACCGGAGTTAAAGATGATGTTCAGTTCGTTCATTGCGTTAGTTTTTGGAAGTATGTGAGTTATGCCATCAATATCCACCAGCTTGTAGTCATTGTATAGCCGTTTTCCTACTTTCAAAACAAAGCATTTGTTAACCCTCATCCTCCATTTTTTAAGCCAGTGAGAAATCCTCTTAGTATTTTTTTGTAATTCATTGTTATCACAATCATTCTTGATAACCCGATAGACTTTAGCATCAGCAAACAGTAGCGTGTTTTGACAAACGTTCTGTTATTAACAGAAATCAAGAAGACTTAGATTATTCTAAGTTTTTTGTTCGTGTCTCAACGTGTATATTTTTATTTTTGACACATTTCAAACGAAACATTAAAACTTTTTTGTGTTTCGAACATTGGCCCAATAGACAGCTGAAAAAGACTCAAATTTTAATCATTAAAATTTTGTTAGTCACAACAAACAAACTCAAAAAAAAAGTTTTAATCAATAGAAAAATTAAAAAATCTCACATTTATTTTCTGGTGTTATCAGCAGCACAGTTCAACGCCAATTTGCGTGATCACCGAGTTTATATATTTTTTGAATGTTTCAAACCGGTAGCGAATCATTGAATTGATTGCTAAGAAGGCCTTGATGTATACATTTTAAGAACAACATTTTTGCAAATAGAGGGATATCCACAGAAGTCATAAAACCCTTTGAAGTGAGCCATCTTCGGTTACACCAAAACTGTGGTTGCTGCGTTTAGTAGTCCATGTTTTGATTTCTTTGACCATGTAAACATGAATGACACTTATGTAACCCAGTCTGAACAGCTAGCTCAAAGCAGTTTTTAACTCCACCTTGCCCAATGAACCAAAAATGCTAAAAATGGTCGATATCTAGATTATGTAGATATCAGCCATTTTCAGCATTTTTGACCAAGTTGCTCTGAATCAATTTGCAAAACTATTTATTTACCTAAAAAATTCTTAAACTGCTTAAATTAAATGCTTTATGATGTAAAAAGATGAGCTCACACGTCTATCTTGAAAGCAAGAAAAATGTATAGGGCCTACCTAGTCTTACATCATTTTAAACTGTTTAAAAATTTCGTTAAATTAGAAAACTTAAATTTTGTTTAAACAGCAATAACACCCATGCTGTCTTCTCAAATCTAACCATTAATCAACAAATAAGCTTCGACACATATGTTTATAGTGTTAATACGATGCCTTATGGAAACAAAATTAGCTTGTGATTAAAGATTTTAAATGAAATCATTGCTAGACAGCTCTTGTTTAATTATTTGTATGTGCGAATTTATGTTTCTTATGATTGCATAAGAATAGGCTTGAAGGTTGATCTTGTTAATCCATATGTCGTCAGCGTTCCAGATCCAGTGAGTGAGTGAGTGATACTGGGAGTTTTATAAGTAGATAATTATGTTGGGAAGTATTACTGCTATAATTTGTAGGTTTAAACAAACACTTTTTTGCAGTGAATCTGATCATGTTTTCATAATGTTATACCATGCGCTGTGAAAAAAAATTGATTCCAAAGAGGTCAATAAACTTAACTAACAATATTATTCTTCTAAAAAAATTCAATTTTTGAATGACTAAATATTAAGTAAAAGTTTTTGTCAAAACCTATAAATTTGACACATTAATGAAAAAACCTGTCATTTCCACCCCTTTTTGGATCTCCTTCTTTTGCTAATTCTGTATCCGCCTCTGGGTATTTTCATTAATTTAATTAATCTTGAATCATCTCACTGTCACAAATTCTTTATGTTGTCATTTTCTTTTTTTGAGTTTTATCTGGAATACAATCCAGCTGCTTGAAAAAACTGCACACGTTCTTCATCTTCTTCATCCAGCTTTTAAAATGACTCAAATCTGGAAAATACTCAGTGTATAAAAACGATTATTTGTTTTAATTCTTGCAAATGAAACATTTCTCCAAATTTCCATACTTTATCTTTTCGTACTCTTTTTCAGTTTTTTTTTACTTTTTTCTTCCTACTACTCTCCATTTCATCAGTTCGCATGTAGCTGACTTGCGTAGGTTATATGGAAAGGTTCGCTTCGGTCGTAGATTTTCTTTCTGCTGGAGACGATGATGACGATGAGGGTGGTGATGATGATGATCATAGAGAATTTGGTGTGTATTTGCTTGACGTGCAAACAATCTTCAGCTTATAATTGACTCTTTCGCGTGAATGGAATAAATTGCAAACAAACACCACAGTAATAAAGTAAACAACAATATATGAACGTTTGTATGCAATAATCTTCATTTGTTTTTGCAAACATAATTATTGTTAGTTTTTATTGAAAAAGTTTTCATAAAAACACAAAAACGTTTTGAATATAAAATGAGCTCCGAAAAGTAAGTTTAATTTTTTTCTTGTTTTCAACTTTGAAAAAATTAAATTGGTTTTTATTTAAAAATTTAATTTAATTAATAAAAAATAATTTAAAATTTAAAATCAATTCTACTCAGACCTTTTTCACTTCCATAATTAACAGTGGAGTTGATCTTTTTAATAAAACAATAAACAAATGATCAAAACAATAATTGTTTAATAATAAGTCTTAATTTCAATCAGGTTCAGAATCTACCTCAGAAGAATCCTTCCACTGGCGCCAGTACGAATATTCAAATTGGTTCTTGCACTGGTCGATGTTGCTCTTGTCGTCGCTGAGATTCTCGTCGCCTTTCAAATGTTCAAAAGTTTGTTGCTCTTATAAAACATTTTTTTCAACTTCACATGAGCCGGGATTTTATGACGCGTAGTTGGAATTTTTACAATTTTTTTTTTTGCTTCTGCACCTGGATTCGTCACACTTTTTATGAAATTATTCAAAAGCCACTAATTAGAAAATATTTCAATTGTTTTGTTTGTTTTTTTGTTTTATTATGGAACATTTTTGCTTTGTTTTTTCTAAAAGATTTCAAAGGGTTTTTCAAGAAACTATTTTGATCAATAGTTTTTAGTTATTTTTCAGCGTTTTTCTGTTAAAAACTTGCAAAGTTCTTTTTCAAAAGAAAAACTGCTTTGGCGAACTAAAAAGAAGTTGTGTACGATTGTGTACGGTGATGTATGTGCACGTGATGAGGTGGTGGTAGAATAACTACGCATATCATTACTCCAGGCTGCCCTTTCTCATCTACAGGCAGTTTCAAGTGCACTACTAGTACCACCGCTATTGCTGCCGTCACCACCACCATCTTTATCGTCATCATCATTATCACCTTTATCATCTCTATTATTTTTAAGCGTCATCATGACCACCTCTACTTTCACCATTCATCACTATCGTTTCTACTATCATCATCATGACCACTTCCACTCTCACCATTCATCACTATCGTTTCTACTATCATCATCATGACCACCTCTACTCTCACAATTCATCACTATTGTTTCGACTATCATCATCATGACCACATGACCTTTCTTATCGTGACCACATGACCTTTGTCACCATGACCACATATTGATGACATGGTTACATCTTGATTAAATATATTATCATCATCTTCATCCTCATCATCACCACCATCATCCTCATCATCTTTATCATGGTTACCTCCGCATTACCAGGATCGCTTCTATCGCTCCTTAATCATCAGTATTACTCCTGCTATATAATTCATGGTTTTCAAAAAAATTAATTTTTTATTCTTAACAAGCAAGCTGAAAAGCATGATTAAATAATCGAAAAAAGTCCCATTTAAAAAAACCATTTTCTTCCATTGTGTACATTTTTAATTTTTTCCATTGTGTACATTTTTAATTTCTTCAATTGTGTACATTTTTAATTTCTTCAATTGTGTACATTTTTAATTTCTTCCATTGTGTACATATCTAATTTTTTCCATTGTGTATGAGTTTTTTACTGGTGACATGAAAAACGTGACCAAACAAAATATTTCTGTTTTTTTAACGTTTTTCATTTTGTACATAAGCACAGCTGCATTACATTTTTATCTGAAATTAAAAATGCCTTTTAGTTACTGTTCTATATAAATCGTTATTTCTGTTTGTGATTTTTTAATTAATTATAAATTGCAAGCATACAAAATATAATTGTACTGAAAATGCTTAAAGCCATGTAAGTGGACAAACTTCAATGTCAGATTTGTGACTTTTCCTTAGCTAAATAATGCAAACGATTTTTTTATAAAAATTGAAATGTTTTTACAGCATTACATTAGCTTCATTAATAATTGCCTCCAGCCACTTTATGGAATTGACATTTGTACGATAAGAATCAGAAATAAAATGTTTTTGAAACGTGCGAGTGTGTGATATGAACAATTTACCTTAAGCATTTGTGATACGAACAATTTACCTTAAGCATTATTCATTCACAATAAAACATCTCTGATCAAATATCTGATCAAATATCTTAAATTTTGATTATTAATAGCTAGTAAAATTATACATTGTTTACTCTCTTTTTCTTTTGTCTTCTCTATCACCACCTCATCTTACTTCTATTTTCATTCAATTTTCATGCTAAAACTTTCATGTGGGTCACACCAGTAGCTTTCTACAAAACAAAATTATCATCACATCACCCATGGCCACTCAACGGCATGAAAATATCTAAAAAAAAAACTCCAATGTAATATAATCAAGTTAAATTAAAACGATGTTTATAGCACTTTCTCCATAACCAATGTTCTTTTTATTTTATCTCACAAGTGCTGGCGACAGTTCAGCATCAGTTTTGGTAATTAACCCTTTAGTTTGTGTTATTTAATGTAAATAGTTATATAATTAATATTTAAAATTAATATAAATATCTCATCAGTCAATGCAGCAAAAGCGAGCAACGTTTTGGACGCTGTTAAGCGAATCCTTATCGACAACTTTCAGCGTCATGGCAACCAAACAACGACACTGTTTAGTAGCAGAAACAACAATTACAACAACAGTTTCCAACATCATCACAAACAACAAAACCTACTCAACGACATCAACAACAACACGTACAATAACTCAAACAACCACCAACACTACCAACAAGCTTCGTTTATTTCAACTCTCAAAATCGAAACTAAAGACATCGAAGAATTACTGAAACTTCTCCAGGATGACATAGGTGGAGATGGTAAATTAGATAAAAGTCCTCATCATCCCCTTGTAAGCTTGGAACAAATTCTACTCATCCTCAGCACCATCGTTCTTGATATTCTCATCATATTGGTCAGTTGGTTGTTTTTTAAATAAAATATTTGTTTCAATTATAACTGTTGTGTCTTTCAGAAAACTTTATTCTTACTAAACAGAATATAAATAACAAGAAACATGTAATGTAAATACCGCGCAACTCGCAAAACACTAAACAGAACTTTCTCGCAACAACTCGGTAGCTAGCTAGGAAGGTGCACCTGACTACACCTGGAGTGTCTCGTCACAACACCTTCCCACAAGCTTTTGAGTCTTTTCAAAAGCGAAAACTAAATGTAAAAATGTCTTCTAACGAAAGAAAAAAAAAATCGTGTCAAAATCTTAAATTCTTCAACCGCAGGCGCTTCAAACGTCGTGGTCCGGTTTCAACTGAAGTATTCGCTTGCGTTGCTGATCTTGTCAGATCCGTCGGTAGAATTTCTCCTGGTACGGCTGTCGCACTGGATGGAGAACTCATTGGCAAACTGGTCGCTTGATTTCCTGTTGACACGGTTGCCGGACTTTTCGTCGTGATTGGACTCTTCGTTGACGTGGTCGCTGGACTCCTCGTTGACGTGGTCGCTGGACTCTTCGTTGACGTTGTCGCTGGACTCCTCGTTGACGTGGTGTCAAATGCGTCGTCTCCAGGACTCGATGATGTGGAGTAACGTGTAACATAACGTGGGCGGAGTTGTTCCACATGGCGTTTCCAAATCGACCCATTTGAGCACAATCGTACTTGGATGTTTCGTGCTCCCAATATTTTGTTGACGATTGCAGGAATCCATCTTGGTTGTTTACCCTGTCTGGGACCACAGTGTAGAGCGTAACAAAAATCTCCAATTTTGTACTTGTGTTGTATTTGGAAAGATTCTTTGTTTGTTCTTTGACTTCGTTTATCCTGCATCTCTCGAACAAGGCAAGGAGGACATGGCAAAAGAGAATCTAATTTGCTTCTGATTTGTCGTCCATTTTTCGTCACTGCATCTACATGTTTTCCTTTTTCTATGCCGTTTCTGGTGAGTCGATGTCCCAAGTATTCCACTGACGGTTGAGCAAAAACGCATTTCCTTTGATTGCACTTTAAACCTCTTTCTTGTAAACGTTGAAAAAGATTCCGTAGGTTTTTCAGATGTTCGTCAGCTGTGGTTCCGCTCACTAGAATGTCATCTAAGTACACCGCTACTCCTGGTAGATCACACGTTAATTTGTCCATTATTTCTTGAAAATAACCTGGAGCTGAAGTGATGCCAAAAGGTAGACGTGTTTGTAGAAGTACACCTTTGTGCGTGCTCAACGCTAGTGTTCTTTGACTTTCTGGTGCCAGTTTAATCTGGAGGTATGCATCTGCGAGATCGATCTTACTGAAGCAAAAGCTTCCTCCTAATTTTCTCATCAGATCTTCTGGAAGTGGCATTGGGTAACGATGTGTTTCAAGTTGAGAGTTGATCGTTACCGAGTAATCTCCACAGATTCTTAGTCCTGCCTTTTTCTGATTCGGTTGAATCCGTTTTCTGACTGGAACTACCGGGGTTCCATAATGATTGAACTGAGCTGGAATCCATATACCTTTTCTTATTCCTGCATCATACACACTGTTCAATTCTTCCAGGATAGCAAACGGTACTGTCCGGGGCTTGCAGAAAATCGGTTCCGAATCTGGTTTGAACTTTATTTCTAGTTCGACATCTTTAAGACATCCCAGTTGTGGATCGAACAATTCGCTGTATTCAGAGCACAAAAGTTGACATTCATTTTGAAGGTGGTTTTCTGTTGTTTCCGTTATAAGTTGAACGGAACTGAAGTTCTTTGACAGCAATGCGGTGACGTCAATCTTCATATCACGTATCGCCTCAAATCCCAGTAGGTTGAGATCATGTGTTTTTGTGACATTGAACCACACTCTTCTTTGGATGTCTGAGTTTTTCAATTTTACTTCTGTTTCAAATGTGCCCATTGTTGGGATGTCATCTCCCGTTGCTGAACAATATCTTTTATCATTCAGCTGCAGCTTCGGTTTCCCCAGTTTGATCCATGCAGCTCGTGAACAAAAGTTGTCTCTGGAACCACTATCAATGAGAAAACTGAAGGGTTGACTGTTGAGAGTCAACTGTTGCAACAAAGGATTTCGTCCTTTCATGGTGAACACGTGTTCTTTCACGAATTCATCTTTTGCAAATACACACTGAACTTGTCTTTTCTTTTTTAGACAAACAGCTTGCAGATGTCCTTTCTTTTGACAGAAATTGCATATGTAGTTTGCAAAACGACATTCTTTAAAAGTGTGGTTGTTCTTACCGCAACGTCGACACTTTTTTTTAGGAACATTTGACGTTTTATCAGTTGCGTGCTGCTGATGATATTCCGTATGTTTCTTCTGCTTTCTTCGATCAACTTTGAATACCTGAGACGTTCTCTCAGGTGATGGGGCTTTTTCGCAAACGGTTTCTTTTGCAACTTGAGCTGCATCTTCGGTTTCGCATGCTATCTCTATTGCTCTTGCAAAAGATAACTCATCGTCATTTATTCGGAACAGAGCTCGGAGGACTGCTTCATTGTTGACGGAACAGATGAATCTGGTCCTCATTGCTTCGTCTTGTGGATTCTCGATGGAAGCGAAATCACAAGTTGTCGCTGCTTGACGAATTCTTGCC
This sequence comes from Erpobdella octoculata, assembly GCA_963978895.1. Taxonomy (NCBI): domain Eukaryota; kingdom Metazoa; phylum Annelida; class Clitellata; order Hirudinida; family Erpobdellidae; genus Erpobdella; species Erpobdella octoculata. Next base: position 14,596,399 of record OZ022242.1, read on the forward strand.
GCCAACTGGTTGATGGTTTCACCTGGTTCTCGTTTCATTGCGGTCCAGAATTTGTACCTTTCTCGGACGACAAACTTTGATGGGTTAAATTGATTTCCCATAAACATTTCGATTTCTTCTATTGTTAAGTCATTCGCTTTCTTTGGCGGTGTTTGCTGACTTGCTAACGTATCAAGAAACTTGTATGTCGATGAGGTTTGATTAGTCAAGAAAACCTGAGGTATTTTTCGACCAGGAACCGAATGAGCACCAGTGAAAGTTTCAAACCTTGCCCAGTAATCTTTCCATAATTCTTTCAAAGGGTCGAAAGCTTCAAAACTGGGAATATTTGTTGCCGATGGTTGTAAACTCAAAATCAACCTCTCCATTTGTTTTATGTGTTCTGCTCGTTCTTTTTCGCGAAGTCTTTCTTGTTCTGAGCGATATCTCTCTTGCTCAGCGAACAATTTAATTAATTTATCAACTTCAGACATGTCGACTGCGCCAATTGTTGTGTCTTTCAGAAAACTTTATTCTTACTAAACACAATATAGATAACAAGAAACATGTAATGTAAATACCGCGCAACTCGCAAAACACTAAACAGAACTTTCTCGCAACAACTCGGTAGCTAGCTAGGAAGGTGCACCTGACTACACCTGGAGTGTCTCGTCACAACAATAACAAACCTTTTTTAATTTTTATAAAATATTTCAATTAAACACAGCAATTAAGCTGGTTTAAAAACACAAATTATTTGACCTATATATAATGCATTTTTTAAACTATTAAAACTTTTTACTATTGACGAATGAGGTAAACTATTTGAATTTCAATCAAAGTTTGTTTTTTCTCTTTAGTTTGAATTAACACATTATCTGGTTGTGATATAGCTGAACTTCTTTCCACAATAAATAATAAAATCGTAAAAAAACTGAATACTGTAAAGCAAACACTCTTTTGCTGTTTATTTGTTATTTATTAAAGCAAGAAAAACAATCATGCCTTAGTGGTTTTTCATTTCTAAAAGTGATTCTATCGTATATCATGCATTTTTTTTAATATTCATCGATCAACAAGTCACTTTTAAACTACATTTTCAGTATTTAATTAATAAAGTATCAAAAAATTTATCTTGAGTTTCCTAATATTTTGTCAGATGTAACATAATAATAACATAATTACTTGTTACTATGCATTCGTTTGTTCATGCTTACATTATTGCAATTTGTTTTGTGCAACTTGTCATTATGCATCCTACTCAGGGTCCTGAAGAGGAATAAAATGTGTCGGTGCAAAACCTTTTTTGGGCCCTCATTTTTAATCTGAAACACACACTTTTCAGTGCCTACCATTTTTTCAATTTTTCACAAAAATATTTGAAACCCTCTTTCATTTTTCCTCCCAAAAATAGCTGATGGCCGAGGGGGTTGGTTATCGGAGCTACTATTCCAAAATATTTTCGAAACCCTATTATCATTTTTTTCCTAAAAAAATCTAATGACTGAATGACTGGAGAAGAGAGTAATCAAATGATTTATTCCAAAATATTTTCAAAACTTTTTTTTCATTTTTCCTCCCAAAAAAAAGCTGATGTTCGGGGGAAGCCTAATCAAGCCATTATTGTAGCCCCATTTTTATTTGTTGGTAACCCAAAATTACGTTAATTGTTAAATCTACTGCTCATGGGTTCCTAAACTTACATGGACCCTAGTGCGGTGCACCGGCTACACCTCTCTTGTAAGGCCTGATACTACTTGCTTCCACTGCTTACACTTCAGAAAAAAATAACTGCGTATTACTTCTAAATTTTCTTATAATTCTTATACCGATCCTCTTTAAAATATACTAAATGAAATCACAATTCACCGAATAAACTATTTAATGTTTTCTGTTTTGTTTAGAAAACTACTATTTCAACCACCACCATTACATTCTTATTTCAACCACCACCATTACATTCTTATACGCATCGATCATGTCCAAAATACAGACCACCTCCTCTTGCAACATCAAATATAAAATTTGATTCAATTAGGTAAATTCCTGGGTTCTGTTCAGAAATTCTAAAGTTTATATCTTTACAATTGAACTTATTTTCTTTAAAACGATTGTTTTAATGGCTTATTATTAACTCATCATTATCAACATTTTTATTTGAGTTTTTTTTCATTTAAATACTTCTATATCATCAGAATTTTTTACACATTGTTTCACAAAGTTGTATTGGTATTAATTATCATATTAATTTCCGCGCATGACATTAATTGATCATTCGATGACATACATTTATGAAGCAACATAATAGTTTAATAATCTTCAGGTTGTCAAAGTCAAGTTTAGCTTATAATTCACCAGACATTATAATATACAGGAAACCGGTGTTTAAATGACAGTAGGAAAGAATTTTATGTTTTTGAGCTTGCAAATTTCGGAAAACGCTGAAAACAGATGCAACCGTTGTAGATACGTACAATGACTCCAGTTGGAGAGAAATCAACGTGAGACGTTTAGAACTTCTTCGACGACAATTACCGACTTACAAATCGCATTTTAAAACTTTTTGACAAAATTTTCTTGTTTTTTTACTTTTAGAAATAACCGTAATATATGAAAAGTTTGTAATTTCTTGTCTTTTAAAATGGTAATAATTTGTGATTGAACTGAAGGATTTAATTACAGAACATTATAGAGCATTATAAAACCTTATAGGGCATTATAGAGCATTATAGAACATTATAGAACATTATAAAGATTACTGTGAATGTCATTTTTATTTGTTTATATTGAATTTTCAGTCAATTTTGCGCAGCGTCATCAATAATTAAAAAAATGTATTGTCTTTTAATTTTATAAAACCATTCATAATTTTAATAATTTCAAATTTAATTTTTATTTTTGTTTAAGATTTTGTTTTTTTTTAAACAGGTATTGCTGAACATTTTTGCTATGGGCAAGAAATATTTTGAGTGCATCATGAACGTTAGTCATAAATTTTTAATAAAATTTTCGACTTATTATTAACAATTAAAAAATAAATAATAATAAGGATGATGATGATGATGATGATGATGATGATGATGATGATGATGATGATGATGATGATGATGATGATGATGATGATGATGATGATGATGATGATGATGATGATGATGATGATGATGATGATGATGATGATGATGATGATGATGATGATGATGATGATGATGATGATGATGATGATGATGATGATGATGATGATGATGATGATGATGATGATGATGATGATGATGATGATGATGATGATGATGATGATGATGATGATGATGATGATGATGATGATGATGATGATGATGATGATGATGATGATGATGATGATGACGGTGACGCTGACGCTGACGGTTCCGATGACGATGACGATGACAATGATTACAGCAACAGTAACAGTAGTAATAACAGTAATATCTGTAGTTATACGCTTCAGACTACTGGAGTAACTCGTTAAAATATGAATAAAATAATATAATTTGAAAGTTAATTATTCAAATTTATTATTAATGATAATTTCGATTATTATGCTCAAAAATTGTTGAATTAAAACAATCAAATTTAACCCTTCTTGCTTCACTCACTTATCTTTCAGTTTATTTTTTTAGTTTACAAATTGTGGATCATTTCTGGAGTCAAATACAATTAGCTGGTTTTCTATATATAGCGACATCATTATCAAAATGTTACGCCAGACAAAATTCAAATTTAAAATTATATCTTGAGTACTGAGTTTTTAGATGATGGATGATGTGGTTTACTTTTGAATCCATTTTTTTCAACGCTGATCGATTTACATTGTTTTGCTGTTCCAATAAGACGGAGTTGGAAAAAGCAATTTTACGACGACGTCCTCGTCTTCTTAGTGCTCAAAACCCAATTCTGATGTTTGTCATTTCTATCAGATTGTGAATTATTTCAATCCTCCTTGTTGATGCAATTCTGTTTCTCACTGCAGAATGCAGATGCTATTTTGCTCCGACGTTTCTTTATATGTGATCATCGTCCTCAAAACCTGAACTATTTTATTCAAACTGCTATATTATCGTCACCAACATCGGCTGTCAGTTCAGTGCTGCAAAACTTTTGCAATCAAACAATGCCCACTTAACATTTTCAGTAAAAGATTCATCCTAATTTGCACTAATTAAATACTTATTGACATTATCAGATAAATCTCAACCTGCTAGTTTTCTACTAGAGTGATGAGAAATTCTTCGACTCTGGCAGTTAGCCATGACAAACTGCAATTGTCAACAATAATTTTTCGAATTTGGTAATTAAGAATTAATGGTCAAATCATCCAAAATGAATGATTCGACAAGCTTGACGATGTGGACAGCCAGGGATTGTGCCAATTTCTAGAAATCTGAAACTTAGCTATTTAAAGTTATGACCGAACAATTGGTCTATAAAGTTAATATGTCAATGCGTTTTATTAAATTATCAGATCGATTGGACAAAGTTTAAATTAAATAAAAAATACAATTAATTATAATTTTACAAATTACAAATTGTTTTAAGGAAAATAAACCATCCTTTTGTAGTATATTAAAAAACAATATTTAATTTTTCAAATAGATAAGTATAATAAAAAAAATTTTTTTATTGATTCGAAAGTTTTGTTATATTTTCCATTCTCACATACTTTACATATAGGCCAACAGTCGAACGTTTTACCGCATTACCACCAGCGCCCCAGATGATGATGATTATTATTTAAGAGTTCAGTATCTTGAGTTATTCTTTTCAATCAATTGTGTTAGTTTTATTTCTATAATTTTAAATAATTATTAAACCAAAAAAAAAAATTCACCACGCAGCTAATTGACTTGATAGTGATTTCTCTCTCTTTCATCTTGGACTTGATCAGATATACAGACCTATTGAACAGAGAAGCAACTGAGGCTGTCATAGTATTTCTGCTTTTATGGCAGGTCATCAGAATGTTCAATGGTTGGTGAAATTACATTGCGGATTGTTTTTTTTCTTATTGTTGGTTTAACAGTTTAACGTCTGTTCATCGTAAATTATTTGAACAATTTACTTGTGTGTGTGTGTGTTACGTGTCTTGTACTGTAGAATTTCATCGTAAGTGCTTAGAAAAACTTCAATACGATTTCACCTTTGAAAAAACAGAACTCAATTAATTTTCAAAAGCCATGTACTGTGGAGACGGAATTGGCAAACCTGTTGATGACCCACAAAAATGTTTTGTTTATCTATATTCTGTCTCTGTGAATAGTTGTTGTTTTGTGAAAATATAACACAACTTAGTGGCCAAGAAATTGTATTCAACCAGTGAGTCTGTGAATACGCTCCTACAGTTATTAAACAATGGTTTTATTTACAGTAATGATATTGCATTATTTTACTTTAAGATAAAATGGGGTATTATCGCCACCCTGACGTTTTGTTGAATTGGAAGAAATCGGCTTAAAGATTGAGGTCAAACAGCACACCACTGTACTCATTATACTTTCCTACACATATACTTTGTTTTAAATTTTTAAATTAACATTTTCAAGATATAGTCAGAAACATGTAAGCTTCTAGTGTAGAGTAATTTTGCCACTAGGTGGCCATTGTTATTGTTACAAACTTTAATTTAGGTACAATCTCTGTTTGTGTGTGTGTGTGTCTTTCTCTGTACTCGAATCTTGCAAGTAAAATTTAACCAGTTTTTTGACTAGCTAGGAAGCTGAAAGTTTCAGCATAGCTTTATATTGGATGACATTACATGATTCAATTAAAAACGTAAATTAAAGATAGAAGATGCTAGAAAAGACTATATGGCTTCAGGAGACGATGCAGTCACAAAACCACGATATTTACATTTGTTGATAATACATCAAAAACTCCCTCATTTTGTCGGGTTATTACTAGTAATAATATTGCATTGAAACAGTTTATGTGTATATTGGTATATTAGGAAGTGAAGGATTACTTTAATCATATACAAAATTCTAAAAACTGAGAAAATGAAGTAGAAATAAATAAAACACTTTTGAAAACACACTTTTATTTTGAAATCCATTTAAAAAGATGATATATTTTTTTGATGTTATCCGAAAATATCTCTTAAGTAGTTTGACAAAAAATAAAAATGTGTACGTTCATTTTGTATGTTTCTACTATAGAGTACTATAGCTTTTAGTACTCAGTCTATGGTTTCTACGATAGATAAAGTTTATTTAAATAAATGTTTCAAATTTTTATTTTTTGTCAAGCTGCGAGCATTTAACAGATAATTTTTAATAACAAAAAAAATCATTCTTTTTACAAACTTTTATTATTACAAACTTTTATTACAAACTATTATTACAAACTTTTATTACAAACTATTATTACAAACTTTTATTACAAACTTTTATTTTGGGTTCAAATCTCTGTTTGTGTATGTGTGTGTCTTTCTCTGAATGCAAATCATGCAAGTAAAATTTAACCAGCTTTTTGACTAGCTAGGAAGCTGAAACTTTCAGCATAGCTTTATATTGCATGACAATACATGATTCAATTAAACAAAAAGTTTGTGCTGAAAAACTCGTTTTTTCCTTTACTTGTTATTGTTTGTTTTTTCAGTTTTTTTTTTCATTATTTTTAGTTCTGAATAAAATAATGACTAGCAAAAAACTCATCACAATGCAATTTTTTATAAAATGGAGCTGTACTTACATAATATATTAATTAAAAATGTTGTAAAAACCTTCTGCACAGCAGATATAGCAGAACTGGCGAAATTCGCCATTTAGCACTATTTTACTTCAAAACTGATTTAAAAATAATAAAGAAATTCTAGATGTTAGCAATATTAGATTATCTTTTGTACGATAACAACAGTAAAATGTAATATTTTTATTTTAGTAGTTCAAGCAATATAGAAGTTAAGTTACTTTGTTTTTAGAAAAGCCTTTCTTGTTACGAAATATTTTAGAAAGCACAGGTGGATACAATCTCAACAAATATTTTTTTCTTCTGAGCTTACAGCTTACCAGAGCTAAAAACAAAAAAAATGAAAGCAAACTAAAATATTTTTAAAGCTTGTAAATTTCACCAACGATTTTAAATATTATTTATGAGCGCAAAAATAATATTTCTTGAACATGGCGGAGATACCAAAGCTCACACTATTCACCGCTTTACGTCTAAATTCTTTAAATTTTTTATAAATAACATTTTAAAAATATCAGAGTATTTATGTTATATTTTATTTTTATAAATTCATTGCCTGTGTTGAAAAAAGCTCTGTTTCAATAAATTGTCCAAACGAATTTCCAGGTATTTTATCAATAGCAGTGAAAAACAAAATGTTCAAAGATGATAAGGAAGTAGAACATGACGGAGATTGTGACACGATTGCAAGAAGTTCTAACAACAATAACAACACTGTGTCACATGGGAACTCCAGAGTTTGTTAGTTATTATATTTTTATTTATAATTTGTTTCTTTGTCCTAATTACTATACAATTTGTTTTGATGATCTTTATTATTTATTTATGTTGCTATTTATTTGTTTGTTTAGTAATTGATTAATTTTTTCTTTGTTTATTGATTTATTTATTTTTTTCAAATAATATATATATGATTTGATTTCATCTACTTGTTGTTCAGTCATAAACGTTTTATTTGAGTTCAGAAAATTATAGAAATGGATGTGTCGTCAAATAATTGAATGTTAAAATAATGCAAATGACGATTATAGTTCTCCTGGTGATGATAATGGTGACGATTGCTTTAATGGTAATTGTTATGGTGGTGATAATAATAGTTATAGTAATGATAACGATGGTAGTAGGGAGAATGATGATGAATGATATGCGGAAACTGATAAAAAATGAATATGATTATAAGAAAATGTAAAAAATTATAAATTGAAAGTGGTATGTTTAGTTAAGATGATGACAATCATAAATGAAACAAATGGTGTGTCGAAGTGTAAGACCACTTTGTGAGTATTGTGCAAATTGCAATATTTCAATAAGCATTTGCTATATTGATTGTGATGTTGATTATGACAATTGTGATTACGATGATGACAGTGGTAATGATGATGTTGAAAAAGCCTAGTGCAATTTAAGTGACTTATGTTCCATAGAAAATTACATTAAAACCTCTGCCTTACTGGATTTGAGATATATATATATATAAAATAAATGTTATTTATTTATTTATTAAATTTTGTTAGTTTTCTTAACAGTTGAATTGTCTCGGTCAGAACACTATATGGTCCTAAAGGTTATGCAATGAATGAACCCAAAAAATGTTTTTTGGCATAAAATGTAAAATAATAGCCGTTTTTTCTAGTAATATAGGTACGTCTGAGCTTACAATAACAGCTTTTTTTAGTAGAAAATAGAATAAATCATTTCTAACGTTTTTAAATCCTTTATATTAACTTCTAACTTTTATACAAATTTCTGCTCTATCGAATGTTTTACAAATATATAAAATGTCATTGTTTAGCTAATTTAAAGAAAACAATTTTTGTTTTTATCAACAGTTACCCGTAATCCGATTGATCTGAAATTTTTCCCGACAGATATCAATATAAGAATTTTTCTATTTGTAGTGGAATATTGTTGTTTTTGCCAATGCTTAACGTGGCGTTAGCCCTTAGACTTCTAAGCCACGAAGAAAGGGTCCTTGCAAGGCAGCCATTTATAGGCGCCTTTCCCCAAGCGAATGCGAGTGAACTCCTTGCTTAAGGGAGTTACGCTAGTGACGCCGGTGAGGCTCGAACTGCCGACCTAACGATCGACAGACGAACACTCTACCGATTTGCCACCAGCGCCTCAAACTTTATACAAATTTTATTTAAATTATTAATTATTGCTTATCAGATTTTGTGTTCATGAATACTGAATTATAAAGTTTACACCAGAAACACTTTCTTTAAGTTTAAAGTTTCATGTGCACACATATATATATATATATATATATATATATATATATATATATATATATATATATATATATATATATATATATATATATATATATATATATATATATATATATATATATATATATATATATTTATATATATATATATATATATATATATATATATATTTATATATATATATATATATATATATATATATATATATATATATATATATATGGTCAGGTGGAAAAATTACATTGGTCATACTAGAACTACTCTGTCTCGTAGATTGACTATGCATTGTCAAAGTGGTGCCATATACCAACATATATTAACACAACATTCAATCAAACCATCACATAAATTTCTAATTGATAACACCAGTATACTAATGAAAGAAAATCAACCCATTAAGTTAAAATTAAAAGAAGCTTTAACTATTAATAAATGTAAGCCTTTAATTAACAAACAATGGTATTCTTTTGATTTAACTCTTAAACTTTTTGGTTCTCTAAATAGTAATAAAACTAATAATAATAATAATAATAAATGTTTTAACTCATTTACAACTTCTGTTAAAAATATGCATGTTAATAGTGCCAATGTTTCTTCAGGTATTTCTTCGTTGAATGAATGTTTTGTACCAGACGTTTGTGTTTCAAAGGTTATAGATAATATATGTGATTCTTCTTCCAGTAACGTCCTTGAAGTTGACTGTAATTCCGTTGTTAAAGGCGTTACTAACTGATCTTAATTATTTAGTTATTACTGTTATTATTATAATTATTTTAATTTAAATATTTTTTATGTTGTTACATTTGTATATAATGAATTTAAATTTTATTTTAATTGTATTTTAATTCCTTTCAATTAGTTGTATCTTTTACCATTTAGTCACTGCATTTTATTTTTAAAAAGTTAAACGGCTCTGATGATGGCAAAAAATTGCCGAAATAGATCTATTAGCCTATAAGATTATGGAGTTTGTGTTTGGTAATAAAGTATTTTTAAACCGATTTAGAGTATTGGAAAAAATTAAAAATAAAATCGATTCAGCCAACTGCGCCACTTTTTTTTTTTTCAATCGAGTTTGCCTAAAAGAATATATATATATATATATATATATATAAATTTGTATATATATATATATATATATATATATATATATATATATATATATATATATATATATATATATATATATATATATATATATATACAAATTATTATATATATATATATATATATATATATATATATATATATATATATATATAAATATATATATATATATATATATATATATATGTATATATATATATGTGTGCATATATATATATATATATATATATATATATATATATATATATATATATATATATATATATATATATATATATATATATATATATTTAGTTAGCTCCCGGTCACTTTCCCGTTCCAAAAAAATCAGCTTTTTACTTTAATTTCATTTACTTTTGTTTGTATTTTATTACAACGCTTATATTTACTTGCCACTTTGTTTGTGGTTTGTTTGTAATTTGTTTGTTTCGGCGCAAACGTTGTTTTTCAAAACACCGCGTCTCGTCCGATCAACGAAGCTAAGCAACGTCGATCTCGGTTAGTACTTCGATGGGTGACATTAAATACATTAATCCGTTTTTAGATTTAAAAAAATAAACAGTAAAAAATGAAAAAAATATAAAATATAAATACTATTTAGATTATTAAAAAACTAGCGGGGTACCCGGCGTTGCCTGGGGATTGTAGAGGTTTTCTATTGTTTTTTTTCTCGCTCCCGTTTGCTTCCCCGCTTGCTCTCCCGTTTCGAGGTCGCTTTCCCGCTCCCGGAGGCTTTCTCGCTCCTGGACGCTTTTCCATTTCCGGACGCTTTCTCGCTCCCTTTCCGCTTTCAGTCGCTTTTCCGCTTTCGGTCGCTTTTCCGCTCCCTGTCGCTTCCCCGCTCGTTGTCGCTTTCCAGCTATCTGTCGCTTTCCCGTTTCCTGTCGCTTTCCCGCTCCCGGTCGTTCTTTCGCTTTCGTTTGCTTTTCCGTTCCCGCTAATTCTGCAGTTCCCGTTTCCGTTCGCTCTCCCGCTCCGCTCATTTTGTGACCGATTGAAAATTTTTTTTACAAAAACCACCGATTGCCTATCAAGCTTGTGTGAAATTTTCATTACGATCAGATGAATGGCGAAGCAATGCATAAAGGACTTACATACTTTTATACATACATTTTTATATACATAATCTCATATATATATATATATATATATATATATATATATATATATATATATATATATATATATATATATATATATATATATATATATATATATATATATATATATATATATATATATATGAAAATTAATGTTTGTATGTATATATGTATGTATGTATGTCCTTTATGCATTGCTACACCATTTATCCGATCGTAATGAAATTTTCACACAACCTTGAGAGTCAAGGGGAATCAAATATAAAGAAAAAAATTTGAAATCCGTCACAAAATGAGCGGAGCGGAGCGGGTGAGCGAGCGGGAACTATATATATATACTAGCGGGGTTACCAGGCATTGCTCGGGGGTTTTTAGAGTTTTTTATCGTTTTTCTCTAGCTCCCGTTTAATTCCCCGTTTTCTCTCCCGCTCCCGGTGGCTTTCCCGTTCCCGCTTGCTCTCCCACTCCCGGTCGCTTTCCGGCTCCCGGTCACTTTCCCGATTCCGGTCGTTTTCCAGCCCCATCTATCTCTTAATAATTTGTAATAACGCGCAATCGGTCACATTATGGAAGACTGGGAAGCAAGTCATGGACTTCTTAATATTAAGAAGTCCATTAGCAAGTAATGCCTCTTACGCAATTGTAAACAGTGCTTCGAAAACTTATGCAATGATCATGTATAGGCACTTTTGGCCCGGAAGGTTTTTTGGCCCTCTGAGCCGGGGGATCGGAGAAGGAGTCAAAACTTAACTTTTTCCCCTTCTTAACTTACCAGGCCAAAAGTTGTTATTTTTGACCATCGAAGGTAATTGCGTAATAAAATTCAAATTTTGTTTACGTAACAACGTTTGAAGGCTTCAAACAAGTTTTAGCAAATCTATTCAAGGATATCTTGATATAACAACTGGATCCACAACCTACACTAGTAGGCCTAGACAGTTCAGCCAATTACTTCATAGTTACATCAACATTTGTAGAAATATGATATAACAACTATGCTTTTGTAGTTTGTTACATCAATTTATTTATAATTATGATATAATAAGCGATAAAACATTCGGCCTACAGGAGTAGGTTGTGGATCCAGTTGTTATATCAAGATATCCTTGATCTATTTTACGTTTTATGGGCTAAAATAAGTTATGAAAGAGTGGAAAAGAAACAAGTAAATTAAAAACGAATTTTTAAAACCAATGCTTTTATATGTAATTAATACACAAATTTTGCAATCAATTTTCTCTTATATTACTCTTTTATTTTATATTAAAGTCGAAATATCTGAATTATATCGAAATATCGAAATTAATTAAAATTAACTAAATTAATTGACTTATTGTAAAACTAATAATTGAATATTGCATTGTCTTCTATTTTGAGCATGTATGCAAAATTTGAAAAAAATCTATTCTCAGGAAGTGACTCAAAAATTGATTGCAAGATTTAAAACAGACAGAAAAACAAACAGAGACGACGAGTTAATAAAAGCATTTGGAAAAATGAGCGCGAGCGGGAACGGAAACGGGAGAGCAAGCGGGGAAGGAAACGGGAACAAGAGAGAAAAATGATAAAAAACCTCTGAAAACCCCGAACAACGCCGGGTAACCCCGCTAGTATATATATATATATATATATATATATATATATATATATATATATATATATATATATATATATATATATATATATATATATATATATATATATATATATATATATATATATATATATATATATATATATATGTATATATTATATTATATAACTTATACTTTCTTATCAAGAGCAGTTGCAGATTTTTACCATCACTGGCCTACCATCAACTTTTTTCAACAAAAATTGTGAAGCTTCGATCTGCAGATGCTGGTTACCAGTCGGCAGCGAACACTATCAATATTATGAGAGTTGTGTACGACATACCAGTAAGACAGTTGCCTAGATAAATAAGCACAAGCTGCACACTAATGACCAGGAACCAAAACAATGTTTGCCCTTAATTGTAAAGAAGATAACCTGTCACCTGATAAAACAAATTAGACTAACCCTAGTCTAACTAGGCAATTTTTGACATTTTGATAGTTTCAAAGCAGAATGTCAATAATTATTACAATATTTTACAGTTTTTCAAATGTGCTTCAATACATCAATGTTATTTCTGTATTATTTGTCTCCTAATTATTCATATTGCTGAAAACTGAGCGTATTTTTTTAAGAGGCAAACTTTTGGTAGCGACACCAAAATGTAATTTATTTAACTAAAATTTTCGTTACATTTATTTTTTCATGAATGTCAACCATTTGAGAAGGTGCCCCGACAGAAAACTAGATGAAAAATGTTTTCCTAAATTTTGATTAAGAATGAAATAATTATTGTTATTAAAACAAATTTCAATAAATAAATTATTATTATTATTAATTTTAATAATAACATTTGCAATGATAGCTTTATTATTAGTTTTATTATTAGTATTATTATTATTGTTATTAATACTAATTGCTGTATCGATAGATCATGAGTGAACCCGGCCCAAACCAACTGAGTAATTTTTCATTTCCACCTTATATCTGACAAATCACATGTGACTTCGATCTGCCCCTTTGTATCATGGGATTTTGTTGCTTTGAAAACCACGTGACCTTATTTTTTCTAATCGATTTTTGTTCTAAAAATACACAAATCTAAAAATGCGTACAGTAACTCAATGTGATACGTTATTTTTTTATAAATAATTTTATGGTTTGTTAACTGAAACTAAAGATTGGTTTTATGACACACAAAGTTTCTTAAGTTTTCATGTTTTAGTTTGAAATCATAATTTGCAAAGGTGTTCTAACGTTTTAGCGGAAAATCCTAAATGTAATTAATCGAACTGTGACCCACGGATCGAAAATCATGTTGATTAAGCAGCTAGCTATTATACCGCCTTGAAATCGGCGCAAATGTTGATTGTTTGACTTTTAGCTTAAAAATATTTTGTTTTCTACATTGTTTTTATAGCTTTTTGTGTGAAACAGGTGCAGCATTTATATTTCATCTTGTTCAATTTCCTGCCTGCCTCCTAAACACCCACGCAAACACATTTTCTATTTTTTAATCCTCTTCTTTTTGTCCATTTGTTTTGCTTATTTTACATTTGCTTGAAATGTTTATTTATTTATTTTTCGTTTTTTATATTTACTATAAAATTATTCACATCGTTGGCAGGACGTTAACCTTTATAAATATTATATTTAAAATAATTTCTATTTATTAACAGTTAAAGTCATTAACTAGGCAATTAACATCGTTTAATTATATATCTTTTACAGATATATCATCAATATCAACCGCTTCCAACCAGGTAAGCACAGCAACTCCACTGATCTTGAACTCGCCACAATTCGATTCTATCCTAACGTTTGAAAACAACAAAACGCCAACTGATAATCACGACACCTCAGTTGCTTTTGATCTTTCCTAGAAACTCAATAACAGTTGATTTGTTTAAAAAATGTTAACGTAGAGTAGAACTTGAACTTTTCTGAACGTGCTTAAAAAGACAATTGCAAACCTATGGAATTAAATAATAAATGGTTGTTGTTGATTTTTTCGTTTTTTGCAGATTCGTTTCATTTGGTGTTTGTTTTAAAAGTTTGTTACTTGAAGTACAATAAATTAATGATAATTATGTTTTTAGAGTTTTGTGCTCTATGACATTTGTGTCATGGATATCTCAATATAACATAGTCAGAAGCAGGGCTAGATTAATCATTAAGCTAATAAGGCTTTAGCCTTAGGTCCTGGAAAATATAGGCCCTGAAAAGTTTTGGCCCAGAAAAATTCCGGCCCTGAAAATATCGGCCCTAAAAAAGATTGGCCCTAAAATTATCAGCCCTGAAAATATCGGCCCTGGAAATATCGGCCCTGAAAAATATCAGTCTCGGACCAACGTTTGCCGAGTTCTATATGAGTTACATAGAAAACAAAGTTTTCACTTCAATAAAGCCACCAAAATTATATGTAAGATACGTAGACGATATTTTCGTTTTATGTAACGATATGTCAGAAGCTGAGAACATAAAAACTCCACTTCAGATAAATTCAGTTTTAAACTTCACAATCGAGATTAGCAGCTTTGACAGCTTCCGTATCTCGACCTCTTAATAACTCAAACAGAAGATGGTCTCCCGTTTTCAATCTATTCTAAACCAAATTTTGGCGCCAACTGTCTTAGTGGCGACAGTTACTGTCCCGATCAATATAAGACGAGCGTAATATTTGGCTACCTGAACAGAGCTCTTAACTACTCTTCAACTCAGGTAGACTTCGATAAAGAATTAACAAAAATAAAAACTCTTTTAATCAATAACGATTATTCAAATAGAATAGTCGATAATGCAATTCGGAAATTTATGGATACAAAAATTCTCAATTCTCGACAAAATGAAGACTCGGCTAAGACATCAGTATCACTCTTTTACGAAGCTCAAATGCATCAAGAATATAAAAAAGATGAACAGGCAATAAAGAAAATAATCTACAACAACGTGCGTGTTGCAGACCCACCTTCACATGACTTGAAACTACATGTCTATTACAACAGTAGTAGAACTCATAACCTCGTGTTACAAAATAATCCAACTAACAGTTACAAACTTCCGAAAACCAATGTTGTGCATCTGTTCACTTGTCCTTACAAACACGACCATCCAGCGACATATATAGGACATACTCGCACAACTCTTTCTCGACGATTAGCAATGCACACTCAGGGCGGAAGCCTCTTTGCTCATATTAATACAGTTCACCATCAAAAACCTAATAGAAAAACTGCTTGGTGATAACACTAAAGTTATTGCCTCTGATACAGACCCTGACCGATTGAAGATCAAAGAAGCTTTGTTGATCTTGAGACACCCCCCCACGATCAATGTTCAAGATGATCGTTTCAATCGAACTTTACTGTTACAATATGGACGCGGTCCGACTGATCATATTATTCAGATAACTCTAACAAACAAACAATGTCTTCCGATAATATGGGTGGCAACTCGAAGACAAGTTTACCTGCTTCTGTAACGTGTCATCAGCGTACAAGTGATGTACAAAACAATACTCGTGATCGATCCGTAGTCTCTCATACCTCGGATCATATCTCGGATCTACCACTTACAAAAGTCAGTTGTTGTATCTCTCGTGGTGACAGACCCGTCACCTCTCTACAACTGAAAACGAGTCGGATGTGGACGATCAAGTTTTCATGATGGCTCTGGACGGCACAGAATTGTCCCTCGTTTCTTGCGTTTCTGTCGGCCGTGACAGCGGATTTCATTCGCTGAGCGCTGGCAACCAAAGGCGCCAAACTTCCGTTCATTCTTTTGAACCGCGCAGTCGGCCTGATTCCGGAAGAAAAGTCGATCTTCATGAAATGGCTCGCTGTGCTTCAGCTCGGGACGCTACACATGGAGATGGCCAAACACTGTTTGGCGATAACGTCGTTTTTCCAACCAGCTTCATCTCGTCTTCAATCAATGGTGCTGCAGGCAACTTCGAAGAAAGTAATCTTCTATCGTTGTCTCATGGCTTGCTCGGCGATGAAGACAATACTTTAACCTTCGGGCAACTTGACGCTTGCGTTCCAGTTGAACTTCATGACGTTCGGGCTGGACGCGAGGATGGTGTGGGGCTCAGTGGTTCGAATACTACTTTTGAGCATCTCACTTACAATGATAATATTAATAAGCGGCGACGGCGCTAATTGCCGTCCAACCGTATACAATAACCTTGTCTTACTTTATGTTACTGCCAATATTTTTGTGCCCGTTCTTGTCGTTCTTAGTGTTGTTCACAAGTCGTACAACGCCGCTCTGTATGGTTACGTTTTTCACCTATCGAGCGTTTAACGTGTTTTAGCTTGTCTTTCCTGTGTTTTAATTACTTATTTAGTTCTAAATTATTGAAAAAATATCATCGATTTTGTTGGGTCACTTTTCGTCGGACTTTATTTAATTTCAAAGTGAGTTTTGCTCTTTGTAGCTCATTTAATGTGGTCGCTTTTTTCCTTCTGTTTTTTTTAACCTAAATTTCAATGTGTTTCATCTATCAATAGCCGTAATAATTTATTAACTGAAAACTGATTTAGCCTAGCTTTAATTCAATGTCACCGTCTAAACCTAAGTATTTCTGATTTTTAACTCTTCCCTTTCAACTTTTATAATATTTAATTTATTGTTTAACATAGGGTTCTGAAGATGGCTTTTAATAGCTAAAACTGGCCAGTTAACCCTGATTGTATTATTATTCATCAATTTTAACCAATAAATTCTTCAATTATATGTCTCATAACAAATAGATGAAAAGGGTATTAAAAACTTGTTATGAAAGATGACCAACGTTAAATGGTCAATTGTGTTCAATAGAGCCTGTTTAAAAGAAAACATATATATATATATATATATATATATATATATATATATATATATATATATATATATATATATATATATATATATATATATATATATATATATATATATATATATATATATATATATATATATATATATATATATATATATATATATGCACCTCCAGGTAAATTAATAATTGAAATTGTATTTTGATTTAAGAAATAATTAGACTTAGATTCACGACCTGCATGACATTGAGATGACAACATATATACCTCACGGCCCTGCAAAATGGAGAACATAACCCATTGCCTGATGAGGAGAACTGCATAGCTGAATGGGGAAAAAGACTGGCTTTCCAGTTTTAAAAGATTTTGCTGAGGATATATCTTTGCCATGTTCAGAACAGGGCCGTAACCAGCTATGGGGCCGGGGGACCAGGCCCCCCCCCCCAGTTTCGTTCAGGCCTCCCCAGTTTTGGTCGGGCCCCCAGCTCATTCAGGCCCCCCCCCCCAGTTTTTTGTATTGCTGTCCAGTTAATATAAAACCGCACAGTTTCTCTAATAATAATAATAATACAAGAGAAAGAGCTACTGAGAGGGCAAGAAAAAGAGAGATGCTGAAAAGTTAAAGAACCTGCAAAATAAGCTGTCCAATAGAGAATGAAAGAGAGACTGTAAAGAAGCTAGGCTACTACCATGTAGAGGGAGAGATTAATGTTAAAGAACTTAGGAGCCTAGCAGAATAGGCAGCTCACGTTGAGAAGGAATGAGATATGCTAAATAAGTTAATGGCTAGAGAATATCACCGCTCACAGAGAGAGGAAAAGAAAGATGCTAATAGAAGAGACCATGGACGTCTGTATAATAGCTATTATACAGACGTCCATGAAGAGACTTACCACAGTGACCGGATGCAGTGACCGCATGCAAGAACCATGGAATTCTAGATATAGCATGTTATATCTAGATATCCATGGCAAGAACACTTTACTAAACATTAACATAAATTTCTTTGTTGTTTGTTTGCGTCCTCGTTACATGCTTTAGGAAGTTCTCATGTTGATTCAGCATATTTTCAAATTCAAATTAATATGGTAGAATAAGGTAGAATAAGATTCAAATTTCAATCGCTGAACCTGTTTTTTTGCGTAAAGCTCATTTTGAGGGTCAAATCACTGGCACGCGCAACTTATGTAAACAAAAAATTTATACAGTGCCCCCCCCCCCCCCCCAAAAAAAGTTCTTGGGCCCCCCCACTTCCAAATTCCTGGTTACGGCCCTGGTTCAGAAACGTTTATAGAACGTTTGTTTTCAACATGTGGGATGCTCATCACATCTGGAAGACGCAACAACATGAGCAACAACCTAAACAAACGTGTATTTTTAAAACATAATTTAAAATGTATTTAAATGTAGCTTTTATTTACCATAATGATTTGATGTTTCATGTTAGCAATAAAAAAAAAGTATTACTGTAAACGAAAACTGAAACAAAAATAAATGTGTCAAAATGAAATAGAAACTGGAACGTAAAAACTGATAGAACTACAATAGAAACTGAAATAGAAAGAAGCTTTTTAAAACGAAGTAGAAACTAAAACTTGAATAAATTCAAAACTATACTGCACTAGTTACTATTTTTCGGGCAAGCGGATGAAAATGTAGGGTTTCAAAAATTTTTGGAAAAAGTACTTGTGACTACCTACCCCGACCCCCCACCCCCTCCCGGTTATCAAGTTCTTTGTGTAGAGAAAGTGGCCTTCGGAAAAAATTGCAATTGGCGTAACTGCATCCCCACCAGAAATTCCTGGATCCACCAATGAGTGGCTGCATGCTATTATGCTACGTAATACGTTGCTTGCTGGATCTGCAGGGTCCGGTTTTTCAAGACCTGGACCCTACAGCCTACATTCTGACTTCGAGCGTGTTGGTGCCTATTCAGTTTTAATAATTTTACCTTAATATAGGATTTAAATTATTTTCCATGCATTTTAACAATGTTAAGGCTCTTTCAAAGTGGTGTCTGGATTGCCTGGGCACATCTGTTTCCTCTGCTCCTTGATACGCTTTTGGGGTCACCGCACTTTGAGAAGCGGTTAATATTTTTTATCTGCTCAAGCCAAAAGCCAATCATCAATAGCCAAAGATGGTGCAGTGAGTCCGCGCTCGAAGTTATGGAAAACCACGGAATGCACTGCACACAGCTTAAATCTGAGGTTTTTGAGATCTGAGTCGGACACAAGTTTAGTCACCATTATTTTTACAAACTTGTATTTAGGTTACAATTTCTGTTTGTGTGTGTGTGGCTTTCTCTGTACGCAAATCTTGGAAGTGAAATTTAACCAGCTTTTTGACTAGCTAAGAAGCTGAAACTTTCAGCACATCTTCATAATGGATGACAATACATGATTCAATTAAAAAAAAAAATAATTTGAACATCTTTCGTATACATACACACAGACACACATCGAGTGTATTTGAAATCATAGTTTGTGTTAAAAAACTCGTTTTTTCCTTTACTTGTTTGATTCTTTTTTACTTAATTCAGAATTAATAATTTATATTGTTATTTTTAATCAATAATATTTAAAAAAAAATTTAATGAAAAAATGTAAACTAGATTGGAAACAACTTCTTCTATCTAATCTGACCAATGTTTTTGTTATTGTTTATCTTATTTTGTCATGCCCGTATTAAATATGCATTTTTAGTTCTTTTAGGGACCTTTGTGAGGTCCTAGGATAAATAATTTGTTTAATCATACATTTTTTGGTAATATAACAATACATCGACTATTTTTTTGCCAAAAATGTGAGGATGGGGATGGGGATAGAAATGGGTCACAGCGCGTGAAGTTTCACATAAGCGGCAACTCGCAACTGCCTATTTTTTCAATAAAATAGCCCGAAAAGCCGAAAATATGGTTACATTAACATAGGAAAACATGTTATACCAGATTGAAGTAAAAAAAAATTCGTCGTAAGACTTTTAAAAATGGTAAGTAGTACCCTTCGAAGAACTATTTTGATCACAGTTGTGAATGCTTGTTAAGGTATACTGAGGTTATAAATCAAATTAATAAAAAAGTTAAAATTATCTTCTGTTATAAGATAATTTCAATAAAAAATTATCAATTATAAACAAAATTGGTAAAGGTGGATAATAGCATAATAAATTTATTTATTTTATTTATTTCTCTTTCACAACGCCTTTTCCAAGACAAGTCTTGCTCAAAGGCAAGAAAAGGTCCTTGTAGAGGCAGCCATTTATAGGCGCCTACCCTTTTAGCAATGCGAGTGAACTAGCATTTCCGGTGTTTTTAATAATATTTTCATTATGATAATTATTTATTTTTGATCACAATAACATTACAAATTTAATGATCCAAATTGTTTTTTGGCTTTTGGGATTTTTTTATTGAAACGGTGACCAAATCCCCATTAACGACAAGTTGTTTTTTACCGTCATCGTTTGACAGTCGCTAACATCAATAACTCCAGGCTTACTCCATCTTAATGCTTAAATCATTTCAATTGACTCCTACTTCGAGTAGGAGATGCTGGGTTAACACTGAGAATCACTAGCGCTAGCAATTTAAAAATGTGGCTTAACTGAAAACAAGGTAAAAGTGAAACAGAGTCAAATGAAAAGCATGAATGTAACTGT
>OZ022242.1:14622569-14855069 GCA_963978895.1 Erpobdella octoculata
TAATGTTGAGCTATATGAATGTTGAGCTATATGAATGTTTTTCTGTTGATGTGATGAATGATTCATAGTAATTTTATGTTTTTTTTTCAGGAATCAGAGTTAAAGGGATTTTTTTCTCTCTGTTTAAAAATGCTGCAATTTTACAGTCAGTTGGAAGCAGATAATCAATGGAAGAAAATTGCAGAGTTGTGTTTAATGACATTGAGTGACATTATGTCGTGGAATTTTTCTTCAACATCTTCTGTGACATGTCTAGGAGAGATTAGTTTTGCTCCACCTGAATCTTGGTCTGATGCCATATTTGAAATCAGCATCCCTGAACTTATATTTGAGTTATCTAAAAAGATAAGACTCCAAGATGCTGATCTGGCCTCACAACTACTTATGTGCACTGCTAGATATGCTTCAATGAATGGAAGATTTTTACATGATTCTTCAGTCAGAGATAGATTCATCACACCATGTGTTTTATTTTTTTTATCGTACACCCAACTGCCTTTGCTGACCGAAGTTGAAGTTCTGGGTTTGTCGTTTGTAATTGTTGGTCTTGTAGCTAACATCCGGTTGAGTCTGTTCACTGTCGATTTGCAACTTCAACTGTTGCTACTCAGAAGCATGAAGGAAGCAACGTGTTATCTCTGCATGATGGTTGCCTCAACAAATGTATAGTTTCATTTGCTTATTTGTTTTACACCTTATAGTTTATATTTTGTTCAATTCGATCGTTCGTGTCTCAAAGTTCTGTGTTGAAAAGGAAACTATTTTAGTTAAGAACAAAGATCTTAAACATTATGTTATTTATTTTAGTCTGTGAATGTTTTTATTTTATTTTAAGGTCAATCAAGACCAATCAGCTTCCATTTCAGCTCTAGAAAATTTGATGGAATGCTGGTTCAATTTGGTCACTATGGGCGATTGTGGTTACGCCGATAAAGAAGTTCTGTCTGAACTGTGCCTTGCTGTCAACTCCATCTTTGAACAATTTTTAAAAAGTCGAATCTGTATGCCAGAGGGTCTGAGAAACCCCACAGAAGTTGAAAAAGATTTGGATGTTGAGTACAACAATGAAGTCAATTGTGAGGAAGATGATGTTGTATTTAGTGGACATCTCTTTTATGTTGCCATGTTTGCCAGAAGAACAATTCAAAATAATTTGCCATTTGTTGTTGAGTAAGTGATTTATGATCGTTAGTAATTTAATTTATTAAATTAACTAAACAGTTATAGTTATGTTGTAAATCTTTATTGCATTCTATTTGTGTAGATCTGTAAACTGTGCAGCAATGAGTTTGTCATTGTATTTTAAAATTTGTTTTTTTTTGGGTTTTTTTTATTAACTATATTATGTTTACAAATCAACAGATGTCTGTCAAGTAAAACACAGAAGCTACAAGACATTCTGTTAACAGGCCGGGTTGAATATTTGCTCAATTTGCATGAGGACATTCATTGGCTACTGCTTATTTTGAGTAAGTTTTTAATGCTGTATGTAGTTTGGGTACCATCTATTTATTATGTCAGCAAAGGTTGTTAGTCGATATGTATGGTCCATAGTTTTATTTTTTATGAATTATTGAGCCAACTCTTATAATTTACAGCTGGAATAGTTGCTGATGCTGATGAGTATGAGAACTGTTCATCTACCATACCCAAAGAAATAATGAACTATTCTGATTCTTTACCTGTAACTAATTTTACTGACATCATGGCCAATGATCAGATTGTTCTTGTAAAGTGAGAGTTCTTTTTTTTACTTGAAATTATTTTATTGTTTAATTTTATTTCATTGAATTGCTTTTCATTGTTATGTATGTTTTCATTATTATGACAAAAATAGAAGCATTTAGTATGATTTGAATGTTTTCAACCCTGAAGTAAATTTGATGTAATTTAGGCTTGTGAAATGGATAGAAAGCTTTTGCAAGTTACAGTTTGAAGTACATAATAAAGGTCTTCATGATTTCCTGAGTCCTAGAGTTGAGTTATCTTTTCTTGCATTTCTGAGAAGAATGACCACTGCCTATCTCATGTTCAAGGAAAGTCTTTATGACAAAGTAAGATTATTTTACAATCATTTGTTTATGTTTTATGACAAATTATTTATATATATATATATATATATATAGAATAGGATCGATTAGAAGCGCCAGTTGCTAAGCTTCAGAGGTGCCGTCAACGACTCGTGCATATAGGATCACACAGTATTACCTGCCACCCGCACGTGTCTCCGAAATCGGAATGTGTCGAACCCTATTATATATATATATATATATATATATATATATATATATATATATATATATATATATATAGTCGTGGGTTTGAGTCTGAAGTTGAGACATTTATATATAATTGTGTACTCATTGGATCAATTCAGATTAGAACAGTCTGCTTAAAAGTGTGTACTCTACTTACTTAGTTATAGTAACGTGTTGACCAGTAATTATAATATACAATTCTGGAGCTCCAATAACAGAGTTTCATTGTCTCGTATAAAGTGACAAGAATTAAACCCTAAATCATAAAACAGATTTTAAATAGCAAAATTATGAGTTAGTGATATTCTGTCAAAAATGAAGGAGAATATTTAATGAGGATTACAGCGTAATACAATTTCCTAACAAAAATATATACATACATTACAGAAATTGAAAATTATGCATTTTGATAATTGTTTACAACATGATTTTTCGTCATTAATGTTTTTAACTGTTTCAATTATTAAAACTTTTTTATCTCATTATTCCAGATAAGCATCATTATAGCCATGCTGTTTGGTGCTGATGGTGACATAAGCAACAAACTTGTAGGGCTTTTTGTTGAAAAGATCATTATCAACACCACATGCTGGTCAGCAGAAGAGAAGATCATTGAAGAATCAAAGTGTTTCTATCAAGATATGCTCAAGAATAAAGAAATGTAAATAGTTTTTCCTAGCACAATTATAATAACTCTGGTTTGTATGGTTATTAAAAATGTTTTAATCTAATTTATATTTTTTTTTATTTAACAGGAGCAAAGTTATTGCAAGACTCCCGACAAAGCCATGTTTCAGTTGATTTCATACCGTTTTAATAATATTTATATAAAATTTGATGTCTGTATGTAAATTTTAAAAGTTTTGTATAAATTGATAATATGATCCAAGTGCAATTTGTAGCTAATAGATTTTTCATCTTATGTGTTGAAATCATTTGGGACAGAATGGTGTGATCAATCAGTTCAAATAAACTTTGATTAAAATTGAGATCTGAAATTTAGCCAAATGGCCACAAAATACCAGCCGATTGCCTACTGTTGACTATCAAAGTGATCGGGAGCGGGAAAGCGAACGGGAGCGGGAGAGTGACCGGGAGCAGAAAAACGAACGGGAGCGAGAGAGCAAGCGGGAAGGAAACAGGAGTGAAAGGAAAATTTCCCAAAACCCGGGGCAACGCCGGGTACCCCGCTAGTTTGGTATATACGTTAGATGAATTATTTTACGTTTTCGGAATCTCTCACTTAACGGCAATTGCAAAAAATCCCATACAAATACGAAATCCATCCGGCATTGTTTTTTCTTTTTTAACAACCGAACTGCTCGCCTAGTGACTATCAAACTTATAAATAATAAATCCTTTTGATTTTCCTGTTTATTAAAAAAATAATGTATTGTATTCAACTTATGGTGTTCTTCAAAGTTCTATTTTTGGTCCTTTACTTGTTATTCTTTATACTTCGGAACTTTCAAATATTATATTTTCTTTCTCCTTCAATAGTCAAATGTATGCTGACGATTCTTATGTTTATTCTTCTGTCTCTGGTTCTTCTCTTAGCACAGTAGTTAATAAAATATCCTTTTGTCTCCAATCTATTATTTTTTGCAGTCTCAAACTAATCCTGATAACGTTGAATTAATTTATTTTAAAAAATCTTCTAAACATTTTACTTTATTTCCTCTCCCATTTTGAGATGATCCTTTTCTACTACTTTTGGTCTTTTCTCTTATTCTGTCTAGAATTGATTGTTGTAACTATCTTTATTATGGTCTGACTGACACTATATACTCTTTCTCCACTTACTAAAACCTTTAAATTCTGCTGCTCTTTGGTCTCAAGCACTTCTCAATTCTCTCATATTTTTCCTTCTCTTGTTGTTCTGCAATGATTTACCTTTTAGATAAAGAGTGATTTTTAAATTAAGTCTTATTATGTTTCAACTTAAAAATTCTACCTTTGCCCCATATTTAAAAGATCTTATTATAACCCCCATAAGTTAGGTTTAAGATCTTCTACTGCTAATCCTGCTTTTACTTTCTCTGTAAAGCACTATTTTGCTGAATGCTCTTTTACTTAAATCTGGTTCCTTTCTCTGGAATTATCTTCCACTTTCTCTCACTCACTATGTCTCATTTCTTTCCGCCAGAGACTGAAAACCTTCCTTTTCAGTGTTTCAGTCAATTGGTAGCCGAGCGCTTTTGAACGCCTGGTCGAAAAAAGTGCTATATAAAGTAATTGATTGATTGAGTGTATGAATTGCATATGCATAATGCATATGCGTGGAGTTTGGGAGGCATTAGGACCAACTGCTAGCTTCTTACAGGGGTCATTTATGTTTGTCTTGGGTACCTACCCATTGTCCTGTTGAGGCGCCGTAGCACAGTGATGAAAGTAGTTATGCTATCATCCTGCCGTCGTGAGTTCAAATCTCAGTAACTGCTCAGGCTGAATTAAGTACTTGAGTCGTTTGGGTGCAAACTGGTATGCAACATAAGCCGTAAAAAATCAGGTTTTTAACAAATCCCTTATATTTCGGGATTTGCCGGATTTTCATTTACTGCAAAAATATTTCTTTTAAAACATTTTTTGAATTTATATATGCAAACATCTTTATAATTGTGTTTGATTTATTTTAAAACATAGACAATTGTTATTTTCAATTAAAACAATTTTTTTCAAAAAATTGTTTAACTTTAATAGAATGCATTATCGTGAAGAGCGAGCCTATATTTCAAATTTCAGCTCGATTGGATGACGGCAAGCTAGTTTATTTTCACTTCCAAGGTTTGCAAACATTCAAGCAAGCAAACAAGTAAGCGAGAAAAACCGGCGGTGAAGTTAATATAAGGGCTTTGAAAATTTTTATTTTCATGAAAAATTTTGATCTTTTTAGGTTTTATTAAAAACGTGTTAGTCAAGCAAATGATTTCAAGATTTAAAATTTAATAGCCATAAAAATTGAAATACTTTGTAACAGTCACAATAATGACTGTTAATAAATTCAAATAATGAAAAATCCAAAAAAGCAATCTGAACAATGAAATGTTAATCACATAAACGAAACAACACAGTTAACTCGTGCCTACTTGAAGAAAAATAATGTTAATCAAACAAAATGAAATTACGTCATTCCATGACGAAGTTAATAAAAAAAATTCAAAGCAGTTCAAAACACAAAACGTTTTGTACCAGTTACGGTCAAGTAGGAAGCTGTTTGAATTAGAAGAAAAGTTAAAACAAAGCTTATTTAATAGAATTTGATTATGTACAAATATTACTGCTGCCATCCTGGCTTGTAGGCTGCATCCATTAAAGAAAAAAAATCATTAGACTCTTCTCTGTCAAAGATTTGTTTCTAAGTCATACTGTAGAAATTGAAAATTTAATATTTACATCACTTTATCATTTTTAATTAACTTAAATTCATCAAAAACATGCTCAAAATCGTTAATAAAGACAATGTTGAATCGGAACGAGTTTCTTTTATATTATACAAACAATTCATGGCTTACATTGCCAGAAGTTGGACGCTGTTTTGTTTTATTTTCTCTGAACTGGAGAACACCTTCGTCTTCTGCAGCGGAAAATTCCAGAGCTGAATCGTCTTTAGCGCCCGTCTTTCCACCGTCTCTCCTAAGCAGGCCAGAAGCAAAAGTGCGGAATGACGACTGGCTTCCTAAGTTTGACGATGCGGCTGGCACAGAGTTCTGCTTAGTAGGAAGGTTTTGTTGACTTCTTTGTAATGAAGAACTGGAAAGTCTTAATTTGTCTTTTAACAGTGATGTGAACGAAAGATTGTGCGACGTCTGTCGGTTTTCTTTCATGGACGGTGCCTGAAGTAGACTGCTAGACAGATTTTTGCTAGGTGATGAAGAAAACGTTTCTCTGTAGTGAAGCGAGTCACCCAGAGCGGCAAAACTTGCATTCGGAGATTTGTGACCGTATTCGAGCATCAGTCGGCTCACGTCCGGATCGTTCTCTGGAACTTCTTGCAGCAGAAGTTTTTTGGCAGTGGTCATGCTTCGATTCCCTAAGTCTTCCTCCATGCCATCGTCGTCGTTTTCTCTGGCAGGATAGAAAAAACTAGCATTTTGATCTTCTTCGTGCACAAATGGAATGTGGACAAACTCAAGTGCATTTTGAAGTTCGTCAATGGTTGCTGAATCTCCTTTCATTACCCACCAGCGAGACATCAAGTCTCTTATCTGAGCGGCGGCATCATCCGGATTTTTCAAACGGACGTCGGCAATAGTTCTGACTGTCTCCGCATCGCTCTGGATGCCATCAAACAAAACCCAAGCAAGATCTGGCCAATTGATTTGTCCTATCTTAAAGAAAAGCATAGATGAAGGATGATTGGGATTAGTGGGATTGAACGATTGATTTATTGTGCTGCGTACAGGAGAATGCCCGTCATCGACATAACTTTTGTCTGCACCGTCGACAGCTAACCGGTTTTCTTTTTGCTCCATCCATTTTCTTTTGGCTAAGCGTACGCTGCGACCTCGCGCAATAACCCACTGTGTGCCGTCTTTTGAATCGGGTGGCTCTCCTTCTCTCTTTTCTTGAAGATAACGTTTCATCAGTGTATCTTCCAAGCGATCGAAAGGTTTTACTCCAGGTTTTAAAACTGATAGATACATAGTCTCTGATTTTTGAACAGTTTCTTTGTCTACGTTTTCCATCCATAATTTTGACAAGTATCCATATTTTGAAAAATCTACTGGACCTGGTCCACCAAAGTTTGAAATTTGGTCGCTTGCAGGACTTGCATTAGTACCACCTCTTATTGGATAAGAGCTCATTGAGTTGTAGCGCCTGCTTTTTCTGATTGGTTTCACATAAGTCATTCGTCGAGTGATTGGATTGAAAAGGAAAGGTGAGAAAGATTTTGAATTTTGATGATGCAAATTTGGGGGAACTATTTGTGTATTTCCAAAATCTAAGGTTCTGCGAGGCCCATTCTGTGTTTCATTTTCAGGTGAAAAGGTTAATTCTCTGTGGAGATCCTCTTCTTCTTCAAAGTTGTCCTCGTCTGGCTCTGGAGAAAATATTGCATCATTTTTCTCTGGACTTGAGTTATCATCTCTCATGGATTCATTCGACGTGACTGGTGGAAAAACTTGGCTGATTCGACTCTCATCATGTTTAATAGTTCCTCCCTCTCCAACAACATCTCGCTTGTACAAGGGTTGTTGAGGTCTATAAACCCCTCTTGTGTACACAACTGGATTAGCTTTCCAACTCTTGCGCCAGGTTTCCGCTTGGTTCACTTGAAGCATTTCAAAAGCGGCTTGTTCTAGTGTTTTGTCTGGTATTTTCATGTCAAGCGGTTTATCCTGAAATTGCTTTTTTGGTAGGCTTTCAAAGCTTACAGACTTTGGCCGCCTCCTTGCTCTTTTTTTCCATCTTGTTGTGTCGACGGTTGTTGTTTCTGTTTTGATTGTTGTGGTTATTTCATCTGAAATTTAAAAATGTGATTTATCCAAATAAAGATATTTTTACACTGTTTGTTTGATAAAATGAATAAAAAACAAATAACTAAAAAGTCAAATAAAACAAAGTTATTTTAACAATAAGCTATCAAACCTTCAAATGATTTTGACAGGGCAGAGTATTGCTTGGGAACGCGACCTCCCGAATGAGTCATGGGTGATTCCTTCTCCTTTCCATTGATCTGTAGATTTGGAAGAGTGACTGAAAGTGATGGAGGAGGTGAAAGAATGTCTTGATCACTGTTGATTGAGCTAATCTGATTTTTGTCCCAAATCTGCTTATTATAGACTAAAGGAGGAATTTTCCTTTTCAGTGGTGGCTTAGAAGCAGGCGATAGGACACTTTTCGAAACACCATCTTCCTCTCCATTTGTATTTTTGTTTAGTGATGAATTTTCAAAATCGGCTTCAGGAGGTAAGGGTTCTTCACTTTCAAAGTTAGTTTCTATGAAAGCTTTTGCAGCAGGAGTTTTATCCGGTCCGTGCCAGTTGATCTGAGTTTGGTCCGTCCCATTATTTTGACGTAACTTCGATTGTAGATGGTCGTCAGTGGTGGTGGTAGTTGTGATTGTTGTTTCTTCAATGTAACCACTCTTTTTAGGTTTTTTGTGTTTAAAATTATATTTGTTAGCATCATCATTAATTGTTTTCTTATTTTCTTCATCTTCTTCAAGCTGAAAGTTGAGAGTTCCATCTACTGGTTTATTTTTCTGTTTACGTTTACCGTTTATATCATACTCAACTACTTCTGTTACGTCGGTTGTAACAGTTTCAATTATTTTATTTTTCTTCTTCTTACTTTTTTCATCGTTATCTCCTTCCCCGTTTTTCTGGCTGCGTCTTTTTCCAGATTTGGTTTCCTCAGACTCATTTTCTTTATCAAATTCTGTCTTCATAGTAATCAAGACATCAGTCTTTATCTTATTTTTATTTTGTTTAGATAAATTATTTTTGTCATCCAGCTGCCCTTCTTCATCATCAACAACTTCATCTTCATAAGGATCATCAATGCTTGTTTCATGACTTTTCTTTATGTAATTTTCTTTACCACTTTCCGTGTTGTTTTTGTCCTGTTTAGGTTTGTTTTTGTTTTTTAACTTTGATATCAGTTCATCATCATCTTTAACAGTAGTCTTTGTCGTAGTAGTAGTTGTTTCTTCGAAACGATCGTTGTTTTTCGGTTTTTTGCTCATAGAATTAGACTCATCAACATCACCTTCGAGTTCTGTTTCTTTTGACTGAAAAATGAGAGAATTTTGAGATGGTTTGTTTGTGTTCTTTGTGCCATCAGCTGGCTTATTGTTCTGTTTACGTTTACCATTTATATCATATTCAATTACTTCTGTTATATCGGTTGTAACTGTTTCAATTATTTTCTTCTTCTTTTTTCTTAATTTCTCGTCATTGTCTATATCCCCGTTTTTCTGTTGGCTAGTTTTTCCAGATTTGCCTTCTTCAGACTCATCTTTTTTTTCAATTTCTGTTTTCATATCAATCAAGATGTCAGTTTTTTTCTTATTTTTACTTTCTTGAGACAATATATTATTTTCATCCAGCTGCTCTTCATCATCATCATCAACAACTTCATCTTCATAAAGATCATCAATACTTGTTTCATGACTTTTCTTTATGCTATTTTTTTTCCCACTTTCCGAGTTGTTTTTTTCTTCTCTTTCAGTCTTTACTTGTAGCTTTGATTGCAGTTTATCATCTTTGACAGTAGTCGTAGTAGTTGTTGTTTCTTCGAAACGATTGCTTTTTTTGCGTTTCATGTTCTTAAAACTGGAGCCATCCTTTTCTTTTTCAAGTTTTTTCTTTTTTTCTCCTTGATCTTCTAGCTGAGTTTTAATATCTGGAGATGTTGTTTTGTCAGTTTTTTTTATATCATCTGTTAGATTATCTTTTTTATTACGTTTGCCGTTTATATCAAATTCCACTTCCTCTTTTACGTCGGTTGTAATTTTTTCAATTATTTTTTTCTTGTTTTTCTCTGTTTTTTCATTTTCTTTGACATTTTTCTTTTGTTGTTTTTTGTCAGAATTTGTACTCTCTAACTCCTCGATATTGTCATCAAAGTCTGTTGACATATTCGTCCAAATATTAGTTTTTTTCTTCTTTTTCTCTAGTTGAGATGAATTTGTTTCATCATCCATTTGATTTTTTTCATTTTCATCATTAACAACTTCATCTTCATACAGATCATCAATATTTGTTTCAATACTGCCCCTTGAGTTTTTCACTTTGTCATCTTCCAAGTCGCCTTGTTCTTGTTTAATTGTGTTCTTTGATCGCAGTTCGTGGTCAATAACAGCAGTTATTTTGGTCATTATTTCTTCTAAATAATCACTTGGTTGAAAGTTCAAGTTTTTAGAATTACAGTTGTCATCATCCTTATCAAGATTGTTTGTTTCGTTTTCATCGTCTTCTGGTTGAAAGTTGAGAGTTCTATCTATTGGTTTATCTTTCTGTTTATGTTTACCATTTATATCATACTCAACTACTTCTGTTATGTCGGTTGTAACAGTTTCAATTATTTTCTTTTTTTTCTTCTTACTTTTCTCATAGCTATCCTCTCCTCCTTTATTCTGGTTGTGTTTTATTCCAAATTTGTTTGCTTCGAATTCATCTCCTTTTTTCTCAATCTCTGCCTTCAGGCTGATATCTTTGTCATCATCAACATCCTCATCTTCATATGGGTCATCAATGCTTGTTTCAATACTTTTTCTGAAATTATTTTTTTGATCATTTTCAGTTTGATTAGAAATTAGCTTCGTTTTGGAATGCGTTTTTCCTTTGCGAATTTCTTTTGTGTTGTCTTCAGGGGTTTCTTGTAGTCTATCTTGAAAATTTTCTTCACTTTCTGGATCTTTCATTTCGACAGACGTTATGCCTTTGGAAAGCTTCTTTTTGTTCTTAGGTCTTACAATTTTGTCTTCATCATTGGGTTCTATTTCTGTTTCTGTTAGTACAGTTTCAGTGTTTTGCTGCTCGAAGGTACTTAAAGATTTGTTTTTGTTATTTTTTCCTGATCTATCCTGGCTGCCTTCTAAATCTTCAGAGTAATATTTCTTCTGGAAAGCCTGTTTTTTGTCTTTACTGCTCTTGGCACTAGTTGACGCTTCATTTTCAGCAGTTTTCGATTTAGACTCATCGTCAAATTCATCATCAATGTTGGTTTCAAAACTTTGTTTTTTAATAAGTTTGTTCTTAGACGAACTGTCATTCGTTGTCGTAGTTTCAGAATCTTGAGTTACATTAGATCCACCCCCTTTCTTCTGCTTTTTTTTCTGAACATCCTCGTTTATCAATCTTATCGTTTTTTCTTTATTTTCAAAATCAATTAATTCTTTTTTCCCAGAGTCAACATTTTTCTCTGTTTCCAACCAATCAATTTCCACTCCATTCGGATCATTGAGAGAAGAAAGCGCATCATCATTCGGCGTTTCCTTCTTGATTTTTTTCTTCAGTTTTTCCCCAGTTTGTTCATCAACAGTCTCTATGATATCAGTAACAATAACATCAGTCACTGTGGTTGAGTCTTTTTCTGGTTGATGATAATCGTCGTAATTTTGTTTAGGTTTTTTCTTTTTTTGCTTTCCAATTATTTTTTCTCCTGGTGTATCTTCAATGTCATCATTTTTTAAATCACTATTTTGTGTTTCATTTTTGTCCGTAGTTGAGGTGATCATTGCAACGTCAACTGTGTGCTGTTTTTTGTTTGTCGACTTTTCTTTTTTAATTTTCTTGTTTTCGTCTAGAGTTTTAGTTTTTTTAATTCTTGAATTTCCAGACAAACGAGGGTCAAGGTCGACATGGTATTCAATGAATTGAGATGTATCAAAATCGGATGAGTTGTCTTCTGATTCGCTTGATAAGACTTTGACTTGTCCGTTCAAATCGTCTCCGGTTGTTATTAAGTTTTCATTCTCTCGTCTCACAACTGCAGAACTGTCATCAACAGAATTTTGTTTCTTTGATGTCTGTTTTTTAAATTTACGAATTGGTTTTTTGTCTTTAGAAGCATCTGCTGCTGAAAAGTTTTCATCTCCAGACAAATCATCAACGCTTGTTTCTTTTGACTTGTTTAAATTAACTTGGCTTATTGACGGGCTGTTAATTTCGTCCTCCTTCTTGTACAATTCGCTACCAATGTCAGTTTCTTTAGCATTTCTTTTAGGCCTATTTTCCTGATCATTTGTTACTGGATCTTCCAAATTTGTTTCTTTGACCTGCGAAGCCGATTTTATTCTTGGTTTCGATTTACTAGATTTCTTTTTGACGAGTTTTGATTGTTCAGAAACAGCATTTTCATTTTCTTCTTTTTCATCTGTATGAACAAACTTATCGAGACTCGTTGCATCTTCTTCTTCTTCTTCGTCCACAATTATGGGGATCTGAGGTTTTGTTTTAGCATGTTCTTCTCTCAATGGAGGACTGACTGGAATGAGAACGTCCAAATTGTTGGCAGCATCAGGAGCAGGAAGAATAAGAGGTATCTGCTTTTTTTGGTCATCGTTATTAAATTCATCATCAACTGGTTCATTTGTTGGTTTGATCGGCTTAATTATTTTCCTGTCTTTATCATTGGACAGTGTTTCGTTGATTTTATTTCTTTCTGATTCAGATTTCTTTTTACTATTGGAAACACTTTTTTCTTTTTTGTTCGGATAAGAATTTCTATCGTTCAATTTCAAATCACTCGTTGCTAAATCATCGCCATCGTTGGGTTCTTGCGGCGTCACGGCCTCTTCTTGAGGAGGGTTTTCCTTATCACTTTTGTCTGATGGTTTCTTTTTAGAACTGCTATTTTTATTTTTTACCAGGGAAGATTGGTCTTCATTTGCATTCATAATGTTTGTACTTTCGAATTCACTAACTGACGATGGTTTTCTTTTCTTTTTCGATTTTCTTGATGGCTGAAATGGAAGGTTTTCATCATCTTTCTGGCTTTGAGATTTTTTATCACTTTCTGATTGTCTTCTTTCCTCGGCAGTAATTTCATCGAGTTTGCTTTTTTGACCTTCAATGAGTGGTTTTACCACCTTCTCCTTATCATCTTGTAAAATTTCTTCAACACCGTTCAAATCAGTTCTGCTGTCAACTGGCTCATCTGGGAAAGTTTTGATTTCGTTATCAATATTCCCGCCAGATGGGTCGTCTATGTTTGTTTCAACGCCTTCGTCTGCTTCTCTTTGAAAGTTGTCAGGATCATTATCAAAACTTTCTTCTTCGTAAGGATCGTCGATATTTGTTTCGATACTTTTTGGATGATCTCCTATGTTAGAAAAATTGAAGTTTTCATCTTCCCATTTGTCAGTTTCGAATAAAAGATTGATGACGGCTTGAGTCCAATTATCATTCTTGTTTTGAGGATAGTCAGGGTTTATGACACTTTCAATGGTTGGTCTTTTTTTCGTTTTGAATCTGATGCATGGAGTTTCGTGGGCGTTGTCTTTCTTTTTGGACATTTTATGCGACGTGTCACCTTTTTCTTCCGGTAAAACTTCGTCTTCGTGTTTCGCGTTGACATTGAAACTTTCTTCGTCTGATGAAAATTTAGTTTTATCGAGTAAATGATTTGGTTCGTTTTTGCCGTCGTTATCAATATTGGTTGTATCAGGTGGGAATGACCATCTTGGGTTGTTTTCGTCGTCATTGGAAACAGAGCTCTTATATGATGTTTTTTCGTCTGATGGTTTTTTTTTAGTTTTCTTTTTCCCAAAATTTTCAACCAAACCTTTCTCTGGCTTAATCGCATCTTTGTTCACTTCTGTATCGGTTTTGAGGCTTCCAGCATTAAACTTATCATTTACCGGTTTGCCAGGCTCGTTCGGCGACGTATCTTTCTGCTTTAGCGTTTCGTCTTGCTTCCTCAAGAAGTCACCAATAGTTTGAGGGTCTGGAGGCTTTGGAAAATCTTCTTCACTGTCTTCAACATCGTGGTCTTCTTGTGGATCATAAGCAGCTGGCAGATGAGAGTTTATTAATTTGACCTTGTCATTTGGTTCACCGTCGTTCATCACCGGTTCATAACCTTTGGTAAACTTTATATTTGTTAGTGTAATAACTTCTCTTTGTGTTTTCTTTTTCTTTATCAACTTCACGTTTTCATCAGATTTGTTCTTTGTGCTGGCAGATAGCTTTCGGTCTGGATGCTGAGAAGGTAAATCAGGAATTGCTTCACCTTTTTGTTTGTCAGTAGCTGATGGTTGATTTTTGTCTTCTTTTTGTCCTGTTCTTCTGTTATCATCGTCGTCTTCATTGTCGTCAATGACCATATTTTGAGAGTCCAACTTTTGTATACCTGGTTGAAAAGTTGAAATTATCGTCGCCGTGACACCAGGACTACTTGGCCTGGCCACAGTTTTTGGTGGAGTTTTTTCAGCAGGCTTTTTGGCTGTGGTACTGTCGTCAATATCTGGAATCTGAACAATGTGCATGATGTCATCAACCTTAACGCTACAACTACTGGATCTTTTTAGATCATCATCCTCATTATCATCACTCCAATCGCTATCATTTCTTTTTGTAGTTTTTGGTCTTAGAATAGATTCTTTGTTATCTTGAAACAAAAACTCGTCACCAGTCTCCATCGGACAGATTCTTTGTCCATTATTGTTGAGCCAGTCTTTTATGGGATATTGTTTTTGGTCAAGATTGTTTTGTGCGTTTTCATCTTCAATTTCGTAATCTTCAATTTCAAAATCGTCTTCGCTTAGTTCTTCGAGAGCTCGTTCAAGGGCATCTGTTTTGGTTTCAATTTGACCAAAAGACTTATAAGGACGAGGTCTGAAGCCGACCAGTTTACCGTTTACAATAATTTTGTCATTAAAATTCTCATCGTATTTTGGTCTTTTATTAATTTCAGATGGGCTTAAAGGGAGATTGGTCATCCATTTCATATTTTGCAATGGGTCAAGCCACTGCTTTCGTCTCTCCATGGATTGCAGCCACATTTCTTCATTGTCCTGGAATTCTGGCAAACTGCTGATAGACAGATGCGTTTGGTTAGCAACGTCATTAGTAGATTCAATGCCAACCGGAGGATGCAACATAAATTTCTTTCTAGCTGCATCTTTCTCCTTTCTATTGTATGCTTTCGGAACTTGGCCAGATACTTTCATTTTTAGACCAGTTGGCTCATCCTCGCTTATGAAGCTGGCCGGTGATTTGACTCTATCATCATCTCGTCTGTCCACGTAAACGCCTTTTTCGAAACCAAATACTGGAGATACTTCATCCATGTCATCGTCTCGATGAGGCTTCGGCGTGGAAGAATATTGTCTGAGTTTGTCGTCGAGGGTGGATGACCATATGGTGGTTTTCGTAACGGAAGTCACTTTTGATGTTTGAACTCTGTTGACAAATGCTGATTCTTGTTTTTTCTTATCGTCATCTGCATTCTGCTGAGATTTAACATCTGACGGAGGTTTCTCGATCTTCACAGGAATTTTCTGTACGGAAACTTGTGGAGATTCTTTTGGTTCTTGTTTTAGAGCTTTGTCTTGTAAAGGTGATGATTGAAAGGCTTTTGGTGGTGATTTGGGATTTAGTTGTTTTTCGAATGAAATGTATATTCGCTCGCTTCCCTCTTTAGTTGAGACTGAAAATGAGGAGATCTCGTTATCTAAGTTGGGCGAGTTATGTTTCTCCGGAGTGAGTGGGCTGAATGGTTTGATGTTGTTTACGTTTGACTTTGGAGGTTCTTGTTGTTTTATTTCAGCTTTTCTTGGAGGCTCTTGCTGTTTTATTTCAGCTTTTTTTGGAGGTTCTTGCTGTTTTATTTCAGCTTTTCTTGGAGGTTCTTGCTGTTTTATTTCAGCTTTTTTTGGAGGTTCTTGCTGTTTAATTTCAGTTTCTTTTGGAGGTTCTTGTTGTTTTATTTCAGTTTCTTTTGGAATGTGTTCTTTGTTAATAGTTATGTCGTAGATATTTACTATTTTATGATCCTCCAACTCTTTTTCTTCTTCATCGCTGCCGTAAACTTCAACTCTTATCTTTCCACTAATTTCAGGATTTATGTCGGATGAGCTGGGTTTCCCGCCCGATGCCAACAGCAACTGAGCTATTTTCGGCAAACCATTTTGAGCAGCTAAACTGAGCGGAGTCAATCCTTGATTGTTTACCGCATTAACGTCAGATTTGGCTTTCAATAGAGCAGAGACGATGGCAAACCTTGTATCTATTTCGTACTGACTCAGTGCCTCACAAGAAGGCTGACTGCCTCTGATAACGGAATGTAACGGCAAGTCTTGCTGGTCGTCTCTGATGTTGACGTCAGCTTGAAAGTTTTCAATCAGATACAACAAGCAATCGAGTTTGCCGTTTTCGGCTGCTATGTGCAGTGGGGTACTTCCAGATGGACTGTGTTTGAAGTTATTGCTGACGAAAGAAGGCGGTTCGGTTTTCTGATTAACCCATGACTTGTCATCAAGGCAAAACAAGTGAATTAAATGCAAGTGGCTTTCTCTTGCAGCTATATGAATTGGATACTCCCCCGTTTCTGGAAGAGAACTCTGTTTGCTTCCATATCTAAGCAACAATTTGACCATAGAACCATGGCCATGTCTCGTGGCAAGGTGAAGAGGTGGTAGATTTAATTTCGAATTTCTCACCTTGGCAGTAGAAGTTGACAGATTTTTTTGTACTCGACTACTAATTGTAGGGTCCTTCAAGTTTGGGTCAGCATTTCTTGCCAGTAAAAGCTCAGCAGTTTTACAGTCATCGTTGACAACACAACTTTGAAGCAGAGTGTTGTTTAGATTGATATCTTGATCGTGGCGAAAATCGTATGAGGTTGGTACTCCGGCAGAACTTGATATGCTACCATCTGGAATGCCGCCAAAGTCTAAGAGGATTTCGACAGACTTGGTTAATCCTCCTAATTTACATGCTCTCGAAAGAGCTTCTTGCAAATGAACGTTGAAGTTGTTTTTGTTCTTGTTTTCTTCTAGATAAACCTTCAAATTGTTTGGATTTTTTAATAATAAATCTGTGATGTTTAGTGACATCCTGGATAATGAATGTTGAAATCTGAAACGACAAGTAATTATGCTATTTTCACACACAGAAACAATCATGATTTGGAAGAATTTGAATTCAAATACAACGAGTAAAGAATGTTCTAGTCGTCTCGTTGTCAATTTAGACCCACATCGAGCTTTTTTTTTTCATAATAGTTTATAGTCCTTTACACCAGGTGTTTTAAGACTGAAATGGCTGTATGTAGGAAGCACCTAAGTATTTCCGGTCGTGGATCATAATTTGTTCTTTTTAACTTTTCCCTCCTCCTTTCTCCAGGCTTGGGACTGGCTTGCAAATGCAAGGCGGAGTTCACATCGAGCTTGCCATTCAACCAATTAAATAAAACAGAACTACGTGTTTAGTCAAATTTATAACAAAACTAGCGGGTTACCCGGCGTTGTCCGGGGTTTTTAGAGGTTATTCTATCGTTTTTCTCTTGCTCCCGTTTCCTTCCTTGCTTGCTCTCCCGCTCCAGGCTACTTTTCCATTCCCGCTTGCTCTCTTATTCCCGGTCGCTTTCACGCTCCGTTTCTAGCTCCCGGTCGCTTTCCCGCTCCCTTTCTTGCTTCCGGTCGCTTTCACGCTCCGTTTCTTGCTCCCGGTTGCTTTCACGCTCCCTTTCTCGCTCCCGGTCGCTTTCCCTCTCTCGCTTGCTCTCCCGTTCCCGGTCGCTTTCCCGCTCGCTCTCGGTTGCTTTTCAGTTCCCGCTTGCTTTTGCGTTCCGTTCCCGCACATTCTCCAATTCTCGTTTCCGCTCGCTCTCCCGACATACATACATACATACATACATACATACATACATACATACATACATACATACATACATACATACATACATACATACATACATACATACATACATACATACATACATACATACATACATACATACATACATACATACATACATACATACATACATACATACATACATACATACATACATACATACATACATACATACATACATACATACATACATACATACATACATATATACTTCTGAACGCTGTAACTAGTTTTTAGTAGCTTTGAGTTGTATTAATAATAGAGTATAACATTAACCACTTTTAGCCGTGTTGTTCAAGATGGCATTTCAAATTGATTGGTGCCAGGTAAAACAAAACTCCACACATGTCTTTACCCTATAGGTACTACTCTACACTACACAAACATTCCTTCCCTCCATAATTTAATTTATTTTAGCTACTATACATTTTGTAGCTCGTCTTCATTTTTATGGACTAAAAAAATGAATATGCAAGTTTTAATCCTCTCAAAGCAGGTGTTTTTAATACTTTGAATAAATTTTTAAACTGAATGCATGCAACAACGAAACTTCTTATTATTTCCATATGTACCTACTTGAACTTTTGATTACTTTTATTTTGCTCGATTTTTATCGGGAAACCGATATAATAACAATAATTCACACTATAGTAATAACTAATACGGTACTAATACCATAAACAGTAATAATAATAACAATAATAATAATAATAACAATAACAATAATAATAATAATAATAATAATAATAATAATAATAATAATAATAATAATAATAATAATAATAATAATAATAATAATAATAATAATAATAATAATAATAATAATAATAATAATAATAATAATAATAATAATAATAATAATAATAATAATAATAATAATAATAATAATAATAATAATAATAATAATAATAATAATAATAATAATAATAATAATAATAATAATAATAATAATAATAATAATAATAATAATAATAATAATAATAATAATAATAATAATAATAATAATAATAATAATAATAATAATAGTAATAATAATAATAATAAAGACTTATAATTTATAATCGCACCGTGAAACATCGATGTGGTTGTTTCAACCTTTTCATACGATTTTCATTTAATTTCAGTTCAATAACTTAACCGGTAAATTTGTGCAAATGATTTATCCAGCGTAGCGTAATGCTCTCGATTCTCAAATAGGTAATATAATTAGAGCGCTATCTTTTTCATTGGGGCACCTTATATAACTAGCAAACATCATCAGCACTCATATTATTATCTAATATACAAGTTATTATGCACTGGAGATGAACAGATGAATTTATTCACCTGATTTTTTCAATTTTCAGTTCACTGCACGACCAAAAATCAGAAAATATATTCGGTTTGGTACTATAGAAGTTCAATTATAAATTACAACCGTAATCCATTTACGTAGGTTACATTCTTGAACTCTTTCATTAATGAATGGGTATGTACCGATATAGACATACTATTGATAAATAATAATATCATTGCTATTGATTGATTGTATACATTTATATAAACTATTGATACATAATATATACAATTCAATCTTATTTACACGCTTTGGAGATGAAAGAATACAATTACAAAATACATTCGTACATCTGAACATATTCCTGATTGTGGGATCATCACTACAGTTCTTGGAGCCAGTCAAGTTTAGGTGGTAAGTGGTAGTTGAAGCAGAGTGCCTCTTGCTACCTCCGGGACAGTAGCGTAGCGAAAAGGGGGGCAGTGAGGGGCATCTGCCCCCGGGCGCCAGGCTTTGGGGGCACCAACAAGCAAAAGGAAAGACAACAATTTCACCAAAGTTTAGTCATTTTTGAAAATGTAAAACATGTAAAATTAACAAATTGTATTTTTGCATTATTTCGCACAAGTGATTTCTAAAATTTTCTTGGGAGAAGCTCACCGAGTCCCCATTATAGCTTGGGGCCTTCAGTTCCATCGGTTTTGGTCGTCTAATTGGGATTACAGTAGAAGATGGGGGCGCATATTTTATACCTTGCCCCCAGGCGCCAGATACCCTCGCTACGCCACTGCTCCGGGAAATTAGTAACTCTATACCTATGTAA
Source organism: Erpobdella octoculata (assembly GCA_963978895.1). Classification (NCBI taxonomy): domain Eukaryota; kingdom Metazoa; phylum Annelida; class Clitellata; order Hirudinida; family Erpobdellidae; genus Erpobdella; species Erpobdella octoculata. Next base: position 14,642,235 of record OZ022242.1, read on the forward strand.
TATTAGAAACAACAGTAACCAACCAGCTAGCAGTTTTGCTTAATTATATATATATATATATATATATATATATATATATATATATATATATATATATATATATATATATATATATATATATATATATATATATATATATATATATATATATATATATATATATATATATTATGTTTTGTATATAAAACTACTTGACAGCCAATTGCATTCAATGGTTTCTTATTCGGAAGATTTAAAACAAAACAAATTCTAACTGAAGAAGCTCTTCTTTCCTTGTGCAACTAAATTTTAGGCAATCTGCTAATTTAGCGTCCTGAATTATTTTCTCTTGATAGCAATATTCTGCGTGTACTTATGTACTCCTTCCTCCAATCGAAGGTAAAATGAGGAGATTAAGGAACGGTTCATAGCGTGACTAATGTTTGTGTTTTCGTGATATTTAACCGTAGAAGTAAAGTTATTTCCTATCAGGATGTTATACTAGATAACCGAACTTAACTAACATGAACCAAGATAACTAAATGGCCAGTCACAATAAAAAACTAAAAGAAATTGCCAAATGAATAAGTTGAAAAGTTCGAGAATTTCAATGTTGATAGCAAAAAAGCAAATATGATGTGGGTAAGTGTACAATGTACATGTTATACGCCGATGATATGACTAAAAATAATGGCAAATCGTACAACTCACGAGTCAGACATCCAAACGTCAATCTTGTGAATAAATTTGACAAGAAATTTAATCTCTTCTCGAAACTTTAAAGACACCGTTCAAAGTTTAAGTTGTAAACAAGTTTTGCTTTTGAGAGTCAGCGCGTTACTCCATTGGTCAACTGAGACGCATTATTTACATAGCACACCTATTTGTCACTGCAGGTGAGAATGAGCCAGGTGAGATTACCTTCCCACATTCGTATAGCGCAAAACACGGTTGTAAAAATTTTGACTTTTTTATTGATAAAAAATTAACGAAACATCAAAGAACTTCATAACATCATTTTTAAGAAATATTTAGTAAACATTTACGAGCTTTAGAAATTACATTGTCTAAAAGTTATGAGGATGTCAAGAAGTGGTAAATACAGAGAAATACACAGAACAAAACAAAAATTTATCAACAAAATTGACCGCCATTATTAAATATTTGTCACAGACACGGGAATTCAACAAATTTAAAATTCGGTCATTTTGGATTTTTAGAAAACATAAAGTTCGTCAATTTCTGGTTAGTAGGCTTATCCTCCTTCACTTTTTTAGGCTCTTTTTGGATTCCTTCACTGGACTCAGACTTGGAATTTCCTTCTTGGTCATTTTCGTTTCGCTTTCGTTTTTTCTGCGGTTTTTCATCAGTAGCGGCGGGAAGAGAATGGCGTTTATCACTTGAAGATGAATTTTTAAACTGAGAAAATGAACCCCGGGAGTTTGAAGATTTGACTTTCTCCATGGTGTCAAAAACGTTCGTCCCCCTTGGCATCTGGGCTGTCCTCTCTAAGTAGCTGTTGCTGTCACTATTGAGTACCTGTTAAGTGGAAAGTTATAATGATGTTTGAGCAATAAAGAAAAAATATAATAATACATGAAATTTCTTAAAAATAAAACCACTGTTCTACCTTGAAAGGATTCTTAAGAGCTTTCGACGTTTGAGATCTGGACAGCGAAGGAACTTTCGCAGCAGCAGCTTCGGAGCTTTTAGGCCTCCACAGCAGAACGGAATCTGCAACAAATCGTAAACGAGCAACTACACACGTGAACTGCACATAATTTTCTCATATTGTAATAAAACATAACAATTGAGTCCTCATATTAAGTGTAACGTACGGCCGTAGGATTTCTAGAAACCAAACGAAAGTAAACTACTGCAAGCAGAAACTTACTCGATCTAGAAGCTTGATTGGTCGTGCTGTCATCTTCCGATGGTTCTACGGCACCAGCGTCATCGTCGATGTTGTTGCTACCTGCTTCAATCTGGCTGTGATCATCATCATCATCATTTGGAGCGAGGTTGGCAGACTCATCAAAGATGGGGGGCTGTGAGAGTTTTTGTGAAGAGGTCGAAGAAGCAAACGATAATCCACTTTTAGTTTTAGTCGTTCCTTTGCCGTTTGTCTGGCAAACAAAGTTTCTTCCGGATGATGAATTTGATGACATGCGAGTTGCTCTGCGTTGATGAAAAAAATTTCCTTTATGGTCAAAGTTTGTTTAATCACCTAGGAAACCAGGTTGAACTTTTCCTACTGGCTCAAATATGCATCTTAACCCTCTGGTGAGGGGCTGTTCGCCCTGGCCAAGAATTATAAGAAAGGTGATAACAAACTAGTCACATTTTTCATAATAAGAGGCACAGAAATTGCATCCATTTTAACAAATTAACTGTTTAGTCTACTTAATATGCCACTGCAGTTTAGTAAAATTCAACCCCTATGAAATACTCACATAATCTTGGCAGGCTTCAGAGACAAGCACCGATCATCTCGGCTGACACCATCGCCATCATCCTCAGCTTCTGAATTGTTGAACCTCCTCCCTGATGCCACGTTTGAAAACCCAGTCTGGGAAGATAAGGGGAATGTCTGAGACTGGCTCATCACGTCTTGTTCCTGCTTTTCTTCTTCGGCTGCCATCGTGCTGGCAAGGTCATTGAGCCTCTGCGCAACAGACGATTCACCGCTTTTCATGGAGTACTTGATGGCCAGTTGAATGGTGCGCAGGTCGGGCATCATCTCGCAGATCTCCACGGCACGAACCTCTTTCTTCAGTCGGCACGCCAACTGGAGAGCGAAAAACAAAAGTGAATGAAAATGAAGTCGGTGATACATTTTAACAAAAATTTAACAATTCAGAACATCTATCAAACTCAGAAAAAATTCACTAAGATTTTAAAAAACTCATTAAGAAACCAGAAAAGATGCATATGAAATAATAATGCTAAAACAAAATCTTACAAATGGATGATATGAAAAAAAATTTCTATGAAGAAATAGAACTTGTTAGAAAGAAGAGCTGAAAGAACATCTAATGATAAACTCACAGCAAACTGCCTCATAAGCATCTCGTTCATTGTTTGTTTCATCGACCTTTCATCGGATTCTTCAAACTCGTAGCCTTGAAGTCGCCAGAAGTTGAAATGCTCGGAGAAGAGTTTGGTCCTCCAGTATTGTTCCTGTCATCAAAAATTAGGCTTTACATTTATTTGTTGTACTCATACCAACATGCATTCTTCAACATTTAGCAGACTGTCATCAAATAATTATTACTTTCAACCACCAACCTCAAATTTACTTTTTTCAGACGTCATCTCACAGAGAGGTAGTGTGAACGGGAAAACTTGAACGATTGGAAGTGGAAGAGTGGGAGGGTATCTACATCCTTTACAGAATATGGCCCTAAAAATACATTTAGAATAATATTTTATTAAATTACCAATGTTAATTAGAATTAAAGTTTAAAAGTTAAAATCTTATCGAACAAAAACAAATAACTTATTAAGATCCCATTACATTAAGTTTAAAAATTAATAATTAAATACTGATAAATTACCAATAAATTGAATGATATTTGATTCTATATAATTAAACAACATTTGATAAAAAACATTTTCATAAAACATAACAAACCTTATTTGCTGTGGATTTTCCCTGATTCCAACAACCCAACAATTATCTGACTGCCCTTTGCACTATGGCGAATAAAAAATTATCAAAATTAAGTTCATGCACAAATACATACATACATACATGCACACACACAAACACAATACATACAATAATAGACCATTAGTTATAGATCATCATAAACATACTGTCAAACAACATTATGTTTATCAATCGAACAATCATTATCACAACCAGCCCACCTGATCTTTAAGATTGGCTACGGGCATCCAGGTATTACTAAATCCCCTGTTCAATACCCTCACACAACCAGATGAGTCCACTGTGAACAGAGTGCCCTCACTTGAGAACCTGTTGTGAGATTTCAAGGAAGATATTTTCAAGATGTTGTATGGAAGCCATTTAAAACAAAGAAATTTACTGAATGTTATAAATTGCAAAGAAGATTCATGCAGAAGTTTTAAAATATTTTATTTTTGTTGTTAATCAGGTCGATATTTTGTCCAAAAAAATTATTAGTTTTGACAACAAGATACTTTTATTCAATATCAGTGATATATTTATTTATAAAAAAACATGATATTAATGAACAAAAACTAATTTAATATCAAAGTTATCAATATTTCATTTATCAAAACTTTCTTACATGCAATACAATTGTATGTCTTCAGTTTTTTAGTCATTTTTAGAACAAAATTAAAACACTAAATAAATACATATAAATTAATTAAAATTGAAATGAAGCCATTTGTTGTTTGGACTAGAAAAGCAACTATCAAAAGATAAAAGAAGACGAATAATGAAGCACTTGATATTCGTGTATGCAAATGTATAAATAGCCAGCCACTTACCCAACCCAAGACAAGATGGATTTGAAAGAGATGATGAGCCTTCCAGAACCAATGAGTGTCTTCTTCAGAACGGAGAACAGCTGATATGATAAACATTGGTCGCCGGTGATACCTGTTGCATTGAAATTATTTAATTAATCAATATAAACATTAATTTAAAATAATATTATCTTAATTTTATTAAACAAAACATTTATTCAACCATGGAGACAATGAAACTGTAATAAAACCACAAAAATGTAATATAACCTCACCCATTCCCTCATGGTAAACAACAGCCAGCAGATCCAGCCTACCCACAATAGCAACCACAGGACCAGGGATGCTGAAGAGCTGCTTCTGAACTCCACCGAGGGTGAAAATTCTAACCAATCGACGATCAGTGGCCAGGGCAAGCCAGCCGTCTCCCACACACAAGGCACGAATGTCTTCGTTTTCGGGCATGCTGCAAGTCCACTCCTTGTTGGAATCCCATGAACCAAAGTGCATGCACATCACCTGACTGACAAGTGGAAAGAAAATAAATAAGTCATATATTCGAAAAAGGCTAGGATAATATACGCTTTTTAGTGTATTAATATCCATAGGCGTTTATGTAAAAACAGAAATCTTAAACTTGAAGCCACCTGGATGTACTGCCCTCAGCTTCACAGGCAAGAACAAGTGCTTCTGTGGAAAGAGCTGCCATGGTGTATCCGCAGGAGTTATCAACGTGAATTGCATGATGAATCGACGAATCGTGGAACTCTACGTTGATGACTCGTTCTCCACCATCATCATCACCACCGCTGTACTGTTGGACTCGCCCAATGTCATTCCACACCTGGTAGTGAAAAGTATCGAATCATTCAAAGAATCATTGAAAAATTTAAATTAAATTACTAAAAAACACTAATTAAAGAATTAATATTTTTGTTTATTTATCATCATCACAGACATTAGAATAAACTACTTATGACATTAGAAAGACACATTATGCTATTAGAAAGACACATTATACCATTAGAAAGACACATTATGCCATTAGAAAGACACATTATGCCATTAGAAATGAAATTATTCTGACATAAAATGAAATATTTATGACATTAGAAGAAATATTTATGACATTAGAAAAAATATTTATGACATTAGAATAAATATTTATGACATTAGAAGAAATATTTATGACATTAGAATAAATATTTATGACATTAGAAGAAATATTTATGACATTTGAATTAGATAATTATGACATTTGAATTAGATAATTATGACGACATTTGAATGAATAGACATGTAAAAACATAACTCACCATAAATCGAGATGAGAGTCCCACAGGAGAAGAAGATGGCTGAAATGCTTTCTGCAGATGAGCAGGCTCCCAGGACCTCCCAGGTAGCAGATCAGCTGCTGCATCAGCTGTGATTGATGCAGCTGCTGTCATCCCAGCTACCGAAGGCAAGTCTGTCAAGTTCTTGGACCAGTCTAAAATAAAGGAAGGTATGCTAAAGAAGGACATGGGTTATTTTGCAACACAGCCATTTAGAAGATGAGCCAACTTGCTGATAGTTGCTTGGCCAACAAAGATAAAAACAATTTAGTGGAGATTCAACTAAATTATTGCATCAATGCAGCAAGAATTCAATTTATCATAATTTTGCAAAAATTGACAAAAACAGAATGTTTTCGAAACATCATAGGAACACCAAATAACAGTGAATTAATCAAAAAAGTAAAAATCAAATAAAAGACTAAAAAATTTATTTGCATATATATTTATTTTGATTATATATATATATATATATATATATATATATATATATATATATATATATATATATATATATATATATATATATATATATATATATATATATATATATATATATATATATATATATATATATATATAAACAGCAATATCAATAACAAAAGGTAAATATTTTAAAAACCATCAACCAATAGGATCTCACCATTTGATTCATCTTCATCATCGAGAATCGCATTTGTTTTCTTTTTATTTCCAACATCTTTTAAATCGCCATCATCTTCTTCTTCTCCATCAATGTCAACTCCGGGAATTCCGCCATCATTTGCATCATCCTCGTCTACAATTTCTTCTTCTCCATTCATAGCATCATCATCAGCACCGTCATTTTTATCAGTAATAATGTCCCCAGCAGCCAATAGGGCATCATCATCTTCATCGTCAAAAAGATCACTGACTGTCTGAAAAAATGATTAACAAATAGAATAACAATCGGTTGCTATCTTGCCATCTTATCAGTAATAAGCCAGCTTAAGAAACAAATGTAATTTATTGCATGATGTAACATTTAAGCGATTTCGACATAAAAAATACCACAATATTGAATAAAACTCATAAAACATTTCTCTGTTATTCGATAAATTTTGACGATTGACAGGCAGTAAGTTTGTCATTATTAATAAAAAAAATTAAATTAGTTTCTTACAACTCCCTTAACAAACATTTACAATGTTTACTATTTAAAAAATCTACAGAAAATGTTTTCTTTCAAATGTTATATTAACATAATCACATTATAATAATGTCCAGTGCTATATTAACATAATCACATTATAATAATCCCACCTGTCCAGTGCTATATTAACATAATCACATTATAATAATCCCACCTGTCCAGTGCTATATTAACATAATCACATTATAATAATCCCACCTGTCCAGTGCTATATTAACATAATCACATTATAATAATCCCACCTGTTCATTGCTAGCTGCAACTTTTTTCTCTTCATGACTTTTACTATTTAGAGACTCTGTAACACTGTTGCTTTTCTTGTCAACAATGTTGGTAGATTTCTCAGTGACATTGCACAACATTCCCATGTTTCCCGAATCATCGCAATAAACAATGTCATCACTCGCTGGATTCCATGACAGTCCAGTCAAAGTTGATTTCTTGTCGTGCTTTTCTCTGCAAAGTTGTTAAAAGATATCAACAATCGCTACAAAAATAACAAATTAGTAAACATATTTCCCAATTAATCAAAAACAAATCTGTTTATAGTGTCAAGCCGTGCCAAAACTAGAAACAATTTTAGCAAATGACAGACATAGATGAAAGTATCATTATCATCATCACCATTGTTACATACCTTCTGGTCACCTCTTTCTTCTTAAAATCCCAAATAAAAATCCATCCATCAGGACTCGCTCCAGCAACGTATCTTCCACACGATGAGAAGCTTGACAAAGAGAATGGCTGTAAAAGATAGCATAACGTGTTAATACCAAATGTACCTCTTGTACTAATATGTACCTCTTTTACTAATTGATAATATGTACCTCTTTTTACTAATTGAAAATATGTACCTCTTTTTACTAATTGATAATATGTACCTCTTGTACTAATTGATAATATGTACCTCTTTTACTAATTGATAATATGTACCTCTTATACTAATTAATAATATGTACCTCTTTTACTAATTGATAATATGTACCTCTAGTACTAATTGGTAATATGCACCTCTTGTACTAATTGCAATATGTACCTCTTATACTAATTAATAATATGCACCTCTTGTAATAATTAATAATACCATTTAAATTTTCATATTTGATGATAATGATCATCATCACTACCTACCATGAGTGGACTTGCTGTAGGAACGAGTTCAAATGATGCAGACCACTTCTGGACATCGTAGACAATCATTTTGTCAACAACTGGGATAATTAAGAACTGGAAATGTACAGTTGAAAAATTTCAGTATAAAGCAGATTTGTTAAATTATATTCAATGCAGAATAATATATTTGGTGATTGGAAAATGCCAATACTACAAGCCAATCAATTTTAATGAATCAACTAATCAACATTAATTAATCAACCAATAGTATTTAATTATGAGGCAAATATCATTGAATCAACCAACAATTAAAGAAAGCCATTTATTATAAAAAGTTAATCATTCAAACCTTCCCATCATGGCTGAAGTTAATTCTAGCCAGAGTTTTCGACAGTTCAACATCATTTGACTTTGGAAGTAGCTGAAGAACTTTGAGGCACTTGGCATCACCAAGCTGCCATATTCTGACAGTACCATCACAACTTGAACTGGCCTTAATTACACAATTTTATTCTTATTGAGTTTGAATTACAAAGACTAATTAACATAAAAAAACTTTCAAATAACTTACAATGATTTCATTGTTGGGGTGAATGGCCACGCTTAACACCGGGGCTGTGTGACCTCTAAAATCCGTTTGAGATTTTGCCACCATGTTCAATGCCTTAACCATGAAGTCACTGGAAATAAATTAACTATTTGGTGAACAAAAAAAACAACCAATAACCATTATTGTTGTTAATTTGTATTTATAATAAACATAATTATAACTGATTACATTTATTATAACATTTCATACTAATAGATAGAAAATTTTAAAATTTCATCAGAAAACAAAAAATTAAAACATGCAAAAATACATCAAAAACATTTTCATTCTAACAGCAAAAAAAGTAATTTAAAATCAGTTTTAGTTTAAAAAAATACCTTGCCCCAGCCACAAGAATATTGGCATTTTTATTTATGCAGATGTGACTGATGTGTGCAGTAAACCTTAATAAAACCTCCTCTGATGACGAGTCATCCAGATTGTACGACTGCACACAGTTGTCGTCTCCAGCAACATACAGACGATCTTTCTGTGAAAGAAAATAATTTTTTAGCACTAAATAAAACAAAATTTTCTTTAAAATTAAACTGTGTCTTTGGGCTTTAAAAAAACTAAATTAGTAAGCAAACCTTCACAGCACAGGCATATGCTACCTCTCCAATGTATATTGCAGATGGATTGCTATCATCAAATCCTGTAAAGACTTTTGCTTCCCCATCAAAGCCACATGTAGCAATTTTGCTATGAAATAAAATTAACAGCTTATTCTAAGTTATGACTAGGCTAAGACAGGCATAGGTTAGAAAGAGCAACGGGAGCCTAAGTTAGAAAGAGCAAGCAAGTAAAAGATGATTTTATTTGGGTAATCATGGAGAATAGCGGCAGAAATCATTTTCGGTGTTTTTAATTATTTCTCTATTATAAAATTATTATAATTAGAAAGAAAAATAAATTAGCAATTGACAGATCCAATTAATTTCTTAAAATTAAAATTAAAAAAGAATTTAATACCAGAAAAGCGTCAGGTAGTAGAAAAACAATTATTCTCATAAACAAAAAACTGACAAAGTGAAAACTGTGAAGTGAAATAAAATGTAAAAGAAATTATTTGTGCGAGTTTTTATAAAATATTTTTAAGAAAATAAATAACTTATTTAAGTGAATTTGAGTTCCGTAGTTTCAAACCAGGTGGCAAATTCTTTGCTGAAACTCTGTGTTTCTTTAATTGAAAACTATCCAGTTTTATCTTTCTCTGAAAAACTGCTCGGACTTAAATAAACTATCTTTTTTTTTTGTAAATAATGTTAATCTGACTGCATAATTAATATTTTATCTTGTGATTGTTACGTTTTCTTTTGCAAATAACTATATTTTTGACTACGCTATAAACCGTTTCTGTTCGACTGCGCTATTCATAGTTTTTGTTGTGATTCTCTTGCGCATTTCGTGTTTTCCGAGAGAATTTTATTATCAAAAATTAATCAACTGCTTGGATCATTAAATTGGAGTTGTTATTGTGATTACAAATATATAATTATTATAAGGGAAAATAATTAAAAACACCGAAAATAATTTCTGCCGCTATTCTCCATGTTTACCTTTATTTGTTCCCAATAGTTGTCATAATACGGGCCTGTCCCCTGCCTAAAAATTTTAGGTAAAAAAGATTTTAGGCTAAAATCATTTTTGCCAATCATTAACAACTTCAAATTGTTTATGTAAAAACATGGCAGAGCCATTGCAATATTCATAATTTGTTTCAATTTAACATCAAAATCAAAACTATCACAAGTAAAACTGAAACTATTACTAATATTACTATTACTAATAGTGACTAATACTAAATTAAAATCCTCAGTGAATCCTCAGCCAATTCATTGAGCTACCTACCTTCCGCTTTCATCGAAGCATATGTCAACATGTCCTTTACCATTTTTTTCATTCCCGTGAACTTTATGCAGTACTTTCTTGGAAAAATTCATTTTCTAGTAGTTTTATATTACGATCCCGATTGCAAGCCCGGGCCGAATTTTGAAAACAAATATATTCCCGCGATATTTGAGAGGGTGTATGAAGATAAACATTCAACTCCAAGTTAATTTTGTTGTTTAAAAACATTTATATTTTATTTTAAATAAATATTTAAAAATAAATTTTATTTATTTTGTTTTATAATAGAATATATTCTATTTGCTGTTTAGAAAAAAATTGTTCTAAACTTATAAAAAGAAAACAAACTTGTAACAGCAACAAATGTAAAAAAGCTACTATTGAAAAAAGCATTTTTTTCATTCTACTTTGAGTACAGCTGATTGGTTTGTTTACTGCAGATATTAGGTATCAGATTAGCCAATGAAATAAGCTAAAAGTAGGTGACATAGTAGCGTAACCACGCATATATTCAATGCTAAAATTCGAGATGAAATACTAGAAATATAGATGTTATTTTATTTGTGGCATTATATCGTATGATAGATCCTACCAGACTATAACTTTTTTTCTTTTTGCCCCAAAGACTGGAGCTATTTTTTCATGATATTTTTGCTTACAAGGTTTGCCGATCAGTAGACTTCAAAGTAAGGATTTCTTGAAATTGAACTATTATATTTATGGAGGCACATAGTTTGATGTACATCATTGAATATTCTGTAAGAATATTGCGTAAAATGCATAAAACATAATCGGAATACTTGATTTGTAACCATTCTGAGAACATCGTCTTTCGATTTCCCTATATTCCAGCTTTATTTAGCGATTATGTTCTTAAATGCGGCCAAGAACAAAAGTAATTGAATTTTGACATTTGCATACTTTCAGGTTGAATTCCTACATTTTGAGATGAGCTCAAATAAATCCATACGTTGCTGTACCAGGTCATCCAATATGATAAAAAGACCAAAAAGGCTAATGGATGACAGCTTTGACTGGAGTGCATCATTTTATAGCAAAAAAGTTAAAGTTCACTTAAAAAACAAAGGCAAAAAAGACAATACTAAGATCATAACTGCAAACTCTTTAACACCTGATGAAGCATCTAATAAAAAACCTGCAACTAACTTTACTGCAAAGAAAATTAATAAAAGACAGTCAAGCAAGGTTGAAAGCTCTTCAACAGATGTTCATTTGGATCAAAAATCAGAAGAAGTGAATAGGTAGATATTTTATAGCATTGAACAAATTATATTACTAATATGCTTTCAATCTATATTTTCTATTAGAGCTTTCAAAAAATGGTGGTGGAATGTCTGGTCTGCAAAAGAATTCAATGTTGGTTATTAACAGTTTTTTCCTAATTGCAGCCAAAAAGATACAGACAGTGGTGTATCATTAGCATCGTCATCACCATCATCACTATCATCACCTTCCACCCCAGTTAGGCAGGAGTGTGATCAGGAAAATTTAGCTAATCAAAAGTCTTTATCTGAGCCAGACAAAACAAGTATGCCATGATAACTAAATTTTGTGTTATTTGCCTTTTAGTACATAAGTTATTTAAACATGTTATGTTGCAATAATTCCGGTTTGAAAGTGGCTTGTGAAACAAATTAAATAAATAATTATACATTACAAATTTTGTTATTTATACGTTTTTGAAATAATCATAGGAGTTAAAGATAATGGTGTAGGCGACAAGAAATTCAAGTTCGATGATCTTTGTGAGTTGCAAATGTTAAATCGATGTAACTCGTGTTAATTTTAATAAAATGTATTTGTCTTACTCTCAGCTTATCTCAACAAACTGGAAAGCTCAGAAGAAAGAATTAGATGGATTCAAAAACAGATGGAAAAATGTAAAAAAGCCTACAGCAGCATGAAGAGAAAACTCGAACATTTGGAAAATCGAAAAAAAACGGTGAGATTTGGCTTGTAGAAATGTTTCCGGTGTATCTGCAGTTTTGGAAAATCTGTTTTCTGTTTAACAGCTCTCAGATGGTGGCAGTCAATCTCAGTCTTAAATATTGACAGCTGAATCTTCCTCTGTTTCAGACTTGAATGTTAACTAGTAGTGAATTGTACATTGTGAATACTTAGGTTACATATTGTAGTTTTGTAAAATATTATTTGAGCATCTGTTTTTATAAAGAGAAAATTCAATAATCTAGAGACCTCAGGAACTCTGTGGTTTGGTGCATGACATGTGACAGTATTAACTATTCCAGGCCGCCCATATATCTGCAAATATGCATGGATAACATTAAATAGAAATTCAAAACGTCAGATTAAATTATATTTATAAAATTGTTTGGCGTTTATGGTTTTTTTCTCAACTGTTAGTCAGATTCTCATCTTCCTTTTCTTCAGCGCAACGCATGCAAACGTAGTTGTTTGATAAGGTCGCTGCTATTGCCCCGGCGGTTAGCCGTGGAAATAATCGGTAAAATTGCTACTGAGCCGGCAGTCGCGCCGTAAGTCTACCTAAAATTAAACCCTAACCCTTTAGAAAATATGTACATCTTTATCAATTGATCGAAGAATCAATTGTTTTGGCAAAACCGCCGGCTCAGTCATATATATAGAATTCTATATATGGGCTCAGTAGCAATTTTACCGCTTATTGCCCCGGCAAACGGCGCCTACTGCCTTGGTAATAGTTATAACGTTTGATAAGCGCCGCCGCTACTCACTCGGATAGTTCATGACCGAGCGCTTTTTAACGCCTCGTAAATAGCGCGGTAATTATGTAGTGATTCATTGTATCGATATTATACAAAATTATTAGAATGGACACGCGCTTTATTTATTCTTCACATTATAGTATAAGGAGTTTTATTCAAACCAGCTAATGTAAGTCAAACTCATTGATTTCGAACTTTATTAGTTTTTAGAAGTGGCGCAGCTCTTAGTTTGAGTAAAGAATTATATCAGCAAAAGCTAGGGGAACCCACATATGGGAACCCCAGTGTACGTGTTAAGTAAGTTTGCCTCGCTAATTGCGATCCAGTCCCAAGCCTGGATGAAGGAGGAGGGACAGTTAAAAGGATCAAAATTTGATCCACGACAGGAAGTACTTATGTGCTTCCTACATACAGCCAATTCAGTCTTAAAACACTTGGTGTAAAGGACTATAAACTATCATAAAAAAAAAAAACGTGTTAAGTAATCTAAAATATGTAACTGAAACATGGTAATTTGACAGACCGACAATGGCGTTGCAAGTTTTTTAAAGTTATATTTTTAATTCGAACGATAAAAAACCGACCAACTTCTATTATTTCTTAGCTAGACAAATATCAAATCAAATGTTGGTCTTGCTTTAACATTAGGATGAAAAAAGGCTGTTTTAATTTATTTATTTGTAAGCAATTTTATGCTTTCTCCAGCGTTTCCGACACATGTAGCTTTCGCCGTAAGGAGACGATATATAAATTTCATTACATATTATATTGCAAAAGAATGATAACGATGTTCACAAAGCGTTGAAAGTAGTTTTAGATATTATTTTTTAAATTTTATTCCTTATTAAAAAATTTTGGCACAGTAAAATGACCAGCATTATTGAGTGCTTTATGCATCTATGCATAGCATCTATGACTTTATGCGTTTTTTACAGCAGAAGATTTTTATGTTTATACAAATAAAAAATCTTAATATTTTGTTAGTTATGTGCTTAAATTCGATATGATTTTTTTTCTTTCAAAGAAAAGATTTAAAATTAGCTTTCGACAGGGCTGGCTGCTATTGGTCGGATATTTTTGTATTTATAAATCAGAGTTTTTATCAGCAAAACAAAGAGGACAGCTGTTTCTTTCTTTGCGTTGCGTAACGTTTACATTGTTAACGTCGCATTAGTGAATCGAACATTATTTGTTACATTTTATCTTATTTGGCTGCAGTTTAAGTGTTTTTTCTGTTTTTAGTTGCTCCATTCTTTTCATAGAACTACCACGTTCGTCTGAGACTGGAACTGCGTTTTACTTTTACTTCTGAATCGACATTCTACACTACAAAAAAAAATGTCGAACCTTGTGATGAAGTCAGTCGACACCGTGAAATTTTATTATTACCAGTACACGCTTGTCACTTCTCTGTATATGTTGGAATCTTGGGAGAGAAAACTTTTTAGTGAGTCTTGTTTTGTTTATGAAAGTTTCAACCTTGAATCGTTATCCATGTCAGTCAAGATCTGAAACTATGTATCTTATGTGGAAGCGTGGTTTGTATGTACCCAAATAACCATTGGGGTAAAGTTCTAGTATAGCGTCATCGGCCGATTTCGGTGAAAAATGACCGGTTTTTAACGTAAATGATATTTAAAAGAAAACTAAATACTAATTAAAACATATAATTTATAAAAAAAAACAGAAATTATATCACTTTAGAACATTTAAAAATTGCTGCCGAAGCTTATGTAGTTCCCGGTGAAGATCTATTTGTCAATAGCGATAGAAGTGAACAGTGGGAATAAAGAAAATAAATATTAAACATATTTCAAATAAAAAATAAAAAAAGTTTAGGAAAAGAAATTAAACATTTAAATTATGAAAATTAAAACTTGAAAAATAACAGTTTGTTTTAGAAGTACGGGTTGCGTAACCCGCTCCATATCTAAAACAGTTTCTTTAAATGCGACGGTTTTGTCAATATGCCTTAAGACAAATAAAAAAACATTAAGAACAATAAATAACCAGCCGAAAACCAAGAAAAAATAAAATAATATCAAAGTAGAAGTACTTGGTTGTCTTTATTACGGTTTCCACCATATTTCTTGGAGTAGAAATTCTGAGTTTTATAGGTCATGATTGGTACCGGTACCAGAATCGTGTGGAGAACGAGAAAGTGACCAGGAGCGGGAAAGCGACCGGGAGTGTAAGAGTAAGCGGGAAGGGAAACGGGAGCGAAAAAAAAACCGATAGAAAAACCCCGGGTACCCGCTAGTCACGGATAAATTTCCGCTCAGCGCTTTGATTTTTTAAAATTTAAGATGCATATTAAATAATTAAAAAATTATTTTGAACCCTTTAGCATTTATTTTTTCATTTTAATATTTTATTTTTATATTAACTCTTTCTTACTTTTCATTCCTTGAATTGTATAATTACACGTATCAACATTGCCTTTGGATATTTTTGCTTAAAGTCGGTTTTTAGTAAGTTTTTCTGTAAAAACTTGTTCGTAGTATGTTCTGAGTTTATTCTATTAAACAGTTTTTTAAACCGTGTTTTTATAGAAATCGGCCGATGACGCTATACTAGAACTTTACCACCATTGGTTGGAATCCAGCCAACGTCATCAATGCTTTTTTCAACTTTATTGATAAAGTCTTTATCTCGGTGATTTTAGTCGACACCAAATGTTTCCTGGAAGACACATTATAGGGCTGCATTTGTTAGCTGCTTTATTTAACAGAGCTACTGCATTTAAAAATTTATGCAATAACTTGGCAAATGACATGGTACTAGATACATTATTTTTGTTAGGATGAAAGCTTTAGCATAATTAAATGGTCCTAAGTGCTAGAAAAGTTACAAGGACTTAAATAAACAACAATTAAATTTAACATTTTATGATTTGGCAGACAGTGTCCTAATATTCCTCTTGATGATGGCTGCATATACCACAAGTGTCTTCATGCCACCGCACATATACATGTGGAAAAGAGTTCTGTTTGATGCTTTAGGCTCATTCAGATCTGCTGTCATCTCTGACCTACCTGTCGACCCAGTAAATGCCTTCGACAAAATCTAGCTGAACGAGAACAAGATCTTCCTGATTTTTTAATGACAGTTTCACACCAATTCAGAGTTTGTTTCCCAAATGATTAAAGTTTATGAAAAAAAAAAAAAACTTTTACTCAACTTCTAGTCGGTTAGATATTTCTCATAACTAGCATATCTGAACTTGTTTAGAAGTTAACTTTTTAAAGATTTTATTGAAATCAGACGACTTTTAAGATTATTCAGGTCTTTTGCAACAGAAAAACCTCGAGTGTTAAATTAAAAATTGTTTGATTTCTTAAGACATGTAAATAATTTCTTCTTGATTTTGTTCTCACTTGCGAGTTTGATTCGACAAGGCAATAAAATTGAATTGTTTTTTTTTATAAAGAATTTTGAAAACTCTACAGATTTTAAATTGAGGAATTAAAGTGAGAAATATTTGATGTTACATTTTGTGTTCAGTTAGTTGAGAAAATGAGATTTTCACGTATTTTAGCAAATTATAAATTTATATGGATTCTGCTGTTGGTTAGCATTGTAGATTTGAAAGCTGTATTATGTCTCTAGAAGTCCACATATATATTTGAAGAAGTTCAGTTCTTGTTTTTTTTTTAAAGTTCTCATATTGCACTCAAATTATATTTGATATTTTCCTCTGTAATTTGTTTTTATTAGGTATATTGTTGAAAAAATACTGATTACCATGATTAAAACAACGAATTTGTCAGTGAAAATTTGTTATGTGACCCTTAGTATCATCTCCAGTAGTGCATTTGCAATTCTTTCTATGTACTTGGTTTTTTTCAGACGAATGTGTTATTGTTTCAAAGTCAACAAATGTGTTCTTTAAGATAAAACCGAACTGTAATTTTACTGCATTTCAAAACCATGCATATCCATTGTTCAACCTCTAAGCATTCTTTTTTAAAAAAACTGCCTCCATACCTTATTCATTTTGCAGTTTCCAATTTTCTGAACCACTGGAAAATTAAATAAAATTTTTTAGAGATACTTTTGAATATTTTTATAAATGGATTCTGATGCATTTCAGACTTTAATGTTTGGTGCATTTCAGCTCAATACAGCTTCCTTTTGAGTCACCTCACAGATTAATCCCACCTTCGAGATCGTCAAACACTATTTCATTCCTAAAATTTGTTATGATAATAATATTCACATTGGAAGCTACACTAACATAGCTTCAGAGGTGCCAGGAAACGATACATTGCAATCACCAGATGTACAAACACTTTTCATTTGGATTAGAATAAGCTGCATCTGACCATTACCCAGCTTAAGCTGGTACATCATACTCATTTGACAACAATAACTTTCTACAATGAAAATTTTGTTAATGCTACTGCTTACAGGAATGTTGTTGTTGATCTGGAGTCTTATTTTAAAATATGTAAAAACTGTCACTCCATTCTAAGAACAATTTACTAAAAATTTCCATTCCCATAAAAACTATGGAGCAAATATAGATTTGATCAGATCTATACATGGTGGTAGGTTTAATACAGCCAATTCTTCACGGCGCGTATTTTATTCGGGGTAGATTAATGTGAAATTCTTAATTTTAATAAATAATATCTATACGTTTGAAATGAAACTGTATTAAATATGCATTGATTTTTGTAATCAACTAAAAGCATCATTATAGAAATAAGCATTTTTGCAGAGCCTCGTTGGTTAGAAAATCAGCTGCATAGAATACAAAATATGGACATACAATGGCCGGACTGAAGCAAGAAAAGCCACCTAACCATGAATTTACAACCATGGCATAAATGACCAAACTCAAAAGGCTTTAGTCAGTTGTGAATAGCAAAGTTTATCAAGATCAAACAATTCATTTGTTCAGTCTGTTTAGGGAAGCAAAAAAAATCACTAATCAAATTCAGACCGAACGCATTTCACTAGTGGTTAGAATCGCCAAGTGTATAATTCTGATTCCCCCTTGTCATTCCTTATGCTAACAAACCTACAATTTTAAATCTCTCCCATAAATGAAAGCAATCAAATAACAAGTAGCTTCTGGAAAAGAAAGTCAGATTGTATATTTAACACAAACACTATGAGCAGCTATGTTTATATCCATAAATTAACAAACTAGATAGTAAAAACTGATCACGTTGTCTTTTAAGTCCTTCTTTCACAGTAAGATTCCTCTTAAAATTGTCTTTGGTAAAAACGGATCAAAACAATAAAATTTAAATTTAAAGTTAGTCACATAATGTGTTTACATAATAGTAAAACATTCTTCACTCAACAAACATTAACACAACACTGAGAAATTTGCAAAATTTAAACAGAAAAAGCTCACATTGAACTCAAGTACTTTATCTCCTATAAGGTCTCTGCCTTGGGTAAACAGAAGCGCTATCTGACCTGTAAATTATTGGGGGGTTGCGAATTCTACCCCGATAGGGCTCAGTCGAGCGATAGTAGGGATCTATTTCCTCACCTCTTATTCTGCTACTTCTTTGATACGGGATATCAGGAATCCTTCTGTATGAATAAGAAACAGGTGGAGGAGGAGGAGGAAGAGGCGAAGGTCGCCTGTAGTAAGCCCTCTCCGGTTCCAGGGGGTATTCCCCCCTTCTATAATAGCGAGGTTCGTCACAATGCAGAGGTCGAGATCTTTCTACTCTCATGGCCATCTCCTCCTCTAACATCCCATAGTGCCTGCTGGTTTCATGCGCCAGTGGCGGCGGTGGAGATCTGTAATATCTTCTGACACTGAGCCGTTGGTGATCCTGGTAAGAAGGAGACCGCCTGTACTCCCTCTTGAACCTGTCTGACATAAGGGGAGGTGGTGGAGAAACACCTCGATGACCATACTTGGTCGAAAAATCTCTATCTCGATGATCAAACTGAGTCTTAGCATGAGAATTTCTGACTGAGAATGAGCGTCGAGATGTTTTAACACGTGGGGATCTGGAACGACTATAGTTCAAGTTCTTCCTCTGCGGGGAGAGACTTTCACGACGATGCTGGTATGCCAGTGGTGTTTTCCTGCCCAATGATGTTGGTCCACTGCCGCTTCTAGCACTTGAGTGCTTATCAGAAACTTTACTTTTTGAACTTCCACTCCTATTTACTGGAGAAGCTCTTGTGGGTGTAGATTTTCCTTCAAATCTTTTAGCAACATATGAATCAGGAGAACAAGATGGAGACCTGGGTCCCCCGTAACTTTTTAAAGCCGGCTTCTTAATTTCTGATGATGGACTGCGAGATGCTCGCTTTTGAGATGAAATCTTATGCTTTGATAAGTCAGGAGATGGTGATTGTCTCTGTGAAGACCTTTTGAAGTTTTTCTTAACTTTATTACTTTCTCTCGAAGAATCTTTACTATCTCTGGCTTTTTTCAACTCTGGACCTTTTTTCATTTTTTCATCTGGACTTCCGGCTCTAGATGAAGACTTAGTTGATGACCGGGAGGATGACGATGATGACGAAGAATCATTCTGAGTAGCCAATCTTGGTTTGGAGTTCTTCACATATGACCCAGAAGATGCAGACCTGTTCCTCTGATTCTGTCTCCTGGAAACCACTGGCAGTGATCTGCTAAGCGAGTGCCTCGATACATAACTTCTGCTCCTCGATGTTTCATGCTCATTTCTTGCAGGAGAGACAGATGGAGATTTTCTCAAACCTGGTGATACAGGACCAATCTTCTCTGGTGGTTTTGAATTTCTGGTTGGAGGAGATGGTGGTGTTCTGCCAAGAAATCTTGTCCTAGGTATGTTCAGAGGGGGAGAGCGATTTCTAGAACACTCTCTGCTACTTCTCCTGAAGTTTCTTCTTAAACTCACTGAACCGACTCTGTGACTTGAGTGACTAGCTCGTCTATCAAATGAATCATCATTTCTGGAGTTGGAAAGTCTTCTAGGACTTCTGCCTCTTGAAGATCTTTTGCCAATATCAGCAGATTTTTTGTGGTTATCCAGATTTCTGGATCTTGATCTGCTGCTAGTACTAGTGGAACTCCTTTTAAAATTTTTTCGATTTATTTCAGATTGGGAATATGGTTCTTCAGAACCACCTCTTCTGCTGCCTGACCCACTTGGACTTCTATGAGAAAGTTTTCTCTTTTCTCTGGAATTTCTGCAACTTTGGGAGCAACTCCTTCTAGGACCTGTGACGGTTTTCACTTGACTCTTGACAGCATTTTTTCTGTGGCTTACAGATCTTTTTCTTTCGTGACTTAGAGATCGTTTTCTAGCCCTACCGAATGACCTGCTGTCTGCAGGGCTCACAGCTCTGGCACTTCTGACAGGACTCACGAAGCTTTGCATTTTATCAATAGCCACAAATCTATTTCTAGCAGGGCTAACATTTTTGCTTCTGGCCCAATCTCTTAATGGAGATCTTCTTGTCCTTCCATAACTACTTGACCTCATTCTGATTGGACTCCTTGGGAATTTTTCTGGGATCAAGCCAGGAGGTCTTGGAAGTTTGGGGATAGAACCCATGTTCAATTCTCTGCTGAAAACACATACAAATATAAAAAATTAAAAGTACTTTTTTCTCTCATATGAGAACAATAAATCATGTTTCATTTTAATGATCATTAACAACTAGTCTTGGACATGAAAATTATCAACTGACAAACACTAAAAGAAGAAAAAAACTACCTAATTGGTGGAGGAGGAAGTCTCCTACTGCCTCTGGAAAGTCGAGAGAAAGGAGGTGATGGTGCTATCAAACTTCTTTTATGAGGCGGTGACAGCATCCTATGATCACAAAATAAACCCCATACAAAATTATTACTAAGCAAAATCCAGCTTATATTTAAAAAACAAATAAAATGACGTAAGATTAACAACAGCAGATCCAAATTACAGTGATGTAATAAAATAGCAATTAATTTGATGAGAAAAATGATAGCATTGTTAATTATAACCACTAGTGAGCTGTCAATCAAACAACCAATCGTATTTCATTACCATTTCTCGGCTCTCGTCTTACGTCTTGAGCTGATATTTTTTTAATTTAGAACTTTCAATGCCGGTGTGTAAGCGTAAGACCGGACCTCTGCCTTTTTTCTTTTGCACTCACTCCCAAAATGCACAGATGACTTTTTTATCGACATTACTTCTTCGTTCTGCAGATATCGTAGGAATATGACGAATCAACGCAAAAACGAATGTGACAATGCAAGCTGCCGATGATGGAGAAGAAAGGCGAAAATGACAAAGGGTTCAAATCTGAAGCATGACACTCGACATGCCCTGTTTTGTAGAACCCAAGTGGAAAGTCGCATCTTGACATTCTCAAAATTTTCATGGCAGAATCCTCCGAAGGCTCGATAGAAATTTCCGTCAATGAGGAAGAGGACATTGAACTTGCTCGTCAACGAACACGGGAGAGAAGTCTTTCCCATATCGATGTAAACCGTCTTTGCTAGTCTGTTGTAATTTTGTTTCCATCACCATAGACTTTTATGTAGTTGTCCAAACTTGATACGAGAAGATGCACGTAATTGTCCCGGTCAAAAAATTCTTTGGAAGTGTCACGAACGACGATCATCGTGAAAGCTGTAATTTGTTATGTCAAAAACGACATGGAGCGTGATATCAAAGTAATCCATTGAGAATCTAATTGGTAGAGATAAATTGGTAGTGGAAATTATGAACTGCTTTATAAATGGTTATTGTTAAAATCGACCATCTCGAGGTGGTCCGACTCATTGGCAAATAGTAGAAAACTTGAAGTGGTCAATATGTGGGCACGTGAATGACGTTTTCATTGAAGAGTTGAGGAAATGTCTGATGAATGGTTGGTGCCAATATAGAAGATTGAACCGATGAACTACGAGACAGAACAGGCTTCATTTTTCAAAAATGTGCCTCTGACATGAAGTAGGCGCAGAACCTGAACACTGACCGTGGTTTTCAAAACTGTAGACCGTAGGCGATCGTGGGATGAGGTTTTTCTGGTCACTAGAGGCTTGGGACATTTCCCTTTTTCTGAGAAACGCAGAATTGTCACGCTCGTTTGATCGAATAACGACATTACAAAATACGCGAGAAGTGAATTAGTGTGGTTGGTTGGGGCTATGCATTTCATGTTATGCCTCTGTGTAATACAATTAAACAATCAAATCAATGCCCATGCAAAAATTAAATGCATGGCAAATCTATTGCATCACATAAATAAATCGTTTAGAAATAAACACCCTAATTATTTTATTATAGTTGTTTTAGAAGTACAAATTGAACTGACCTTTCTCTGGCACCTGGAGACCTACTATATCGTCTTGGACCAGGTGATATCAAATTTTTAGACAAAGCCCGATCTCCATATCCTCCAGAATCAGCTCTCAATCGTTTCTTACTCCTTTCTGATCTGTTTCTTTTAAACATAGGACCCACCATTCCTGAGCTCTGTGCACTGGAAGATAAAGCAAGACTCGCCATTGGTGGACTGCCCAAAAGAGACAGAGAACTTCCAAGACCTGCAGTCAAAAGAGATGGAACCACAAGCTGACCCATGAGTGGAGCTATGGCAGGCTTTCCTGTAGTTGAATTCAAGAGTTTTCCTCCAGATGGAGACACTGCTGACCCAATAGAGAAAAATTTCTTCGGCTTTTTTCCTTCATCAAAACCTTTGTTAGCTTTGGCAAACTCTATTCTAACTTTTGAACCTAAAACCTGTAAAAAATATTGAGAGTGTTAGAAGAATTTCTAGCTTTGAATAACAACATTCACTATGTTCATATTATAAATCAATTTCCTATCAACATTAGAAAGTTGAAGCAAAACCACAACCTTGGTATCATCTAACTCATGAACAACTCTTTCAGCATCTCTAGAATTTATATACTCCACAAAAGCAAACCCAGGAGGCTTTTTAGCCACCCAAACATCGTGAAGTTTTCCAAATTTTCCAAATTCCCTGATCAACTCCTCTCGGAGAACTGTGGGCAGCAGACCACAAATGTATAATTTATTCTTTAAACGACGTGGTGCATTACTGTGGCCAACTGAAGAATGGCTCGCGGAAGGTTTATGAGAAGCCTGCATCCATATAAAAACCAATAAATCAATCAATTTGCTTATAAACATCTAGAAAGAAAAAAGAAATATAAAAAAAAGAAATTATAAGAAATAATCATAAATAATGCATACATTCTTTCGCGAACTGGTCGGCCTTCTCCGTTCGTCCTTTCTAAAAGCTTTTTTCATTACTAATTAAAAACAAAACTCGACAAGTCATAGAAGAAATGTTAACGCAAACTTCCAATTAATACTGTAAGCAATTTCTCCGAAACTCGACCCCAAGCAACCGCAATGGCGTCAGGATAAATAATTAGCAAAAGATTCTACTCATATTATTACTCTTTGCTGCTTTAATGCAAAATCTAGCTAATTTCTTTACTATTACTTGTACACACCTAAGTTTATAAATATTTTTAAAATGCTAAATAACTTAAAGTTGTTCCCTTAAATCGTCCAGATTCAATTTTATGTTAATTGATAATTTTTAACTTGGTTTTAAACGACTTCTAGCTTTAGCCAACGGAGATTATGCAGGGGCGTCATTTCAGCAAAACCTTGGGGGAGCAAAATTTTGTTTAAACCCCAGATTCCAAAATTGTATCTTTCTATGCTATACTTTTTCCCCAAAACAGCAAATAGTAAATAACCGGGTAGAGGTAGTCGTAAATGCTTTTTTCAAAAAATTAAGAACTATTTATACACTTTTCCCCCAAAAAATCTGATGACCGAAAAAGGAGGTGGCGGCGGCGGATTTAGGGAACCAGCGTAGTGCGCCCTTTTAGCCAAAGCTGGGTAGCTATATAAAAAGAGTGTGAGGCTTTTTACTTTTAATAATTCGATAAGAAACTAGGTAAGAGGCAATCAGAATTAGTTTGTCAATAATTGACCAAAATCCTAGTTGAGGTAAACTTGCTGCTGCGTCACACCAAGCTCTTTTCTGTTTAGGAAGGCCAATCGATTTGAAATTGCTGGAATGCACTTTTAGCTCGTTCGGTTTTTAATTGTAGCCACTGCCTTTTCGCATTTTCGCCAATGTCCGACGGTATAAGACAGGAAGATAAATAATGCCACCTGATTGGATAATTTTGAATTAAAAAAGTCACATAAATTATGCAAATATATAGACGCGCTTTGTTTTCCGATGTTGTTTATTTTATAGTCGTTGGCGTTATGGGTTTTTCCGATGGATAAAGATTGACAAAGTTGCCGAAGTTATTCGACACTCCATGTATGTAACTAAATATTTAAATAGACTAGAAAATTCAACTTGTCATTCTGTCAATCAGAGATGACCAATATTTGGAATGAAGTTTTTCCAATCATATAAGCCAAGCCTATGTCAATAAATTGAAACACAAATAAACTTTTTTAATTATTAATTGACTGACAAATAATAACTTTTGACAAAAGTTTACCAAATGGAATTTGATTTTTTTAGTAAATTAATAATGCAAA
The DNA here is from genome assembly GCA_963978895.1 of Erpobdella octoculata. Classification (NCBI taxonomy): domain Eukaryota; kingdom Metazoa; phylum Annelida; class Clitellata; order Hirudinida; family Erpobdellidae; genus Erpobdella; species Erpobdella octoculata. The sequence goes on from OZ022242.1 coordinate 14,666,966, forward strand.
AGGCTTCTATTCTAAAAAATATATCATTACAAACAGTTATTCTAATTAAAAAAATTATGATACTGTGGAATTCAACTCATTAGTTGTTTATTTAACGCAGAAACGGCTTAACTAAGTTGTTCATGGAGATAAATAGGACTTGTTGGAACATATCTGAAACTTTCCCAGGAGATTGGTAATATATTTTCAACCAAATTCTACTCTGTCAGCATGCTAAGGACAAGCATGTGATAAGAGTGCATAGTAACACTGATTTCTTTAAGATCTAAACAAACAGACACATGAGCAAAACAGCGTGAAAAAATTGTGCTTCATTGCTTTGATTCAAAACATTTTTTCAAAGTTCAAACTCTAGCATTATTTGTTTTAATAAATTCATGAATTGTCTTGAGTTGACAATATTTCAGTATTCAGTGTTCAATTATTTGACTTCCCAGTTATCAGTGCAGAAATAATTGTGTTTTAATTTTTTATATTGGCCTCATAATCAAGAACTGAGATAATTTTGTAATATAATAAAGCTGAATAGTTATTCTACTGCTGTTCTCAATTGAAATCAATGAAATCAATAAAACTGATAATTTTTTAATGATTTTAATCATCTAAATCTAAAATGTCATGTTACTCATAATACATTTGAAGCCTAAAAATGTTGCATTAGTTTAAAAATATCTAAATTTTTGTTAGTAACTAAAATTTGTTAGTTTTTTCATATGCATGTCAGATTAGCTGAGTTATTTATTTATCTGCAACAGAAACATGACAAAAGGTCTTGAATACTTTAATGTTACAGGTCCAGCAAGCTTTCATTTGGTTATATGGCAAAGGCAGTTGTAAAAGAATAATTGTGGAGACAAGCTATATCAAAGTAGATACAAAAATGTGTATGGCCTTTTTTGTCTTATTGGCTCAATATAGAAGCCACATACAAATATTAGAATGATTGTAAGAACTATTATAAGTATCAATAAAAATAGTATTAAAACAATAGTATTAAAATAGTATTAAAACTGATTAAAACAATAGTATTAAAATAGTATTAAAACAATAGTATTAAAATAGTATTAAAACAATAGTATTAAAACAATAATATTAAAATAGTATAAAACAATAATTTTCAGCCTACAGTCCATAGATACTACAATCATGATAATTTTAAATAAAAATTATTATTAATCATAAAATTATGTATAGTTGTTTCTAAATAAAAGTGTAAAGGTTAATTTGACCAAAATAAAAAAAAATTCAAACGAAAATATTAGCAAGCTTCAAGAGCGTAATGTATGCAAATATGGATAGATATCTATGGTTGTATGTGACCTAGTCATTTAAAACAATCCAATCAGATGATAGTATTTGCCTCCCTGTCTTATACCGTCGGACATTGGCGAAAATGCCTGCCGGCCACTGGACTTTGTCACATTAAAACAATTCGGTCGGTCGTTGTGTGTCGTCTTTGTAAATGATAAAAGTGAAACCATACTGACCACAGTCTTCTGAATATTTAGTTATTTTGAAACCTTTCAGTTTTGAAATGCCAGCTGGAGTGATAACCAGGAACCAGTGGCGTAGCTAGGATGGGCGGCGGGGGTGACCCATTTGGGGGTGACACCCGGCTGCGATTAAAAAAAACCTATACACAAACTCCATGAAATGAAATAACGTCTGAAAATTTAAAAAATATCTATAAACATATCTAGGTTTTTCATATATAGGCGCGGACTCCTATGAAATGATCTATCTAGTAATATAAATCTGTGACCCAGTCACCAGACACCGGCGCATTGGAATGCTCAATATGCTGTAGTAAAAACAATAACAGAAAATGTTAATGATGTTGTGGCTTCAATTTGGGGATTTTATGATAAACACTAGATATAGCCCGTCAAAAATGACGGATTATTTAAAATTTCATTATACATTCTTTTTCGATAGCAGCGCCACCTCTTTTGATCTTTAGGACTCACAGTGTAACGCCTGCGTACACTAATTTTAGCAACTGCTGATTGCTGACCACTGCGGCCACCGCGTTATGCAAAACTGCTAACATACATACATACATACATACATACATACATACATACATACATACATACATACATACATACATACATACATACATACATACATACATACATACATACATACATACATACATACATACATACATACATACATACATACATACATACATACATACATACATACATACATACATACATACATACATACATACATACATACATACATACATACATACATACATACATACATACATACATACATACATACATACATACATACATACATACATACATACATACATACATACATACATACATACATACATACATACATACATACATACATACATACATACATACATACATACATACATACATACATACATACATACATACATACATACATACATACATACATACATACATACATACATACATACATACATACATACATACATACTGTTATATATATATGTTTGTTTAAATATATATATATGGGCGTATATATATATGTATATATATATATATATATATATATATATATATATATATGTATATATATATATATATGTATATATATATAGATCAGTTTTTATTCTATTTCCTTCTTTATTATATCATAAGCAAATAAATTTATATTAAGATAGATAATCAGAAAGATCTAGTAAGTGTTAGCAGCCACTTAAGTAGATTATATTATTACCATTTAATTAGAATAATAAAGATATAACATTGACGACGAGGATGTCAAAGGACCAAGATTCAAACATAGCACAATTGCTTAAGTTTCTAATTGAAAAAGAGGCTCGAGAAAAAGAAGAAAAACTTGAGAGGGAAGCTCGAGAAAAAGAAGAGAAACTGGAGAGGGAAGCTCGAGGAAAAGAGAGGGAAGCTCGAGAAAAACAAGAAAAACTTGAAAAAGAGGCTCGAGAAAAAGAAAAAAAGAGAATTGAAAAGAGAATTGAAAAAGAAGAAACTGAACAAAGATTTCTTCAGTTAATCTCAATGATGCAGGACAATAAATACGTCAAAGTTAACTTGAATGCTCTGAATAAAATGTCGGAGGAAAACAGAGCAGCACACAGAGCAGCAATGCAAGAAAAGAAGAATTTTCTTGAACTTCTCCATGGTGACATAAACAATTGCGGAAACAAAAAAGACGGTCAAGATGAACCATGCAAGAATGTACAAGATGAACCATGCAAGGATGGTCATGGTGATGAGCCTTGCAAAGATGTGCAAAATGAGCCTTGCAAAGATGTGCAAGATGAGCCTTGCAAAGATGTTCAAGATGAACCATGCAAAGATGTTCAAAATGAACCATGCAAAGATGGTCATGTTGATGAGCCTGTCAAAGACGATCATGATGATGTGCCTGTCAAATATGGTCATGATAATGAACATTGCAAGGATGCTCAAGATGAACCATGCAAAGATGGTGTCAGTGATACAGTCGGTTTGGACGTCGAAAACAAAATTAAAAAAGATGAGAGGAATGTTGAAAACGAAATGCAAAATGATGAGAATGAAAGTGACGATGATGATTATAAGAATGGCAATAACAACTATGGTTTTGGCCCATACAACGACGGTTCTGAAACGGAATCCTCCATAACAGACGACGGCACCAAATCTTCAGGATCAGATTTTAGTGACGAATCTGACTCGGATGAAACAACAGGAAATGAGGATTTGATAATAGCAGGTGTAAACGAAAACATCACAATGATACAAGAGGATACGATGAGACAATTACCTGTTAGTAAGAAAGATATTCAAATTATGACAGAAGAAGACTCTGAACTCATAGAGTTAAGTGAGATCATTAAAAAAGGATTTTGGCCAAAAGTTAAACCTGGATCAAACTGGAATGCATTCCAAAGTAAAGCAACTGATTTGACTTTACATGATGGCGTTCTATTTATGGGTGTAAGAGCAGTAATTCCAAAAAAACTGCAACAGCGTATATTGAGGATGCTACATCAGGGCCATCCAGGAATTACGAGAATGAAAATGCTGGCCAGACAGTCGGTGTATTGGCATGGAATCGATAGAGATATTGAAAGTATGGTGAAAACCTGTGATGCATGTCAAAAAGCAGCTAAAATGCCTATAAAAAACACGTTGTCACCATGGCCTGAACCATCACAGGCCTGGGAGAGAATTCACATTGATTTTGCGAGACCAATGGAGAATTCAATGTTTCTGGTTGTTGTGGACGCATATTCAAAATGGCCAGAAATAATACAAATGAGTACGGCTACCTCAACAACGACAATTCGCGAGCTGAACAGAATGTTTGCTCGGTATGGATTTCCCAAGACATTGGTATCAGATAACGGAACACAATTTACTTCTATGGAATTTGAAAGATTTTGTCAGTCAAAATTTATCAGTCATATCCGAATACCTCCTTTTCATCCACAAAGTAATGGTCAAGCAGAAAGATTTGTTGATACTTTCAAAAGAACCATACAAAAGCTAAAAGGTGAAGGAATTACCGAGGAATTAGTGCAAAAGTTTTTGTTGTGTTATAGATCTACACCATGCCCATCTAGTCCACATCAAAAATCTCCCGCAGAAAATTTTTTGGGGAGACAAATTAGAACACCACTATCAGACTTACAACTAAGTACTAAAAAAGACAAAAAGCATTCAGAAAAAAAGTCTTGCATGAAGAGACAGTTCGACGAAAGGAATGGGGCAAGACCGAGAGTTTTTAAAGAACAAGATGCGGTGTACGCTAGAGATTATAAAAATCCAAACCATCCCAGATGGATACCAGGGAAGATTTTAAAAAGAATTGGAAAAACGGTTTACGAAGTCGAGATTGACAGAAGGATTACAAAAAGGCATACAAATCAATTAAGACCAAGGAATTTAGATTGGGCACTTAAAGAAATGTTTCAGACTTTCGACATGCCAGTGCCCCTTCAAGATAAAAGTGATAAAGAGAAAGCCCCGGTAAGAATTGCGTTCCCAGAAGAGGAAGATATGTTGGAACCAGACATAAACGCAACCCCTCGGCTTACGGAGAATGAGGATGGAGAGAATAGACTAGGAAACCATGTTCCGAGCCATATAGATAATGAAGCCAATCCGGAGGAATTGTCACACATTCCAACAGGAATAGAACCAGAGGCAAGACCTAAACGTTATTGCAACCCTCCAAAACGGATAGTACTGGACCCCAGTAGAAAATCATATAATTTTCTATAAAGAGGGGGAGGTGTTATATATATATGTTTGTTTAAATATATATATATGGGCGTATATATATATGTATGTATATATATATATATGTATATATATATATATATATATATATATATATATATATATATATATATATATATATATATATATATATATATATATATATATATATATATATATGTATATATATATAGATCAGTTTTTATTCTATTTCCTTCTTTATTATATCATAAGCAAACAAATTTATATTAAGATAGATAATCAGAAAGATCTAGTAAGTGTTAGCAGCCACTTAAGTAGATTATATTATTACCATTTAATTAGAATAATAAAGATATAACACATACATACATACATACATACATACATACATACATACATACATACATACATACATACATACATACATACATACATACATACATACATACATACATACATACATACATACATACAGTAGTGCTTTCCTGGGGGTTCGCACGAGCCCCCTTGATGTTAATTCTATGGTTCGTGCGAACCCCTGTTAATCGGAAAAAAATTGCTTTAATTAATTTTATTATCGGTTGTGTGGGATAGTCACTATTACAAAAACTTGATTTTATCTCATACCCCTGATTGCCCGAAAATTATGGATGCCCGAAAGCATCTTTTGTATTTTCAAATCGGGTGTATTTGAAATTAAAATTTGTGTTAAAAAACTCGTTTTTTCCTTTACTTGTTTCCGAATACAATTTGTTCTAGAACCCAACTAAACACAACAGATTTAGGCTATTATACACTAACTGTATTTTTTTAAATTTTAATTTAACGATATCTGAAACAATACATTCAAATTTAATGCTGTTTCTCAAGTTTGTTTCATTGCCCGGGGTTTTTTTAGAGGTTTTACTCTCTCACTCCCGTTTCCTTCCCCGCTCCCGGCCGCTTTCGCCTTCTCGCTTGCTCTCCCGTTCCCGGTCGCTTTCCCGCTTGCTCTCCCGTTTTCGGTTGCTTTTCCGTTCTCGCTTGCTTTCCCGCTCCCGTTCATTCTCCATTTACCACTCCACTCACGCTCGCTTTCCGGGTCCCTCTCGCTTTTCCGTTTTCGCTCATTTTGTGACCAATCTTAAATTTTTTCCACAAAAACCTTCTATTATTATTATTAAATTTTATTTAACATGCTATCAGTTCGGACCTGTCTGTCAGTGTTGCGTTCCGCAGTGATCATGGAATGATTTTTCGACGTGACTGTGTACGGCACTGGTATGTATGGTGTCAGCGATTTGTTGTGTGTGGCTGGCTGTTTCACAAGGACTGTGTCACCTTCACTGATTGTTGATGGTTTTACATATGCTTTTTGATCAGCGTACTCTTTCATTTTAGACTTCATAAGAGCGTCCCTCTCACGAAAACTTCTGTCGTCTTGTGTGTCGTCGACTGGAAATGATGGAAAGATTGTTTTCATAGGACGACCAAAAAGCATTGTTGCAGGTGGGCGACCAGTTGTGCTGTGGGGTGTGGCACGATATTGGCGAAGAAAGATGTTTAGTTCCTGACGCCAATTCTTACGTTCTAGTTGAAACCCATATGCTCGGCAAAACGGGCGAATTCAATGCCATTGAAAGGAGGTCCATTATCCGTTTTCATAATGTCACACGAACCGAATTCAGATAAGATGCGGTCAAGCTTTGGTATCACGCTGTGTGCTGCGGTTGATTGGACTATTTCGATTACCGGGAAACGTGAATAATCATCAACGACTACGAGTAAGTAATCGCCAGTCGTTAATTGAGCAAAATCAACGCTTAACTCACTCCAGGGTGTTGATGGTAATTGGCTCATTTGCAGCGGTTCACGATGTGGGGTTGAGACGGCGATCTGGCAGGCAAAACATGTTTTAACGCGTTCTTCCACCAGGCGGTCAATTCCGGGAAACCAAACTTTTTCCCTAATAAGAGCTTTTGTCTTGACGATACCTTGATGTCCTTGATGTGCTAGGTTGACTGCACGTTCCCTCAGTGATTCTGGAATGACTATGCGGCTATTGCGTAATAGTATGTTATCTCCACTAACGCACAGTTCATCGCGCACTCTAGCGAATGTATCAAAATCACTGGTATTCATATTAGTTTTACGCGACCAATTACCTGTACGGATTGCTTCGATGACAGCAAGCAATGTTTTGTCTTTGACGGTTGCTGACGCAATTTCAACACGTGTCATGGCTTTTGGCACTGCATGACCAACAAGGTAGTTGACGTATTCCTCGGCAATTTGTTCTTCACGGCTCGATCTGCCACTTGAGAAAGCTGGATGTCGTGAAAGATAATCGGCTGGGTTGTCATGACCAGGTCTGTAGACGATGGTTGCTTCGTACGGTTGAAGGCGTAGCGTCCAACGCTCGATGCGCGCTGGTGGCTTAGATCGTGGATTGTTATAGAGAGTGACTAACGGCTTGTGTAAATTGTCACTGGTTTGCCATGGATATATATATGAAAATGTTCACAAGACCACACAACTGCAAGAGCTTCTCGTTCTGTCTGTGAATACCGTTGTTCGACATCAGTTAATGATCTACTGGCATACGCAATTATGTGTTCCTCGTTGTTCTTTCCACGTTGTATCAAGATGGCGCCAAGCCCGACTGGACTGGCGTCAGTGTGTATTTCTGTTTGTTTTTCAGAATCAAAATACGACATTACTGGAGCGTTGCATAGCTTCTGCTTGAGCTGTGCGAGTGCCGATTCTTGTTCATCAGTCCACTGCCATGGTGTGTCTTGTCGCGTTAGTCTACGTAGTGGCTCAGAAATAGTTGCATAGTTTGAAATGAAACGAGCACAATAGTTGGTCATACCGAGTAAACTGCGGACTTCAGATGCGTTGGATGGAGTGTTCATGTTGACGATTGATTGAATCTTTTTCGGATCTGCCATGATGCCATGCTGAGTGAAGACGTTACCAAAGAATTCGAGAGTGCGTTTTGCGTAAACGCACTTCTGCTTATTAAGAGTTAGTCCTTTTTCTCTCAGGCGTTGAAAAACAGCACGCAGATTGTTGAACATCTCCTGCTCGGTTTTACCGTAAACGAGAATATCATCACTAATGTTGATTGCGCCAGTTAATCCACTTAGTGTTTCACGAATCGCATTCTGAAAGATCTCGGCAGCGCATGAAATGCCGAAGTTGAGACGTTTGTATCGACGCAATCCAACATGGGTTGAAAATGTTGTAATGTAACGTGATTCAGGTGCAAGTTCGAGTTGATTGTATCCTTGGTTTAAATCTAGTTTAGAAAATACAGCTGCACCGTTCAGATCACTGATCAGTTCATTTATAGTTGGCGTAATATGTCTCTCACGTTTAATTGCTGTGTTAGCTAGACGCATATCGACGCAGACACGTTTTTGACCAGTTTCGCTCTTGGGTTTGGGTACGACAACGACTGGACTCACCCACGGAGTAGCTCCTTCGGTCCTTTCAATGATGTCAAGTTCTTCGTCGTGCTTGAGCTGATCCTCTAGCTGTTGACGAACATGGAATGGTACCCGACGATGAGGCTGTGCGACTGGTTGTACGGTGTCGTCGATGTGCAGTTTGACTTGAAAGTCTTTCAGTTTACCAACACCACCGAATAGATCAGCGTATTCTGTCACGAGCTCGTGGACAATTTGATCGCTAGGTGTCGTACGTTCACTGACCGGTTTTACGACATGGAGTAGATGTAACGCTTGAGATGCCTCCCAGCTTAGCAGAGACCCTTCATTGCCATTGATTACGTAGAACAGCGTATCGTACGATCGGTCCTTGTACCGAACATTAGCACAAAATGTTCCTAATACCTTGAGGGGATTTTGCGCGCAGTAGGCAAACACTTGTTTATTGTTTACAAGTAATTGCGGCGTAGGTTTAATCCTGCTAAAATCGCGCTGGCTCATTACGCTTACACTTGCCCCTGAGTCTGCGATGACTTCAATGACGGTGTCGTTTATATTAACTTGAAAATGTGGTAAACTATTTCTGACACTTAGTCGGTTCGAATAAACATTCAGAGCATAAACATGCCGATCCTGTTCAGGCGAATGTTTACAGATGTCCGATGAATGTTTACAGATGTTTACGTCGGCATCGACGTGACGAATGCGATGATGGTTGTTATATCGTGTGTTCGGCGGTCTACTTTGTGATCCACGATGCAATCTGTGTTGTGAGTCGTTGTTGCCGTGTCGTGATGTGCCATCTTTTGAGCGACATTGTGACGCAAAATGATGCAATTTCTGGCATGAATTGCAAGATTTACCATGCGCCGGACACGATGCTTTTCCATTTTGGTGTGGCCATGGACCACCACAATTCCGACACCTCACGTCGTCTGTTTTATTCTTTGAGTTGTTCGCATGGTTCAGTTTTTGTTTTAAATCGATTTTGTTCACCTGCTGCTCGTTCTCAATGTGTTTTGCATACATGTCGGACAGCTCCAAACTTCGACCGATGTCTAGCAGTTTTGCAAGAGTCATATCTGGTTCGCACAAAGCTTTGCGGCGTAACGTGTTTGACGAACAACTTTGAATAATTTGGGTTTTGATCTCGCGATCGACGTTTTCAAAAGCACATGTTGTTGAGAGCTGTTTGAGACGCGTGTAGTAAGCTGGTAGTGATTCGCCAGTGAGCTGCTTTGATTGACGAAACGTGTATATCTGAAACTCTGTGTTCTGCCTTGGTGTAAAATACCTGTTGAGAGCTGTGACGGCTTTTTCAAAGTGACTCTCTTCATCGGCGGCTTCGGCGTCTGGCAGAGTATCAAAAATTTCGTTGATTTCCTCCCCGGCGTAGTGGAGCAGAAGAGCTTTTTGTCTTCTATCGTCGACGATGTTGACGGCTACTAGCAGGTTGCGAAATCTAGAAATCCACTTCGTCCATCGAATTCCTGCAGACTCTTCCGAACTGACAGCGAATGATGGAAACGATGGTAAAGCTTCAGCCATAGTTGATTAGTTGATATTGCGAACTAAACTGTTTAAGCGATGAAAACGATAATAGATTCCTCGGAGTTTATCGACAGAAAAAATTATCAAACTATTCGCGAAAGTTCGTTTACGAATCCTCGTCGCCAATGTAATGTTTTTAGACTACGATATAATCTACACAAAGCAACAGATAACTTTATTAACCGATATACGAACGAATACTAATATAAGAATCAGAATCAGAACATCAATGCGAACGTGAATATGAAATGTGAATGTCCTTACAGGCAAGCTACGCTTCCTTTTATAGCCTGTTCTCACTATGCATCCATACAACAATGACCGGAGTCCATGCATGCATCATACATCACACACTACGACACTACACTCTCTAAAACAAAAAATTTCTCATCTATCAAGGTTTTGTAAAATTTTCATTACGAGCGGACGAATGGTGTAGCAATGCATGAAGGACATACAGACAGACATAATCTCATATATATATATATATATATATATATATATATATATATATATATATATATATATATATATATATATATATATATATATATATATATATATATATATATATATATATATATATATATATATATATATATATATATATATATATATATATATATATATATAGAGAGAGAGAGAGAGAGAGAGAGAGAGAGAGAGAGAGAGAGATAAAATGTGATAAAGTGTCTTTTATTGTGCACATAGACGTGTTCCCCTAAATTTTCTCTTGTTTGCAGTCTGATTTGTGTCATCAACGAGCTGATGAACTGAACATTTTCCTGAGAAGTTTTTTCTCAAAAACGAGTTGCATCAGCTCTAGCACACAAGCGTTTAGCTGACAAAGACTTTGGAACAATCACCATTTTCTACAATGCTTTTATCTACTCGTCGTCTCTGTTTCTCTGTCTGTTTCAAATCTTGCAATCAATTTTTGAGTCACTTCCTGATGACAGATTTTTTTCAAATTTTGCATACATGCTCAAAATAGAAGACAATGCAATATTCAAGCTATAATAGCGCCGTGGTGTCATGGCGTTTCGGCTCGTGAGCGAAGTTAAATTTGAATGTTTTATTGTTTCACGTGGAAACTGTGAGTTTTTTTTCTTTTCTTTTCTTCTGTATTCCCTTTTCTAAACCTTTCTTTCTCTAATAATGTACTCTAGGGATTTCTTATTAAGCCTCTCTCAATCTTCTACTCTGCCCACTCGCACTGTTCGCCGTAAGATTTATTATCTTGATATTCTTAACCTAAATTATATTAGGAAATTTAAACGTATTGCTAAGTGCAACTCTTCTTTCTCTGATCTCTCTATATCAAATCCTCTTCTTAAAATAAACAATCTTAAAACTAATAATAGTCATAATAATAATAATAATAATAATAATAATAACAATAATCCTAGTTCTAGCCTTAATATAGCCACTCTTAATATTCGTTCTCTAAATAATAAATCACTCTTTATCTCTGAGCTAGCCCTGTCTAACTATCTTGATCTCTTTCTCCTGACTGAGACCTGGCATGAATCTGCTTCTTCTCCTTCTCTCCTTGCTTCTGTTCCTACTGGCTTCTCTTTTGTTGAGCAGGCTAGGCCTCCTACTAATCCTTTTTCTGCTCAACATTCTTCCTATGGTGGCATATGCCTTCTCTTCAAGTCTACCTATTCTGTCTCTCTCAATTCCTCTACTAAATTCTCATCTTTTGAATGCCTCTTTACTTCTGTTAAAATTAATTCTTTTAAGTTCAATTTAATAGGTATCTATAGGCCTCCTAAATGCTCTAAACCACAATTTCTGGAGGATTTCTACAACCTTTCTGAATCTCTCTTCTCTCTATCTACTCCTTCTTTTATCATTGGGGATTTTAATATTCCTATTAATAAAACTAAGGACTCTTTTGTTTCTCAATTTCTTGAAATCTTATCTACTTTTAACTTCTTTCAGCATTGTGACTTTCCGACTCATAATCGGGGTAACACCTTGGATCTTATTATTTCTCCTCTTTTCTCTAATATAAGCAATCTTTCACCTGTTAATCTTCACTTTACTGATCACTACTTTATTTCTTTCACCTTACCTCTATCTCAACCTTTAATTAATCTTACTTCAGTCACTAAAAGGTGTTGGTCTAGATTTGATAATATTCAATTCTCAAATTTATTTCTCACCTCTGGGTTTTATTCTTCTTCTTTCACTGATGTTGATTCCTTTATGGACAATCTCAATCTGACGATTTCATCCATACTGGATACTTTGGTTCCTTTTGAGACGTTTAAGTTTCTACTCTTTTCTAAAAAAGCTCCTTGGTTTGATCGTGATTGTGTTCTCTTGAAGCAATCTGCACGTAAAGCCGAGCGAGCTTATCGTTCTAAATTGTCTAAGGGTTCTTGGTATGAGTGGCAATACCATCTCAAACAATACCATAACCTCATCTTTACTAAGCATTCTTCCTTTTTGAGAAAATCTATTGTTCTTGCTTCTAGCTCGAGGAATAGGTGGTCTTCTCTTTCTAAACTCCTTAATAAAAAATCTCTTCCTCCTTCTTTTTCTCCTGATGACTATCATAATTTTCTTACCACGAAAATTGAAAGCATCAGATCTTCTAACAATAGTAAAACCCCTATTTTTTCTAAATTCTCTACTGAAACTTTTACTTTTATCTCTCCTATTACACTTGACTATCTTACTAAACTTATTAACTCTATGTCTTCTTCTACTTGCTCTTTGGATCTCATTCCTACTACTATCTTTAAAGAGCTTTCTTCTGTTCTTTATCCAATTTTACTTGATTTAATTAATCTCTCTTTATCTACATCTGTGTTTCCCTTTATTCTTAAGTCCTCTTTTATTATCCTTACTATTAAAAATGCCTCTCTTGATCCTTCTTCTCTATCTAGCTATAGGCCTGTCTCTAACCTATCCTTTATCTCTAAAATTATGGAAAGAGTTGTGTATGAGCAAATAAGTGCTTATCTAACTGCTTTCTCACTTCTTCCCTCTTCTCAATCTGGCTTCAGACCTGGCCACTCTACTGAAACTGCTCTACTTAAGCTTCATAATGACCTTATTGTTTCTTCTGACTCTGGCCTCTCTACCCTTCTTCTTTGTCTTGATTTTTCATCTGCATTTGATACAGTTGATCACTCACTGTTGTTGGATGTACTTGATAAATCTTTTAATATAACTAGCGATGCTCTCCGGTGGATTAAATCTTATCTATCTGGTAGATATTCCTATGTTTCTATTGATTCTTCTAAATCTACTCCTGTAACTTTGAGCTACGGTGTCCCCCAAGGGTCTATTCTTGGTCCTTTACTGTTTATTCTCTATACTTCTGAACTTCCTCATATTATATCTTCTCACTCTCTCAATAGCCAAATGTATGCTGATGACTCTTATGTCTATTCTACTTTCTCTAACTCTTCTCTTGAGTCTGTTCTTAATAAAATAGCTGCCTGCCTTCAATCTATTATATCCTGGAGTTCTTCTATGTGTCTTAAACTTAATCCTGACAAGTTTGAACTAATCTATTTCAACAAGTCCTCTAAATCCCTAAATCCTCTTCCTTTGGTTTTGCCACCACCATCTTCTCTTTCCATTTCTCCTTCTCCCTTGATTCGTAGCTTAAGTTTTCTCTTTGACTCTAACTTGTCGCTAAGCCCTCAAATTACTTCTGTTACTAAATCCTGCTATTTTCATCTTCGCCGTATTAAGCAGCTTCGTCCACTTCTGGATGATCCTTCGCTGCAACTTCTAGTCTCTTCTCTTGTCCTGTCTCGAATTGACTACTGCAATTCTCTATACTATGGTCTTCCTGACACTACCCTCTATCCTCTCTCTAAAGCCTTCAACTCGGCTGCTCGCTTAGTTTCTCGCACCTCCTACTCCTCTCACATCTCTCCATCTCTTCTTCTTCTCCATTGGCTTCCTCTCAGATATAGGGTGATTTTTAAAATCTGCTTAATAATGTACAAAATAAAAAATTGCCTTTCTCCTCTCTACTTAACTAACTTAATACATATCCCTCCTAAGTCTGGTCTTCGTTCTTCTTCTCGTAATCACTCTCGCATCTTCACTATTAAGCATTCTTTTGCTAAACGCTCTTTCTCCTACTCTGGTCCCTATCTCTGGAACTCTCTTCCTTCTTCTCTTACTAACTCCACTTCTCTCACAGTTTTCCGTCGTGGACTTAAAACATATCTGTTTACTAAGTTCACGACCGAGCGCTATTGAACACTGCGGAAATAGCGCTATATAAATAATTGATTGATTGATTCAATTATTAGTTTTACAATAAGTCAATTAATTTAGTTAATTTTAATTAATTTCATTTTTATATAAGAAGAAAAAATTATAATAATTATAAATAATATAAATTATAAATTATTATAAATAATATAAATTATTATAAAATTATAAATAATATAAATTATTATAAAATTATAAATAATTATAATTAAATAATTATAATTATAAGAAAAAATTGATTGCAAAATTTGTGTTTTAATTACATATAAAAGCATTGGGTTTTAAAAATTCGTTTTTAATTTACTTGTTTAATTTGTAAATAGAGTGAGGTTCCAGAACATAGCCAAGGTTGGCCTATGTGTTATTCTTAAAAATGTTCTGAGTTTGATAGAATGCATTGTCATGAGGAGCAAGTCTATATTCCAGGTTTTAGCTCGACTAGATGGGGGTAAGTTTGTCATTTTTCACTTTTAATATTTGACGGTAAGCAAGATCAGCAGTGAAGTTGAGATATGGGATTTAATAAAACACCACAACTTTGCATTCAGCATCATTATAAGTCAAGAGTATTGATCTACAAGAGCTGCTGCCAATGGTAACAAGGATGAAAAAAGATGAGCCTGTCTGTGACTTCAACTTCAAATTCACTCTGGTTTGACACACAAAGTTGCAATTAATTTTGATAACTCATCACATTTTCTTTTCTAACAGCAAATTTATCATATATTGAGGCTGAAACACCCTGAACAGATTATAAATGGTTTATCTGAACTAAATTTAAAAAGCATGCTACAAAATTATTCTATTATTATATTTGATCATAAAGGATGTTAATAATCATCTGGATATATTACAAATAGATGAAAAGCATTTTTTAGAAATTATTTGTTAATAACGATGATGCAAAAAACCACTATGAACAAAACATAAAAAACAAATTAGTAAAAATAATTGGAGCAAATGAAAGAGCCAAAACACCAGATATCCCTCATGGGTTAAGTTTGTTTTAATATCATGCTATTTTATTTAAAACTTTCTTGTCTCCAAAACAAAAATGTTTAAAACATTTTACCTAAAGCAAAATCATAAAATGAAAATGAATCATCCAATAAGATATGGAGAAATCTCATACATCTCATATTCAAATTCACTCGTGTGACTAGCATCATGAATTAGACCAATAAAGTCAATTTCTAAACTAAAAGGCCCAGGATTTCCATCACCCAATGTTATGCCAATATTGAGAATTTTATCAAGCTGTACAGCCTCCTGTTTGTCTTGTATTCTTCCTTTGGCATTGAGATAAAATTTTGAAAATGGTATCTGTATTAAAGAATATTGACAAATTGTAATGGCACAAAGTAAATTTTCTTAAATTAAAATTTTTTTTAACATTTTAAGCAATGGACATGATTTAAAAATTTAAAACCAATTTAGAGCAGAACAAAAACAAATTATCAGAAAAATGGCATGAAATATAAATCATTTATCAACAGCAATTAAAATACAAACAATAAAACAATTTCAATATAAAAAAAACCACCTTGGCCAACTGCCAATAAGGTCCACCTCTTGTGAATAGCATGTATGTGTACTGATCATTCCACTGAATGTCCCAATCTCTGTACATGTTGCAAACAATCTGGTATGTCCTGCCGTCACCTCGAACCCTCATCAAAAGATGAGTGTAATGAGACCATTCAAAGGGTACTGTTCTTCTAAATGACAACTAAATGAAATTTTAAAACGCCATAAGATGATAAGGCAGCTTAAAATCGTACTTAAATACACACAAGAAATATCCCAGTTTGCTTTATCACCTGGTTAGTTGGAGACATTATATTGCAATAACCCGAAGCTTTAACAACTCCATCCTTGGGTGATTCACAGCTAAGTGTGCCGTGAAAAATCGCTTTTTTATTTTGATTTAAAATCATTTCAGCTGTGCTTTTTCCTTCATTATGGTCACTATCACAAGTGACCAGCCAGCTGTCAATTGTTTCTTGTTTATCAAAACGCCATAAAATCTCGTAATCTTTGTGCTCCTTACCGTAAATACGGTCGCATTTTAACTTTTCAACTACCTCTTGCTTAAATTTTGAAACTTCAATAGGTATCGCTTTCACCCCTTCTTTGATAACCTCTTTTTGATTGACTTTAGCCTCCTTAAAATATTTTCCTTTTCTGTGAGCTTCCCAAAAATTTCTTGTCACAGAACAGCGATGAAAACTACGAAAACTAAGCGTTGATCCAACAAATTGGCGCACCTTAGCAGCAGACATTATTAGTGTATAATATTTAACCTTTTTTTCATTCTGCACAACTTACTGTTTACATTTTATTATCATTCATCAAGTCTTGTTTTTTTAAGTCATAAAATTTAATAAAAAAAATATATATTGAAAATTTTTAATAAATTTCACATTTTTTATATTTTTTTCTTAAATTGTCAATACTTGAGAACTTTCTTCTTTATGTTTTGGTTAAAGATTAAAACCATTAAAAAATTATTGTGTTGGGTTTCTTGTCACACGTTTACTTTGAATCGTTGAATCTTGCTCAGCAAAATGGTGCTACTAGAAAATGACATGGTAAAGTAATAACTAAGTTAAAAAAGTTTTTTTCCTAAATTTAGCAACTGATGAAGCTTTTGGTGTTATCGCTCGACATATGTTTTTTAAGTCACTTATGTTTTATAAGGATGCTGTATTTTGTATTACAACTGACTTGTTTTTTATCAGTTTTATTTATTTAATTTTTTATTTGTTTTTTAAACAGTTTCTTAGTGAACTCACAAGAATGTTTCAAAAATCAAAAGGAGGAAAGCCAATTCAATTGACAATGAAAAAATGTGATTTATTTTTTGTTTGAAATTTATTTTCAGTGTGATTACTGGTGATCACGAACAAATGTTTAAAAAAATACGGATGATGTACCTAAGATTCACCCACAATCAATGCGAATATTTATCAATTGTGAAGCTCCCACAGATGTTTCAAAGTTAATTGGAAAAATTCCTGACATATTTTTGCAACTGAAAATAAATCTAGTTTGATTACTCAAGTCTGTGTAATAGTAGTAGAATAATTAAAACACTAAAACCTTTTGACTTTTAATGCTTTTATTTTGGCAACAGAAACAATTAATTTGTCTGCATACAAAAGTTTTGCTTTAAAGGGCCACGAAAAGTTTTTCTGCGGCATTAGGGAAAACTTCACAATGTGATTATTGTTAATTTTTTCAAATTATTCAGTGGCATTAAGAATTTAAAAAAGTAAAATTCTATTGCTTATGCTGCTAATCTCTATTTTAAGATATACCGTAAAAGTCCTCAAGAGATGCTGCTTAGACCAACGGACACTTGACTTGCTCGGAAAAGAATTTTTTTTTAATCTGTAACTGGCCTATAGTAGCTTGTTCCTGAAGAACAGACAGACACGAGAAGCTGACACTTTTGCTCTTCTCAGAGAGTGTCCTCTCTTCAGGACTTTTACTGTAGTTTTGTCCTTTATGTCTGACAATCAATTTTTCCTTGCAAGCTATTGTTTTAGATTAATGTTAACAGTTAGGTTAACTCCAGGGTATTGAAAATAAAAAAATGTTGTTTTTTAATTTTAAGATGATGGCAGCACAAAGCCTAAGCCAAGAGAAGGTCGTCCACAGCCCCCTGAGCCACAAGAACACAAATGTCTTATAAGGGTTGTGCTTGGAAACAGCAAAATAAGCACCGTTGTAAGTTCTATTTTGTGTATTTAGTTTTTTAGGTATCTTTTTTTATTTATAAGTCATAGAACTTCTTTTCCAGGTCAGTCAGAAGGACATAAACAAGTTTCAGCTGGTTAGTGGAAGGCTGGTTAAAATTTCTGAATAATAAGTTACAGCATTTATTTTTAAAATACTAGTAAGCTTTGCAATTTCTGATTCTGTGTCAGCTATCCAGATTTGAGCTCTATTCTACATTTCTTTCTTCTACTTATCTTTTGATTTTTTAAACTATAATTTTTGATTCAATTATTGGAAACTGACAACTTTATTAAATTGCATAATTTTTTAGTTTTTTTTATATGGATCCATTGACAAATAATATATCATTAATATCATCTGCTGTATTATTGCTTTTGCATGAAAACAACAGCCATTTTTTATAATCCGCATGTCCAAATTGTTTCAATTTGCTGCGTTTTACTGCATCAAATACACAAGCAATTTTTTGTTGACTATTTTTTATAAAATGTATCCAAAGTACATCATAATTTTAAAACATCCGTCCTTGGAACGGGCAAAACGAATGTTTGCATGTATGTATGTTAACAATTTTGCATAACAAGGCGGCCGCGGTGGTCAGCAGTTGCTAAAATTAGTGTGCGCAGGCATGTAATAAAAGTTATTACGCAATAGTACACTATAGGTGACGGTACAATCGAAAAATAATTTATAACATTTAAAAAAATCCGTCGTTTTTGACGGGCTATCTCTAGTTCTTCAATAAGGAACATTGTAACCAGACATGCAAACACACATACACATAACTAAATAAGTTTTCTAGCGATTGTTTTCGACATTTAAAATATTTAATCATATTCACACGAAAAATATGTGTGTGGAAGCTTACCTGTTGATTATTGGTTAGATTCGAGGAGACAGCATGGGTGTTATTTGATTATTTTATAATATGTAATCTATATTTTTTTAAAAGACAGGTGCTTGCTGCTGATCAAACTCTAGTAATTATATAATTAGTTGCATATATGAATTTATAAAATTGTCATTTCAAAAGAAAACTTTGCCTTGAATAATTTGCTTTGTAAAAAAAACCTAATTTTTACAGTTTGCTTGTTCCCTACTCCTACTACATTCTGGTTTTTTTGTAATAACCACTTACCTGCCTTAAACAATTTTTTTTTGGTTTTCCCATCCAGCTTCGCACAAACTATTTCTTTTCAATGTTTTAGTTAAGTTTCTCTGAGATGGATGTTTTTAATTTTAATTACTTTTAAATATGCCATCTTGAAAATAATTGTTTTTTAATTGCTTAACTTACTGTTTGCACTTTTTTCAAGTATAAATTGTTTAGTTTGTTGCCTTACTGTTAATTATGTTTTTATTTTAATTATTTTGTAGGCATATTCAAATGTACTGAAAGCTAACATGGATGGATTGAAAAAAAAAGAAAAAACAAAAGTTAAGAGCAAGCCGAAAGCAAATGCGATTTAAGGGCATATGTTTCTATGGATGTAAAGATTGGTGATTGTTTGAGGTGTTGATAACTGGGATGAATCAGACTATGTTACAATTTAAGTTTGTCATTTTTCTGTACAGGAAAAAAATCAATTTGTATGTCTTTTATTTTCCCTCAATTGGTCTTAGATTTCACTGTTGCTTAAACAAGTGTTTTAAAAACACACTTTTATATTTGTACTACATAAACAACAAACATATTAGCATAGACAATAAATAGTTCGACAAAAATATCACAAATAATTCTTTCATTAAATTTTGTCCAATCGATCCGAAATTTTTATAGAATGCATTGTTAATCAGTTCGGAGGTATGTTTAAATTTTGAAGTCTCTAGCTCATCGGGAAGTTAGTTCAAAATCGATTGCAAAATTTGACGACAAACAGAGAAGTCAAGTTAAGTAAAAGTGTGTAAAAATATTAAAAGACAGCTTTCATAAATGGCTTTCTGCTGGTTCTCTGTTAGCATTGTGTCTCCACTCCTTGAATTTGTAGCATTGGCAGTTTGTTATATATATTGTGGTCTAAGTCAAAAATTTGTTGTATAACTAAAAGTTTTGGTTGGGAGGGCTAAATTCTCCAGGCCCTAACGAGGATTTTTGAATTGCTGGCACTGTCTAAACTTTTTTTCACACTCTCCTCCCAAAAAAGCTGATGACTGGGAATGGTTGTAAGTATTTTTCTGAAAAAAATCAAAGAATCACTTTCTCCCAAAAAGCTGATAACCACGAGGGGTTTTTGCAGGTATTTTTCAAAAATTTTACTTTCAACTACGGTCATTTTCCAAAAACCGAGTATTCTACACCGGCAAAGGAATTCCATTACTACATCTACATATACAGCTGAACGGAGCTTAAGTGCCATGAAGATATTGAAAAGCTCATTGCGCAACAGAACCAGGGGCGCAACTGGGCGGGCTTTTTTCTATCATTAATAAATTATTAAAGATACCAAAAAAGACTGCAGACTGAAGATAGTAAAAAAATTTTGCCTGCGACGGGCTTTCCTTTTTCGAACTTCAGCACCTCCAGATATAAGCGTTTAACTGGCCTAACCATAGATATCTATAGCCTAACATTATTATACATCCATAACGCATTGCCTTTAGAAACAGATATGTTATTGATAGATTTGCAGCCAGCAAGAAGCGTCTTGATTTTGCACTGTAGATTTTTTATTCTAGAAATTTGACTTCTGCTTTGAATGTTGTCTTTACTGTCTTTGTGCTATCAAAAGGGCGAAAACAAAAGAGCGAAACTAAAAAGGACGAATGCTAAAAAGAGCGCACGATAATAAGAGCGAAAATGAAAAGGGCGAAACTAAAAAAGGCGAACAATAAAAAAGCGAACATCAGAAAATAAGTTTGTATTATCTATGTTTCAAGCAATTTTTAAGAAATCTATTTAAAGTTTTATGGGCAAAGAAAAATTAGAAAAAATGAAGCGGGAGCGAAAAAGCGAGTGGGATTGGGCAAGCGAGTGAGAGTGTGAGCGGAAACGGGAGAGCGAATGGCAGCGGGGCATTTAGCGGCCGTATGTGCGAGAACGGGAAAACAAATAGGAAAGAAAATAACGAAGAAAAAGGTGAAAAAAATGATGGGAAAACCTCTAAAAACTCCGAGCAACCCCGTTAGTAATTTCAGATTTAGCCATTTGAGATACTCGCTATTACCGGGTTCTCTTTCTATCACACACACACACGCACGCGCGCACGAATTAAACCTCTCTTTTACCCTCTTTTTCATTCAGGCACGCACACAAACAAATAAAGTTTTCTCTATCATTCTCTCGGTTCCATGATCAACAGAACAATGATAAAACGTAAATTTTATTTGCGTTTCTTTTTTCAATTTTTAGCTCTGTGTAAAATGTCCGCGATCAAATTGTTCCTAGTTAACATGTCCAAAGTTATTTCAACCCATTATCGTATAATTAAAGTTTAATTTAACAATGTAATTTACAATATTATTTTTTTTGGTTTATAACTCTCCACTGCTGGGTATAATTTTTGCATCACCTTTTGTACAGAAGCTGTAGAGTTAAATGGGTTTTTACATAAGCAAATTTTCCTATAACCAATTTTGGTACTAAAAATACTTATCTATAAATTCTAGTTTGAATTATAATTATGTAGGAAGTTTCTCGACCGTGACATTGGCATCTGGCATTAATGTGTTTTTAATGTGTTCGCAACATTCACTTGGGTGAATCTTCTTGGGAAGCTATGAGAGAAAGAGAGAGGGGAAGCGAGAGAGAGAGAGAGAGAGAGATAGAGAGAGAGAAAGAGAGAGAGAAAAAAAGAGAAGAAGGAAACAATTAACTGTTATAATATTTATTAAACATTTAAAACACCCCCGCCACAATAGCATCATCATTTAGGAAAAGGGAGAGAAGAAACACACAGATAGAAAAAAGAAAAGAAAAGAGAGACAAACAAGTAAATTAAAAACGAATTTTTAAAACCCAATGCTTTTATATGTCATTAAAACACAAATTTTGCAATCAATTTTTTCTTATATTACTCTTCACAATTCCCTTGGCAAACTTCCAGAGACCACATCATGTTAAATAAACAACTTAGCTAGCTTCCCATGAGACAAATTTTATTCAATTTGCGGTTTCTTGTAGACTGTTTAATTAAAATTAACTAAATTAATTGACTTATTGTAAAACTAATAATTGAATATTGCATTGTCTTCTATTTTGAGCATGTATGCAAAATTTGAAAAAAATCTATCATCAGGAAGTGACTCAAAAATTGAATTACAAGAATTGAAACAGACAGAGAAACAGACAAACAGACGCGACGAGTTAATAAAAGCATTGTAGAAAAAAGACAATAGATAAAGAATTATAACGAGAGAAACATTAAAAAGAAGCATGTATTTTACTAAGGACAAAAAGCGAGCAAGAAAGAGAGTGAGAAAAAAAAGAGAGAGGAACAAAAAATAAAGTCCCATGCGTTTCACTTCTGAGAGAGATAAAGAGAAAAAGAGAAAGAGAGAGAAAGTGAGAGAGAAAGCGAGATAGCAGAAGAAAGAAAGTTGGTTTGTGGTGCTAGTGTGTGGGTAAAATTATAAATTATAACATTTCATGTTTTCGCTTTTTGACGTTCGCCTTTTTTACTGTGCGTTCTTTTTAGTTTCGCCCTTTCCATTTTCGCTCTTATTATCGTGCGATCTTTTTAGCATTTGCCCTTTTTAGTTTCGCCCTTTTATGTTCGCCCTTTTGTTTTCGCCCTTATGTTTTCGCTCTTCTGATAGGATACCAGACAAGGGATTGTGTGAATTGATTTCCAAGGCAAATAAAAAGCCAGTGATCATTATAGGAGATTTTAATTACCACGTTAATTGGGATACTCGTGAAGGTCAGACACACAAAGACGAGCCATTTCTACACTTGATTAATGATGAATTTTTGACAGAGCACCAACAAAAGGAAGAAATACTCTTGACTTATTATTAACTTCTGAAGAAAATATAGTTGAAAATATAATGGTGGGTGAATGTTTTGGTACTAGTGACCACCAGATTATCAGATGGGATTTGACAATAAGTAATATTAAGCAAACAACATCAAAAGATGTTAGATACAACTACTTCAAGGCTGATTATGATAACATAAGAAAATGTATCTTAGAGAAAAATTTAATGATCAAAATAATAAATAATAATAATAATAATAATAATAATAATAATAATAATAATAATAATAATAATGATGAATTTATATAGCGCCAGATAAGTCAGAGGCGCTTACGAAGGTTCCTTTGGATCGGAAACTTCGAAGAACACGCTATTTTCATAGACATGAGAAAGCAATGCGAGTGAACTCCTTGCCTAAGGGAGTTACGCTGGTGACGCAGGTGAGGCTTGAACTGCCGACCTAACGATCAACAGGCGAGCGCTCTACCGCTCTGCCACCAGCGCCTCTGGTAAAAAAACTGGATTGAATGTAGAAAGTAGCTGGAAAGTGTTTATTCACAGCATGCAAGAAGTCATTGGGGGACAGGTTCCAATTCAGAAAAACTGGAATAATAAAAATCCCTGGATGACGAGACTGATAATTAAAAAGCAAAAAGCAAAATGTAAAGTATGGAAAAAATAACGAGATCTAAATTGTACCATTGGAAGGGATAATTCAAACACAGAAAAATTAAAGGAATTAAAAGAAAAATACAAAAAGAAAAGAAATGAAGTGAAGTGAAAACACAATTAAAATGTCATGTTGGAGTATGAACAGAAATAGGCAAACATTATAAAAATGGATTGCAAAAGTTTTTACAAATATGTGAGAAGTAGACAGAAGAAAAAAGACAAAGTGGGTCCATTAAAAGATGACAAAGGGCAGGTAATAACGAACGATGAAAAAACAGCAGACAATCTAATTAACTACTTTGGATCTGTTTTTACTAAAGAAGATATCCAAAATATCCCTAAGGTTAAAGATTTATTTTAAAGAAATAGAGACGAATTAATAACTGAAGTTGTTTTTACGAAAATGAAAGTTGTTGAAATGCTAAGAAAATTTAAAACTGATAAAAGCCCTGGAATGGATGAGCTGCACCCAAAGTTCTTGCTTGAGGTCAGAAATGAGATCGGAGATGTGCTGGCAGAATTGACGAATAGGTCATTGCAAACTGGGGAGGTCCCGCAGGACTGTTGTGGTGCCACTGTTCAAAAAAGGCAACAGAAGCGACGCATGCAATTACAGACCAGTTATTCTTACCAGTGGTGTTTGCAAAATTATGGAAAAAATGATCAAAAATGAAATTGTGATTCATCTGGAGAAATATAAATTAATTAAAGATAGTCAGCATGGATTTGTGAAGAAAAGATTGTGTTTGTCAAATTTGTTGGATTTTTTTAGGAGGTTTATGGAGATATGGATGCATGTCAGTCGGTGGATGTGATTTATTTAGATTTTGCCAAGGCCTTCGACACGGTTCCTCATCAAAGGTTGTCTTCAAAGTTGAAAGCAGTTGGTATAGGTGGTAATCTGTTAAGGTGGATAGATTGTTGGTTGCTGGATAGAAGACAAAAAGTGGGAGTGAGAGGAAGTTTCTCGAAATGGATGAAAATAACCAGTGGAGTGCCTCAAGGTTCTGTGCTTGGAGTGGCTTGGACCACTTCTTTTTGTTGTCTATATAAATGACCTCGATAAAGGTATAGCAGCTAAAATATTAAAATTTGCTGACGACACTAAATTATGCAAAACCGTGTGAAATAGTGACGATGTCGAAGTGCTGAGAAACGATCTTGTGCAATTATTCAAATGGTCGCAGGAATGGCAGATGCGGTTCAATGTTGACAAGTGTCATATTATGCACATGGGTAGACGGAATCCAAGATATAAATACTAGTTAGGAGGGATACAGCTAAAAGAAACGAAAGAAGAAAAAGATCTTGGCGTATTAGTAAATGAAGATGCTAAACAGTCTAGACAATGTGCAGAGGTTGCAAAGAAGGGAAACAGAATTTTGGGCATGATCTAAAGAACCATAATTAGCAGAGATAAAGATACAGTTTTAAGATTGTATAAATCTCTAGTTAGGCCACACTTGGAATACAGTGTGCAGGCATGGAGCCCTTGTCTTAAGAAAGATATCTACATAATTGAGAAAGTGCAAAGACGAGCTACAAAGATGATTGCTGAGTTGAAAGGACTGAACTATGAACGACGTTGAGTAATCTGACCACACTTGAAAAGAGGAGGACTAGAGGACACTTAATTGAGACTTATTGAATGGATTGGCTGACCTAAATCCGGAAAGATTTTTTGAAAGATCGAGATATGAAAGTACCAGAGGGCACAACTTTAAGCTATATAAGAAAAGGGAGAGTTCAATGAAACAAAAATTCTTCAGTGCAAGGGTGACGAATGAATGGAATATAAATTGGAGAATGAAGTCGTGAATGCTGAAACTGTTGAAGAATTTAAAATTAAATTATGTAAATATGGTTTTTAAATGTTTGATGGTGGATCTCACACACGATTATTATTAATTGTTCTGATTCACTTTAAAAATAAACGTTATGTTATTTTATGTTTATGTTATGATCGTTTGTGTTTGTTTGGATTGTTTTTGCGTGTGGGTAATACACATTTTGTTTTCGATTAGTATTATTTTAAAATAATGATTAGGGTTACACGATCTAGTAAGCGTCTCAAAGATAGCGTAGAAGAGGAAAATCATTCAAAAAACCAGCCTTATAATGCGAAGCGTGCCAAAATTGTCACTGAAAATTGTGAAAAGAATTCAGCAGGAAAAATTAGAGGAGCTGCTTCAAAATCAAAAGTTATTGGTGGAAATGGGAAAAGTGAATGTTTGAGTTTAGTACTAAACAACATGAAGGAGAAACAAGAGAAAGGTCTTAACTCCAAAGGAGAATCACCTGCTCAAAAGACAAATAACAAAAAGGATAGTGCTTCTGATAACCAGCGTCTTCAAAAATTAGATTCAGATTTGGATTCCCAATTAAACAAAGTGAAATCAAAAGCAGTAAGAAATAATGCTGAAAACAAGCGCAAGTTTGGCAAGGATATCAAGAATGTATCAGTAGCTGGTCTACCACGGCAATCGGAAACAACTGCAGCTAAAAACATTGATTTTTCTATATCCAGCATTGCAGGCACTGACAGATTTAAGTTAACCACTTCTACACCTGTTGTCTTGCTTAAACGTTTAGAACGAAATTCAGTATCAAAACCTTTGTTTAATAGTGAACCGCTGGATCTTCCAGATTTTCCTCAATTTCTTTCACCTGTATTATCAGAAGAGCAGAGAACCATGAGCATTAAAGCTGCAGGTGGTGAAAAGTGCATTCTCAACTTTGATGAGAATGAAGGGAACAAAGCTGATGGTGAGAAAAGCTCAAAAGATGTAAAATTGAAATCAAACAATTTAATGGCACGGCAGCAGAAGCTGACCAAAGATATGATTGTTAAAATTGATTCAAAAAGTTGTTCAAATTCAAAAAAATCTGATAAACCTTTCAGCAATGATGATGATGACTTTCAAGGAGCACAAAATAAGTGTACAAAGAAAACTTATAAGAAAACAGACAATGTCGCCGATAAAAATAAAGCCGAAGGCAATGTTGTGCAAGGTAACAAGAGTTTCAAACTCTTTGACTCTTCACTAAACCAGGAAAAAGTAACTAAAAAAGAAGTGATAACAAAAAAGCAGAGAGACGTGATTAAGAAAACAGAGAGCAAAAACAAAAAAGTACAAGACAAAATTTCTTTGAAACGAACTGGTAAGTTTTTATGCTCTCTTGTAGAATTTTTTTAAATATTGATGTTCATATTTCTTTAATATTTTGATTTTAATAATTAAAATATTAATTTGTTTTAGGTGATCCACCTGCTTCAGGAAAAGCTAAAAGCAAGCAAACAAAATCAAATGTTCAAGAGGTATTTTTGATTTTGTGTCAGATATTTTATATTTATCATTAATGCATTAAGGCAATCTCTCGCTTGATAGTACCGGGTGTGCACATTTAGTATTGTAGACTGAAAACCACTATTTGAAATCATATTAACTTCTCTAAAATCAAATTTTAGTCGGCAGCTAATGTTTACTATATTATTATTTCTTGTATAACCAGGAATGATCAGATGCTATTTTAACTTTTTATTCCACACTTTCAGAATGATTGGCTTCCCCAAACAATGAAAAGAATGGAAGAGATCAAATACATTGATGAAAATTACTCACTGATCATTGAATGATATTCACTGTTACATGCTTTCATTTTATTTTATGTTCTCTGACAGGTGAAACCTTTGAAAGTGTTTGTTCGTTTTTAACTCTTGTTCTGTTTGGAAGCATTTTACTTTTTGTAGTTATTAAGATATAGAATGTTTTTATACTTATTTCCAAAAAATTGATTGCTGAGGATCTGGACTATTGGGTGAAAAGAGCTATGGATAATAAATTGTTTATTTGACTTCTTCATTCAATTGTTTTTGGAAACATCTAGAAATTTCTTACAATATTTATTCAATTCAATCATTCAATTGTTTTTGGAAACATCTAGAAATTTCTTACAATATTTATTCAATTCAAACAAAACTACAAAAATATACAAACCATAAGACTAAATAAAATTTTCTGATGAACAAAACTAAGCAAATAATTGTCGGACTGAAGTTATATTGACAGCTTGTATCCTAATCTACAGTCCAGTCCAGAAAGTTTAGGTTGGTACTAAAGTCAAAGTTCAAGTCAGTAATTGTCAGTCTCAGTCTTTATTATTAGCCATTATTCAAGCTATGTCTTTGTCTTGTTTAGTATTTGTCTGCTGTCTTTGTCAAGTCCTTATCCTTGTCATCAGTCCAGCTGTCATTTAATGTCCTTTTTTGTCTTGTCGTGTTGTCTTTATGTCAAATTGTCAGCCTGCTTTATCTGAGGTCTGTCAGGGTCAAATGTCAGTAAAATCTAATGCAAACTCAGTCAGCTTTAGTGTCAAGTCAGTTGTCGGTAGTATGTCGTCAGTGTCATCAACTTAGTTTAAATAGTAACAAAGTTAGTATATGAATTTAGGATAAAGGTAAATGTTCAAGAGAAAAAAAGCTTATTTACACATATGATAATCATTATAGTTCCTCAGTAGACATGTTCATAAGTGCTTCTTTTTTACAAGTGAAAAACTCAAAACAAACATGAAA
The DNA here is from genome assembly GCA_963978895.1 of Erpobdella octoculata. Classification (NCBI taxonomy): domain Eukaryota; kingdom Metazoa; phylum Annelida; class Clitellata; order Hirudinida; family Erpobdellidae; genus Erpobdella; species Erpobdella octoculata. The sequence goes on from OZ022242.1 coordinate 14,695,330, forward strand.
GAATAATGAATAAATCATTATATAAATAAATATATATTATTGTCTTTCTCTCGTTTTCATGATGATCAGCTATTCTTTTGATGATTGACTGATTTCGTTCTTATTTCTCTCTTCCTATGCGGTGTGTCAATCACCCAGAAGGTGAAATAGCCTTGAACTTCTTCTGGGAGGTGTTGATCTTGTCTCCCATACTTAATGCCATCCCCTAAAGTTGAGATATAAATAATTTAATAATTGAAAGAAAAATTTGATTTTTTAAAACTAATCATAGCTCTGTGAAAATACAGTGCCAAACACACAATTTTCAACGTGAAATGCAATATTTGATAAGAAACATTAATGAATAAGGTCAGTGGAAAGTTATGATTATTCATTTTCAACATAAAACCATGTTGTTGACAATCATTGAAATAGTTGGAAGTCGTCAGTTTTCTACTAGACATAGTAATAATGACTATATTTATAGTAGCAAAGATAAAATAAATAGGAAATGAGAGACATACTTGACTTTTGGCCCTGATTCTGATGTGTCCAGTGACGGTAGCATCAGGTTGGTCAGCAGGCTTTTCTATGCTCAGATTGGCCAGGGCATCTTCGCCAAAAATTGATTTTGCGTACAGGTTTGCTGCCATAAAGCCACAATCACCATGTAGAGCCTGAGAAATATTTGATACATGATGATGACCAATCAATCACCCTATTGCAATCTAATATATAAAACTGAATGTATGTATCTGGCAGTATTAAATTAAAATACCCAAACTAATTTCATTAAAATTTGTCACACATGGATAGGGGCTGTTTGCGTCCACTAAGCTAAGAATCTGCCAACCGATTGACATTTTAGGCTAAAAAAACTGGATATCCCAGCTAGTTTATTCATATATACTTATTTTTAACGGTGCTCCAACAAACTCTTAGTTGACAGTTATGTTATTTATATAAATAAACATTAAGGTGCTCACTTTTTCAGGTGTAAGGCATTTCATGTTGGTGCATTTAATTAGGTGATCCAGGTATTCATACAGATCCTTGATGTTAGTGTACACTGCCACCTATTAATAGTTTCAGATCACTTAATAAATTGGGAGCCTAACAATATTTCTCATCATCTATAATCACAGAAAAAAATTCCTGTACATCTAAACTGCCTCATACCAACAGACCTTATTTTCCCATTCAAACTCTGCCCACATCTGTCTGAATTCCACATCAGTGCATGTGGCAGGTACAATGTAGTCCATTATGTCAATGTGGATGTCATTGAGAACGACACTGTTTCTGTCACTGGAAGCTCCAGATACATCGTAAACTGGAAAAAGTCCAAGAAACAATATTTTGCAACACTCCAATTTGTAAAAATTTAAATAGCTTCCAAAAATAGACAAGAAACTAGTTTAGGAACATCGTGAGAACTTAAGGTTAAGTTCAATAGATGACTTTGCAATTATTGTTTTACAATATATGAATAAATTTGTATGGTAAATTTAAAATGATCAACAACGGAACACATTCTATGTTAATCAATTTCTCGAGTAATCCAAATGTATATGAGAAAACTACCCAATGTAGTTAGCTTACAGACAAATTGTGTACCAGCATATTTCCTACTTAAACTATATGAATGACATTAAATAAATATTGTACCTGATTATCAAAAAATAATGTAGCAGACTATAATAGTTTGCCTACATTCTCATAGAAACAAAAAACTGAAAAGAGACTTGATTCTGCCAGAACTAATATTATAAAGAAACAACATAAATATTTAAATGTTAAACACCATCATTTCAAAGATATCACAAATAGCTGACGTGCTTGATAATGTTTTTGACTAATAAAAACCCACTTAGACAATTTCTACTTAAATAATATAATTCATGGAGCAGTTACCAATCTTTTTGCTCAATCATGTTCTGCTAAACTCTTATTCCTGTTTCCAAAATTCAGACCAAAGAAGCAAGCTGGAAAATATGAGTAATGGGTTTTGATGCTGCAAGAAACTCAATGATAGGAAAAATTTCAGCTTTTAACCAGTAGGCATGGTTCTCAAAAAAGTAAACAGCCAAAAATATGTCTAATAAACTTTTATTATTTCTCACTCTAGACTTTTGCAGAGCACTTGTTTAGAAAAGCAGTTTAATGTGTCACAATAAATAATAATTTAAATAATAATTATTATTTTTAAACAGTTAAAAAAATAAGGAAATAAAGATATATTTAAAATAGTAAATGAACTAACGAATATTCAAATAATACAATGAATATATAATTTAAATAGTAAATGAACTAACCAATATTTCCAAAGATAATTCCATTTTCAGTGGATGCAACCTTCACGCTGGCTTTGATATTGGTGAAGTCTTGTGGTCCCATTACAACTGGCTGAGGCTTATCTACCAGTTTCAGATCACCTGTAAAGTAAAAACCTTGTTGATGAAATAAGTTATATGATAAATGTGCAAATAATTTATTGCATGCTCAAAAACTCTTGAAAAAATATTTATATGCCCCTCATGACATTCTTAAATTAAAAAAGTAAAAAATAACTTACAAAGAACATTTATTAAGTCGCTATTTGTACATAACAGCTCTGAGAGTAATAGTGTCATACAAAATTTCCACAACCCCACATTTACTTGCCTTTCACACAGGCAGGGCATCATAGAAAAATTTAGTAGCACACCAGAAATTATAATTAAAAACATGCTTTTAAGACAAAGACAAAATTTCATAGTAACATTGTATCATATGACCTTGGCAAATAGTGAACATAGGATGTTTATATCTACTATGACAATGAATTTAATTTTTTTTAAGCAGGTGGATTTTAGAATGTTCTTCCAGACATTGGCGAACATCCCGCGGACAACCCATTGGTAACCACGGACAACTCATTGGTAACCGCGGACAACCCATTGGTAACCGCGGACCTTCGGACAAGTGAAAGTTAATAAAAGCATGTAAATATAAACCTACACCAACATATCCCATACAATAATAAATAATGTTAAAAAATTCTATACACACCAAGAGTAGCCAGTTCAAGAGTAAGATTTTGAAGAGTGTCAGACGTCTGGTTGACAATCAGAACGTCGAGGACGATGTCATATTGATTGACATTAACATATGCTTCAGCATAAACTGGGTCACTGAATCCAGTCAATTGTGTGACCTTGTTAAGTTTAGAAGAAGCTGTTAGATCTGAATCTTTTCTGTTTCCAACTCCGAGAGCTTGAGACATTGTCAGGTCGAACATGTTCTGCATTGATTTTTAGACAATATGTTACAAATAATAAGACTCAATATATTTCAGACTTAATGTAAATATAATATTACATATTTTATAGTAGATTAGAGTGAAACAATTTTCAAAAGAATTTTTCTATTGCAACTGGATTTATTATAACCAATTTTTAAAATTAAATACATTTTGTGTACACTATAATGAATTGTAAATATTATATGATTGTACTGCATTGCAACTTCTACAAGCTACTCACACAATTCAGATTAAACAGTATTTTTAAAATAAATGCATGCTTTCATATTGTTGCATAATACATACAGGCAGTAATACAACATTAGCAATCAAAGAGATAATTAAGAAAATGGTTTGTGTTCAACTGCTGTATGCCATAATAGTTACAGTATAGTTAACAACTTACTGTTCTAGCCAAAATTTATGAAGATTGTGAACCATGAACAATCATACAATAACAAAATATTAGCAGATACAGAATACTTGTACTAATATATATATATATATTAGGGATGTCACGGGTAGTACTTTTTGGAGTTTTCGGGTTCGGGTTTGTGAAACTCGAGTTTTCGGGTTCGGGTTTGTAGTTTTCCAAAAACCGGGTTCGGGTACTGGCTTATGATTTCAAATCCCTGGATTGATTTTAAATTTACCTAGTGTATATACATATACAAACGAGAGCGATCAATTCATCCATTGGACATTACACGTATTGAATAAACTCTAACAAGTTAATTTTTTAGCTTTCCAAATAATGTGATTTTTTGGCCGAAGAAGGCTTAATTATTTTAGTTCGTTCGCGGCTCGGTCCGGCCAGATAACCAGGATTAGTGGTCTAGCTTACACACTCACCAATAAAATGACCTATTTGTGTTATTTGTTACGCAAAAGTGATAATACAAAACTTGCATGGCTTGCGATTAGTATAATACGTTACCTCTTAAATTATTGTAATTTAATAATTTTTTTCGCGGCTCAGTCCGGTCGGGTAATCAGGCGGATTAGTGTCCTAGCTTACACATTTGCCAATAAAATGACTGTGACGCATAGATCATTTATAGACTTTGCCAGTTAAAGTTTAGGATTATGCAAGATTATCTTTATAACAAAGGGTGTTTGTTATATCAGAAAAACTTTGAGTATATGAATGAATAAATATAAGATTATATAACTGAAGTAAAAAGTTTAGTCATGGCTATCCGCGATTTCTTCGACCGAAGGAGGCTTAATTATTTTAGTTCGTTCGTGGCTCAGTCCGGCCTGATAATCAAACGGATTAGTGGTCTAGTTTGTAATTTATTAATCTCTAAGACACAGCTTTTATAAAGATTTATTTTTTCACAACTCCGAGTTCGGGTATTAGGCTTATAAATTTTCGGGTTCGGGTATCAAGTTTTCACATTTTCGGGTTCGAGTACGGGTATCAAGTTTTCTCATTTTCGATTTCGGGTATCAAGTTTTCTCATTTTCGGGTTCGGGTATCAAGTTTTCACATTTTCGGGTTCGGGTATCAAATCTTCACACTTTCGGGTTCGAGTTCGGGTATCAGAAAAAGACCGGGTAGTACCGAACTCGGGTTCGGGTACCCGTGACATCCCTAATATTGATATTATTGTTATTGATATTCCAAAGCAAACTTTATTCTAAACAATTGGATTCTTCACTTGACTCAATTTTTCATACTTATATAACCAAATTGTTGTTATACTATATTTGATTACAATCTATAGAAATTACATGCATCTCTATAGTCAAATGTTGTTGCTATGCAAGTTTTTTTACTATAAGCACTTTAACTAAAACTACAGTCCTGTATTTACTTCCAAAATCCTAAATTAAACAAAAAAATTCCTCGGCTTGGTTATGGCAGCTTTCATAATTCACCTCTGGTTTTGTAGCTCACAATTTACCAGATGTGTTTAATATAAATGGTTAAAAAAACATAACTTAAAGAAATAAAATACAAACTTCAGTGGTTCCCAATTCACTTTTGGGCACCAATTGAAGGAAAGTTATCGGGAAGTCTGCCTGAACTGAAGCTGGTCTTTTTTCACGACTCTATTGGGAATCCATACAAGTAATTATGATTATATAAATAAATAAATGATAACGAACCGTTACAAAAGCTTAAATGACCTACTTTATTGTCAGAGTAATACAACTTGCTAACCTGCATCTTAACATTGATTAAATACAAACACCTTCCTCACCTTTTGCAGCTCTTTCTCTTCTTCAATCTTGACAGATAACATGCTAGAAAGTGAAGCCCTACACTTGTCATCAAAGATGGAAAGAAGGAGTGGAGAATGTTCGGCAAGCACTCTCAAGCAGGTTGCAATCCTGTCCACATCGTCGTCTGTGATTGGCTGCAGATTTTAATGAATTTAATTATTGGAATGCCTAATTTATTTATTAGCATCTATGAATACATTCCGAACACTATGATGAGTTTATACTCATCATAAGACCCGCCTATTCACACTCCAAAGTGTAACATGAAATCGCTTATTTGCCCTCCCTGAGCCGTCGAAAAATAATTCTGTGTCTGGATATTTAATTTAAAAACTATTGAAAACTTTTCTTTTGTTTTTCAATCTAGAAGTAGGCACCCAAACCTGAGAACTCAAACAGTAATCACTACTAATCCCATCCCCCCTACCCACTCTTCGGGGTACACGTAATCCGGAAATAGCGCTATACAAATAAATAGTGATTGATTGATTAAAACCACTTAGATCAGAAAAAAACTAAAATCTCCAACAGCATATTTCATCATTATAGAATAATGAATTTTGATTGAATTGTAGTGTGAATAGACAAATAAAATTGTGATGAGTGCAGAAAAACATTTTTATATAAATAACTCAAACCATTAAAAACCATATTTAATCGTATGATCTGTTTAAATGTAAGTTATTGATCAATTATAATCCGATAGAAACTCAATAATGATAATATTATCATCATACACAGCCACCCAATCTGCAATCAAACTTATTAATACCTTTGTAGGAAGTCCAGATTTTCCATAATGCAAGATGGTAGACATAATAAGCATGGCTTCAGCGTAAAAAGCCTGTCATAAGTTATTATATCAAACTAGTAAAATAATACATAACCATTTTACTTTTGAATTTAAAAAATTTAATTTAAAATGAATTACAACAAGGAAAATTATGCAAACAACAAACATTTTCTTTTTGCTTGTCCTTTGTGAGAGCTGCATATCTGAGTGCCAGTTTAGTGAGAGTCGTACAGAGGGCAGCACCTATGAAGAACTCTCCATCTGACAGGAACTGTCTCAGTGGTGGTCTGTGATAATAAGATAACAATGGATCAATCAATTTACCTTTTAATAAAATATAAATAAACCAACCTAGACTACTAGAACTGCTCAGCAAGAAATCTGCCAATCTAGACTACTACAACTGAACTGCTCAACAAGAAATCCACCAATCTAGTACCAACCTAGACTTCTCCTTCTTAACTGGCACAGCAGAAGAGAAAGCACTTTGAGAAGCATACGTTCCATCAGCTGTAACAAGTTTCTGTACTGTCCCTTGTGTCATTTGAATGTCTTCTTCTTTCTCTCCTGCCACCTTCCTTAGTTCATCATCAACTATCGGGATCTGATGTAAACAAGCACAGATTAAGGAAACCAGATTATGTAAACAATTGGAGGTGTTTAGCCACATACATAATACATATGTATAAGCCATAATACATTCAATAATAGAACACTGCTCAGAACTGAAAATCTATACTGATGTATACGGATAAAAGACATAATAAAAAAGCAGACTTAACAAAACAAATACCTCTCCAAGAGATTGTCTGATAAGAGTCATGACGTTCTGAATGTCATCTCTCGAAGTGCAGTATTCACCAAGTATCCAAAGAGCAGCCCTGTATATCCTGCAAAAATTAATTTTTCATGAAATTAAAAATGCAGGAAATATATCAGTAAAGTATTTAAATACTCTTCACCCAATGCCACATGTACTGTAATAGAAATTTACACAGCATCTCCTTGCAGCAAAAGTGCCGTGGAAATGCTTACAAATAACATAAAATCAACTACAAATAAACATGGTAAGACAAAATAAAACTTATTTACAGTGTGGTTACATCCCTATATAAATTCAACTTTAGAAAAATCAAAAAATAAATAAAGACCCAATTTAAAAAACAATTAGTATAAAAATCAGCGAATAATCAAAAAACAACTAAATTAAATGCTGATTTGTAATTTTGTAAGGAAAGAAATACACACTTGAGAGTTCTGATGGATGAGAAAGTATCGAGTAGTTTGTTAACGATGGCAGGTCTCAGTCTCTCAAACCTGTGAATGGCTTCTCTTACGAATACAAGCACATCGGATGCTGCCAGTTCGTTCTGATCTCCCAATAATTCGATCAACTGTTTCGAAATACAAAATTAGTATTTAGTCATACCACTTCCATTAAATTACAAATTTAAGTAAAAACGATTTAGTCAAACATTCTGGCATACATGCCTAAAAACTAGAAACCTATAATAATTGTTATATGAATGAATATAGCTTAAAATATAATAACACACAAATATGAAATAATAATTGGAATGAAAATAACAAATATTCTGTACATCTACGTATATTTTGTACATCTGTGAATATTTTACTGTTAAAACTACCACCATCATAATGAACAATTTGAACAAGTAACAGACCAGTGGTATGGTAGTTCCAGCTACATCCTGGAACTTGACACTACACTGATGAAGTGTTCTGACAAGAAGTTGCCTGTATTTTCCAGAATCCTCGTGCTCTGCAGCATTGTTTGTCTTCACGACTTCTTTCTTCAGCACGAGCACCATCTGGGGAAGAATACAATGAATAATTATATAATTTATTATAATAAAAAAATACAATAATGATTGATCTGATAACTACAGTTGAATAAAAAAAACGAAATAATAAGATAAGTTAAATATAAACAAAATAAATTGTGAATAAATTCAATAACTTAATATTGAAAGCAACTTATTTAACAACCAGTTATTGAAAAGATGAAAATAAATTCCAAAACATAAATGAATAAAGTAATTATAATTAATCGAACCTCTTCGACATTCCTAGAAGAGACGAGATCCAGTGCCAGATTGAGCGTCTTCTTTCTTACTTCCAGATCGGGGGCACTCAAAACTCTCAAAATATCCATCACTAGCTCCTAATAAAAAAAAAAGGTTAATAAAAATAATTAAATAAATAAAACCCATCCATAGACCACAAAAATTAATAGATATACATATTTGTTTGAAACAAAATGGAAGCAAATAACGAAACATCCGAAAATCATCATAATAAAATGAAAATGAAATGTGGTAATTTATAAAGCACCTCTTATAAAGCTCAGGAGTGCTGATATGTTACCTACCCCACGGAGAGAAATTATTTTACCCGCCAAATTTTCCATAACATGGGCTACTAGGCAGCGAGTGCGAGTCAAACCATGAAGCTTTCACATTCAAGGCTAACACTACCAGCTCAGCTAACATAGCACCATGCTTCGTTAATTATAAATCAATCAATAAAATATAGTTAATTAACTAACTTATTAATAAAACAAACCTGTAGAACTTTTTCATGAGTTGGGCTGTCCTTGAGAGCAACAAGCCTGTCAAGCACAATTAGCTTGACGTTGTTGTCACTCTCCTTGACGATCAACTCTATGTAGCATTGTGCTGCTGCCTGGATGGTTGTCATGGAAACAATAATTAAATACATTTCAGAATATTTAAATAAAATATATTATAAAAACAAAGCAGCAGTAAAATAAAGTCGTAAACATAATAATAATTTATTTGACACAAGACAAATCTGTAATTGATGATCCATTATAAATTAAATTAATAAGCTACTCCACAAAACAGTCTTAAATTTTCTTAATGGAGAATTAACCAATTATTTCTCATTTTGTTAACCCTAACCTTGATAGCACTCGGAGCATTGGAAAGAGTGACAAGTGTTCCTGCTGCTTCGTACCTGACGGCAGGACTGGAAGAATTGAGAAGGTTGTAGATGCACCTGATGAAACGAGTCCTTTCAGATGGATTGGCATGACACACCTGATCACAGTCAACCAACGATTGTAATAAGTAATATGGAAACACTTGAAATTCTTTAATAAAACTGACTGTTACAAACTGTCTCAATAAATGAAAATAAATCATTGGCTTTTTTCCCCTTAATCAAAGTCATATAATTTTGATAAGCGAAGATACATAAAAATAGTTTAAAAGTATCAATGAATATGATATTTGAAAAAAATATGAAAAAAAACCTTATAAATGAGTTCAACGATGACAAGCTGCAGAATGTCACCAAAAGTGTGCACCTGGTCAATGCAGCTGCTCAAATAGTTCAAAGCTTTTTCCTGCACCATGCGAAATACAATAAAATAAACTTATATTGGAATTATTTTAAATACACAAAAAATAAATTTAAGACCAATAGTTTTCTGACTTTCTACAGTCATACCCGATTAAATTTCTGTGGTGCTATAAATAAAGTCTCAGCAAGCAATTCCTCAGTTGGAGAAAGAAGTTCACTTTTACTTCTCAAAACAAATCAGCTTTTAATTCAGCAGTGATCATTCAATAAATGCCAACATTTCTATAAAACTGTTTTTATCATAGTGGTGTTGATGTTAACTGATCTTAGTTACAAGGTTACTAGTATCATACTTGCACTTTAAAATACTTAGATAAAATTAATTTGTTGCAAGGTTTTTAATAACCCATCAGTCATATATCAATAAATCTAATTATCAACAAAACTAGGTTATTGAATATAGTTTAAATAAATTTATTAATTTATTTATTGAACTACTCACCCAAAAACAAATCAATCAGCTGATGATTAATAATGAATTTACCTGATCTGCATGAATCAGCATCATAAAAGCATTTCGTTTACAAGACGCATCAGCCTCGCCTTCCAAATAATTTGCTATCAACTCTGGAGCATCAGGCATCAGAAAGTCAAAATTCCTGGATTATTTTATTTAAATTTTTAGAGGAAATATTTTCTAGATCATATTATTATAGTTTAAATTTTGTTTAAAAATGTATTCTGTAAAATCGTAATAAAATTAAACTTGCTAAAAGGTACAATAAGCTAAAATAGCACAAACCTGTATATCGTATAGATAGCAAGTACAGCATTTCTTCTTACATAGGAATGTCTGTGTTCAAGACAGGCCTTGATTGGAGCCATTAGAGGTTCCAGTAGTTCTGGCTCCTTTAACTTGCACAGAAATCTTAAAGTTGAGCCTCTTATGAATTCATTGGGATGTTGCAGATCCTAGAAGATGATTAATTATATAGAATAACTAAATTATTAGGTAGCCATTATTAATATGACAACGTTCCTGGTCACATAGTTAGTCTGTAAAGAGGTTAGCTAACAATTTGAATCCTGCCAATATAACAAGAGCTTGTAGGTGTTAAAAAAATTCCATTCCTTGTAAGGTATTGTATAAAAGTCAATTAGTTAATTTATTATTGATTAATTAAATAATAATTATTTTGGTTCAATATCTGTGACAGGCCAGATTTTTTATATTGATATCAAACAATAACCAATATAAAATTGCTCATCCTTTTTTATTATTGCCTTATTGCCTATAATATTGTCAACACTTATGAAGATATGGAAATATTTGTCAACAATATTTTTTTAGTAAAATTAAACAATAACCTACATCAATGCAACATATAAACACAAGTAAAGGAAAAAACAAGTTTTTTAACACAAACTTTTTTTCAATTGAATCAGGTAATGTTATCCAAAAACTTAAAAATTAAATTTTACTTGCAAGATTTGTGTACAGAGAAAGACACACACACACAAACAGAGATTGTAACCTAAATACAAGTTTGTAAAAACTGAATATTTAAAAATCCTCTGTAATAATCTAAAATGTGGTCACGGCGAGCAGCCAACATTTTAAAGTGATGCTTTTCCTTCAGCTATAGTAGCTGATTCTGACTAGATTTTAATTGTGACATTATGTGTTATTTTCCTTATTGTATGTTACATGTAGCTTAACTCTTCTATTAATGGATGTGCTTTGTATTTGTTACCTATCTTGTCCTCTACCTAATGTACCAAAAATAAAAACAATGTTTATTTTTATTTCAACATAGGTACTGAAAATAGTATTTTAATTTTGCACACACTTTTAACAAATTTCATAGCAGACAGGTTTTTATATTGTATCAAATATATCTGCTTAACAAAACCACATTGTGCAAAAATGACTTTATATAAAATGAAAAGTTATTGGCTGAATGATATACAAATTAGGCTGTTAAATTATTTAAACAAACAAAATCCAACAAAAAAATTAAACTGACTTTTCTGTAGGCATCACACACAAGAATCATTTCCTGGAGCATCTTGCCATCTGCCGAGTACTTCGGAACAATTTCCCAAAACACAAGGAGCAGCTTCTTAATCATGTGGTCCGGAAGAGGCATAACAAATCGTATGACTGTCATAAGAAGAGACTGCATCTTCTCCCCATTGAGAATCAGTTGAATGAGTTTCTTGAGAGATTCAGTTTTTGTTTTAGTATCTCCATGTTCTGTTTTTTTTTTTAATTGCAAAGATTACAAAACGACTCACCAAGAGTTTAAAAAATCATGTTAGTTTAATTTTGAAAAATAATGAGTACAGGTGTTAGTACTTACCTAGGTCCTGTCTCAGCTGCATTTCATTTGGCATGTCTGAATCGTTCGGAATGTTTATCAGGGTGAAACACATTTGTTCCGCACTAGCCATTTTGATAAATTCGAGCTAATGGCGAGATTTAAATATTTTTCAAACAAATATTGTAACAAAAGTTGCCGGAGCCAACACTATTGCTATGTAATTAAATATTACGTGGCCGTCAAAACTAAAATAAAGTGAACAGGTCACGTTGGCAAAGATAGTAACTCTAGTGAAATCGATCTAATAGTATTTAAAATATTTTTGTAATAATTTAAAATTTAAATTAAATTTTTATTTTGAAACACTATAACTTTTGTAAAAAAAAACAACTTTTCTACTTTCTGTTAAGTTGCTATTCTCATTATAAGCAAGATATTGTTTTGCACTTGCACTGCAGTGACAGATTCATGGTTCACAGCGTAGGGGTCGATACAAATTTTATAAGGTCGCATGAGGACATGTAGCCTAAAGTTAAACCTAGTCCCTAACCTCAACCCCAACCCTAACACTAACCCCTAACCCTAACAATAAACGTTAACCCTAACACCAAACCTTAACCCTAACAAAAAATCTTAACCCTGATATCAAACCCTAACCCTAACCCTGAACTTAACTTTAACCCTAACCCCAAACTTGATTCTTACCCTACACTTTGCGCAATTAGTATACTAATTTATTTATTTACTAACGAGGATAGGCGTTGCCCGGGGTTTCCCTATCGTTTTTCTCTCGTCCCCGTTTCCTTCTCCGCTTCCGCTTCCGCTCAATCACCTGCTCATCCTCGCTCCCGGTCACTTTCCCGTTCCCGCTCCAGCTCGTTACGTTTCCGCTCGCTTCTTTTCTTTTTTCCACTCTCTCATAACTTTTTTTAACCATAAAACGTAAATAGATTTGCTAAAAACCATGGATATCTTGATATAACTCTGGTTCCTAAACCTAATAAAAATACTTATTTAGGCCTACTATGTTATTACTTATTACATCATGATAATGAATCATTAATTGATGTAACAAACAACAGTAGCTTTAGAAGTTATGTTACACTTATAAAAAATCTTGATATAACTATGGCTTAACTGGATGTACCGTTAAGGCCTATTTTACTAGGTTGTGGATCCAGTGTAGATATATCAGGAGATATACATAAAATAACATAGTTTATTACAAGGCGCAGGCAAAGCCTATATGCCCCGACAGTAACAAAAAAACCATAAAAAGAATAAATGACAAATATACACACTTGATATAGTTCAGTTTTAGGAGCCAATCTTTGCACCATGCTAAAAACTACTTGAAACCTTTATACTTTGTTATGTAAACTAAATTTTAATTTTGTTACGCAATAACCCTTGATTTGTACATAGGCACTTTTGGCCTAGAAAGTTTTTTCGTCCTCAAATTAAAAAAAACCCCCTGGAAGGTCATAGGGGTTTTTTTTAATTTGAGGACGAAAAAACTTTCTAGGCCAAAAGTGCCTATGTACAAATCAAGGCTCCCACTTGCTCTCCCGTTCCTGGTCGCTTTCCTTTTCCCGCTCGCTCTTTTGCTCCCAGTCGCGTTTCCGTTCCCGTTCATTCTCCAGTTCCCGCTCACGCTCGCTCTCCCGTTACCGTTTCCGCTAACTCTCCCGCTCCCACTCATTTTGTGACCGATCTCATTTTTTTCTCAAAAACCGTTTCCTATTGACTCTCAAGGTTGTGTGAAAATTTTATTACGATCGAATGAATGGTGTAGCAATGCATAAAGAACACACATACATACATACAAATTGATCAAAATTGTACATGCTCCCAAATCCACTCTGTGCGGCTACTGGCTGCTTTCGTATATGTCATGTTAACACTTTTCGAGTGTGGTTGTGACAAACTCTCCTTCATTGAATAAAAAGCTGTATCTACCCCTTTATTTGTTAATATTTATCTAGAGTCAAGAACAATTTTGCCTATGCCGCTGATACACTCTAACTCAGGCTAAGCTATTTGCAAGGTCTGTTCATATAAAGTTGTTATCATTGGTCAGCCATGTCCCAGAAACAAAAAAACAACAAAGCTTGACCACATTTGTTAAATCTCTTTGATTAATTTACACTAACCAAACAAATACAAAACGCATAAAGCTACAAATCTTATTTTCACTAGGCAGACACAACATTACATGATCCTCTTCCCACTTTTCTTATTCAAATCCATATAACTGACATATTTATTTATTTATATAAGTGCTTTCATGTGCGTGTATGTATGTTTGTGAGTGTACATTAGAACACAAAATTGTAACGATGAACAAATGTAATGTTCTGTCTAAAAAACAATAAATCATTATTGTGTGATTCTGATATAGAGTGTTCAACTATGAAAAACACGATTTTTCATCAAACGTTAAATATTTTACACCGAGTAATAATACAATCACGTGATATGACACATCAACTTGCTTTGTATTTATTTGAAATAATAAACCAGCTCAACAGAATTTTATACCTCGTTATTTCTTGTTGGCGAAAGAAAATGTCTGCAAAGAAGTCCATTCAAGGTTGAAAAACATTAGCAGAAAACCATAGCGTGCATAAGGCAAACAAGAGTTGGAAAAAGTGAAGGCGACATTCGAGTACTGGAAAAAGAAAAAGTCTGAGAAAGAGAGAGAGAGAGAGAGAGAGAGAGAGAGAGAGAGAGAGAGAGAGAGAGAGAGAGAAAGAGAGAGAGAGAATACTAAGGGAAACAAGAAAAGCCAAAAAACCACCATGAATTTATTTCTTCCACACCAAGCAACAGTTATGAAAGCCTGAGACAATTATATTCAAACAGCTTCAATGTGCACTTGAGAGCAACCGTGTAAATAAAAAATTGCAAATAAAATTAAAAATGAAGTTCACAATAATCAAACAAAGCACCATTAAGAATTGTACAAAAAATTATGCTTTGATTGACAAAATTATGAAGGCACACGCTTAAATGATCTATGGATGCTTGCAACCAAGATTTTTAAAACAGTAAAATAAAAAACTGAAGCATACATGCTAACAATGTTATCAATGTTATCAATCGAATGACAATCGTGTGTTCAAATAAACTAGAATGATAAAAGAGGTCTTTATTACTGATTTCACATTAAAAAAGTTAGTGAAGTTTTTGAACGTAACTTTATATTTTAAACTGAACCGCAGAAAAACAATAAAATATATTTCTAATTTTATATATTTTCATGAAAATATATAAAATATTCCTTGATTTTATTGAACTGTTTTGGAAAACAAAACTCATTTAAACATCAGCAGTCAGATGACAACGGAGCATCACCAAATTATTCTAAAAAAATACAATAAAGAATTATACGCAAGAATTAAAAAAAAAACATAAATTTTAACCAGATAAAAGAATTGACATCTGTGAACATACAAACAAACATGCAAACAATATTGATCAAGTTTGCTGTTTAGTTCATTACCACCATGCAACTTTTTTGGTGTTTAGTAGCATCTCATAGCTTCGTGGAGAAAATGAGATGAAGAGAGAGAAGAGAGAGAGAGAGAGAGAGAGAGAGAGAGAGAGAGAGAGAGAGAGAGAGAGAAACAGAAGATGATCCACTTAATCAGCAAGTGGATTCTTGATGAGATATTCCTCTCCTTTCTTGATATTCTTCTGCAATTCAGGGATGGCCTGTTTAATCAAGTTAACTTCAAAGTCAACAGTCTTCCCCATCCCAAAATTCTTCTCGATGCCATTTTTCTGAATAAGGAAAATCATTGAATTAATTCAAATTACAAATAATTAAATAAAAACCAGCTTATAATCTTTAGAAATAATATTTAAAAACATCATTTGAGAGTACAAATCCTGAAGAGCAAAAGTTTCAGCTTCTCTTGTCTGTCTGTTCCCCCCAAATTACTTCTGTTACTAAATCCTGCTACTTTCATCTTCGCCGTATCAAGCAGCTTCGTTCACTTCTGGATGATCCTTCGCTGCAACTTCTAGTCTCTTCTCTTGTCCTGTCTCGAATTGACTACTGCAATTCTCTATACTATGGTCTTCCTGACACTACCCTCTATCCTCTCTCTAAAGCCTTCAACTCGGCTGCTCGCTTAGTTTCTCGCACCTCCTACTCCTCTCACATCTCTCCATCTCTTGTTCTTCTCCATTGGCTTCCTCTCAGATATAGGGTGATTTTTAAAATATGTTTAATAATGTACAAAATAAAAAATTGCCTTTCTCCTCTCTACTTAACTAATTTAATACATATCCCTCCTAAGTCTGGTCTTCGTTCTTCTTCTCGTAATCACTCTCGCATCTTCACTATTAAGCATTCTTTTGCTAAACGCTCTTTCTCCTACTCTGGCCCCTATCTCTGGAACTCTCTTCCTTCTTCTCTTACTAACTCTACTTCTCTCACAGTTTTCCGTCGTGGACTTAAAACATATCTGTTTACTAAGTTCACGACCGAGCGCTATTGAACACTGCGGAAATAGCGCTATATAAATAATTGATTGATTGATTGATTGATTGGAAACGAGTTATTTTATAGGCCAGATACAGATTTAAGAAATTCTGTTCCAAACAAAATTTTCTTTTGCTCTTAGCATCTGCTCTAGAGGACTTTACTGTATTAGCTGGACTACCTTGGCATTGCCTAGGTTTATTTAAGATGTTCTCTTGCTGTTTTAATTTCTTTGTTGTCAAGTGATTTTTTTTCCTTCCCACTATTTCTATCTTTTCACCCCGCCGCCCATTAATTTTTTGGGGGGTGGCAGATGTCGTTTTGCTGCCCGCAACCCACGCTACGCCACGGGGTTGTTTGCCCATGAAACGTAAAATAAATGAGATTTTTTTTTTTAAACTGCTTAAAATCTTCTTAACACTTTGTTGCACAAATTAAATTTGAATGTTATTACGCAATAACTATCCATGTTCGTACCCAGAGTAAGTTTTTTGTTTACCAAAACACACCAACCGATAAAGGGAGAGAGAGGGAAGAGAGAAAAAGAGTGGACAGCCCAAACGCCTAAGATATTTAAAACTGCAAATATGGTTTAATTTCTGACAAATCGACAAGGATCTTAAGAGATCTTAAGCCTCCTATATTGTCACACTTCACAGGCTTGAAGATGAGCCAAAATTCACAGTATGAACATTAAGCATTGTAGCTATTCTTCTTAATAGTCCATACAATATAAAAGTTATAAATCAAGCAATGAAAACTGAAAACACAAACCCCAAGAAGTATGGGAGAAGCAAAATACTTAGCCTCAGTTTCATCTGATCTGACATAGGCACATTCGACTATACCAGTCTCACCGTGCAGGGCTTCAAGCACAGAGTTCACAAACTGACTTCCTGCAAATGCCATGGAGAGTGTAGCCGATCCCTGATAATTATTTGAAAAGGAAATCCACTATTTAAGATGAAAAAAATAGTAGCTAATTAAATTATTATTCAGAAAATAAGTTAAAAATTTGTTTTATTAAAAAATTGTTTACATTTCCAGCTTTTGCCTCTACGACTTCCGTGCCTGCCTTCTGGATCCTTGTTGTCATAGCAACACGTTCGTCCTATATGAATAGAAAAAACCGAGAATGTAAACAAATAAATAAATAAAATTTCCTTCATCCATCTGCTAGTGATAAGAATTCAAAAAAAATCAAACCACTTAAAATTTGAACAAATTTATTGAAATTATGAAATGCAACTTATAAGCTTCATTATTTTATCATTTTCCACGTGTTTATCAATCATCTCCTTCCTACATCATTTCCAATATAATGATATCTAATAATTACCTTTTTTTTGGATAAATAATTAATAAATATCTAACATGAGGAAAAGAGACAAAAGGCTGGCACTGCGAGATGAGGGGTACAATGGTAACTCCTGAATGGCCGCCAACCACAGGACAATTTACGTCGGCAATGTCCAAGCCCTGAAATCCAGATATAAAATGTAGCAACTGTTTATGAAAATTAAACGTATCGAAAATTGAAGGAATAATGAAATAACAGACCTTCGCACGAGCAATAAAAGTGTTTGCTCGAACAACATCAAGGGTCGTTACCCCGAATATTCGATTGGGGTCGTAGACTCCCCTGTGTTTGAAAACCTCGCTGGCTATCGGGATAGTTGAGTTGATCTGGTTGGTTGCAGCAAACAATATTTATGTTTAAAGAATAAATAAAAAACAGTAAAAAACTTCGTTTTTTAAAAATCCTTTATAATTTTGTAATTCAGCGACTAAAAATGTTTTAAAAAATATTTTTTATGATAGTAAGCCAATAAAATAAGAAAACATTGACCACAGTCTTCTAAATACTTAATATGTGAAGTATGTGAGAATTGAAGATATAAGGAACTTTCGAATCAATATGGAATAACAATTTTTTTATTATAAATTTAAAAACTAAATATCGTTTCCTTAAACTAAAATTTGATGGTTAGTTTCTCTACATTAAATTTGTAAATTTTAAAACAATATTTAGGTTTTAATAAATTTTATTCTTTAATTCACTCAAACTTCGTCCAATCGATTTGAAAATTTAATAGACTGTAAAGTCCTTGATGACTAATAAATCCACAAAGTTTCAGCTTGATTGGATAATGGGAAGTTGATTTTTTAAGGGTCCCAACGTAAGGCTCAAGCAGGCCAGCAGGCAAAAAAAACATTGAAATTATTACAGATGATTTAAAAATGATAAATATGAAAAAGAGACACTCTCATTTTTGTAACAACCTTTGGATTAACTTGCAAAGTTGTGTGACTTACTTTTTTTAAAGTCTTTTTAAGGCACTTTTAATGGTTTCATGGAGAAAAATTTTTAAATGCAGGCCTTATTCAGATGACAATACATTATTCCGTTTTAAATTTACTGTTCATTCAAATATGACTCTTGTTCACTTTTTAATTGTTTTCTGTTTTTGTTGTACTTTTAGAGGAAGGTTTTTTGTTGATGATTTTTTTGTTTAGTTTGGTATTATTACAAAATAATTTGGTTCATTAAATTTGTATTAAAAGTACATTTTCAATGATATGTTATGCATTGTAAAACTTTAACAAAACAGTAGAAATAATAATTTATTACACAAAAATTAATAAAAAGTAGAAAATAAAAATAAACTTTTTTTAAACCATGCTTGTATTAAAAATCCACCAAAAAGAATACAATAATTTTAAAGTGTTTGTGTGCTTTTTGTGAAGAAACAAGAAATAGGGTGAATTTAATTTTATAGTTGAAAATATTTTATCTTTTTTGGTGCATTTTAACATAAGAGTCTTTTTAAAAAAGTTAGTTGTTATATTTTTTTTCTCAACAATAAGAATAACAATAAATTAATGCAGTAATTAATACAATGTTCATTGTAATGGATTATTTGTGCATAATGATGA
Source organism: Erpobdella octoculata (assembly GCA_963978895.1). NCBI lineage: Eukaryota > Metazoa > Annelida > Clitellata > Hirudinida > Erpobdellidae > Erpobdella > Erpobdella octoculata. Next base: position 14,714,718 of record OZ022242.1, read on the forward strand.
TGATGATAGTGCTGTCCACGAGCACCATTCCATCTATATTTCTTTTATATATACTTTAATATTGTTATTAACAATTTAGATCATGTAAATAAGACATAAATTGCCACAAAAAGTAACCAACAGGATCAGAAATGATGCACAGTATGGCCTGGGGACTGTACTTGGCCACAGCATCAGAAAGATCTCTCACGACTGAAGCATTTGTATTAAACAAGTCGTCCCTGGTCATGCCTGCAAAAAATAACGAAATAGCTAAGTGTTATTATATTGAGGGTAGTGAATATGATTATCATATCATTATAGAGCTAACACTATGAAAACAAGAATAATGATACCATTAAGAATGCTAATATTATGATAAAAAGATATTCTTTTTAAAGTTATCATTTGAAGCCATCGTTAAGCAGATGTGCCATTATAGAAAATCATTATGCATAATGACATATTTTTATCACAATTTTAGGAAGAAAGAAATGATAATGATGATGATGACGAGGTTAAAAACAAGTTGCTTATTTTTTTTTTAGAACCACCCAAAGACACCATGTGATGTTATCAGCAGCAGTTATGTAAAAAAAACGAAATGGTAATGATGATGATCTTGTTTGTTCATTCTTGAGCAAATCAGAAGAACAAACACTGTAGATGTACATATTTACCATTCCTCAGAAAAAAGAAAAATTAAAAATATTCTTCTGCTCTTTGTAGCATTTTCGATGTTTTATTTTTTTATTAAACAAAAATTATATCATGTGTCGATCCATTAGATATACCCTCCTCACCAGTGATAACTTTCAAAAGAGTGCCCTGCTTCTGTTTTAATGAATTTTTAGAGCAATTAACAGTGAACATTTTTTGTCCATCAACCTGTCCCCATCATGAGAATAAAGGAGAAGAATGCATTACATGGTAATTGAAAGGCATGACAACATAAGTATGCTGCAATGCAAGGTACAAAATGCATTGCATTACAGGTATAATAATGCATTACAGAGCCAATAAATTATAAAAACTGTGCAATATTGAAGAAACTAGATACACAGTTACACCATAATTTTGTAGGAACTAAATTTACTTTGTTTTCTAAAGGTCTATGCAACCCCGCCTGCACTTTATAATTCCCGTCCAAAACCCAAACTTCAAAGTATTGCAGACATAATTTTTTACAAAACCTACCAGTTTCTCACCTTCTGAATACTAATAAATTCATGCAAAACAATATTATTCTACAACAGCCTTAGAATCTCATCAAAAAACATTTAAAAGACAAAAAAGTACAACATAGAGAAACAAGTTTAAATTTGGATTATCTCAACAAGAAGCATTTCAGTAACTTTCAAACATCATGCATAGAAGAAGTATTCTCTAACGTGTATCATCATCATCATCATCATCATCATCATCATCATCATCATCATCATCATCATCATCATCATCATCATCATCATCATCATATCCCTCAATCTATACAGCAAAACAAAAAATTGGTTTGTCTTTTGCTTCCAAGCAAACAAATTCATTTTAATGACATTTAAATTAATAACATTTCCTTACCTGCTTGGTTGACTTAATTAAACAGGTCATTCATGATGACCACCTCAACCCCACCCCGCAATTCCTCAACATGTGTCTAATAGAGCACTGCACAGGCCACAAAAAATTTGAAAAAATCACCCGTGCATGGCTCTATCTAACTATCTAGTGTCTAATGGTGTTTGTTTGTTTTCTCCCACTCTATAATTTGCTGAAGTTTAAAACTGGGATGTTATTGTTATAATGAGAAAAAATTACTATGGAATGTAATAGACAGATGTTAAAGAGTATTTGTGACCTGGTAAATAATTACCATTTTCTTTTAATTTCTTGTTTTACAAATATCTATTTAATACAATAATGACCGTTTTGAATCTTAGACAGCATGCAAATTATGAGTCAATTATTTATATTATTATAGCAGAGTAAGTTATAAAGGAATTTATTATTCACTTTATTTTAGAAAAGACAAACTGAATGAAAAAAATACTGAAAAATGAAATTAGATTGAAAATAAGAAAATTAAGCAGCTAAGAAAAAAAAATTGTTTACTACTTGCAAATGAGAACAACTTGACACAGAAACTAAAAAAAAATGAGAACAATTATTAGGCATGTGGTAGGCAGGCAGGTAGGTAGGTAGGTAGGTAGAGGCAGGTAGGTAGGTAGGTAGGTAGGTAGAGGCAGGTAGGTAGGCAGGTAGGTAGGTAACCGACTAGGCAGCCAGGCAGGGTAGGTAGATGAAAGGCTGAGTTGGCATGAGCTGTAAAAGTGACCTTCATGGTCCATGGATTGAACTAGGACTCCAGAAGATAATTGAAAAACTAATAAACTCTGTGCTGTACTACAACCCTATTCAAATACTTGGTGTCAACCATTTTTATTTATTTTGATTAAAATGTTTATTAGTTAGTCTTTCCAAAGTTTAAAAGTAATATATTAATTATTACAATAACAATAAGAAGAGAAGTAATTCACATATAGTTTTGTAATAAATAAAATGTTGTTAAATGATGTTATTTACTGTGGCCTTCCGCTCATCAGAGGAAACTTCAAAGCTCCTGTTATTGATGGGTGGTGTCAAAGCACCTGGAGAACAGATGGTGCTTCAGCAAGGCACAATGTTTCCACATTGCTGACTTGGAGTATTATTTCTTTTTCAAATGAAACATATAATAAATGAGCAACAATCAAATCTCCCACCAAGTGAAAGATTTAAACACCGTCAGAAAAAATAAAAACAAACAAGCAAGCTGTTTGAACTGAATTTTTGCTGATGCAGGTGGAAAGAAAATGTTTTTACTGAAATACATTAAATAAACAATACAGAGAATTTCTCTTTCGAAACAAGCAAATAAATGAATAAATGTTATTTTGGAAGAAATATTAAATAACAAATAAAAAATACAGAAATACAATTGTTGGGAAAAGTTGAGAAATAGATGTATTTCTATTAGAAAGACATCCATATGGAGTTAGGTTAGCAAGATGATTGAGATATCTGCAAATAAGAAACCCCACAAATAAGCATGTATCTCTCAAATATTTATGTTTACATCAAAAAAGCTATAATATGAAATAGTAAACAATTCTTTGTGCTTTGACACTTTGAGACACGTACACCCCACACACGTGCACACACATCCCACAACAAATTGTTTTCAGTGATGCTATTAAGATCAAGCAGATATCATTATGGCCTGGCTTGACCACATAAGTGTAGTGTAAATAGTAAATAGCATTAGAATTCAGCGTTAGTTTTCAATTTAGAATTTTTGATTGCATTATGTTGAACAAAATGTCTTGTTCGTTTATTACGAACAGAACAAAAAAACTCATATTCATTACTTTAACCGAAAAGTTTTGAAAATCAGATTCACTGTCTTGAAAAATAAGCATTTCTTTCTCTCTCTCTCTCTCTCTCTCTCTCTCTCTCTCTCACACACACACACACACAGACACACTTCCTTCATATTGTTAGATACTAATTTTGTTTTTCAAGACATGAATTTTTATTTAACAAAAAAACATGCATACAAATAATTTATTATCAATTCAATATACAATGCCTAAGAAAAATGCATAAATTTATAATTAACATATTTTAAAAACCTCCCATTAAAAAAGAATCAGACAGCAGCCTACCTACCGACCTAGCTGTTAAGGTCAAAAAATAGTTTGTTGCTATTTTTAAAATTTCTTATTTTCTCTTAATAAATCATAACTGACGTGTTTGTGCCATCTGCTGACTGCTGATAATTTCTGTATAAGATGGAGATGCAAGTGAACGATACGATGTCCTCATGTTACTGTTACATAATAATATGAGATGTCCACTATGAAAGTCTTTGTTTTCATAAATAAAACAATTAGGCTATCAATCAATCATCAATCACTCGATCAAGCAAGCAACCAACCAGCCAGCCAACCAACCAACTAACCAATCAATCAATCATTCACAAAGCTCACATCTTTATGAAACGAAATCCATGCATGAAACAGTAAAAGTAGAAGAAAATAACTTGGTTATCCAACAATAATCTCCAATGATGATGCATAGATGATATTAATGATTATATTAAATGTAAATAACACGATTTAATTTCAACAACAATGTGGAACAGTGCTATCACATCTGCTCAATTTAACTACAATTAAAATTATAACTTTCCTCTGAAAAGTTCTGAAACAAAAATGTAGAAATCATGCTAAGAACATGCAAGAATGACTCATAGCAGTATTATAATCTATTTGTTACATTTAAACTCTCCACATTTACCAAAATTTCCTGTTACTTGTCCTACTTTGGCCACATCTCACATTCAGAATTATACACATATATAGATATACACACACTGAATACCAACTTCAACTTCTGTACCTTATAACAAAGAGTTCATCTCAACCCCAGTCTTATCATTCCAAAAACTTCCAGGACTTGAATGGACCAGTCAGGTCATTTTAAGGTCAACTAATATAATCTGTGCCAGCAATCCAGTGATAGGTGATAATATTTACACACACACACACACACAAACTCACACACAGACTCACACACACAAAACACACACACTTCTTCTAATACAAACAATCTATGCAGCATAATAATGTTGGTGTATAAAACAAACACAGACAATAAACAAAAATTTATAAAAGTGGTTTCATTAAAGAAACTCATTTCAATATAAAGCGAATAATAATAATTCATCATCGTCGTCGTCGTCGTCGTCATCATATCATCATATCATCGTCGTCGTCGTCATCATCGTCGTCGTCGTCATCGTCATCATCATCATCATCATCATCACCATCATCATCATCATCATCAATAAGACGTAAACAGAAAATACAAAGTTATGTCATGCACATTCGTTCGAGTAGAAACTACGATTTGTACGATTTGTAATTGTAGCTGCTCGAGTTAATTAAACAATTCATTGGAAGTGAAGAACTTTTTGCTTTGCTGGTGTGAAGGTGACCTAGGCAGGCAGGCAGGAGATCAAATTATTTTTTTAAATTGCTAATTTATATTATCAACAACAGGAATGTGACATTAATTAAAATTGAGAAATATATTACGAAAAAACTATCAAGCATAACTCGGATATTTAACAGCAATCCAAAGAGAGACAGCTGTGTAGTTTTTGCAGTTATATTTTTGTCTTTTGACATCCTGAGATAAAAACAATGATAACATAATCAAGAAATAGCTAAGTTGACATTGAGTTAATTACTGAATTCAAAATCCTCCCCCTCTATCACTCTCCCTTTCTCTCTTTGTCTTTCTTTCTTTCTCTCAAACGCACACACACACACACACACACACACACACACACACACAAACACCTTCTTGCATTCTAAGGTGAACAGTATATGTAAAAGAAAGGTTAAAATCTCATGGGTGACCTAATTTACGGGACAAATCCAAACCTGATTTATTAGCGACCCACGCCACTAACACTACGTCCTAATAGTTCTAATTCAGTTTGTCGAAAAAACATAGGAGCCTACAAACAGTAAAAACTTACAAATGACATGTTAAGCAGTCTCACACTGAATTTATTACAATGTATTACACTGCCATGAATTGATTACAGGAATGAGTGAATCAATCAATCAATAAATGGATTAATTAATTAATTAATTAATTAATATATGACTATATTTAGAATGGAATTAAGGATATCATGATGGGTGGTCAGTGATTTGGAGTTTTCTTCTAAAGCTTCCAATTGGAGCAACAGAGGCGACCTCTAGAAGAAGATTCCACAAATATTAATTAAGCAGAACAGCTTATAATAAATCCTTCCTTTAGCTTATAAATATCATGAAAGAATCATTATGTACATTCGGTCAGTACATGTTTTGGTTATTATGTACATTCGTTCAGTACATGTTTTGGTTATTACTTACACATCTAAGAAATTTGAAACATCTCAAATATTATATTGATAAACAAGGCTGACCAGGTTTTCGGGGCACACCAGCAGGTATGACGACCACCTGGGCACCCTCGAGACATTCCTTCAGGTGTTGGTTGCCTATGTGTCCGGTCACTTTGGCCCGGGTGGAACAGTGGCTGAGATCTGCTGCCACACCTGGTACCTGATTGAATCATTTATTTTAATTTTTTAAGTTTATACAACTAAAAAATTTCCCAATTTCAATTGTGTACACCTATTTAATTACATTACCAATCTGAATATATTTATATTTAATTTAACCTGTTAAATAATTTTAATGTTGATGATTGAAACTGCATCAAATTGGCCAAACTTAGTGACATTCAATTCCACAACCAGCTACCCAACTAAACATCAGTAGTACACACATTTACTGTAAATTGTGATAACACCATTTACAGTACACCTTTCCTGACATTTCTATAGACACTACCTATTATCACATGCAAATATCAAATGATCCACAATACATCAAGAACCTGTCTTCTCCAGTAACTTTCTACTCACTTTAAATTCCACATCATCCACACTATTGAAGAAAATAAATTTATAAAAATATTCTCTTCTGTGAACAAGCCAAATAACTCAACAACAAATAAATGGGACAAATTCTACTATTCCATTATAATCCACAAAATTTAACAAATATTATTAAAATAACTTTTATTGTAACATACAAAAAGATTAAATGAAATATTTTATACAACATAAAAAATTCAACAGAAATTAAATTTCTTTTGAATTTTTTATGTCATAGAAAAGAATTAAATAGAAATTAAATTTCTCACTTTAAACATAAAAAACAAATAAATAAAATATCTACTACAGACTGACGTGCACTCACGCACACAAACATACAGAGAAAAACACACATGCATGCATACACACATTAAAAAAATACATACTTTGACTCACACATTATTAACACATATACACATATATGTGTATATGTGTACATTGTACATATGAAGGAACCTTTTTCAGCAACTAACTAAAATTTGAAATTCAAAAAGAAACATTTAGGTGGATAGCAATAAGCATACCTGTACTATATCATAAAGTGACAGATGGGAAATATGGGGGTTGATTTTTAGAAGGAGTGAGAGGGGCTGACCGAGACCTCCAGCTGCCCCGAGTACCGCCACCTTAGAATTCAACTGTAAGGAGGAAATATAAATTATTAGCAAAGAACATATAACTGCATACATTTTATTGTGATGTAGCAGCTCCTAATAAATAAGTGTTCCATATAAAATAACAATATTAATAAAGTATTCATTTATTTAAAATTTTATTTTATAAGTAATAAAATCAGGCCATTCAATGATCTTAATCTTATTATTTATTAGTTTCCAACTTTAAAACAAATCAACAAATTACATAAATAATTTCTATTTTAGTGAAACAAATGCATTTATGATGGAATGAAGTTAAAATAAGACTTTAAAAAATTGATCATCATCATCATCGTCATCCTCGTCATCATCATCACCACGATCATTTCAAAGTTTTAATTTAGCACAATAACAAAATACCAGTCTCTGGATAAGATATACATGTATTTACAAATGATAAAAACACTGTGGTTCACCTTTAAACTCTCAGTTGCATTTTTAGACTCAGACCATTATGTTGATTATTAAGAGATGTAGTCAGTAGTCATCATCATCAACATTATCATAATCATCACCATTGCTGTCGTCATATCGCCACACCACCACCACCACCATCACCAAGACCATCATCATCATCATCATTGACTTATTGTGATTATAATAAACGGCACAGCACAATTCATCTAATCTAGACATAATTATTGACAATAATAATTGTAACTACATTATGAGATATATTTCTTCCACTATATCTCTTTTTCACCATAAACCACAATAATAGACCCAGTAATAAAAAATTAATAAAGTCGAAGGTTCTCTTTTTCAGAAAAAATAAAAATAATAAAAATAATAATAATAATAATAATAATAATAATAATAATAATAATAATAATAATAATAATAATAATAATAATAATAATAATAATAACCACAGCAGCCTGCACAATCCACAAAACAGTCCACAGTCCACATTATAGCACTGGTTAACTAAAGTTAATTACCAGCAATTTTTCACTCAGATAATAAAATTAAAAGATGGAAATTATAATTATGACATGCAACACAGAAATGCTTTTGAAGAATTAAAATAAAACTTGAAATTAATTTAAACCCAAGAAAGTAATTGTACTGTTGAATTACAGGTTTTTTGGCATGAGAAATAAATAGTTAAAGAAGTAATGCTCAAAACATGAGCAAATCAAAAGATATGTAAATAATGTAAAGTATGAAAATTAGAAAGTATATATCTGCATAATCATTGTTTGTAAGTTTTGTTATAAATACCCATTATCACAAACTTTCTAATTTGCATAATACAAGATTTTGTCAGCTTGTGCCGCTATAAAAATGACCTAGTGAATCTTTTAATAACTCTCAGCCATGCTTATGGTGAACCAGTGCCAAGCCTGGATAAAGGAAATGTGATATTGACCCATTATACTTTTGTCGTACAACACTTAGTTTATGAAACTATAATAAACTATTAAAAAGCATTTCAAAAAGAGATCTTTTTATTCTTAAAGTCTGAAACAGAGCAAATTTCCAGACAAGCTAAAAAACTTCCAAAACATATAATAAATAAACCATAACACCTTCTCCAGCAGCAAATATTTTCCAAATACAATACAAGCTGCTCATTCAGCTGTCATAAATCACTACCCATACAGACATGCAGTTGGCTTTGTTTATTACAGCAACGTAGTTCACATTTCTTAAGTTTATCTTCTGTAAGGTTAACACACAAATAGTAATTGTAATGTTTAATAGTAAATGTAATATTTAATAGTAAATGTAATGTTTAATAGTAAATGTAATGTTTAATAGTAAATGTAATGTTTAATAGTAAATGTAATGTTTAATAGTAAATGTAATGTTTAATAGTAAATGTAATGTTTAATAGTAAATGTAATGTTTAATAGTAAATTTAATGTTTAATAGTAAATGTAATGTTTAATAGTAAATGTAATGTTTAATAGTAAATTTAATGTTTAATAGTAAATGTAATGTTTAATAGTAAATGTAATGTTTAATAGTAAATGTAATGTTTAATAGTAAATGTAATGTTTAATAGTAAATGTAATGTTTAATAGTAAATGTAATGTTTAATAGTAAATGTAATGTTTAATAGTAAATGTAATGTTTAATAGTAAATGTAATGTTTAATAGTAAATGTAATGTTTAATAGTAAATGTAATGTTTAATAGTAAATTTAATGTTTAATAGTAAATGTAATGTTTAATAGTAAATGTAATGTTTAATAGTAAATTTAATGTTTAATAGTAAATGTAATGTTTGATAGAAAAGTAGTTGCAAACCACGGGGCTATTATAATAACCATGCATAATCTGGAAAGCGGTTTTTTGAAAATTGATTTTTCTAGTTTAACAGTGGATTCATGTGTGTGTTAGTATTATATTAGTAACCTCATTAATGAAATATTTCATGATCATGGAAGACCTGCCTATCATGATAATCGAGATATGACATTCACGTGGTTGAACGCGTCACCGCCACCGCTGTAAACATGGTAATAAATCATGTACACACATCCCGGTTTCAACTCCAGAAAAGTGGGACGCCGCAACTCAGAATATGGATGAACCAACAAAGCGGCAAATGCTGGAATTATTAGAACATTAGGACAAGCATTCATAACGATTTTGCATAGAATTAAAAACTACTTTATATAAAAATACTGAATGACCTGACTTGAATCAATGCGCGATTACCTGAGATGACGACGAAAATGACCTTCGGTTCAGAACCGAGGCCATAGCGGGTTGAAACTTGGCAAACTTCATTGCAGATTTCACAAATCCCACTGCAGATTGCGAAGCTGGAATCGACATTTTGATAGCAGATGAAAATTCTCTACAAAACCCAGTTGCAAAGAAAATTAACTGAAACTCTAAAAATCGCAAAAACGATTTTTAATTGTTTGAAAAGTACAAAAGTGTGCTCTATCGCTGTTTATCGAGAAGTCGTTCCTCTCGATCTCTCTACACGAGCAAGTTAAGAGGCGTGCATTTAAAACTGAACTGCTTCGAGCACGCACGCACGCACGCACACACACACACACGCACACATACATACATGCAGCCTATACAGCACGCATCATGTTATGTGTCTGATTTCTTGTTAGATTTTTATTCTTAAATTAAAAACGAAGTTCGATCGTATCGAATTTTCTAACCACGATAGTCCGTTGATGTACGCCCAACATGCATACCTCGAGCTCTTTATCATTACCTGATTTGTTATGCAAGTTGGTCTGTCTACATTATATTCTGCATATCTATTTTTTTATTATGTGCAGCCTGTCGTGTACATTCCGTACAGTACATCCAAATTAATACTTAAAAAGTATATTTTTTTAAAGATTAAGATGAGAAATAACCATATCTAACAGTGACCCACTTAGGAGGTCATACTTATTATTGTGTTTGCTACTATACTAACTAGTGATGAGAATTTCTATTTTTAGGATCCGTCACGTGATACGTGTCAAAGTTAAGGTCATTCGCTAACTTTGTTTTTTGTTTTTGCAGTGGGCACCAAAAAGTTTTTTTAAAGGGATTGGCTGTATATTTTGTGATTATTTATTTATTAAAATAAAAACAAATATTGGCGTTTTATTATTTAAATAAATAAACAATTTATTAATGACAATCTAGGCAAAAATCTTAACTACATCACTTAGATTGACATAGAATGTAAGTCTACCAATCATAGTGATTAATAAAAATAAGTTTATTTACTATCAAAAAATATTAATATGCTGCATATATCTACCTGTTAGCAATAAAAGTCGAGCACTGAAAGCTCTTTAAAACCGACAAGCTGTACATTTCTCTACACTACAGCTGACCTCAATTTTGCAGAAGCGTCATGGAGAGAGCCGCTTTGTCCGCGCGTGTCCAACTCCGTAAGATTTTTAATCAGTTGAGTCATGAAAAATGCATTTTAGGATTTAATCAAAGGTGGGTTTTTGTTGTTTTACTTTTTTTTATAAGTGTTTTTAGTTGTCATGCGAGCAGAAATTTGGGGCTGGCAACTTGCAAAATATTGAAAATATCTACCTACCTACATATACAAATGTTGTCAACTCTTTTTCGGATTGTGGCTGACTGTTAACAGTCTTGTTATTGCATGAGTTTTTATTATTTACAAGTTGGTTAAAGCTATCTGCTATCTCTTAGCAGAAACTTCACAGTGTTCAGACCATCACTGGCAGTTTTTAAGACAACAGAAACAGCATCAAAGGTTGATGTAGAGAAGAAAGAAGATGAAATTAAAAAACCATTTGTAGCACAAAAAGCTAGCTGGATGTCAAAGTTTCTAGGAGGGCAAAAGATGGAGACCGGAACAGAATCGCATTCAAACCGCTTAGCTGTTAAAGACGTTGTGTATGAATTAACATGTATGGGTTTTAAATTTAGTTCATGTTTTAATCTTTTAAGTTAAATACATTTATTTTTTTCATGTTTATTTAACTAATTACTGGATTTTCTGTGTGTCCATTTTAGTTCACAAGGTGAAACCTGACAGTATGGATCAATATTTAGATGAATAGTAAGTTTTATTATTGTTTAATTTTTTAAGTAATAGTAAGTTTTAATGAAAATAGTGTGGTTGTATAGTTATAGAAACATGCATTATAAACAGACATTAAAAAATAGTTTTTCAGTAGTTTTTCGTCTATCAAGTCCTGTAATTTAGAATTTTCATAATTGCCTGATTTTGTTTGTTGCTCATATTATTCAATGGATTTCTCATGGATCACTTTTTAAAGTTGTTCACAAAAGTGATGAGATAACATCAATTCGTTATTAAATTTTATTTAATTGTTTTCAGTGAAAATTTGACTCACATGATAAAAAAATGGAACACGGGAGGTGACCATATTGGTAGTTGGACAGTAGAAGTTGGTGATCTCGATGAAGCTAGTGAGATTTTAATGGATGTTGTCGTTTGAGTTGTTGATAGATACTGTTTAAATTGTTGATGGGTACTGTTTGAGTTGTTGATAGATACTGTTTAAATTGTTGATGGATACTGTTTGAGTTGTTGATAGATACTGTTTGAGTTGTTGATGAAGACTGTTTCGTTGGTTGAGGGATATTGTGGTTGTTGTGGTTTGAGGTGTTGAGGGAAATTGTGGCTGTTGAGGGATATTGTGGTTGTTGTGGCTTGAGCTGTTGAGGGATATTGTGGTTGTTGTGTCTTAAGTTGTTGAGGAATATTGGGGTTGTTGTGGTTGAGTTGTTGATAAACTTTTTGTGACATTTAAATAAAGATAATAATAATGTTTAATACTTTACAATTGTCTAAATAAAGACTTTGATAATATAATACAAAAAACCTGCAAACCTCAGTTCACCTCTGGAGATTCAAAGGAGGTTACCAGACCTTGGACCACCACAAATCAATCTTACGTAATGAGCAAGAGTTCAAAGACTTCAGAAAAAGAAGAAACATTCTTCTAAGGAGTCGGGTCAATCAGACGTTGCTTGCATTCAGTTTCTGGTGCAACATACAACAACGACCTGGCAACAACAACATTTACGAGCTTCGCAGTTACACTCTCAAGGTTTTGTTGATGAATGATTATTTGTTGTTATTGTTGGTTGTTTTGTACAGTTTTTGGTTAATTTGGAAGCTTATTCTAATAATTCGATATTTATTCATAGGTTCTACAAAAATGGTTAACATCATGAAGTGCTGATTAAATTTAGAATACAGCTATTCTGTAATGCCTTTAATAGTTGTCATTTAGAAGGCCATTGTAGATATCATTTTAATGGTATTTAATTTGTTTTATTTAAAACTGCAATATTATGCTCTCCCCCTCTTAATTCTGTTTTTCCTGAACAGCCACAGTATCTTTGCAATTCCTTGCAAGATATAAACAGAAAATGTATTGAAATAGTATTAATGCACAAACTCTCCATTTGTTTTCCTTATATTTATTTTTTTGTACAAATTTTTGTACCAATCAAGTTGTCAGAGCTGAAAGAGTTTAATTAATCTAAATCACACGAATAATGTTTGACCTGACACGTGGAATTTTGAAATCCTGCAGATGTCATCATTATTGATTTTTTTCTGACAATTCAGAATTGTCCTCCTCAGTCCCATTGAAGTTTGAAAAACTTTCCCATTTTGCATGGCAGTTATAAAAACCCGACTCATTTTGTTTTCAACCATTTGATCACTGACAGCCTTAATAGACTTTCGACCAATGAGTGAATTTTATTCAAATGAGTCTGCTCTCTGTGTGGTTATGTTATGTGACAAAATCAGCTACTGAATCTTTTACTTCTACCAAGTCTCCAAATACAACATCCAGACTAAAAAGTATTTTGTGGCAACATTTGCTATATTTTTGATTGATTTCTTGCTTGCCATTAAAAACAACAGAGCATGTTCATCCCCAATCATTTTGTTATTTATCAATTATTCTACTATTCCAGAAGGTTGTGGGTGAAAAGGGGTGATGAATGTACTGTGTGTGCCTAAACCCTCATACATTTCTCTGAAGAGTTGGGAATCAAAGTTCTCCCTTTTATTTGAGTGAAGTTCCACTGCAACAAATTCATCCTTGGACAAACAGCGCTTGTAATTGTTACTGCTTTTTTGTTCTTGGTTGGATATGAGAATGAAATCTGACTATTTAGCAAAGCATTCAGCAACCATAAATATTCACTTTTTAATAATATCAGTTTAGTTTTTTCTTTTTTGTTTTGTGACATGGCAAGAAACAAATACAAAACTTCAACATTGTAGAATGATTTTCATATTTTAAAGGGATTTTGTAAATTTGAAAGATGATTATATGTTAAATATTTTTATTTTCTAGATAAATTCTAGCAAGGATTAAGTTGCAAACTAATAAAATTGCAAATTATTATTTTAAAGTTTGGCGAACCATAGATATATATAGTGAGGCGCCGTAGCACAGTGGTGAAAGTAGTTATGCTATCATCCTGCCGTCGTGGGTTCAAATCTCAGTCACGGCGAGGCGGAATTCCGTTGAGCAAGGAATTCACTCACATTGCTCAGGCCAACTCAGCCTTTCATCCTTCACTGGTCGATGAAGAGTACCAGTTTCACGACTGGGATGTAATAGGGTTCGGCACATTCCGGTTTCAGAGACACGTGCGGGTGGCAGGTAACACTGTGTGATCCCATAAGCACGAGCAGTTCCCGGCACTGCTGTGGTATTATCAATACGAAGTATCACCCTAATGTTCAATACATTACATTACATTACATATTTATAGAGATTATAAAGATGATAATAGTTAGCATATTCTTGCTGAATTAATAATGTTTTACATTATAGAAATTATTTTTTTTGATAATAGTTAGTAGGATTTTACTGAATTTATTTTTAAAGTGGTTTCATTAAAGAATTAATATTTATGTTATTTTTAATTTAATTATAATTTAAGATATTCTATTAAGAAAAATTTTTCATTTTGAATATTTTTTAACTAACTGCCCTTGGATGGGTTTTTAATATGCATATAAATTGCTTCATATATATGATGGCTTTTATTTGACCATTTTTTGTAAAATTTCAGCCAGGCACCATGATTGACTGGGGAAACAGCTGGTAAGTTGATTGGCCATATTTGCTGACAAAGTTATTTTAATTTGTAGTGTATTATTAAATTATCTGATTATGATGATGATGATATTCTGTTCTGTAAAATGTAGTCCGTGTTTCTAGTATCAAGTGACTTTTGTTCTGAGGTTATTTGCTGACCTAATCAGATATTATTTGAGGTAAAACTGATTGTTTATAATATGCCATGTTCTCCTAAACTTATGCAGTATTACAAGGTTGTTGGTCAGTCTAATTATTTGAAATGCAGGTCTTGTTAGATATTATTTCTCCATATTTTCTGTTACTGTGAATGAATTAAATGCAGTCCTGAAAGGTGGCTTACTGTTCTTTTTCACTTTTAGGGCTCAAGGGTTGAAGTATCGTCAGACGGACCATGAAAGCGTTGCTGGTTTCTTTTCACACATCGGTGATTTGTACAAGGCTCATCATTTGTGGGGTCAGTAGTGTAATTAGTGATTTTCTTTTCAAATGGGAGTTACTTAGATGATCTTTTGCAGTATATTGATGGATTCAATTTAAAAGTAATCACTTTAAGCAATTCTGTTTGTAATTATGTTAATAAATTTAGTTTATTAAAATTTTTGATTTTTATTCATTCAGCTTATGAAAGTCTGGCTGCTCGAGAGGAAGTGAGAGACATGGCCTGGGAGAGAGAGGGATGGCACGAATGTGTTGCTTATACTGGTGAGTTAATTAATATTCATGTCATTTATTATTTTATGAATAAATTATTAAGTTTTCTATTCACATTAAAAGATTAACTTCTGTCAAAATTTTGCTATTAAAATAGGGTAAATTTTACTTATGTGTCTCAAAGCTTATTACAAATCTTTACCATTTCATGAAAATCTCAGTTCCTCTTGTTCATTCGATGGTTTCTCGTATTCTCATACCAACCTCATTCTCTCCTCTCAAGTGATCAGAAAGAGTGACAATATTGTTAACAATGATGTGGTTAAAATGGGCCGTGTCGAACGTTATTATTTGTATTTGAAAATTTGATTTCAGATTTTTGTTACCAAAGAGATTTGTTTGATTCTTTTTTATTTTGTTGTGCTCGATTGTTTTTTTTTTTAGAAATTTTTCTACGTAAAGATCTTTTGTTGTTTGTTTGGTAAAAAAGGAGGCAAGTTATATATACTACATGTGTATTATATTTGTGTTCTAGATGTCTTAGGTGAGCTTCTAAACATTGTTGCTTGTTAAATTTCAGACATTTGAATCTGATTTTTTCAAGTTTTGTTTCAGTTGAAGAAGTCATAAAAATAGTTTTTGTCTTTATAGTCTTTAGTCTTTAAAGTCTTTATATTGTTTTTTTTTCAGTAAACTGCAATGCATATATAGTTGTTTTAAATAGTGTTTATTTATTTCTGAGATCATAGCTACAAAGTTATTAAAATAGTGAGTACATAGTTCATTCAATTTATTATATTATGAATGACAAGTGCTTATACAAGTTTAACTTGTCGAAGTGTTAAACAGTCACAGAAAACTTGTTGATATCTTCACCGAGGTTGTGGATGGCTTATTTGTTTGTAGTGCCTTGTTAGACTTTATGTAACAACTCGATCGCTGTTGTTTTGTTTATATTTGAAATCATGCTGTAGATCCGTTTTTCAAAACTGTTTTGTGCTAAAAATGAACGTTCACAAGCCATCTTGTTTCATTACAATTTCCGTTCACACAAATGTGCAGTTTATTCAGCTTCTAAAACCAAATTTTTATTTAACTCTGGTATTATTGTTGATTTGTTCATCATTGTCATCACCTTAAAAATTAAATTTTAATGTGTTTGGATGAACCAATTCTAATTATTCATATCGAAACTTAATTTTCTAAATCATTTGTTAATTATTCATGAGCATATTTCGACTTCCCTTTTATTAAATTTATAAAGACGTGTCTCTTTCAAGTTCACTGCATAATTTATTTAAAGTTGATAAATCAATGCTTTCTCAAGGGTTTTCAGCAGCTATTGTAAGAACACTTCACAAAATATACTTTATTCAAGTATTTAAAAAAGTTTTTGTTAGGGCTCAAGCTTCAAAGATATTCCTTAACTATTATTTATTTATTTAAGTTATTACAGCGGAGATGACCGAATATATTGAGTAAATTCATGTGAGATTGCAAAAAAGTATTTCCAATCTGAAACAGATTTCTCCCAGGAAAAATATTTGTTCAGTTTTCTAACCACAAAATTTCTGCTCTCATCAAAATATGAATTTAAAAATACACAATCCTACTGAAAACAGTATTTTTATTTCTGGTATATTTTCATTTAACTTTATTAAACAACTAACTAATATTTCATTGAGCTTCCAACAAAATATATATCAGCTTATTAGGTTATGTAAATAATATATGTGCAATACATACAGTAACCAATTAAAAAAAAACCAACTGGCAATAAAAAAAAAATCAATTTAAAAAAAAAGAGGAAATAATTTCTAGGAATGTGAAAATATTAAAGCTTGACTTTTTTTAATTAGCTCATCAAGCTCATTGAAAAATATGACATGCTGGAGGTCACATGCTTTATGAAATATAATGCAGATGAAGCACTGAACATATAGAAAACATATCAACGGAAACAATGTGGAGAAATAAAAAACAAAAGATGATAAGTCAAAGTGGAGCAATGTTGAAGTAGAGAAAATCATTTCAAAACATTAATGACTAATGAAGTTAAAAAATCTGAAAATCTATTAATGAGGAAAAACAATAAATCTCATCTCTTTCGAAGCCCATCAATGTTTAAGATATTTGATTTTCTAATCACAAAAACTAAAATTAATATTTTACAAGACAATATATTTAATAAAAGAACAAATGAAGTTTTAAAGATTGGCTGATTATGGAAGTTAGATAACAATTTCAGCACATTTACTTTTACTTTATATCATTTATTTTCTCACATAAGATTTCATAACATGAGCTCGCAATTTTATTACATATATTTATAAATATTAAATACATATGCAATATATGTAAACATTTATCAAATTATTGTTTTAAAAATAATATTCATCAAACTAGTAGATCTAACAAATAATAAACACATTTATAAAAATAGTGGTTTCCTTTTTATAACAAATTCTTTCTCAATTGTTGCTGTTCGGCAATTGAAAACCCGATCTTCTCCAGATAGCTGGTGACACCTCCATAACTGAATGATGAAAAATTTGGCTTTGTAGCAATTTAAATAACAACAAAAAATATGAGCTAGTAAATGCTAATAAACACTTGAGATATATTCAAAATTTAATTTAATATTTCTCATTCAAACGTTGCAATAAATATAATCATTTTATACTTTAAAAAATTGATCATTTCTACCCCATAAATTTTCTTGGCATGTTCCAAGTATTGTTGAAACTTTCTGGAAATTTTTGTCCAAAAAATTTTCACCCAGTGGAAATTTTTAAAAATTATCTTAAAATGTTTCCAATTATCACGAAATGCCAGCAATAATGAACTTGAAAATGAATGATGGATTCATGTTTCTGGGTTGCAACTGAGGTTATTAACAATATGCTTCAACCTAATTCTGATATCATCACTGAGACAGAAAGGAACATAAAACAAGTGAAGCAAAAACAAAGTTTTTTAAAAACACACTTTTATATTTTTTTACTACATAAACAACAAAAATATTAGCATAGACAATAAATAGTTTGACGAAAATATCACAAATAATTATTTAATTAAATTTTGTTCAATCAATCCGAAAATTTGATAGAATGCATTAATTAGTTCGGAGGTATTTTTAAATTTTGAAGTATCTAGCTCATCAGGAAGTAAGTTTAAAATCGATTGCAAAATTTGACGACAGACAGATAAACAGATAGATAGACAGACAGAGAAGTCAGGTTAAGCAAAAGTGTGTAATTAATATCTGCCGCTCCAGAGGCACTGAAGTTTATTCGTAGTAAAGTAGAGCAGGTATTTTGGGAATTGGGTAATTTTATCTAGTGAATCCGCAAAGAAAATTTACACTAACAATATATGATTTGAACTTGTGAAACCTGCTGTGAAAAATTCTGCCTGGTTTGCAAAACCAATGATGTAATGAATTATAAATAAACTTAATTTTTATGCAAAGTTGATCAAAAATAATGAAAGCTATTATTTTGCAGCTATAAGCATCTTTGAAAAACATATTCAAACACAATTTAATTCGCAATCCAATTTTTTCATACTGGGAAAGTTTCCGATGGGAAAAATTCCGGAAATTTTACATTACTAGCTCCATGTAATGGAATTCATTATAGTAAATTATATAATTAGACATACTTCAAAACTAAAACAATTCAAAATTCAATAGATAATTAAAGTATTCTAACTTATATAAAATATTTTATTTGCTTTTATCAACTAAAATATGTCAAAAATTAAAATATAAATTACAATTTTTTTAAAATAAATCTATCTATATATATATATAAAAATCTCGTGTCATAGTGTTTGACTTCAAACTCCTCCGAAACGGCTGAACCGATTTTTATGAAATTTTTTGTGTACATTTGGTAGGTCTGAGGATAGGTTGTAGGCTATTTAGAATATTTTTTAAAATTATTTTAAAAATTTATAATGGAAAAACAAAGAGGTGCAATTATGTCCTTTCATAGGAAAATGCAACAGATAGAAATGCAATATATATATATATATATATATATATATATATATATATATATATATATATATATATATATATATATATATATATATATATATATATATATATATAATTTATTTATATATATATATAATATATATATATATATATATATATATATATATATATATATATATATATATATATATATATATATATATATATATATATATATATATCTGTTTCCTATAAAAGAGTATCTTGAACTGTCTGATTAATTTGATTTGATTAATTTTAATTGATTTAAGGCCTAATTCATGTCAGAAACATTAAATTCATGTATTGTCATCCAGAATAAAGCTTTCCTGAAAGTTTTAGAGCTCTGGGTGGTCGAAAAGTGGGAAAGCGACCGGGAGCGTGAAAGCAAGCGGGAAAGGAAACGGGAGCGTGAGAGAAAAATGATAGAAAAACTTCTAAAAGCCCGGGCAACGCCGGGCACCCCGCTAGTATATATATATATATATATATATATATATATATATATATATATATATATATATATATATATATATATATATATATAAATGTCTGTCTGCTTGTCTGTTTGTTTGTCTTCTATACAAATCCAAACTGCTAGACCAATTTCAAAAATAATTGGCACGGAGTTGAAGGTAGTTCTTAAAGAGGAGAAAAAGTTAGGGCAGTTTTCATTTTTACTAGTCTTTGCTAACTTGCTTTGTCAGGTTAATCGTACTCACTCACACACACACACATACATACATATATATATATATATATATATATATATATATATATATATATATATATATATATATATATATATATATATATATATATTAATGGCATCATCAATTTCAGAGTTGGCAAAATTATTATTGATAAGTGTTGTCCGAATTTTATTTACTTCAACATCGAATCCACACCAGTTTATTAGAAAAGTCATTAATGCAAAGTGGTCGTTTGTTTTTAACGGAGTGTGTTTACGAGAGGGGATTTTGCCAAAGTATATTACTCATAATAAATTTCGCTCCAAAGTGGCATTACAAACAGACGAGTTATCTGGTACTTTTCCTTTTGTTGACGAATTTCTATTGAGAAATAATAAAATACCTACGAAGGAATATTCTATCTTATATCGTGAATGGAAATCGTCTGGAATTAAGTTTTCGCATGATGATGCAAAGTACAATGTTGAGTTTCAAGAATTTTGCTCCTCATTATCTAACGCTATGCGTCATCAAATTGAAACGACCATAATGCGATTTGCAGAGAATTTTGATAAAAAGAAAAAGACTACTATAATTAAAAAGTTATCAGCCTTATATGGTTCTGAAATACTTTTAAAGAAAGATTTTCCACGTTATATTAACTTGTCGACTTATACTTTGAACAGTGATGAACATGATTTTTTACAACTGGGATACAGATGCCATGTTAAACCTACTTATAGCAAGTTGGTTAAACGAATTGAACTTGAAGTTTTATATCAAAATATTATTTCGCTAACCAGATTGGGTCAAATAAATTGCACTACAAAATTGAAGCCTTTACTACATCGTGAGGGATATGTACATAGAGGCGATCGTCAACAATATCTACCTAAGCGATTGATTATGGCTTCTCGATCATTAAAGAACAATGATCACATTATTGTACGTAGAGCAGATAAATGCAGCTCATACGTCATCCTAGATCGGGATGTTTATTTTAGAAAAATCGATAACATCTTATCAGACGAAATGAAGTTCAAGCACATAAGTTGTAATCCTATTGATGACATAAAAAAGAAAGCCAATTCCTTGATAATTCTTGCTAATCCTTACCTTCTTCCAGATAACCAGTTAACACATATAGTTGGTGAATATGCTCCGGGGTATATATATGGAAACGTCAAAATACATAAAGAAGGCCAACCACTGAGACCAATCATCTCACAGTGCCCCACACCCATATATCAACTTGCGAAGTCTATTAATAATATGATTAGACAATATTGCCCAAATAAATACTCTTTATCATCGACATCTGATTTTGTTGATTTGATACGGGGTTCATCGTCGTATAAAGGTGTTATTGCTTCTATTGACGTCGTGAGCCTCTTCACTAATGTTCCGGTTGGTGAAACTATTCAATTTATACTGGAATGCTTGTATCATCACGCTACTCTACCTCCCTTTCCGGTTCCTGAGAAAATAATGTTAGATCTTCTCAGAATCTGCACAACTGACGTACCATTTACAGATTATAAGGGAAAATTATACTTACAGGTCGATGGCGTGGCCATGGGCTCATCCTTAGGCCCCACCTTTGCGGAATTTTATATGGCTCTTGTTGAGAGCCGAGTGTTTGTTGATGACTCTGTTCGACCATTGATATATGGACGTTACGTTGATGATATCTTCGTTTTATGTGAGGATATTACTCAGATGCACAGTTTACAGAATTGTCTTCAAAAGAATTCCGTTTTACAATTTACATATGAGTTGAGCAACTTGGATAAACAACTACCATTTCTTGACACATTAATCGAACAATTTGAAGATCGTGTTGCATTATCTGTTTATTCCAAGCCTTCTTCTACTGGAGAAACTCTGAGCGGTGCAAGTTACTGTCCAGATCGTTACAGAAGAAGTGTAATTTATGGATATTTACATCGAGCTTATCGAGTGGCCGAGGACTGGTGTGGATTCGATGTTGAAGTAAATAAAATTCGGACAACACTTATCAATATATATATATATATATATTAATTTAATTTCTTTTTTTTCATAATAGTTTATAGTCCTTTACACCAGGTGTTTTAAGACTGAAATGGCTGTATGTAGGAAGCACCTAGGTTCTTCCCGTCGTGGATCATAATTTGATCCTTTTAACTTTTCCCTCCTCCTTTTTCCAGGCTTGGGACTGGCTCGCAATTTGCGAGGCGGAGTTATATTAATTCAATTAAATATTTTCTATTTATAGTGAGTGTCGGATAATTGTGAAGATAATTAAAAAAAAGTGTAAAGACTAAAAAGTAGAAAATAAAAATAAATAAAAAAAACTTTTTAAAAACTAGTCTTATGATATGACTAGGGTGCTCAGTTTGAATTTAATGAACAGATCTGTATAACTTAGCAAGCAACCTAGTCTTATCATACGACTAGTTTTTAAAAAGTTTTTTTATTTATTTGTATTTGTATGGAAAAAACATCCAAGGCCAACATAAAACTGTAACAAGTTCAAAAAAGGTTTCAAGGAACTTTTAACCATTCTATTTATTTTATGTTTTACGAGCAAAAAAAAAAGTTAGAAGGGAGAAGAAGAAAAAAGTTTTAAGCAGCTTTTAGCAAATCTATTTACATTTTAGGGGCAAAAGGAGTTAGGAGAGAGTGGAAGAAAGAAAAGAAGTGGGAGAGGGGAAGAAAGCGAGAAAAGGAGTAGAAGAGCTAGCGAGATTGGGAAAGCGGGAGAGTGAGCAGGAACGAAAAAGCGAGAGGGCGCGGGAGAGCAATCAGGGAAGGAAATGGGAGCGAGAGAAAAACTTCTAAAAACACTGGGCAATGCCGGGTAACCCCTCTAGTATACTAATAAATGTTATAAATTAAATACATTGTTATAGATACAATACAATAAATAAGCATCTCCTTCATACTTTGTGTCAATGTACTCTAGAATTTCCTTCATAGTTTCACTTTCGGCCCCAACGAAACTTTTGCACATGTGAAATCTGTCAACGATATCTTTCACCAGCAATTCTTGAATGGGTCGCAATTCAATCTGTAACATTTAAAATTATACCAAATCCAATTTTAAACTGAGATTATGAGCTTAACTTAAATAACACAAGTGCGAAACATTATTTACACACAGCAGTAGTTTTTTGACGTGTTCCAAAAACACATATAAGCAAGCAGAACAAAAATATCACAAATTTTGTGCTAGTTCTATTACTATTTTTAAAT
This sequence comes from Erpobdella octoculata, assembly GCA_963978895.1. NCBI lineage: Eukaryota > Metazoa > Annelida > Clitellata > Hirudinida > Erpobdellidae > Erpobdella > Erpobdella octoculata. Next base: position 14,738,044 of record OZ022242.1, read on the forward strand.
CCCTTGTATTAACTTCACAGCCAGTCTTGCTTGCCAGGTTTCTTAGCAGCTACTGAAACCTGATCTACATGGAGCCGGTTTTTATAGTTTTTCTAAATTTTGAAAAATGTGCTTGTTAATTTTTGTTTATTCACATTATTCTGCTGTATAAGCTATTCAGTCTTTCAGTTTGTGTTAAAAATTTAATAAATATTTTTGTAGAGATGAGTGGCAACTGTTATAAAAAAAAATATCTAGGCTTATTTTTTAGAGATTTACTAACAGCTGATTTGGCATAATCGGCACAGATGTATTCGGGGGAACATCCGAGACACCCGAGCAGAAGGGCAGAAACAATGCCAGTTCTGTCTTTTCCGTGGGCACAGTTCAGCATAGCCGGGATGTTGACTGGGTCGCATAGAAGCTTCAGAGCTAGTCGCGAAAAAATATTATTTAATCATCTTAAGTAAGAGCTACAAACAGAAAAATATGATTTACCATGTCAGTAAAAAATACAAATTAATAAATATTTTTTTAAATTAAAAAAATCAATGTTATTATATGTATAGTTGACTAATTTTATTTTAAAAAAATGTCAGCACATGTCAACTCCAACCAGCACAAATAGAAGCCTGACTGTAGTTAATGATGTCCACATATTGACCTGCTAGACCCTGCTTGTTGAGAGTTCTCTGAGCAAAGAATCTGACAAAGTGACGTTTGTCTGTTCTCATGATGATGTCAAAGAAGAGATAAAATATAGAAACTATTCTCATCATAAAGGGGACCCTGTTGAAGACATGCCAGATGTAATTAAGATTGAAAAAGTTTATCAGAAAATGCTTCTTCTCTGGAAGGTTTTTTGAATTCTCAGCTGTTTTATTGCTGTAAGATTCAGCTGCTTGAACTCTGACTACCTGGACCTGTTCAAGTGGTTTGTAAGTTCGCCAAAATGGAAGCTTGACCTGCAATGTGAAATTTCAATTATAAAAAATATGTTAATAATTGTACACATATTTAAACATACTTTATAGATTGAATAATGCTGATCGATCAGCTTCAAAGGATAGCTCTTCTTGTATTCAGAGTGTGACCTGAAGTCAATTATGCATTTGAAATTTATTTTCTCAAACTGTTCAACTTCCTCTGCAGTCAGGAAGTCTGGTCTCGAAGATCTATATATCTTTCCCATCTTTCTTCTGTGACTTGTAACAGTTTCACTGTCTCCATTACTCGTACGGTCATCCAGATTGAATTGATTAATATTATTGAAATTCGTATTCAAGTTTCTCGTTTCTTCTGAAGTATCTTCAAAACTTTCCTCGCCTTCTTTTGTGAGTTTCCGGAAATTTGGCATCGATGAAAACTGAATCATGATAAGTTGTCTGTCTTTGCAAGTTGTATCACAGTCGAAATGCAAGAAGTACTTTTAGAAGGGCTAAAAATAAAAAAAATGCGTTCTGTAATTTTGGTACTTTCTAATTTTAGTTTAGCAGCTTAAGCAGAGTTTAGGTAAGCTGCTAATCAGCTTAGCTGTTTAGTTTAGTTAGTCTGTTAGTTCTTCAAATATTCTAGTACTATACTAGTAACTAGAACTAGACTTACTAGAGCAGTTAGTCCTGAGTTACTTCTCAAGTAATCTATAGTCTCTAATCAGTAATCAATCTGATTTTTATATATGTTTTCATTGGAAAATTAGATTCTAGCTAGTAATTAGAAATTAGAGAATTTTAGTCTAAAATTTTTAGAGCTAGTTAAAAATAACTAGGCCAACCAGAGGGCGGATACAAAAAAATATTTGTCCTAAAAAGCTACCGACGAATAAAGCCCCAAATTGCCGGCTTTTACTATTTTACGTTAAAAATGCATAAACAGCTGCCTCTCCACTTTATATTTGATTACTCTGGTCTGGTGTCGAAAAGTGGAACGACATCAACAATCAACATTGATATATATCTATGGACATCAATTACATTGGTTAACATTTTTAACATCATCAAAAAAATTTCTGTAAAAATGATTTTAATTACAAAGTTTGTTAATATTTAAAACATGGTAGATATTGAGGATGTTATGTAAATTACATTATTTGCGACAAAAAAGTGAACTGATGATCACGCCACACACTGACGAATATATAATATATGTATCAGTGGCACCCATAGATATCTATGGTGGCACCACTAGTCAAAGTTTATTTTTCTACACTCATTTCAGAATTTAAAAATACTTTAAATTTTGCTGATTTTTTACAGAACATCTGCATTGAGTTTTTAAACTCTAGATACTGTATATATAAAAGGTTTAAAGGTAATTGAAAACCCGCGGTGACATTTAGCCTAGTCGGTGGCGACGTGGCGTGTCTACTCTTACTCTCTAGGGAGTGTGGATCGGTTAACATTATCACATTGGGTGATACAACAATGCAAAATATAACTATGAATCTAAATCGAACCCCACCGTCATCGTCTTTTCCGGAAAAGTTCGTTATGTTGTATACCGCTCCCCATTATTCGACTTTTTTAGCAGCCGAGTTTACCACTTCCGATCCATGGATGTCATTTGCGAGGGGCAGCCGATGTCTAAACCACTGGACCAACACGTCTCACAAGAAATAAAACAAAATAGTGCACAGGAAAAATAAAACACTAATTGGGGTTAACTTGTCTGTCATATGATTTACCTTTTTTTTCAAAAATCCAAAAGTTCTCTTATAGTATTCTTAATGTGTTGTGTTTTCAAAAAAATTTTCAATCAATCCATGTGAACATTTAAAAAGCCTTTTTGTAAAACTTCTAGAAACTGTCTGCTTTGTGGAATTGTTATTTTTTCATCAGCAACTGGATTTATTGTTACTGCAAATTTTTGAACAGTGTAAAATTCATTACCTGAATTTTTTCAATTTTCTCTGAAGCGGTACTGCCTTGATTATTTATACAAATCTGACTAACTAGCTGTATCCGGTCTCGTGTTGTTGTGGCTTAGTTTGACTAAATGCACTCAATTTCAATTTTCAATTTTATTTCCAATTTTTAAAGTGCTGTAAAATCAAACAGAGGATCATAAAATGCACTCGACACCAAATCAGCAAGCAAACAGTCGCACAAATAATAAATTGTTAGATTGCCATATTGAAGGGCAGGAGAGAGAGGTGAGCTCTCAAGGATATGCAGAAGTTTTTGTAGGTCGATTGCTCTCTGACCTCCGGTGGAAGAGCATTCCAGATGAAAAGTCCAGAAACGTGGAAGGATCAGTCGCCAATCTTTGAGACGGGATCTATGGATGATGAGAGTGGGAAGATCAGCTGATTAGAGAGATGTTATTCTTTGAACTGTATTTGAACTGACCAGGAGAGAGCTGATGTATTTCGGCGATCAGTAGATCATGACTTTGAAAATTATGTTTGAGATTTTGAGAGTAACTCCAGAATTTTTAGCCAATGAAGCTTGTCTAATAGCCGAATGATGTGGCAAGTCCTACTCGACGCGAAGACAAGTCTGGCAGCAGTGTTTAATAATTTGTGCATAGTATATAGTGTTTTTTTGTTAACATTAGTGAGTAAAGAGTTGCAGCCTGGTTAGTAGGAGATCGTGGTCGACCGTGTCGAAAGCAACGAAAAAAAACCGAAACTGAAACTGATAATTTACTGTTTACCTCTATACGGAATAAAATCCATTTAACTCACAACATTCTCCGTTATCTATAAATTAAATAAATTTTAGATGAAAAACAGATAGGTAGGTATATTTTCGGTTTAAGCCGTTATAATAATTTCATTTTCGTTTTCATTCTCCCAGGGGCAGATACAGAATTCGGGAAACAGAGGAACGCCATGCATTTGCAAAAAGGAAGTATACATTGGAAATTTTCAATTTACCAAAATTTTTTTTGAAGCGTAGCTAGGTGACAGAAGGAACATGTGTCCCGGGTGCCATTTGGAAGGAGCCCAAAAATATTTTTGGAAAAGACGCTAAAATATTTGAGAAAAGAACCTACGACTAACCCAGCATGGGCTCCTATATATAGGAGTCCACCAGCTGTTGTTAAAGACAAAAGTGCATGATGTTTTGGAATTTTTTTTGGAGAAAGTACCTGCGACTCCACCCCCGGTCATCAGCTATTTTTAAAAGAAATTCTTACAGATGGGAATTTTTAGAAGCGCATTTTTTAGACCTTGTCTCCGGGCGCCAAAAACCCTAGCACAAGAGGTATGAACCACTAAATAGGAAAACCATTGATTACTCTGTGCTAAATTTTGTTTTTGTTGTTGTTGTTGAATAAAATGCATTATGCGACCTTTCCGATTATACGAGCAATTTTATTTGTCAATAGAAACAATGCATCAAGATATCCACATATTGTATATATAATAAGCAAGTAAAGGAAAAAACGAGTTTCTTACCACATCCTTTAATTTCAAATACACTCGATTTAGAAATACGAAAGATGTTCAAATTATTTTTTTTTTCGTTGAATCATGTATTGTCATCCAATATAAAACTATACTGAAAGTTTGAGCTTCCTAGCTAGTCAAAAAGCTGGTTAAATATTACTTGCAAGATTTGCGTACAGAGAAAGCCACACACACACACACACACACACACACACACACACACAAACAGAGATGGTAACCTAAATAAAAGTTTGTAAAAAAGTTTTTAATAGAGGGTGGAACGTAGGTGATAGAAACAGGATCGTGTCGCGGATATAGTGGGCGTTTATATTTAGTGCACCCTCTAATCTAAGATAACACCAAGATCCCAAACCGTCTCAACGGGATGATGCTGCAATCTGTGTTGCAATTGCAATGCTGCAACCACTCATGGGCAAAAAAACGGCTACATCAATAGAACCAGATGAGATATGTTTTTGATGTGTTGAGTTTTAGTTGCATTGAAGCAGAACATGATTGAATCACTCGCTGATCGTGCTTTTATTATGATACTAGCAGTGCCCATAGCGGCTTCGCTCGCATGAAATTAGAGAATTTGAACCGTGCATCCATAGGTGTCAGCTCGGCCCGTCGACAACTTGGCCCAGCCCGTTTCAAAACCAAAATTTCTGGCCCGGCACGGCCCGTCTAATTTGGGCCCGGCCCGTTTTTACAGGCCTAGAAATTCTATATACTTGATGAAAAACTTCGGCCGTCCCACCTTGACTTCAGGTTTGGCCCGGCCCGTCTGAACACCCCAAAATCACTAAAATGTCTATATGCTTAGTGAAAAACCTTGGCCCGTACCACCTTGATTTAATTAAGGTTTAGCCTGGCCCGTAAAAAGACCCTAAAATAGCGGCTTGGCCCGACCGGTGATAAACTGGACTCAGCTACTTTTAACCGGCACAAAACCTCAAAATACTAAGTTTTACATCTGTAATGGTTGCAGTTGTTGAGTAGCAGTTATTTTAAAATCAAATAACCCTTATTTTGAACCCACATTTGAAGTCATGGAAACCGAAGTTTTAAAAAATGGTGAAACACGTTTATCTTTTTTTTTGCGTAGATACTAAGTATTAATTTTTACATCTGTAGCAATTACAGTTGTTGAGTAGCAGTTACTTTTAAAACCAAATAACCCTATTTTCCACCGCACATTTGAAGTCCTTGAAACCAAATTTTCAAAAAATGCAAAAACACTTATTTCATTATTTTTGGAGTAGAAACTAAATACTAATTTTTACTTCTGTAGTATTCACAGTTTTTGAGTAGCAGCTACTTTAAAAACCAAATAACCCAATTTTCCAACCCACATTTGAGGTCCGGGAAACCGAATTTTCAAAAAATGGTGAAACACGTATCTTTTTATTTTTCAAGAAAAATCCATATATCAAATTTCAAAATCTCCTCATTTTTGGTTTTCGAGATACCGTAAAACGGGGTGACTTTGCCCGTGCGGGTGACTTTGGCCCAAAATAAATCAACCTATATTTTAAAGTACAAATTATATTTCTATGAACAATTATGCTAAAAAGGTGTGCATAGTAGTGATGTATGGCGTGACCTAGCGAAAGTTTAAAAAAAATTTTTTTTTAATATATTTTTATGCGTTTAAAAGTTGGGCCAAAGTCACCCGCACGGGCAAAGTCACCCCGTTTTACGGTATACATTGTTTTAGAAAAAAGTTTGTTTTCCAGTTTCTTCCCCTCAGGAGCAAAATTTTCGAAAATCCTTTCTTAGTGGATGCTTACGCAATAAAAGTAATATAAGTTCCAAATTTCACGTTCCTAGGATGAGGCGTTTGAGCTCGGCGTTGATTATCAGTCAGTCAGTCAGTCAGTCAATGAGTCAGGACATGTTCTTTTATATATATAGATATCCATAGGCTCCCGCAGGCATGGGCAAGGGGAGGTAGATCCCCTTTGGAAAAGCAAAAAAATAGGATGATTGAAATTATTCTGAATCTGAACCTACAGTGGCACTCAAAATTTTTTTAAGAGGAAGATAGGACATCATTTTAACTTGTTTATTTACTTATTTATTATTTAATAATTACCTAATATACTTCTTAAACCATATCAAACAGCAAAATTTTTTAATACAGTTAAATCAAGTTTGAGTTCAAAATGTAGAATAATTTTATTTTAAATTCAAAAACGTGTTTATTTTCAAAAATGACAAGAAAAATTGTGACAAATAAAAATGTCGGTATTCTTGGTTTTTCAGCTATTTTCTCTTAAAAAGAGTCCAGTGTGGGTGTGAAATACCTATTAAAGTTCAAAAGAGCATCTCATGACAACTTTCTGAAAACAAAATTCTTTTAAATTAAAACAAAACAAATCAAACGCAATTATATTGATGTTTACATATTTAAATTTAAAAAAATGTCGTTTAAAAAGAAAAAATTGCAATTAGTGAAAATCCGATGAATGCTGAAATATAAGGGATTTGTGAAAAAACATGCTTTTTACGACTTACTTACTTTTTAATTTAAACAGTCCTTGGTTTTATTTCTAGTTTATTTCATAAAACAATTTGTAATTATTAGAGTAAAATAGATGCAGTTTTCTAATAACAGCAATGCCTACATCAAAGGCTCCAGTGGGATTCGAACCCACGATCTCCTGCTTACTAGGCAGGCGCTTTAACCAACTAAGCCATGGAGCCGACGGCCACTTCGTGCATTTAAGATTACAAGTACAACACAGAACTTTGGTCTACTTCTTTTGTTCATTAAATATTCTTAAGATCGGTGGTCTCAAATACGCGAATGATATTTTGTGCCCTCCATTTGATATCAAAGTTCAATGCAAATGCGGCCCGCCGTGGTGATAGCGAAGAAAATTAAATTAAGATTTTTTTTAAATAATTTTGAAACTGTAGTTGGAAATATTGTTTAATTTAAATATTTTCTTCCTATTACTTAACGATGTAACTATTGTTTTGTTTTAATAAATATTTTCTTTCTGGTTTTTATTGTTTTTTGACGAATTAATTTGAAAATTTTCCTAAAAGACACCGTCTTTTTTGTAACCGAATAAATTAATAAGGTATTCATTACAAAAGTCCGGACATCGACGAGTTCCTTAGCTAGTTATTAAATAATATAATATTATATCATTAATTTTTTTTTTTTTTCACCCTGCCCTGGCCATGTTTTTCTCAAAGCTTCTCAGGAAGAGAAAGAATACAGACGAGCACACAAAATTTCAAGAAAAGTGGGAAACTGGATATTTTTTATTGGATATTTTTTATTGGGCACATAGGTACCACAACGTGTCTTATTTGCACAAAGTTGCGGTGTACAAAAAATACAACATTAGACGTCATTACACAACTAGGCACGCTGCGGATTATGCGAAATACATAAGAGAGAGGACCTGATCAGCAGTCTTAAAACATGTCTAACAACAAGGCAAACAATTTTTTTTCAAGGAAGCATGCAAAGACAGATATGCATCAGTCGAAACCAGCTATATAGTGAGTAAGATGATTGTTAAGTCGTGGAAACCATTCACAGATGGTAAGTTTATCAAATCAAACAGTGTTTGTTGCAGGCTGTAAGTATTGTTTCTTCAAAAAAGGGTCAGTTTAGCAACATCAGTTTTTCAGCCAACACTGTGCTTTATTGTGCTTTCAAGTAACGTGTACAATCAACTGTATTTTTCTACAAAACTTATTTTATGGAAAGACCAGCTCTCTCAGAAAAACCTCAGCCATTTCCCAGCATTCATGGCACTCGTGGATGTGGACTCGCCATTTAATGGTGAGGGCTATATTGATGCCATTGAAAAGCTACAAGAAAAATTTAATTATAGATTTGCAAACTTTAAGACTTACAGAGTCACTTTTAAAATTTTGCTGACTTTTCTCTTTTGATTTCCATAATGCCCCTCTTGTGCTACAAATGGAACTCATCGACTTGCAGTGCAACTCTCATCTGAAACCTTTGATTCAGCTGTGTAAGGGAAACGCAGCCAGGTCTCTTCCATCAAAGTAGGTATAACAAAAACAGCAGAAGTGCTGCCAGTTGTGAAGTATTTTAAATTCGACACCCAAACTATTTTTAAGTAAAAATATAACACAAATATCGGAAATTCAAATAGGCATTTGTCAATCGATTTATTTTACAATATTTATTTTTAAATCTCATATATTAACTTAACCGTCTTTGCTTGAGGGAATGAGTTAGTAATCTTGTAATGCTTAAAAAACATACTTTCCGTCATCCAATCAAGCTAAAATGTTGTGTGTTTGAATTGTTGTTGATGATAGTGCATTCTATTAAATTTTCAGATAGATTGGACAACATTTAAATAAAATATAATTTTTTCAGAGAAATAAAACTTTAAGTTCATCCAAATAAAGCGAGAATTGATTTTTCAAATGAAGGATTTATAATAAAAACTTCGTTTTTTCATAGAGATTCAAAAGTTTCTTATATTTTTATCCTACCATAATTCACATAATAAGTATTTAGAAAACTGTAGTCAATGTTTTTCTATTTGTAAGACTCATTATCATAAAAAATGATTTGCAAAAATTAAAAGCCGCCGAATTCAAAAGTATAGATGATTTGTCAAAACGAAATATGTTGTGGTTCACTTGGTAATACACAATATTATTCTCTTAATGGAGTCGTGCTGTAAAACCGGAACGTATATGTGTTGTATACACCGGTATTGTATGCCATCCACTATTTGTCACGTCCTGCTCTACTCTTTTTATATCTCTCTTTCACTCTCACTCACTCTCTCTCTCTCTCTCTCTCTCTCTCTCTCTCTCTCTCTCTCTCTCTCTCTCTCTCTCTCTCTCTCTCTCTCTTTTTCTTCTTTTTTTCTTCGCTCCATCTTAATCTCTCTCTCCACAAATAACAAGCATACAGAGGACAGACACACTCCAACTTCTAATTGACATAGATTCATCATTCTTCAGTCGCAGAACGAGGAAGGTATTCAAACGAAGCAGTTGATAGTTTCGTTAGAGTAAATATTTAAATATAATTGTTCAGTGTTTGGCACGCAAGTGGAGCTCATCTTCTGAAATAAAATTTTTAACAACTTAAACCATAATATTTATTTAATCAAGAAATTGAGTAAAAAGGGCACTTATTAAAGGTTGATTACGAAAATCAAGTCGTTTGGTAGTAAGTATAGTTTCGAGGCATCCAGATTGTTAGTCGATCGAGATTATTCTTCAAAAAGTTCAAAAGTAAACAAGACAAAAATTGAAGATTTAAACAGAAAACGTCTGTGAAACCATTGATGGTGGAGATTGCTTACGACCCGCAATGTCTGCCGATGAAGACAGAGGTGCTGAGGCAGTTAGTTTTGTTTTTTTTTTTAAATTTTTTACTTTCTCCAGATTGATTTTTTGAACTCTATATATTTTGTTACTTCCAATTCATAGTTGTAAATGATAAGTAACATTTTTTTAGAAGTATTTTTGTTTAGAGGCTATGCCTCAGAGCATAGAAAATATGTTTTTGGAAAATATATTGGAAAGGTCCCATAGATCAGACCATGACGATTAGTGTTCTAATATTGTAGCCAAACTCTTGAGTTACGAAACTCTGTACAAAACTAGGTAATAGTAAATATGGTTTAGCCTAGGCCCAGTTCCTGTTTTTACTCAAAGCTCGAGATCATCATTTTTGTTCCAGAATCTACCACGTTCAAATTAGAAATGAATGGGGTTTGTTGCTTTTAATAAGCAAAGTGACCAAAAAGGATTGCAAAGTTATTTGTACAGATAAATTTTAAAAAAATCTGTAGGTTTTTTTTACATATTTTGATTTATGAGTTCATATAAGTTTTTTTTATTTAAAATATTTTTCTTAGAGTGATATCGATTTTTTAAATTTTTAGATTCGCTTTTTAATTATTAACTTTAACACAACTGCAATAGAAATAGAGCAAGTATTATTATTAAACAGTTGATAACGCAACATATGTCAATCAAATTACATTAAGTAAAAATGACGAAACCGCAGTTGCGGAAATCGCAAATGACGAAATCGCAGGTGCATGCATATGCATACTAGCATACTGCATACCTACTGGTGCGGACAAAACCATAGCGCAATAAATTCTCATCAACTTAATCCAGAGATGTACTTTATTAATTATTCTTATTCATATCTCACCTTTATCACTTTCCCACCTCTGGTTTTTAATTTTTTTCTCGCAATTAAGAAGCTCATTAACATGGCACAGGTGTTCCTCTTCAACAGCATTGGCTGTCATATTTATGTTATTTACAAGAAATATTTTATAAGTGGTGTATAATAATTAAAATAAAATTCATAAAACTACGTTATATTCAATCTATATATATAACAAGTAAATTAAAAACGAATTTTTAAAACCAATGCTCTTATATGTAATTAAAACACAAATTTTGCAATCAATTTTTTCTTATATTACTCTTTTATTTTATGTTAAAGTCGAAATATCTTAATTATATCGAAATATCGAAATTAATTAAAATTATCTAAATTAATTGACTTATTGTAAAACTAATAATTGAATATTGCATTGTCTTCTATTTTAAGCATGTATGCAAAATTTGAAAAAATCTATCATCAGGAAGTGACTCAAAAATTGATTGCAAGATTTGAAACAGACAGAGAAACAAACAGACAGACAGAGAAACAGAGACGACGAGTTAATAAAAGCATAGGTAATAATAATAAAAATATCATCAAAAAGCATCGAATTTAAATATCTCAACTATTTTCATGAAAATTTCGTACACGCTTGAGAATCGCAGTCAGTGAGTGTGGTTCGTGTTAACTTGGTAAAATAGTCTGCCAGTCGGTTAGCGTTTTGTGGTCAAGAAAACCCTCAAGAAAACCCTCAAGAAAACCCTCAAGAAAACCCTCAAGAAAACCCTCAAGAAAACCCTCAAGAAAACCCTCAAGAAACCCCTCGATAAAATCCTCAAGAAAATTAACTAAATTAATTGACTTATTGTAAAACTAATAATTGAATATTGCATTGTCTTCTATCTTGAGCATGTATGCAAAATTTGAAAAAAATCTATCATCAGGAAGTGACTCAAAAATTGATTGCAAGATTTGAAACAGACAGAGAAACAGAGCCGACGAGTTAATAAAAGCATTGGTAATAATAATAATAAAAATGAATGTTTGTATGTATATATGTATATATGTTAATGTCCTTTATGCATTGCTACACCATTCATCCGATCGTAATGAAATTTTCACACAACCTTGAGAGTCAATGGGAATCAAAAATAAAAAAAAAATTTTGAAATCCGTCACAAAATGAGCGGAGCGGAGCGGGTGAGCGAGCGGGAACTATATATATATGTATGTGCGTATGTATGTGTGTATGTATGTATGTGTATGTGCATGTATGTGTGTCTGTGTGTGTGTTTATGTATGTACTAGCGGAGATACCCGGCGTTGCCCAGGTTTTTTAGAGGTTTTTCTAATGTTTGTCTCTTTCTCTCCCGTTTCCTTTCCCACCTGCTTTCCCACTCCTGTTCGCTTTCCCGTTTTCGGTCGTTTTCCCACTGCCGGTCGCTTTCCCGCTCCCGGTCGCTTTCCCGCTCCCGGTCGCTTTCCCGCTCCCGGTCGCTTTCCCGCTCCCGGTCGCTTTCCCGCTCCCGGTCGTTTTCCCGTTCCCGGTCGCTGTCCCGTTCCCGCTCACGTTTGCTCTCCCATTCCCGCTCACGCTTGCTTTTCCGTTCCCGCTCGCTGTCCGTTCCGGGTCGCTTTACCGTTTCTATAATAGACAAACTAACCCACAAACATTCATATATATATATAGTCTTAGCAAATCTATTTTACGTTTTATAGGCTAACAGAAGTTATGAAAGAATGTAAAAGAGAAAATGAGCGTGAACGGGAACGGGAACGGGAGAGCAACCGTGACCGGGAATGGGAGAGCAAGCATGGCCGGGAACGGGAGAGCAAGCGTGAGCGGGAACGGGAAAGCGACCGGGAACGGGAAAGCGACCGGGAACGGGAAAGCGACCGGGAACGGGAAAGCGACCGGGAACGCGGAAAGCGACCGGGAACGCGGAAAGCGACTGGAATCTGGAGAGCAAGCTTGGAAGGAAACGCGAGCAAGAGAGAAAATCGATAACAAAACTTCTGAGCGGGAAAGCGACCGGGAGATGGAAAACGACCGAAAGCGGAAAAGCGACCGGGAACGCTACGAAAACGGGAAAGTGGAGAAGGGTACGGGAGCGAGAGAGACAAACATTAGAAAAACCTCTAAAAACCCCGGGCAACGCCGGGTAACCCCGCTTGTATATTATAAAACATGTTTAAGCTTGTTAAAATAAAAAAAGTTGGCATAACGAATATTAACGAAGTACATAATTGCACGACTCAATATTATATGAAGCCGTTTTGCAAAGCTCATGCTGCTACTACTAAAGGCTCGAGTTTGATCGAAGATGGTTTTTAGCACGGACTTCTGAATATATATATACCTGTGCAGTCAACTCTGTCAGCGCCAGGCACTTGGAGGCCATCATCTCTTTGATGATTTATTACTTTATTAGCATATCCACTGGTTTATTATATGCTATAACTTAGTTTTTTATTTAATTTATCGAGCAGCAAAGATTATAATTATTTTAATCTCTTATCTGAATACTGGATGTTGTAAATGTAGTTTATTGCGAATTATTTTTAACTAAATTATTACTAAACAGATTTAAAAGAGATTTAAAAATTAATGTTTTTGTGATCCATCTCCCAAAAACTTGTAGATAAAAGTACTGCGTTGTCTGCAAATGTTTCCCGAAGTTATTTTTTTAAATATTGTTAATTACTGATTTTCATGACTTTCATAGACGTTTCTTGATCTGTTTTAGAGCTTTATAAGCATTTACAATATACGTGTGCCAACCATCCATATTCAATTGGTACTGTTTGATCATCACTGTTTAATTGAATTATGTCTTACACTGAAAATTCATTACGTTTTAAATTAAGGTTCATATTAATCAAATAACTTGTATTACACGCCTGCGCGCACTAATTTTAGCAACGGCTTACTGCTGACAGCTGCGGCCGCCGCGTTATGCGAAATTGCTAACATACATACATACGTACGTAAGTACGTACGTACATACATACATACATACATACATACATACATACATACATACATACATACATACATACATACATACATACATACATACATACATACATACATACATACATACATACATACATACATACATACATACATACATACATACATACATACATACATACATACATACATACATACATACATACATACATACATACATACATACATACATACATACATACATACATACATACATACTTACATACATACATACATACATACATACATACATACATACATACATACATACATACATACATACATACATACATACATACATACATACATACATACATACATACATACATACATACATACATACATACATACATACATACATACATACATACATACATACATACATACATACATACATACATACATACATACATACATACATACATACATACATACACACACACACACACACATACATACATACATACATACATACATACTAGGGCTGTGCTTGTATGTTTTTTTTCTGCCGGTTCCGGTACCGGTACCGGTATAATGTCGAAAGCCGGAAAATGGCTAAAAAATGTTTGATAGTGCGTTAGTGTTACCGTCCGCAGTCGGTCGCCAGCACGGACAATAAAACTAAACCAAACTAAACTACAATTAGTCATGGAATTTTTTTATACTAATATATTATTATAATATTGAAGAATTTTTTATACTAATATATTATTATTATATTGAAGAATCGTTTTATACTAATATATTATTATGTTGAATTGTTTTATACTAATAAATTATTATGCTGAAAATTTGTTTTATACTGATAAATTATTATATTGGAAAAAATGCTTTATATCGATATACTATTATATTGAAGAAAAGACAAAAGAAGAACAAAAATGTTGTTGAGAAGTTTCACGCGACTGTTTTGAAGTTTTAATTAAAGAAATTTTGAAATTTAATTATTAAAAACATCTAATAATAAGTTATTGATAGTTATGATTGTTATGATTAATATTATTTACAACGTTAATTACATTAATATTGCAAATATCAATAATCAATGCTAATAAAACAAAAAACAACGTAGATTACATTTATTCGTATACATCCTTTATATGCACTATCGTATCCAAAAATTAATATTTTCTGTTTTTTTCTGTGGGTACTCAAAAAGGGCGTCTTGTTTCATGGGTGGGGTAAATAGCCTTTTTGTGAGGGGTAAAAGGCCCATAGGTGGGTTATTTACCCCACAGCTATAAAACTATTTAAACCATAAAATCATTCAAGACTAAACAACAAATCATTCAAGACTAAACAACACCAGCATTCAAAATTGTAATGTTCAACGCAAATAAGTCATTCTCTGGTCAGATTCAGAATCACAGTTTGGACCGATGAAGGATCAGAACCATCTGTGCTTGCTTCGTGTGCCAACTTTTGACATTCTTGGCAATAAACCCATTTTCACGAGACTTGCTGTTTGCAAATGGTTCACCACATATCAAGCATGGCCATTCCTCGGCTTCGCTGCTGGAATCTCAAGAGCCGTATGTCGTTCTGCGTTTCTTAGGCTTACTTTTGTTTACTGCAACCTTTGCAGTGGCTTTAGTAGCACCTTCTTTACTGGATGATGAAGCTGTGGATGACTTTTAAGTCTTCGCCAAAGACTTTGCTTTAGCAGTCTTTGCAGCAGCCTTAGCAGACTTAGCCAAAGAACTTGATTTTTTCCTCCAACTCAGCTTTGTATGCTGATCCCGTTAACAATGTAGCAAACTCAGCTTTGCGAGTTCGAGAACGTAAACTAGATATCTTTGGATTTTAAAATTTATACTGGCTGGAAATTCCTTTTTGGTGGGTGGCACAGGACCCGGACACCTTGGGCCCTCTTCTTGATCATGCCCTGGGACATGTTATTTCTTTCCGTGCAGCTATACACAAATTGTGCAGCTCTGAGAAAATAATACAAACAAAAGGGTTTAAAAAAATCAATATAATGTAGAGTAAGTGACAGAAAGACCACCTGAAAGCAACTCAAAGTGCTAATTAGGTAACATTTGTGTCGAAAAGAACAGATTAAATTACATCAAAATTCATATTTGCTTTTAAAACAAAATAATTGTTTTTTTTTTTTGTTAAAAACTAATTTATATAATTTTTAAATAAATATATTTTAAGAATTTTGGTGAGATATTTTTTTTTGTCATATATCCACTTGGAAACCAGAAAATTACATAAAATTAATTATATATCCATTCATTAAATGCGTTTAAAAAGCAATGAAAGTAGCTGATTGAAGTTCATCAAGTCAAAACTGATATCACCTCTACAGGCAATCGTGATGACAATGATACAAATAGACGTCTGATCATGATAAGGTAACCATAGAAATCACAAAATGATTATATAGTTCACTTAATAAAAAAAAACGTATAATATCATCATTATTATATTGGCGAGTCCAATATAGTTAAGCATTAATAATTATTATTTTAGGTACAGGTATAATGAAGTTATAATACAGGTAACGATAGAGCTAGACATGCAATGGCGTAGTTGTACAGGAAGTAAAAATGTCTAGTGAAGAGTAATCTGCTACAGAATTTCTTATGTCCGCCTACGAGCTGTACAGTTATTTTAAGTCGTTGAATGTGATGAACGATGTCTATGTGTATTGTGAATTGTGTCTGTGTGCGTAGTTTTTGTGCTGTGTACGAGTTTGTTTGCCTGTGTGATAGATGCATATGTGCACGCGTGGCCAGGGACGGATCCAGGGAGATGGGGTTAATGCATCCCCCACAAGAGTATCAATTACATTTGTTTTTGGTTAGAATACCGGATTTTTAAAAAATGGTTGTAAGTTAAAATAAAATTGTAGAAACAACGACTAACCACCATTTATTATCTTTTTTTTGGAGGAGAAAGTGTGAAAAATTTTGGAAGTGTTGTTAATCCCTCCCACCAGGAATTTCTGGATCCGCCACTGCGCGTGAATAGTTGTGAATGATTTTATGAAATTTAAAAACCATGAAATTAAAATAAAACTATTTTTTTCTTTCATTTGCACGAAGAGTCCTGATGAGATGAAGAAGAAGAAACGAGTAACAGGTTTGCTGCACATTCAACGACAAAACGTTCACGATTGAATCAGTTTGCCTTCAACGATGGCAATATTTTATTATTTATAAACATTTTAGATCAGTCAATGTACACCAATTTAATTACTTTCGTACGGCTGTCAATGTTAAAGAACAAAAAAACTAGCCGAGTTTTTCAAATAACTTCTTTAAGCTCCAGACCATAGATATTCCTCCAGGCAGTTAGGTTTTTCGTCCCTCAAAACTTTTTCAACGTGAACATTTTGTCGTTGTTTTTAAATGTTTTTAAGTGTTGTGGCAACAAATCTCTTTAACATTACTTCTTAAAGTTCATTTGGCTTTGAGGTATCGATAATAAAATGCAGAGCATTGCTGAGCCATTTTAAATATAGGTACTTTTCGTAATTTTTGTATAGGAATTCTTAAACCACTATTTAGTCAGTTGAAATTAAATTATAATAAAACATAAAAACATTAATTAGGGTAAACTGACCAATTACTGGCCACAAGTTTTTTGCAAGTCACGTAGGTTTTCAGCCCATAGGACCACACACGTTTATTTAATTAGTCAGTGGCCAGCATTTGGTCAGTTTACCCTATATAATATATTATAAATTATTATTTTATTATAAAAATTTATTATGTTTTAAAAAGTGGAATAAATTTAAATTGGCTGGCATGTCGCGTGCGATTTTACAAATCTAATTGAATTTCTATTTATTCGTGCATAATCGAGATTCCTCTGTTACTGATTGAGTGTAATTTGATTAGATTAGAAAAATACGGCAAATATTTCAGGAAATCAGAGACGTTTCATAATGCAAGACAAATTGAGTTCAATTAATTCTGCCTACTTTCATCATCATCATCATCACTCATAAAATAGTGCCGTCAATTTTTCGGACCTAAGTGCATTTCATTAGGGATTTAGAAACAGACTCACACGCGAGCACTTGACATCATGATTGCCGCCTTCACAATCATCATCGTCACTTTCATCATCATCGTCACTTTCAACATCGTCATAATCATCATAATCATCATAATCATCATCATCATCATCACCATCACCATCACCATCATCATCATCATCATCACCATCTCACTCATCAATATCCTTCTCATCATCACCACATCTATGAAATACATCGACAATAACACCAACATGAAGGCATTTTTTGACCAATCAAAACAAAATTGCAATAAAACTTATTAAAGTTTTGAATGATATCTAAATAATCATGCAAATTACAAACTTTAAGTTTAACAAGCTAAGAAAAACGTGGTAAAAAACAATAAATTTGTTTGTTGCTTTCATGCCTGAAGACATCAAAGAAGCCTTCCTCTTGTTTGATAAAAACGGTGATGGATCTATATCGGCAACAGAATTGGGTCAGTTTCTGAGGTCACTTGGAAAGGATCCCAGCGATGACGAACTGACCACAATGATCAAGAACATCGACATTGATGGTACTTTGTTTGTACTTGCAAAGTTTTTGTATATATAAATAATTGACCCAACTAAAAAAGTTGGAAAAACTTAGTTTTTTAAAGCGTGGACTGAAACTTTGAAACGAGGAAACGATATTTGTGTTCAAATATATTTTCAAGGCAATGGTCAGATAGACTTTGAAGAATTTGTTGAGATGATGAGCAGACAGGAAGAAGACGATATCCAGGAGTCATTCAGAGTCTTTGATAAAAACGGGGATGGCTTCATCAGCATCCATGAGCTCAAGCAAGTCATCACCGCACTCGGCGAGGTAGGTATAAGCTTGCTTGCTCGAACGAATGCATGTGTTCGTTTAGGTATGCATGTTTGCAAATTACAACTGGACATTATGGCGCTAAATGAATCAAGAAAAATAGTCGCAAATCCTGGAAAAAATAAACTAATTGCTTGCTTGTTTACATTGATTTTTACAATTATTTTTTTTATCTTTTTTCACAAATAATTAATTTTTTTTAAATTAGGTAACACACACACACACACACACACACATATATATATATATATATATATATATATATATATATATATATATATATATATATATATATATATATATATATATATGAGTTTTATTTGGTCAATAAAATAAAATTAATTTCTTTCATTGTTAGGTGGTTTCTGACGAAGAGCTCAAGGTTATGTTGGACGAGGCTGACGCCGACGGTGACGGACAAATTGATTACGAAGGTGAGTTGTTAAGGTAAATGTTCTAACCCTGCCACGTGGAACAAGGGAAATACCACTATAGGTTTTTCAAAAACAACTGTTAATTTTTATTTAAATTTTATTTTCTTATTTATGCGTAGATCGAAACATCCCTCATTCTCTCTCCTTCTCTCTTCAACCACAACTTATGCTAGTTTTCTATACATCAACTGTTTTTTAGACCAAATACCTACTAAAGGAACCCTGGCCGATCAATAATAACTGACCTACAAAAGCTCTTTCCATAATTCAGACCAGCCAAAATCTAAAAATTTTACATTATAAAAAATACATTTAAAAAAACAAAGTTTTTCTTGCGCCCTAAAAAGTATAAAATAGTATTCCTATAATTCACATACAACAAAAAACGTTGCGGGCGCATTATGTTTTATAACCATTTTTTTTTATATTAAAGTTTTGATGTTGTAGCCTATAATGGGCTCGCAACGTTTTTTTGTTGTATATGAATTATAGGAATATTATTTTATACTTTTTAGGGCGCAAGAAAAACTTTTTTTTTTTTTAATATTTTTTATGATAAAAAATTATTTTCTACTTTTTCGTTTTTGATGGGTGAAATTTTGTAAGCATATGAGTTTTTTAGTTTTTTTTTTCGCTAGGTGCCCGTTAAATTTAAAATCTTATAACTTTTTTTTTTTTTACTTTTTTCGCTAAATGGTAAAATCGGGTACATGTTTAAAAAAACACCATCGTATTGGATTCGACATCTAGTAACATATATAAGCTAGTAAGAAATAGACATTCACGTCAACTCCGCCTCGGTAATTGCGAGCCAGTCCCCAAGCCTGGATAAAGGAGGAGGGACAGCTAAAAGGATCAGACTTTGATCCACGACAGGTGCTTCCTACACACAGCCAATTCAGTCTTAAAACACTTGGTGTAAAGGACTATAAACTATTATAAAAAAAAAAGAAAAAAAAAGACATTTACGAGAAATTCCGCCTCGCTAATTGCGAGCCAGTCCCAAGCCTGGATAAGGGAGGAGGGACACTTAAAAGGATCAAACTTTGATCCACGACAGGAAGTACTTATGTGCTTCCTACATACAGCCAATTCAGTCTTGAAACACCTGGTGTAAAAGACTATAAACAATAATAAAAAAAGACATTTGTGAGCAGTATGTATGCAGCATTTTATAATTTAATTCTATATTCGCGGACAGACACCGTCTCAAACAACTAAGTGATTTAATAAAAACGTTGTAAAAAGCACACGTGTTAGTTTTGCGCCACTTAAATGCCAAATAGAACACACATACAAACGTACCGTGTACCGTATACAATAAGTTGACTAACAAGATGTTAAAAACCAGACTGATATGGGAAAACAGAAGATTTTGAAGATTTTACGTTATTAGTCTGCAGGAGCGGATACATAATTCTCTGAGGCGGGGGCGCCATGAATTTGCACATTGCAAAATTTCAATTTACTGACATTTATTTAAAAACATTAAAATACTTGTATTAGGAAAGTATTTTTTTATAAGTGTAATAGAATTTGTACCAACAAAATGAAATGAATGTATTTATATAGCGCCAGATAAGTCAGAGGCGCTTACGAAGGCTCCTTTGGAATCGGAAACTTCGAAGAACACGCTATTTACATAGACATGAGTTAACCCTAGATAACGCTGAGTTGACGTGAGCACATGTGAGTTAGTTTCTTGCCAGGGACGTAAATTCAGCATTTTCCAGGGGGGGGCAAAATTTTCCCGCCATTATATAGCTTACTGACAGGGTTACCCGCTGTTGTCCGGGTTTTTTGTGCTTAGTTTTGTCTCGTTTTTGCCAATGAAACGTCAAAGAAATAACAGATTTTTTTGTAATTTTTCAAAATTTTCTCATCAATGAAGTTACCTGTATGCCAAATGTTGTTAAAATTGCTCCTGCGGCTTGGATGTGATAAACGAATGCTCTCACACACACCTTACCTTTTACATTTATATAAATACGTAGGTACAAGCAGAGAGGGATAGAGAAATGCATCCCCCATCAGAGTATCAATTGAAATTTTTTGGGTATAATACCATGTTTTTGGAAAACGACCGAAGCTTTTTTGGGAGGAGAAATTGGAAGTCTTTGAAAAATTTTTGAAAAATACTTATGATTACCCCTTACCGATTATCAGCTTTTTGGAAGAGAATATAAAAAAATTTCTGAAGTGATTCCCCCACCAGAAAATTCTGGATTCGCCACGCGCCACTGGGTATAAGGGGGATGAATGATTTAATCATATTGCAGTAAAACAAGTAAAGGAAAAACGAGTTTTTTCAACACAAACTTTGATTTCAAATACATTCAATTTAGAAATGCAAAAGATGTTCAAAGTTTTTTTTTAATTGAATCATGTATTTTCATCAAATATAAAGCTATGCTGAAAGTTTCAACTTCCTAGCTAGTCAAAATGCTGGTTATCACTTGCAAGATTTCCGTACAGAGAAAGACACAAAAAAAAACAGAGATTTTAACCTAAATAAAAGTTTGTAAAAAAGATGTCCAAAATGGGGTGGGTATAATTTTGTTTTATTTTTGTGTAATAAAGAATAACTTTGATGTAGACAGCTGCGAGGGAATCAACATTTTATCAATACCACTAATAGGGTAAAATTCAACGAGTTCGCTGATTGTATTTTGGCACATAAAACAAAACAGCTAATCTTTGGACCAACACTGATACACAAATTATTACTCTGCAGTTATTGGTAAATCTAGCATCGAGCTAAGATATAAAATTGTCTCCAATACGCATTGAATCATCACGAGGTTAAGTAAAGTTAAAATTAACATATTATATAGTAAACTCTAAGTAAAAAAAAATTTTAATTTTGGAAATCAAGGGGGGGCGAATTGTCTATACACGCCAGAAGGATTCCAATACGCATTGCATCATCACTAGGTTAAGTAAAGTTAAAATTAAATAAATATATAGTAAACTCTAGGTAAAAAAATTCAAATTTTGAAAATCAGGGGGGGGCAAATGCCCCCCCCTGCCCCCCCCAATTTACGTCCCTGTTTCTTGCTCAAGGAAATTACGTGCCCGAACCGGGAATCGAACCCGGGTCCTACGACTCTCAAAGCCGGTATCTATACCACTAGCAATGATCAAAGTTGGTACAAAACGATATTACTAACAATCAATTAACTCATCTGATATGCAAAACATAGGAGCGAATGAGTAAGTGAGTGAGTGAGTGAGTGAGTGAGTGAGTGAGTGAGTGAGTGAGTGAGTGAGTGAGTGAGTGAGTGAGTGAGTGAGTGAGTGAGTGAGTGAGTGAGTGAGTGAGTGAGTGAGTGAGTGAGTGAGTGAGTGAGTGAGTGAGTGAGTGAGTGAGTGAGTGAGTGAGTGAGTGAGTGAGTGAGTGAGTGAGTGAGTGAGTGAGTGAGTGAGTGAGTGAGTGAGTGAGTGAGTGAGTGAGTGAGTGAGTGAGTGAGTGAGTGAGTGAGTGAGTGAGTGAGTGAGTGAGTGAGTGAGTGAGTGAGTGAGTGAGTGAGTGAGTGAGTGAGTGAGTGAGTGAGTGAGTGAGTGAGTGAGTGAGTGAGTGAGTGAGTGAGTGAGTGAGTGAGTGAGTGAGTGAGTGAGTGAGTGAGTGAGTGAGTGAGTGAGTGAGTGAGTGAGTGAGTGAGTGAGTGAGTGAGTGAGTGAGTGAGTGAGTGAGTGAGTGAGTGAGTGAGTGAGTGAGTGAGTGAGTGAGTGAGTGAGTGAGTGAGTGAGTGAGTGAGTGAGTGAGTGAGTGAGTGAGTGAGTGAGTGAGTGAGTGAGTGAGTGAGTGAGTGAGTGAGTGAGTGAGTGAGTGAGTGAGTGAGTGAGTGAGTGAGTGAGTGAGTGAGTGAGTGAGTGAGTGAGTGAGTGAGTGAGTGAGTGAGTGAGTGAGTGAGTGAGTGAGTGAGTGAGTGAGTGAGTGAGTGAGTGAGTGAGTGAGTGAGTGAGTGTGAAACTGGGACATTATATAAGTAGATAACGTCATAGCTTCGTCGTATAAAATTATGAATAAAGTAAATAATTAAAATAAAGCTATATAAGTAAATAAAAGATAGTATAGAATTAGTATGAGACAAATCTTTGAAATCTTTTTTTACGTTATATCTCCGTGAAGCTTTGATTTTCTGCGATGCTTGCAATAAAAAACAATTAGGTACAGATCAAAACATGAACTTGAGTCTTAAATTGACATTAATGAAGCTCGATGTTAAATAATTGTGCAAAATCTAAGCAAGCTCAGTGCTGACATTAAATTTGAAATTATTGAAATTCCATTACGACTCAATTAATTAAAGGCTATCACTGTTAGTCTATCCCATTTTATTTGAAAAATAATAACAAAATATAACAATATAATATACCTGCCATGCACGCTTCTGATCTAATTCAATTTATTTATTTGTATGTATTAATAATATAAATAATATTATAATGAACGTAGCACAATTTATATGATAAGGGTAACTATATATAAAAAGCATAGGGGTAGGAGACGGGGGTACGAGAAGGGGGCAAATTTTGTGGGTCACTAATTTTTCGGGCAAGCAGTTGCAAGTATTAAAGGTTCTCTATTCTCCAAAACTTGTTCATATGAAAGACTGGGCCGCGATGGGAGATTCCATACAGGAATCGAACCCGGGATCTCAAGCGTAGAAGTCCAAGACTTAACCAATTTACCAGCGTGCCTCTTTAATCAATTAATTAATTAATAAAAGTTTCAGAAAAATTCTTTTCTGAAACTAACCACATAAAAAAGCTTTTTAGTTTGGGGCACAATCATCAGGGGCGGATCCAGAAATTCATGGTAGGGAATGCAGGTGATTCACTTCCAAACATTTTCCGCACTTTCTTCTCCCAAAGATATTTTTCCAATAAATTTTAAAGGACACTTTTTTCACAAAAAAGCTCATGACCGATTAGGAGTGTAGTCATCGGTATTTTTCCAATTTATTTTCAAAGACATTTTTTTTCTAAAAGGCGGTAGTCGTATTTCTTAACAATTTTACTTTCAACTACGGTCAGGCCAGTAGCTAGGTGGGGTGCAAAAGGATGCATGCACCCTTTGCAAAAAGAAAGCATAGAGATTTGCACCCTTTGTAGTTCTGTTGAAAAAAACCATTTGCACCCTAACCCCATCACTGGAAATTTTCTTTTAATTTAATGAGCTGGTTGATCAATGTGTCAATTTATATATCATTTTTACGGTAAATTGATTGTTTTGGCATGAAACTTCATGCAGAGATGAATTTCATTCAATCTCACTTAAAAAAGCAAAAAGTAAAAGCTATTGTTTTGTCTTATTCTGTTAGTGTCATTGTTGTGATGACGAACATATTATGCTATTACCATATAAGAACATTTTTGTGATGACAAAAACATTATGCTATTTTCATATAAGAAATCATTCACTCTTCTTTAAACATTTTGTGCCTTGACGTTAAGGATTTTCACAGCTGTTTGTCAAAATAACTTTTCCATATTATTTACTTACTGTCACACTTTCCAAAATCTCTAACTTATCTTTGTTGTCATTTGAAATGTTTTTTTTATTAAAAACGAGCTTTTAACTCATTTCTGCTGTCATCAAAGTAGCGATAGATCTAGAGATGATTGAAATGGTACATTTTAATGTATTCACATGACCAGTCACTTTTTTCTTGCGGCACTGTAACTCGCAAAGGCAGTACCGGTGACGATTTGAGCTTTTATAGAGCCTTAGGTGGTAGGAGTAAAAAAGAGCACCCCATCTAAAAGCATTTAAAACGCATACTCGTTTATTTAATTGCTAAAAACCTGGTTATTGCTGGCTCCAAGTAATCAGAAAAGAGAGCACAAATATTTTAAATGCATTAACTGCTTGAGAAGCTTGCTAGCAACATTGATACACCAAATTTAAAATCATAGGGTTTTTCTTTAAAGGAATGAGTTACTTTTTTGTAAACATCTTGGGGCCCCTAGGCGGCCGACAGTGATATTTCAGTTACAACTTTTCAGTTACAGTTACAGTTAAAGTTACAACATTTTTCAGTTTCAGTTAAAGTTATTTTTCCACAAACATTTTTCAGTTACTATTACACTTATTTATTTCTAAGTTAAAGTTACAGTTAACTGTAGATTCTATAAACAGGCAAAAAAAAATTTTTTTTATTTATTTATTTACAAAATGGTAAAACTTCGAGTTCATTAAAAAAAATACGAGTTTCTAGATTCTTGGAGAGCCTGTTTCTTTTTCCTGCAGTCATATCACTGCAAACCGAGAAGATTTGCTCCACATATGCTTCTGAAGCAGGGGCAGAGATAAGGTCTTTAGCGAAGGCCGCTATTAGAGGATACACTGTCTCTGAGGCTGTCCAGAAACTTAATCCAGTTTGATTAGCAGCTAATCTTTTTGAAGCCCCAAGATATGCATTAAGTTTTTCCTCAACAGAACTTCCGTGCCTAGATTGCTTGCTCGGAGAACTGGAAGCTTCAATTTCTTCGGCAAGCCTCTTAAATCTTTTTGGCACAATTCATCAGAAAACGATTGCAACAGCACTATCAACTATCAATAATAACAAAAGGCCGCGAATATTTTTTTTTTTTTTTTTTTTTTTTTTTTTTTTTTATGATAGTTTATAGTCCTCTACACTAAGTGTTTTAAGACTGAATTGGCTGTATGTAGGAAGTGTATAAGTACTTCCTGTCGTGGATCAAAATTTGTTCCTTTTAACTGTCCCTCCTCCTTTATCCAGGCTTGGGACTGGCTCGCAATTAGCGAGGCGGAGTTGAGGCCGCGAATAACTAAACAGCACCATATATACTATTTGTTAGGTAACACCAAAGAACTCGATTTTTATCTTTAGATAAAAAAATAAATCTAATAATTAATTTAGTTAGAAAAAAATTACATTAAAATTCTTTTTCAGTTATTAATTATTTTGTATTATTTAACTGAATTTATTATTCAGTTACTATTACAGTTAGAGTTATTCGCCGTATTTCAGTTACTATTACTATTACACTTAACTGACCATTATTTTTCTATTATTTTCCGATTTCAGTTAGTGTTACAGTTAACTTGAATGTCACTGGCGGCCGCCTAGTACCTTCTTATGGTAGAGTCTTGATCATGTGTGAGAAAGTGATAGTAGTTTATGTAAGAAAAATTTGCTCCCTTCACATTAGGGTTGCACCCTTTGTTTTAAAATCCTGGCTACGGGCCTGACTATGGTCATTTCCGAAAACTGGTGGGGGGTGCATCTCCCCCTAGATCTGTCCCTGGGTACAATTGAAAAAGAACTGGCAATCCTTAGTAAGTTTAAAAGCCCAGAAAAGCCTCAGACACTGTTCTTGTGGTTTTTTCTCGCTTTCTACTCTTTTGCCTGGATGGATGGTGATAGTGGCTTCTTTAAATAATAAAAAGTACATGTGAAATTTCATGGTGATGTTTTGTGATTATTTTTGAAGCAATCAATTATCAATTATTCAATTTTTCTTAAAAGTTATTCAATTTAGTTTATAAAGTCAACATATTTTCTATTAACTTTTATGGTTTTTTTAAACAGAATTCACGCGGATGCTCACGACACCGAGATGACAGTTTCTGGATTTTGTGCTTGGTGGGCAATTGCTACAAATTTTCTGCTCAAAGTCGTTGTCATTGTTTACTCCGTCATCATTCAGTCATCCAAAAAAATCGTGATTTTTTTTTGATTAATAAAAATTGGTAGAATCGTCGTTGTAAGCCCTTGTATCAACTCGCCAATGTTGATGTCGTAACTCTCTTGACCTATTTTTTGCTGTTTGCAAAGTTTTGGTGTTTCTTTTTTAAATAAACTTTTGTTGATAAATTAATAAACATTTGATAATAATAGTGATAATGGAGCGGAGTAAGAGTTAAGTAGCGTTATGTTCAAGGGAACTTCAAGACCACTGTTAACAAGAAGGGAAGGATTCATGAATAGAAAAGTCTTGATTGCTGTGTGGAAGCTGGTTGAACTAAATGAAGTGGTGATTTGGTGAGGAAGTTTGGTCCACATTTTAGGTCCGATTGTATTTGTGATGTTTATAACGTATACATTTGTGATGTTTATAACGTATACATTTGTGATGTTTATAACGTATACATTTGTGATGTTTATAACGTATACATTTGTGATGTTTATAACGTATACATTTGTGATGTTTATAACGTATACATTTGTGATGTTTATAACGTATACATTTGTGATGTTTATAACGTATACATTTGTGATGTTTATAACGTATACATTTGTGATGTTTATAACGTATACATTTGTGATGTTTATAACGTATACATTTGTGATGTTTATAACGTATACATTTGTGATGTTTATAACGTATACATTTGTGATGTTTATAACTTTATACACACTTTTTTAATGACATGTAAAACAAGACAATTGTTTTAGAGTACGCAATTCAATTAAGCAACGAAACTAAAACTGATCTTATATTTATTTTTGCTTTCACCTGATACAAGTTTCGGTGTAGAAAGAGCAAATTCTGCTCTTAAATTTGTGGAAACCAGTGGCGTCGAAAGGAGGTGCAGGGGGGCAGACCCCACCGAGTGACACCATCACATGGGGTGACACCACAAAGCAAAACATTATTATGATTTCACTCTTTAAAAGAAAAACAGCATTTGATCTCAGCTCTGATATTCTTAAAAATCTGAAAAGTGATGTAATCGACATTATGATGTGCCGCGTTTAAAGAGGAGGAAAGGGGATCGTGGATCACTGAGACAAAGAACTGTGCCCTATACAAACTTAGGCAGCTAACCAATCCAGCTGTTTACGAAGTCTATTTTAAACAGGTAAAGGAAAAAATGAGTTTTTCAACACAAACTTTTATCTCAATAGACTCGATTTAGAAATACGAAAGATATTCAAATAAAGAAAAAAAATTGCTAACGCATATGTATATGTATATATATATATATAAAAGAAAAAAAGCTATTCATTTATATATATATATATATATATATATTGACAGTATTTGGGTATCAAATTCTCGCATAAACACGGTCTATTAAATGCTACGGCCCATTTTCTACAACACCATTTATTTACTACTGCTTCAAACCGTCTAAATTTTTTCAGTTCTTCTGATTCAGAATTCAATCGTTGAATTTCCGCGGAGCTCAGAAAATCTTGATAATGATCATCATCAGCAGGCTAAAAACTTATGCATTCGCATATCACTGTTGATTCTGATGATTTTGGTGATGATGATAGCGTTAATATATTGTCAAAAAAAAAAAAAAAAAAAAAAAAAAATTGTGCTTATGTTGATTGTCTTGATGGTCGTGAGTGTGGTGATGAGGAGGGGGGAGATGGAGATGCAGGCTGTGGTATTGTTGTAGACAATGCTTCTTATGATTGTTGCGTTGCTGAGTCTGATGATGTCTTTGAAGGGGTTGCGAGACTTGAGGTTGATGTTGGTGATTGTTGTATTAACCGCCATGATGAGGTTTGTGTTGATGTTGGTGGGGTGGCGGATGATGATGGTTCCTTACCTAAGAAATCGCATGTTTCTTCTCTTGATGATAAAAAAGTGCCAGTAACACATTTGTTGAGTGATTATGAATCTAGACCTGAGATATTACCAATCTCCGGTGGTGATGGAGTTTTGCCGTTTGCACATTTGGTAAATCATGGTAATATAACGGTGCGTCGTGTCCAACGCTAGTTCTAACGACCTTTTCCGCTATTATATTTCTTTTTTATTTTAATTTTGGTTTATTCATTTCTTTTTATTTTATCTTTTTATTTCTTAATTTATTTTAATTTTATTTCTGTTTTATTTCATTTCTGTTTTAATTTAATTCTGGTTTACTTTATTCCCTCGTTTTATGGTCACGGGATGAAACTTTTTTTTTGCTATTTTGATTTGCTGTTGAAATTACCGTATTGTCTTTTTAGTAAGTTTAAATATAAATAATGTACTTGTAAATTCAGTGCACCTGTTTCCAGGTGAGTTATACGTAAACAGTTTCGTTAGCTGTTGTAGTGTCGTAGCGTTGGTGGTTTTAATAAAAGTTGTATCGCTGGTATGTGTTTGTAATTTTATGTTTTTAGTTTTATATTTGAATGGTTTTATTAGTGTTTCTATATCTTTATATATTCGGCTTTTGTCTAATATTCTATACATTGATTTTCCTTACTTTATTATAGGGGTTCTGAAGATGGATAAAGCCGAAACCGGCCGGTCAACCCCTTGTGACAATAAAGTTTTGTGCACTGATGACTGTGTAGTTAATTCGGGAAGAAAATTTAGACGGTTTGAAGCAGTAGTAAAGAAATGGTGTTGTAGAAAATGGGCCGTAGCATATATATATATATATATATATATATATATATATATATATATATATATATATATATATATATATATATATATATATATATATATATATATATATATATATATATATATATATATCATATATATCATATATATAAATAAATAGTTTTTTTTCTTTTTTTTAATTGAATCATGTATTGTCATCTATATATATATATATAAATGAATGTTTGTATGTATATATGTCCTTTATGCATTGCTACACCATTCATCCGATCGTAATGAAATTTTCACACAACCTTGAGAGTCAAGGGGATTCAAATATAAAGAAAAAAAATTGAAATCCGTCACAAAATGAGCGGAGCGGAGCGGGTGAGCGAGCGGGAACTATATATATATCTATACTAGCGGGGTTTTCAGAGGTTTTTTATCATTTTTCTCTCTTGCTTCCGTTTCCTTCCCCGCTTGCTCTCCCGTTTCCGTTCCTGCTTGCTCTCCCGTTTCCGTTCCCGCTTGCTCTCCCATTTCCGTTCCCGCTTGCGCTCATTTTTTCTTTTCCACTCTTTCATAACTTATTTTAGCCCATAAAACGTAAAATAGATTTGCTAAAAGCTGCTTGAAGCCTCCAAACGTTGTTACGTAAACAAAATTTGAATTTTATTACGCAATTACCTTCGATGGTCGTACATAGAAACTTTTGGCCTGGAAAGTTAAGAAGGGGAAAAAGTTGAGAAGGTTTGGACTCCTTCTCCGATCCCGGCTCAGGGGGCCAAAAAACCTTCCGGGCCAAAAGTGCCTATACATAAGTTTTCGAAGCACTGTTTACAATTGCGTTACAGGCATTACTTGCTAATGGACTTCTTAATATTAAGACTTGCTTCCCAGTCTTGCATAATGTGACCGATTGCGCGTTATTACAAATTATTAAGAGATAGATGGGGCCAGTGGCGTCGCCAGCTTTTTAATCCAGGGGGAGCAGCAATGTAGCAAATTAAAAATAAGCAATCAATGTACCAGATTTCGGGAAAATTTTAGACAATACCCGTGTAATCGGTTACAAAATTATTTAGAATTTCTGTGATTAATTGATTTACACAGTGATACAGTAGAATATATGTTTTTAAGTGTTCACAGTGTTTTGAATTAATGAATCTTGAATTTATTTCTATTTAATAATCAAATAATTACACAGCACATATTGATTGATTATTGATTGTTGATATTACTATGATGATTGGTGATATTGATATAACGTTACTAGCCTGCTACTAGTCTGTTGATTTTTTAACTGTTCACTGACACTGACACACTGTTGTACTAACTTGAACAATGTCAATGAAAACAAAACATTGAAAATTAAATCAAACGAATACGTCGATTTTCAGCGTGCGCGAATCTGTCAACGATATTGTCCAGTGATGCCTGTTTCAGAACATCCCGTTCTACACTGCACAATACTAAATACTGAAGACGATCTTGCGCCATGGTTGAACGCAGTTTATTTTTGATTAAAGCCAGCTTACTAAAAACACGTTCGGATCCAGCACTTGTTACAGGAACTGCGATCAAAATGGAATACAAACGTCGAAGTTCTTCCATGCATGGCGGACAAGCTTTAGCACGATCCTGCAAAGAGGTGGCAGTTAGCCATGCTGATGTTTTACGGACTAAGTCATACTGTGCTACAACTACATCCGCATCAATTAGGTCTGGATACAAATTCGTCACATGAGCATGCAATTGATCTTTGTCAGCATCTGACTGCATAAGACCACCAACTAACAGATACAACTCACTTGCATCATCCATGAAGCGAGATTTCAGTTCATTTAAACTTATGTCAACAATTTCCAACACCTGTCGCTTCAATTCATCCAGTGCGGATAAACTGACTTCATGTTCACCGCTATCGATACGACGGGATACTTTGCGTCTTCTGTGGTCTTTTGGTTCGGTTGAGATGTCGTTCGCCACAGCTAATTTAATTTTTCAGGGGGAGCACGTGCTCCAAGTGCTCCCATGTGGCGACGCCATTGGATGGGGCGGGAAAGCGACCGGAATCGGGAAAGTGACCGGGAGAGGGAAAGCGACCGGGAGTGGGAGGGCAATCGGGAACGGGAAAGCGACCGGGAGCGGGAAAGAAAACTGGGAATTCAACGCCGTGTAACCCCGCTAGTCCAATATAAAGCTATGCTGAAAGCGTCAGCTTCCTAGCTAGTCAAAAAGCTGGTTAAATTTTACTTGCAAGATTTGCGTACAGAGAAAGCCACACACAAACAGAGATTGTAACCTAAATAAAAGTTTGTAAAAAGTTTTATAAAGTAATACATTTAATAGATAATGTTACATTATCATTCTTCTTGTTTTTGATTTCATATGTTTATCTGTGAACGGTTTCTCGTTAAAATATCATCGTGTACGTTTCGTAATTTATCGTGACATCCTTTTTGATTGTGCCAAGAGAGTTCCCGCTAACCAGCGACACCAGGCGAAAATATAAAAATAAATTATAGTTATAAAGTAAGATTTTTTTCTAGAACTTGAAGTGTACAATTACACACACTATTTTCTTATGTAATTTCTAATGGAAAATGATAATTGTGATCTTCAAGATCAAATTAATCTCTTTAATCAGTGACATATTTTTTGCTCATCTTTGGAAACTTGTTTCTAAAAAGACAGCTTAATAAAACATTTTGGCTTTCTGGCTGGCTGGTGAATAAAATAAACTTGAAAACTAGAAAACGCAGAGAGTTATGCTTTCTGCATTAGATTTGTGCCAAAAAGTTATTCCGGAGGCGATTTTGTTATTTGTCACAGCTGTTATTATTTGTTGCGTTGGTACGAAAAATTATTTGCCTCTAAGCCTCTCAGCTACTGTTTAATGCAAATAATAATAAATTTAAAATATCCCTAATATTAGTAAATGTACTAGCAGTTCCAGTCGCGGCTTCGCGCGCTTGAAATTAGAGAATTTGAACCATGAGAATTAAAATACTGCAAGGGCCGATTTTTTACGGCCCGGCTCGTCGACAACTTGACCCGGCCCGTTTCATATTTATTTGTTTCGTAGCACTTACGGTTTTTGAGCAGCAGCTATTCTAAAAACAAATAACCCTATTTTCCACCCCACCTATGAGGTCCTGGAAACCAAATTTTCAAAAAATGGTGAAACGCGTGTCTTCTTATTCTTTAAGATACCAAATTTCAAAACATAATCAGTTTTAGTTTTCGAGATATGAATTGTTTTAGATTAAAGTTTGTTTTCTTGCTTCATCACCTTAGGAGTAAAATTTTCAAAAATCTTTTCTTAGTGGGTTCTTACGCTATACAAGTAATATAAATTCCAAATTTCACGTTCCTAGGATGAAACGTTTCAGCTCGGCGTTGATTATCAGTCAGTCAGGACATGTTCTTATATATATATATAAATTAAATTATAAAACTGACATAATTAAAATAAAAACCCACAATGACTATTTGTAGAGAAGTTGGAAATTTATTTTGCATTTAGCATTTAGAGTAGCGACGGGTTGAACATTTTTCCTGTGTTTTTACCTAGGAAATATTTGCTACAAGTTGATGTTTGGATATTATGTTTTTAATATGATCAAGAACCTTTATGCAAAATCGGTTGAAATTTTCCTTAAGGAATTAAAGTTTTTACTATAAATAGAACTCGATTATGCTCCAAGATTAAAAATTGACTAAGCCTAACACCAAACTTTAATCCTAACCTTAACCTAACACCAAACCCTAAACCTAACACCAAACCTTAACTCTAACAACAAACGCTAACCCTAACACTAAACCCTAACCTAAACCTTAACTTTAACCTTAACCCTAACCCTACCCTAAATCCTAACCCTACAACAAATCTTAACCCTAACCCTAACCTTAACCCTAACCTTAACCTTAACCCTAACCATAACCCTAACCTTAACCCTAACCCTAACCCTAACCCTAACACCAAACTCTAACCTAAAAACAATTTTTAAACCTTAACCCTAACACCAAACCTTAACTTTAACACTAACCCAAACATCAAACCTTGACCCTAACCCTAACACCAAACTTAGCTTTAACCCCAAACCCTAACAACAAACGCTAACCCTAACACCAAACCCTAACACTAATAACAAACCTTAACCCTAACCTTAACACCAACCTAAACCCTAATCCTAACAACAAACCATAACCCTAAGCCTAGAACTAAATCCTAAACCATAAACCTAACTAACCTTAACCTTAACCTTAAGCCTAACATCAAACCCGAACCCGAACCCCAGCCTTAACCGTAACCTCAAACCCAACCTTAACCCTAACTTCAAACTCAACCCTAACCCTAACACCAAACCCTAACCCTAACAACAACCGCTAACCCTAACACCAAACCTTAACCCTAACACCAAACCCTAACCCTAACACGAAACCCTAACCCTAACCTCAACCACAACCACAACCCTAACCAAAACCCAAACCCCAAACCCTAACAACAAACACCAACCCTAACACCAAATCCTAACCCTAACAACAAACCTTAATCCAAACCCTAACACCAAGCTCTAACCCTGAACTTAACCCTAGCCCTAACACCAAACCTGACTCTAACCCTAACCCCCACACAAAACCCTAACCCTAACGAGGTTTTTACATTAGATGATTTGTGCCATAAAGTTATTCCGGAGGCGATTTATTTTTATTTTACAACGTTTTACTCAGCTCGCTTTTTTCAAGATGTATCTTGCAATCAAATTTTCGACCACTTTGCGACAAGTTAAAGCTCTGAAACTTTTAATAGAGCTCCGAACCTGATGACCAGGGGCGTCATTTGTGGGAACAGGGTTGCACCCCACCCCAGGATTTAATACAAGTTTGTTATGTAAAATATATATGTAAAAATTTATGTAGAATAAATAAAGACGAAGTTTTATAACATTGTTGAAAATTAATCTCCGACCACCCATCCCCCTTTCGGTTATTGGGGGGTCATAATTAAAAAAAAACCGACAGTCACGGTCTTCTTGTTTTTAAACGCGGGTTAATTACCTAGTTTGGGCAGCACTTTGTTTCACTAAACTATGCAAATAGCAAAATAGAAAACAAGAATAAAAACGGATTTTTGATTTTTCCCGACTGACGAAGTTTAAACGAAATGAATTTGGCCTCAGAGTACATTTCAGTACATTCCCTAATCATTTCGAAAATCACGAGCAGCTAAAATTCCAGCTGTAGAAGAATTTCAGTGAAATTGATAAGCTTCTGCGTCCCGTTATTTTTTTGGAACGATACGATACGATACGATTTCTGAAATTCGCCCCGAATTAAACGATACGATACGAGACGCTTCGAACAATAACGATACGATATCGATACGATACGATACGATTTCGGGATCTCGACTGAAGCGGAAATTTTGCCTAGAGATAACATAGAATGATGAACTATACGCGACAGACAATATTAATAACTACATTAAAGAAATTCATTGAAAAAAAATATATAAATATTAAAAAATTTATAAAAATTTACCAAATTTAATTTTTTTTTACAACTTGAAATAAGTTTCATTTGTTTAGTTTCGGTACATCTATTTGTCTAAATTTAGACTCTAAATAAAACGCTACCGCCGATAGAAAATATTTATTTACTTTATTTAGTGACGCGGCATGATAATGATGACAAACACGAGAAAGTGCCTCTATGCAAGAATTAAAAAAGTGAAAAAACCCAGCGTGTTTATTTATAGGCGATGGTGAATGCGGTTAGCAATGGCAAGAAAGAAGCTGAGAAAGTTTCGAATTCCAGCTGCAGACGATACGGGCTACGGCACTGTCGTGCACACTACAGGTGGCACACACATACTCACACACAACCAAGAATATCATTGAGATTATAAAGATATATCTTAGATGAGCTACTATTACGGTCAATTACGGATATCGAAACACTAAAATAATCATTTCAATTCTATGTAACAAATTTGAAAAAATAGGTTTATCAAACAGACTAAACCAAAACATAAACATAGAATGATCATTACTATTACATTACTCATTATTCTCATTAATAATAATACTCATCGATGTCAGCGAGTACGATTGCCTTGTAGGGCTTGTAGTATCAGTAGTATGCAGAGCTCGACTAGCAGCCTAAGAGGAGCGTGGCTTTTTTGCTGCCGGTTCCCAGACTAAAAATAGTAAATAATGGGGCTACAGGCTGTCTGGAAAACCGAATTTAAAGTGGGGATGATAATAGTTGTTGAATCAATTGCAAATATTCACAGTTGTGACAATCGTTAATTAAATATGTATGACTTTCGTTATTTATTGGAAAATATTTGTTAAAAATCTCGATATTTTTCGAGATTTTAATCGGGAATGAAATTTTAAGTTTCGCTAATTATATAGATACGAGATTTCTTCCGCAGGCTGTATCGGTTCAATGGCGATACGGGATCTCCCGTATCGTTTTGAAATCTCGATTGAATTCGAGATAACTATATCGGGACGCAGATGCTTAGAAATTGAACCATTACCTCAAAGTCAGTCAGTCTGTTCCAGAGGTGGACATGGGTCTACTTTTGGCAAACCAACCCATCACTTATTCAACCCAACCCACCTAAAAAAGTTAAATTTCTAACCCACACCAACCTAGCCCATTGAAAATTTGATAAAAAAGCTGAAATTTTAATTCAATCCAACCCACGCATGTTTAAAAAAATTGAACCCATCCCATGTCCACCTTTGGTCTGTTTCTCAACTTGTTGAACCAAGTCTGAATTTCAGAATTTTCTAAACAGTTCGTTTTTCACCCCCAAAGAAAGGTTGAGATTTTAGAATTATTTCTTGAATGTTTTTCATCGAGAATATCAACGATGTGTTAATTTGATAGCAATTTTTTGCCTCACTGGATTCTTGCGTAACAGCTTCACCAGTGTTTTGACACTTCGTTCGTTGTAGTGTCACAATGTCACTATTTCGCTGTGGTCGCTATTTTTTACGAACGCCCTTTGAACTCTAAACAGGTTTGTGACGTCATAAATTAATTACGCTGATCGTAAGAATGTTAACCATGAATATGTTGTTTGATGATTATTATTATCTAAGTGTTCTTCTTCAAAGAAAGTCTTCTCGAATAATTATTTGCAACGTGACAGTCATAACTCTTCCTACTAACGAGTAAGCTGAAAAAGTAATTATCCAAGCTGTGTAACTATTTAGCAATGATGATTACGAATTCTACTTAGCAATATGGCAACATGCTAACAATGCTGTATTTCATTTTATGGTTCTTAGAAATATTATTTCAATAGTTTTTCAAGAAGTCAAGAACATAAGTTTTATTTTGAAGATCTTTAATGTGGTGCAAATCCGCAGTCTTTCAGCTCGGCCGCGCAGGGTTGTGGATCGCATGTTCTTTTATTAATTATTTCATATATTTCTCTGAAAGGAATGTTATCTCTGTTGTCGATAGTTTATCTATTTACTGCTAGAGATCGGCTAACAAAGCCGGATTATCCCACGCCTTAGACGGTTACTGGTTATTATTTTGGTAAAAAGAGGTTTGCAACTACTGCAAATAAAAATTTATTTATTAAAAAAAATTTAAACTTATGTGAAACTAAAACCAATGCGAGACTGACCGCAGCAGTCTACGCACGCATAGCAATAAACTTAGTTCTAAATTAATAACTACTTGAGACCTGATTAAACTTTTACACGAAACTTTTGTAAGTGAAATTCTCTGTAAGTTGTGTCACCATCGTCGTCTACAGACGAGCTCTGAGTGGGAATGTCCCAAATAAAATCTGATTGAGAATGTCCTAAATAAAATCTGATTGAGAATGTCCCAAATAAAAGTGCGTTAACCCGGTTATGACCATTGATAATTGACTATAACCAGTAGAAGTAATAATGATGATGGTAGGGGTGGTGGTGGTGGTGTATATCATGCCTACAATGTAACGCCGTGTGCATTGCATAAGCGTTCGAACCAGGGCTACCCAGAATCGGGCAAAAATGCCTGAAAATTAGAGCAACACAGCCTAGAAATTGAGAGATAAATTATAAATTACATAAAACCTGAGAGTCTTTTTTGAAACATTTATCCTCCTCCATGGTATAGTTGAACCAACCATTCGAGTAATAATTATTTCAGCCCCCCCTCACTACGATTTCTTCCCTCGTCCCCGGTTCGTAAGTCTATGCATACGAGGTCACATTGTCATCATCATCACCACCACCACCATCATCATCATTACCACCACCACCATCATCATCATCATCACGATCATCATCACAATTATCATCATTACCACCACCACCATCATCATCATCACTTCTACTGTAACATTTCTATATACATCTTTACTTTGCCTATCACGTGACTCACATGATCAAGAGACGAACAAAAAAAACTCAAGGCAAGGTCGAATATTATAATTTGTCTGCAAGAATAAATTAATTGGTCTCCTATGTGAATGCTCATAAGATAAAAAAAAAATAACTTCCAACATCTTTGTTTACATAGCGAAACATCTATTATTCCAAAATACTTTTAAATCTGTTTGCGTTTCATTTGTTAACTTGAGATCTGAACGTTTTAAATCGTGAACATGAAAGGAACGCCAACGAATAAGAATCAATTATCGATTTCTTCTTTCCCCATCTATCTCTCTTTTCCCCTCTTTTCCTTTCACTCTTCCTTCCTTTCCCTTTCCCTTTCCATCTCTCCTTTCTCCTGCTCTTAATATCTCTTCTTCGATCACTGCCTGTTTCTGTCTCTGTGCCCGGTATGCTCCATTGCGTGTTGGTCTTCATAAGGTCTTGTTATCGGAACATAAACAGAAAAACCAGTTGAGTTGTATCAGTCCCATAAACATTTCCATCTGCCTCTCATCTCCACGCATCGAAGATTTTATAACTTCTCTTTCCATCTATTTCTCCACTCTCCTTCTGTCTCTCTCTCTCTCTTTTCCATCAACGTAAGTCAAAAGAACGTCAATCGAGAAGTAATAAACCAATATCGAAAAACATTCTCAAGCATGCATACATAAACGCACGCACACACAATTGTACACTAATTTATACACACATCAGTACACAATCGTACACAAATTTGTACACACGCCAGTACACAATCGTACACACAAGACACGACAGTAAACAGTCGTACACACATCCGTACACAATCGTACAAAAATCCTTGCTCACAATCATACACACAACATTACACACAGTCGTACACACATTTGTACACACATTCATATACATATTCGTACACATATTCATATACACATTCGTATACACATTCGTACACACATTCGTCCACACATTCGTACACAATCGTACACAATCGTACACGGATCCAGCAGCTTCATTCGTCACTGCCAACTTACGAGGCCGATCTCACTCACTGACGCTTTTACGACCAGTTTCCATCTACAAGAACAAACCACTCCAGCTAGCAAACTGTCAATTATTTCATTCGACACATACGAGCAGATGAGAAGACCAGCGCTATTATTATAAATATATATCAGTTATATCACGTCTCATTCTTGATATCATCTATCCGCGTAGGTGCCGTATCGGTATTAATATCTGTTTTTATGAGATGGGCCGAGTATGTGCCGCTACGATGTGCTTTGCAGTGAGTAAGAAGAAATTGGGAATGCGATCTTTGATGGGAATTAATGCTGCTACGTGGAGTTTTATGTTTCTGGGAAGATTTGAAAGACCGAAGTTCAGATGTGATGGATTTAAATCTGTTCTGTGGTGGAGGTTTCGAGATGAAAGCTTTTATTTTTAAGTCGAAATGATGGGAAGTAATAATTCCTTGTTATCGTTAGGTTGTACAATTTTTTCAATGAGACTCAAACCAGCCTCGTTGGAACCACTATCACTACTGCTAAATTGTCATCATAATCATCATCATCAGTGGCAGAACCATCATCAGCACCATTGCACCATCATCATCGTCGTCATCATCACCTCCAACGCCACCACCACCACCACCACCACCATCATCATCATCATCATCATCATCATCATCATCATCATCATCATCATCATCATCATCATCATCATCATCATCATCATCATCATCTTCATCTTCATCATCATCGTAATCACAATATATTAATCGAGAATCACTCCTAAAATAGGCTTTCTGATCTGCCAACTTGGCCTTGATCACCAAGACAACTCAGAAACGCGTCACCATAAATCTTCTGATTTCAACCAATCAGATCAGCTGTACTCGATGACCTCAGCAATGATGACATCCTCCTCATCGTTGTAAGCGATTTGATATCACGTGAACATGACGATCATCAACATCCTCATCATCATCATCATCATCATCATCATCATCATCATCATCATCAGCAACATCCTCAGCATCATCATCATCATCGTCGTCGTCATCAGCAGCAACATCATCAGCATCATCATCAGCATCATCAGCAACATCATCATCATCATCATCATCATCATCAGCATCATCATCATAGTAGTCGTCGTCGTCATCTTCCTCATCGTGACTACAATCGCCGTCAGCAATCTTCTTATATTCATTTAAATGGCAACGACATACCATCACGGTCGACATCACTACCAAATGTTGTGACGATTATTCATGCAATTCATTTCCATCATCATCATCATCGTCATCATCACCATCATCATCACCACCACATCTTAACTGTAATCCTCCCTCACGTTCCTCAGTAATAATTCCACAAGGGCAATAATAACACCCGTGGTTTTATTACTAGTAAATCAGCGCACGATTCTCTCTGGAACACATACATCATTTAATTCTATATATAGAGGTCCATGCATAAATAGCATAAACCACATACATACACACAAACACACATACACACACATACAAACACAACACACACACACACATACATACATACATACAAACACACACACACATACCCACACGGCCATCATCTATTTGATTTGACATTTTTACTACTTCTCGGTCTTTAAACTGGACGCCCCCATGCAGAAAAGTCCTCTAATCCACTCACTTAACCACATCCGGCTTACCATCTGTTTCATATTGATCACATTCTAGTTCTCACACGGGTTTGAGGGAGGGGGTGGTTGGGGGGAATTTCTTGGGGAGAGGGTGGTCCGGGTGGGGGTTGTTAGGGAGAAAGTGAACCAATTTGTGTGAAAATTAACGGGTGACTGAGCGAATGAATGAATGAGTGGATAAATTAATTAGTAGGTGAATTGCTGGGTTATTGGAACAAGAAGGTATGATGAGAAAATTAAAGACAACAAGAATTGGACATAAATTGTGGTAATGAACATGTCTGGGGAAATTCTCAAAGGACCAGTCGGGATTTGGAAAAAAGAAACTGGAAATATAACTAATAATATAATTATAGACTCGAAGAAGAAGGTGAGAGAGATGGAGAATGAGATAGGAAAAGAGAGAAAGAAGAGAGAGAGAAGAGAGAGAGAGAGAGAGAGAGAGAGAGAGAGAGAGAGAGAAAGAGAGAGAGAAAAAAAGAGAGAGAGAAAAAAAAAGAGAGAGCTGCTTTTCGTTCCAAAGAACTGTCGCTTCTTTACCGCCGATTTGTGACCTTGAAATGTTTGTGTTTATTTCACAACGAGACCACACACAGCAAAGAGTGAAAAATGTCGACAATTTTTATTCTCAGCTTGGTTCGAATGAGAGCTCGATTTCCATCTAATTTTTACATTCTCAATCAAACAGACAGTCAGACGGTCACATAACTGAAGCCAGCAATCCCTCTCCAACGCATAAACATGATTACCCCTCGCAGTTTAACGCCCACTTAGCTTAACTGAATATGTAGCTGTTATTGCAAGTTTCTGTCGAAAATCTACAACACATGCACGTTTCTACATTCACGTCTGAACCAGGGTGGGGGGGCACTGGAAGGATTGTTCAACGGAAGATTGGGGGAAAGTATAAGCGAGAAATGGATCGCCCTTTAAAGTAGCAATAGAAAACGGTTGCGCTTAATCTTTTCGCCTTCAAAGATTTTCTACTGATACGACTTGAATTTGACGAAAAATACTTGAAAGAATTTTTATTCATGTAATTATTAATTAAAATATTCATTCTCGAGATTGTTTACTCCACAACAACAACAACAACAACAACCATAATAATAATAATAATATTAATAACAATAATAGCATTGGTCAACCCGAAAGAAAACCATTCATTGACTAGCAGGTTAACGTAAAATTATTGTGTTTACCGTTCGCAAGTCCACTGGAAAAGTACTTGAGTACTGTAATGAAGTAAAAGATCACTGCGCTAACAAGAAACAAGAACGCTTACACAAAGATACAATTACACGTTTTAGAACAGACACATCCCTGTTCGAAATGCAACACCTGAGCTGTCCATATCACACCTGCATTATCATCACTGCTTATCATTCTAAAAGCATCGCTGATCGTCATCATCACCACCATCACTATCATCATCATCATCATCACAATCTTCGTCAGCAACACGTTGCGTGAGATTAAAAAATTGAAAATGAGGAATCTTTAAAAATATTTCCCGATTGTAGTAGAAACAACAAGCGTAAGAAGACGAATAATAATAATAATAATAATAATAATAATAATAATAATAATAATAATAATAATAATAATAATAATAATAATAACAATAATAATATAAATAATAATAACAGCATAACTATTAATATTATTAAACATAAGGATAAGAAGAACGACATTGGTAGATTGATTGGTAGCAGCAACACAACCACGCAAGTATTTCACAGCTACAAACAAAATGCGTTTTTTTTCATAAAAAATTTAAAAATATAACTTATTTGATCAAATTTCAAGCTAGGCGTTATGATATGCTTACACGAATGGATGGCACCAGGGGCGAATCCCCCCGTATAAAAAAACAGATGTTTGAATATTTAATTAAGCACAGTCACCAGAGGGCGGATCGGAAAAAACGAGGTTATAAATAGCTAGTGTGGGAATTCCAAGTAGGTTTTTCAAACCAGGCCACAATCCGTGTACACAAAATGAGGGCAGTGCTCAGATTAAATGGAAGTAAACCGGAAATGTACAGCCACTTGTAAATAAAAAAAATGGCTGCTGTGAACATACTTCCAGTCAGGACAAATTGGATCGGAATCTTTTCCAACGAATACAATAATGTCAAAATCAGAACACTTTTCGTCTAAACACACGAAGCAGCAAAATACGCACGTGAAGCACATTTTCAAATTAATTTACGTTTTGTCGTAAAAGATACAAAAGATACGAGAGGCTTTCAAGAAGTGAACAATAAAACAATTAAAGTTGCTTCCATGATTTCTACATTGTTCGAATTTCCACCGCTCAAAAGAAACCTTTAATGAGTGATGATACAAAATCATCAATTAATTTATTATTATTATCAAATAAATAAAATAAATATAATAAAATTTCAAATACCGAAGCAAGTGCTAAAAAAAGAAATAAATGTATTTTTTAAGCCAACTGTTTGAAGAATAAGAAGAACTTGAGTTAGTCAATAACCCAGTGCGAAACTGTCAATTTGAACAGAAAATCTTAAATAATTCATAGAAAAATATCAAATCGGCGAAGTTTAACAATTTATCCAAAAAATAAATAAATTTCAACAAACTTCACTTCTAAACATTAAATTCAAAATTCCTTTTGACCAACAAACAAACACACACACACAGGTAACAAGAGAAATATTATAACAGGTGTAAATAGAAAAGGATGGAATTCTGTTTGTCATCATCGGCCTCATAAAACGTTTTCAACTCTAACGATGATGGTGATGATGATGATAATGCCAACGAAGACGACGACGATGGCATCTGATGATGTCATCGGTTGTAAAAGTGCTGACGTCACTGGTCATCAGTCGATCAGCATGGCGAGACCACTGTCCTCGCTGGCGAGGCTGGCTGAGTCAGAGGCCACTGAAGTAACGTCGATGAAATCTGAAGAGAAAACAAAGTTGGGGTTGTAATTAAAATCAACTAAAAATTAGTTGAAATTACAAGGGAACGAATTTATTATAAGCTAGCTAGTAGTAAAATTAGAAGTGAAAATGCTTTGATCCATAAAAAGTTGGATAAACAAAACCGATCAATAATTGAATTAAAAACAAGTTTTCAACGTTGATGAAATAAATCGAACTAGAAAAAATAGAAAACAAGTTGTTGTAGGAGCAGACATTGCAAAAAAGATTTAATTTTGACATTTTGAATGATCATTTGTAAAAATCAGCTGTAAAAGAAAAGAAAAAATAGCTGTTAAATGGATCCTATCATGTCTCAATTAAGTTGGAAATTAAATTTGTTAAGTTTTTTGTTCATTGAACACTGTGAACTTTCAAACAAGCCAGGACTTAACTAAACAGGACTTAACTAAACAGGACTTAACTAAACAGAACTTAACTAAAGAAACTTTATGGCTATCA
Source organism: Erpobdella octoculata (assembly GCA_963978895.1). Lineage (NCBI taxonomy): Eukaryota > Metazoa > Annelida > Clitellata > Hirudinida > Erpobdellidae > Erpobdella > Erpobdella octoculata. Next base: position 14,781,658 of record OZ022242.1, read on the forward strand.
AAAAAACCTGTAAAGATTTTATAGAATGCTGTATAAATATTTTTTGAATTAAACATATTCGGTTATATTTTTTTGGGGAGATAATAATCGGATGATATAGAATCTAGGTTTGGTTGGTTGAGACAGTTGTCAAGTGAAAATTATTCTTTATCATTGAGAAAAGTTATTGAAAATTGTGGACAAATTTGTGCCATCTCAATATTGAAATATATTCACAATTAATTATCACTTGAAGATTTTCATTGCATTGAACAACGATGACAAGCTGATGAAATCATTGCTAATTTAGAAATGAATATGAAGCCATCACAAACTATTAATTAATTATAACTCTAAACAATGATAAATTTAATTGTTACATTTGTAAAGTTAAATTATAAATATGAGTTTCATTGTGTTATTTATTTATTGAAATATTTTTTTTATTAATAACACTTAATAAATGAAATCCAAATGTTACACAAACTAAACAATTCTACCAAAACATGTACATTCAGCATTTGCAAGTGTAGGCCTCCAGTTAAAAGGCCAATAGTTAGGCTTTCATTCCAGTAGTTACTATATAGGATTCCATGGCATCAAATATATTCCCAGTTATTCAATTACAGAGAATTTGTGATAAAAAATAACTCGTTACAATCAGGCGAGAAAAATAACGATGACGAGGATGATGATGTCGATGACGATGATGACGTAGGAACCGATGCATACGACACATACCCTCACATCCCCCAGGCATTACGCTCAGAAAGTCCCATAAACAACAACATGTAAAGACAAGCAGGCCAACCAACCAGCAGTAGTATGATGTAGTGGGTGCAAATTCAACCACTTATCGTTGATCAATTCATACCGCCACACCCACCCATCAACCGACCTATATACCCACTCACTCAGCCACCAACACCCCATCAACCGACCTATATACCCACTCACTCAGCCACCAACCCCCCCATCAACCGACCTATATACCCACTCACTCAGCCACCAACACCCCATCAACCGACCTATATACCCACTCACTCAGCCACCAACCCCCCCCATTAACCGACCTATATACCCACTCACTCAGCCACCAACCCACCCATCAACCGACCTATATACCCACTCACTCAGCCACCAACCCACCCACCTTATTTTTATCATCTCATGCCATTAACTCACGGACATTAGGTTTTTCATAAATCGATTTTTTTCAGGTCGACATGAAGCAGAGAACGAACGAGACAAACACACACACACACACACACACACACACACACACACACACACCTGTTTAGCTCTTCGTATGCCTCTCTCCACCCTACTATTTTATAGTGTGTTCTATTTAAATTAAAGTAGTTCAGTTTTAAATACTGTGCAGATAACTAGATAATAATTACTTGGTGGTGACCTAAGCGGGGCGGGTCAGATCAATTCTATTTAGTTGATTTAAATCTATTTATGACAGAGGACCTGACTGTATTACATAGTCGCGTGGGTGGTAGTAACAGAAAACCCAAGGATAGTAAGTGTGTGTGTGTGTGTGTGTGTGTGTGTGTGTGTGTGTGTGTGTGTGTGTGTGTGTGTGTGAGAGAGAGAGAAAAAGAAAGAGAGAGAGATAAATATGAGAGAGAGACCCGATTTAAAGGTTACGAAAGAAAAGGTTTCTTTGTTACGTTTCCATAGCGGTCAGTAGAGAGCAAGAGAGAGTGGGACATGGAGGGGAGAGAGGGTTGCGAGGAGGTCCACCTTGGTCATTGAAGTGTGAATATTCCCTTGTGGTCAGTCGGGCGTGAAATGAGATAACTTGCTACTTTCTTTGGGATTAATTATTACTAAAAGAACTTTTGGCACATTAATGCTGAATAAATCTGATTCCGCTATATGAGAGAGTGAGTGAGAGAACGATTGAGTGAGTGGACGAATTAGTGAGTGAGTGAGTGAGTGAGTGAGTGAGTGAGTGAGTGAGTGAGTGAGTGAGTGAGTGAGTGAGTGAGTGAGTGACAGACTGAATGCAAGCGAGCGAGAAAGTTCATCGATACTTCCATAGAAAAAAAAAACTGTCCACAGTACAACTGGAATGGTGCCACACAGACCACAAGCATATCCGACATTTATTATCCGATTTATATAATTAAAATTTTTGTTTTTTTTTATAGACACATACAATTTTATGAACTTCCGAAAACAAATTTCACGCGCATTATCTCTAAAAAATTAGAAAAACAGATTTCAGACAAAACACATTAAAACATAATTGTCATATAAATTAGTTAATTATTATTGTTATAAATATAAATAAATATTGAAACGTCACATCTCCCCAATAATCTTTGTCCACTCTTTCCCTTTTCTTCTTCCCCCTTCCCTATTATTACTCTCTCCCTCTCAGGACTAATTCAATAGCTTCCACGAGCAACGTCAACCGCAACAATGAACGTCGCTCAAGGCGGCATTCATTAAGTAGGTCGTTCATTGTTTCCAGTAGCCAATCAGCGCTCGAGAAATTGGGGCGGATCAGAGGTCGCGTGGTAGCAAGTCATGTGTGACTGTCGGTGGAAGAGATTGGAACGATAATGGAGCACCATAATGTCTTCCAGGCTGCCACAGCAGTTCAATTACAGGAACAATTGTGCCGACAGTCTGTACGGATGTATAATAGAATGGAAAGACGGATTGATGGATGGATGGATACAAGCGTAAATAATAACCTAAAGAAGGAATACTCCATAAAATGTCACAATGCTTCAATTTCATCTCCGCTGCAGGCAACTTCCAATGTACAACGTGACGTCCTAGAACTGACAATATATCACATTTCTTTCATGAGATATCCCATAGTGACAATATATCATATTTCTTTCATGAGATATCCCATAGTGACAATATATCACATTTCTTTCATGAGATATCCCATAGTGACAATATATCATATTACTTTCATGAGATATCCCATAGTGACAATATATCATATTTCTTTCATGGGATATCCCATAGTGACAATATATCATATTTCTTTCATGAGATATCCCATAGTGACAATATATCATTTCTTTCATGAGATATCCCATAGTGACAATATATCATATTTCTTTCATGAGATATCCCATAGTGACAATATATCATTTCTTTCATGAGATATCCCATAGTGACAATATATCATATTTCTTTCATGAGATATCCCATAGTGACAATATATCATATTTCTTTCATGGGATATCCCATAGTGACAATATGTCATATTTCTTTCATGAGATATCCCATAGTGACAATATATCATTTCTTTCATGAGATATCCCATAGTGACAATATATCATATTTCTTTCATGAGATATCCCATAGTGACAATATATCATATTTCTTTCATGGGATATCCCATAGTGACAATATGTCATATTTCTTTCATGAGATATCCCACCCAGAGTGTTCAATATACGTGTGTGAGTGGAAAATATGGAGACTTCTTATAAATAACAATTTTTCAATCAAAATTTTATTTAATTCCATCAATTATTATGCAAGGCGTGTGTGCCTGGGTTCCTGTTTGACCTTTTTCGACGAATCTTGTTGCTCGTTCACATCATTTAATTTAATTTAATTCTATAACTAAATTCACTTTTCGATTAAACGGTAAACAAATAAATGATAAAATTAAAAGTTTAGAATTTTTTCAGGTGGACTTTCAGCATATTACATGTGACTTGTATATATGCATATTTATATTTATTATATATATATATATATATATATATATATATATATATATATATATATATATATATATATATATATATATATATATATATATATATATATATATATATATATATATATATATATATATATATATATATATATATATATATATATATATATATATATATATGCGCTTAGTGAGGCTTTTATCTTAAGTGGTTAATACTGGCGAAGCCGTTGCTTGGAAGCGTACGTGAGCTGTGTCACACGAACAATGTAATGTCAATCGAAGCACCTGCCATCATCTTATGAAAGACACAAACGTGATGCACGTACGGTGTACATTGTACATAACACACAATGATATATGATACATGTACATACAAATTATACACATACATACATACACGCAAAATATACACATACGTACATTCAAATGATACACATAGATCCACATAAATGATACACATACATACAAGCAAATGATACACGTACACACAAGCAAATGATACACGTACACACAAACATGATACACGTACAAACAACTATGATACACGTACACACACATGCACCATCAATCACGTACACGCACAAGCGACGGACAGTCAGACCCCCCAAGCAGCTGTTGTTTTTCAATTATTCAGTCATTTTACACATCCTTCCATCTCTGTTATTTCATATAATCCATCTATCAGTTCATTCGCATGTCCAGCCGTCCATCTATCCATTCATCTCTCCTACGTCCACATATCCATCTATCCATTCACCCCCCTCTCGTCCATCCATTCATATGTCCATCTATCAATTCATCTCTCTCTACTTCCGTCCATTCTTTCGCCCTTATTAAACTTATTAAATTTTTTCTATTTGAATATTTTGATTGAATATCAAATTTAACTCATTTAATATTGTAACAATATCGTTTATTGTAAGCTTTTGACATTGTTTTGAAATGATACGACAAGGCGGCGATGAAGGCACCTAACAGAAAACATTTCACACACACAGAGAAAGAGAGAAAGAGAGAGAGAGAGAGAGAGAGAGAGAGAGAGAGAGAGAGAGAGAGAGAGAGAGAGAGAGAGAGGGAAAGAGGGAGAGATAGAAATGAAAGAGGCAGGCGCAATAAAGAAATGGCGAATCCATAAAAGGAATGAAGGGCACTTCCAAGCAGCACTTCCAGGAGAGATAACACGTTTGCAGCAGCTTGATTGAGAGCCGCTTATAAGGAAGCAAATGGGAAAATACTTCTGAGCTATTAGCATCACCTCACCATGTCATCGACTATTACTAACACACAACCTCAACCTTACCATGGGAACAAATATAATAACAATACTCACTGACAATGACAACCCACAGCAACACTTCTTCTCGATTACATGGGAAACAATTTCGAAGTGACTTTGATTAAATGCATCAAACGGTTATAAAAACCGACTGACCCAACCATGCACACCTGCTATAATATCTTACAGTCGGCTAAACGACATATCGGCACAATCAAAACAAACAAAACAGAACAGTTCAATTGATTACAAACATACACAAACTGCAGGACAACTACACACAACAATCGGCTTCTAAGACAATGACAAACAGTCTTTTCCAGTTAATGAACAATATAATCCAGCTGATCAAGACAAACCAAATGAGATACTTAAAGAGAGATTAACTTTCTACAAATATCATTTATTACCTTGTTATGATATATTAACAGGGCGATATAGAAATTTCACGCACCTCTCTCTCTCTCTCTCTCTCTCTCTCTCTCTCTCTCTCTCTCTCTCTCTCTCTCTCTCTCACTCAATGAAATGGAGGTATAAAACAAAAGATACAAAAAAAAAGATATTTAGAAAGACAAGAAATCACAGAAACATAACAAAGTGAATTGACAGATACGAAGAGGGAAAGTTAAAGAGAAACAAAAGACAAGGAAACAAGAGAAAGAAAAGGAGATATAGAGAATAAGAAGTCTGATAAGATAGAGAGAAACTGAAAAAGAGAGGAGAGAGAAAAAGTAAAGATAAGAGAACCATCTCTCTAACTCTCCAAATGGCATTCACATTCACAATAGATATCTTACAATAGATATCCAGCATCCATCTTCTTATCTATCGTTAGCAATCCATCGATTAATTGTCACAATAGAAGCCTTCGCAGAACATCATATATATATAGTGGCGGATCTAGACTGCTTTAGCAAGGGGGGCGCAAACAAATGGCTGGGGGAGCCAAAAACGGCGGGGGGGCCAAAGACGTCAGGAAGAGCAAAAATTTGATCTTAGATCCACAAATCCCATTGGAAAACAAAAGACGTTTGCTAAACATTTTTAATTTCTCTAAAAAGTAGTCAATTTTCTTCTAATAGTCAAATTGAACTTCTACTCACTTATTCCTAGTTTTAAATGGCATTTCTCGTATTAATATTGTTATAAAAAACTTTTAGTATCTCAAAAAAGAAATTTCGAAATCCACGGGGGGAGCCATGTATGCTAATTTGATGATGATGATGATTTTATATAACAATGATTATAATAATGAATGCGGACGCCTTGTTTTCAATAACAAAATGATGAAGCAAATTTGATTCTTCCGATGGCTCACCATCTCCCAATAATATATAATTAAATAATTAACCTCCACGTTAATAATTAATGTCAGTTCGAGACGACCGAGGTGGGTGGGTGGGTTAAGAATGAGAGAGGGTAGGTGAGATGAGAATGTAGGTACATGGAGGGTAAAGAAGGTGATATTGTGGGCACAAAAAAGGTGCCGGTCATGCTAAACTTTGTATCGAAAGGCTACTGAATAAAGTGAACCTCATAAACAATACGGAATGTTACCATTGATCCTCCTTCAGCATCATTTTACATAATCACATAAATATAATCTGGTAAAAGCATCAAATTCGACCTCATTTATATATTTATTACTCTATCGCCAGTACACAAGTATAATAATGATTTAAATATGGTGTATGTAGTAGATGTAGATATAAGAATATAAGAATATAGAGGAGGATACAAGTACAAGATGTGTGAAACTCTGGTCCCATTTACCATGGAAAAGATCCGATGACTCAGAAAATAAAGCCAACCAAGGAGAGAGAGAAAGAGGGAGGGAGAGAGAGTAAGAAAGGGAGAGAAATAGAGCTAGATAGATAAAAGAGAGGATTAAGATATAAATGGATCTTAAAATAGACAGCCATCAAGCAATAACAGCATCAGAAGAAGATTTTTATTGCGTGAGACGAGAGATTTAGAAATACATAATAAAATAATAACAGTAATAATTTCAATAATCAATGCAGGTGACATTAAAATAAATGATTATATCAACTAGCACCGCATGTGTCAGTGTAAACAGGACAGCCTTCACATTCAACCTTTTACATCTATCCTTCCACATCCATCCCTCATCATCCATCGTTCAACAACCATCCCTCCACATCCATCCCTCCACATCCATCCCTCCACATCCATCCCTCCACATCCATCCCTCCACATCCATCCCTCCACATCTATCCCTCCAAAAGTGAACTAACCGAGTGACGTAACAAAAATAGATGAGAACATGACATTCAGTTATGAATACACTAATGTGTTATTAAAGTAGAAGATTCACACACCGACCCAGCAGAGCATTATTAATTATTAATTACAGTTACATGCGAACAAGTGTAAATAATTGCCACCTATATTTCACAGTAATACTAATATCATATAATAATACTAATATAGTGTAATAACAATATAATAATATATAATATAATATATATAATATAATAATAATGATGATGATGATGATGATGATGATGATGATGATGATGATGATGATGATGATGATGATGATGATGATGATGAAGATACCCGGTAATAAAAATATTGCTAATAATGTATTAAGAGTGTTTATGAGCTGCATGTCACCGCTTCAAATTAATTATATCAACCGGTTAAATACTATGATGATGATGATGATGGTGGTGGTGGTGATGATGATGATGATGATAATGATGACGACGACGACTACTTCACATATTTAAATTAGAACATTATAAGCAGAAACAGAAACAATAAATATAGATAAAAACACATTTAAACTTAGCTTCCAGCATTAAGTTCGTTGAGAATCAATTAATTAAGATTAATAACTCATAAACTATAATAACTTCGTCATTACAAGATTTTAATCAAATCAGATCAAGTCTCGTTTTTTGTTCAAATGAAAGTTATTCACTTTTACACTGTTATACTTATTGAGTTAGCTTCTTGTGTCCCAGTTGTAGGCTCAATACTCTCAATACACATAATTAGAGTACCGAGCACATAAGTACAATACAGAGCACATAGTAAGTACAGTATTAAACTAACTTAAGTACACATATCCCATCCACGTGTTGGTTGACGTTAATGAAGGCAAGATGGCTATCAACTCCATGTAATTTTGCATGGAAATCGTGCAACTGAATAACTGCCAGGGAGGATATTGGGTTGGCTCTTGTTAGATGATGATGATCATGATGGTGGTGAAAATGATGACAATTGTGATGATGATGACAATGGCGGTAGTGATGATGATGATGATGACAATGGTGGTGGTTATGATGATTCCGAAGGTGAGCACAACATTCAAAAACAACTGGAGTCACCAATTAGGCTCCGAGAAATTGACACTGCGCGTTCTCACGCTGCATTACGACCGTGTGAGAAGTGACAAAATAATTACTCTCCTCCACCAATCCATCATCACTCATTCGCACTCCTCCACCAATCCATCATCACTCATTCGCACTCCTCCACCAATCCATCATCACTCATTCGCACTCCTCCACCAATCCATCATCACTCATTCGCAATCCTCCACCAATCCATCATCACTCATTCGCACTCCTCCACCAATCCATCATCACTCATTCGCAATCCTCCACCAATCCATCATCACTCATTCGCACTCCTCCACCACTCCTTCAACCAATCATCTGTCATTCAAACACTCTTCTCAGTTAAAAAAACATCACAAAATGTTTGCAACAACCAAACTTCTTCGTTTTTGTTCCACCATGAGATCGTTGAGACATTTCAATTGAACAGGTAGGCAGGTAGGTAGGTAGGCAGGTAGATAGGCAGGCAGATAGGTAGGTAGGTAGACACTGTCTACTAGACAGGCAAACAGACAGACTTTATTTAAGCCTTCGACAAAACGCATAGGCCATTCTTCCATTGGCATTATTTGCTTAAAAAAACTACACGAACTATCTTTGCATGTTAAACTTTACAATTAAGAAATGCTAGAGATAAAAAAATATAAGACGGGAAGATACAGATTAAATGTGAAAAAGATAAAAAAAAAATGAAAAAGAAAGTAGAAGAGGAAGAAGACAGAAAAGGAAAAGAAAGAAATAAAATAATAAACATCAACCTGGCGAGTCAGAGGACCATAAAAATTATTTCAACTTTCCATTCCCATAGCAACCGCTGGGAGCACACCTTGAAGCGACATAATTGATGTCTCCCTTAGGTACAATAACAGCACAAACAACGACCCATTCTACCACTTATACTAAATTTATTTTTATGACTTCATCATTGACAACTATTACTATTGCTAGTGCTGTTACTTCTCCCAACGCTATTGCTACAACTACCACTACTACTACTACTACTACTACTACCACTACCACTAATACTACTACTACCTCCACCACATTATATCCCCTTCTTAAAATGATTGGCTATAAACCTTTATTTCATTCGCTAAGAATTTCTCCCTTTTCACGGAAATTTTCCATCAACGACCTCAAGGCCCCACCAGCGGTCAACACCCCGATTGCTCACCCCACCCACCCACCCAACCACCAACCACCACCAGCACCACCACTAGTACCACACTTATGTTTTCTTTATTGTTATTATTATTATTACAACTTCGATTGGCCTGGATGGTCGCGCGCCTCTCTCAGACAAGCGGATGTCATCGATCGGCTGCATTTAATTTTTATGCGTTCTGACATGCACATCCCCGACATGTCATTCACAGTGGCAAGTTAGTTGCAAGCGTGTTGCATCTGACCTACTTTTTTTCCTTCCGTCCTCCCAAGCCAAAAGAAATATACCGACGTCACTCTACAAGGTCACATGTCAAGGTCGGACTGCTTTTGCAATATTTTCCACAGCCTGCAAGTAAGGGGCAGGGTGGGAAAAAAGGGTTATTATTGGCAGTAAAGAGGGCAACAGTTCAAGTGCGGTTCATGGAGTTGGCAAAGCCGACACGCAATTCGTATTTACTTTAGATGGTTATTCTAGCAGCTGTGTGGTTTCATAACGCTATACTGCTTATTTGTTAAGTTGTTTCTACTTACGATAGCGTGTTTGCGTTCTCTATCTCTTTCAGCTTCAAATTTCCAAATCTTCCATTACACATTTCTTATTTTATTCCCGCTTTATATCCATCCATCCATCCAAGCACGTGCAATTGCAATATTGATTTAGCACCTCACAGTCAGAAGAGCTAGGCCCAATACACAATTCTATCCTTAGGTATCATTGCATGTATTTCGAATATCTTTCTAATTCTTTGTGCGCTTGTGCGTGTGTGTGTGCTTCCATCCATCGCGTGCGTGGCCGACGCTTGGAACAAAAGACTCAAGGACTCTCCAGAGATGTATCCTTGTGTGCGTGTGCAATGAAGAAGTGTGGTGTCCTCGTGCCAAAGAAAGAAAAGAAAAGAAAGAAATAAAGAAGAACGAAGATGAGAAGGTTGTGTATTTGATGCTCAACACTGCTCCACAACCTCTTTTGTTCGCAGATGAACATGGCGGAACAACTTCTTTTCCAGCTTTTTTTGTTTACTTCTGTTTCACCCGATGAAACTCATTTCCTCTTTCTTTCAACAAGCAGAGAAATGAAACAAACGCACACAACAAACACATGAGGAACAATTGGACACGACTGAGAACAACATGATCACATGATCACATGAGGATTAAAGCGTGTTTCATCGCGAGAAAGCTCACAAGATGCTATGATGATTCCTAATTATGTTTCTTAAAGAACGGAAAATTCTTGATGTGTTAATGAGTGCAAATATGAATATTTATTACATCACAGGAATGCAAATATGAATGTTTATTACATCGCAGGAGTGCAAATAAGAATATATATTACATTACAGGAGTGCAAATATGAATATTTATTACATTACAGAAGTGCAAGCATGAATATTTATTACATTACAGGAGTGCAAATATGAATATTTATTACATTACAGGAGAGCAAATATGAATATTTATTACATTACAGGAGTGCAAATATGAATATGTATTAGATTACAGGAGTGCAAATATGAATATTTATTACATCACAAAAGTGCATGCATGAATATTTATTACATCCCAGGAGTGCAAATATGAATATTTATTACATCACAGAAGTGCAAATATGAATATGTATTACATTACAGGAGTGCAAACATGAATATTTATTACATCACAGGAGTGCAATCATTATTATTTATTATATTAACGGAGTGTATTTGTTTCTTTCCAACTTAAGCAAATAACAATAAAATAATTTCAGACAAAACGTACTGTGAGGTTTATTTGTTTGTTTGTTTGTTAGTTTGCTTGTTTGTTTGCTTGCTTGTTTGTTTGCTTGTTTGTTTGTTAAATAGCAATAAAAAAATTTCAAATCATAACACACTGTGAGGTTTATTTGTCTGTTTGTTTACTTGTTTTTGTTTGTTTGTTTGCTTGTTTGTTTGTTTGTTTGCTTGTTTGTTTGCTTGCTTGATTGTTTGTTTGTCTGTTTACTCGCAACGCCTGCCTGTCTGCTTAGTTGGAATTTATTGATTTTTCTCTTCAGATAGAAAGCACGTGATTTTAACATTTTAGTTTCATTGTATTTGAAACAAATTTCAACGGATTTCATTTTATTTGAATGGAATTCTAACGTAGATGGATAATGACAGTAGTGTAGTGATGGAATGATGAAGGAGATAAAAATACGACGGTGATGATGACGATCATGTTGAGTTCTAATCATGATTATGACTCCTACTAATATATACTCCTACTCATATACAAGTTATGCTAATGTTATAAATGTGTAAAATTTTATTTTCTCTCAAAAATTACAAAACTCCTTAAAATGTAGAAACGATTTGAACCCCCGCAACATCTTTTATGAAACAATGAAAAGAAGTAAAAGGATGAGCAAATCATTTTCTGACAGATGAATAATTATTTTCAATAAAAACAAGAAAACATAAAATATAACAACACAAACAAACCTGGACTTGATCGATTGGAATAACAGCCGCTGCTGCCGTCGTGGCTGCCGGCGGACAAGAAGCTCGTGTCGTCATCGTCGTCGAGAATGTTGCTGAAGTGGCTGATGACGATGTTGTTGTTGATATTGCTGTAGTGGTGGCCCAATTTCTTGCACATCCTTTCCAGCGATTGCTGCTCTTCCATGAGCTTTCGCATTTCTTGCTCTTTTGATCGTTCGGAGGCTTGCAAGCGCTGTAAAGTTTGGCAATTTCAGTCAATAAATGAAACGAATCGGTTAGTCAGTCAATCGATCAATCAATCAATCAATCAATCAATCAATCAATCAATCAATCAATCAATCAATCAACTAATCAATATAGAATATTTAATTAGACCAAACAAAACATGTAACTAGTTCAGTTAATCAATTAATAATTGGATCAACAATTATCAATTTGCTCCTCATTAATCAATCAACTTAATCAATTAATAATCAGTAGTACCATTTGTAGTTAATAATCTAGTGGTACAAATTCGAATTAGAACATAACTATGTAATTAAAATTATTACATACATACTAAGCAATAGCATTTCAATGCAATTACTAAAATCTTACTAAATAACGCAGTAATACGATAAAATATGGAATAAAATAATTAAAATAATACCAGAAAAGCAGTACCCCTTAAATGTGCGTCTTAAAACGCACGATGATGTAGGTGTACCTTGGTGTTGGTGAAATATATATATTATTATTATTAATATTATATATAGATAGATCCAGATCATAGAATCTAATGCTATCATCATAAGATAACACTGAATTGGAATGTCATATTTTCTTAATATATCATTAAATCTTTTAAAGCTAACATAATATAAAGGCAAACATAACATTGGATGTGCAAATGTGCATTATTGTGCATTATTGTGCATGGCAGACAAAAACGTGTTGCTATTTATAGAACAGGCTGAGCGGAGAAGAAAAGTCAGTTTCATTATATATTATTGTTTTCTTAATAGAGCTAATATAACAGACTAATTGAATACTACTAAGTACCAATAAAATGAGAATATGGTACTAATACAAATTGTAATGATAATATTAATAATATGTATGAGCTGTATATTCCTGCCTACACCAGACCAACTTGCAGGTTTGATAAAAGCAAACTTGCAACTCTGTTTACCAAGATTTGATCACGTGCAGATGTTTCGCAACGTGCACGTGTTATGACCTCATTTTTTTTAAAGCACTCGCAATTATTTGGAGAGGAAAAAGTGCGGAATGGTGCGGAAAAATATGAAGTTTTTTTTTTTATCTCAGTTTGCTTTTCTAAGCCGTTCATGTCGGATCATGTTACAACTTAATAACTTTATGGAAAAGAAAGGAGAGAGAGAAAGAAAGAGAGAGAGAGAGAAAGATACATGCACGAAGACACCATATTTATTCAATTAACTTGCCTAACATAAATATTAGTATATATATATATATATATATATATATATATATATATTCTTCTACTATCACATTTCCCCATCATATTATTATGATTCATCCAGCGTCGACGATGACAACAATGACGACAGTGTTGATGATGATGACGGTGATGACACTATAGCACTATCATCATCATCATCACTGCAACCATCATCATCATCACCACAACTACCATCATCATCATCATCACTCGCTACATCTCACCACGGCTACACCACCAGCACCAGCACGGAAATATGTTATTACTTTCTTTAATGACTTCGTGTCCAATCGCAATAAAGGGCGCCGACGAAATAATTTAGCGTCTTTGATCAAAGAAGTGGAACATGATGCAAGCTGCTCCATCCAGGACACGACAGCAAATTGGTTCGCCATTCGCCTTCCACGGCAGTAAAATCTCTGCAACGGAACGTGCAAGTATGCCCCCCCCATTCAAGTGTCTTTTTATGTTTGTATGTTTGTACGACTGTACGTGTACGTATGGATGTGCATATGTGTTTTGTACTCGTGTGCACTTCGTAGAGGACTATAATACTATAATGTTCGGTGAAATTATTACTAGTCCTGTTCATAGCAGTGGATGTGCGTAGTTATGCCATCTTATGTATGTGTGTACGTTTTAAGAGATTATAAGAATATATATTAATTTGTTTAGCATTCATGTTTATCGTGCATTAACAGATTTGAGACTATTTGTTCGTTCGTTCATGCCTTTCCGCATCTGTCTAAATTCAGTAAATTCGTCTTTGTCCCAGGATTTGGAGGAGGGATAGCGCCTTGGTACAGTACAGTTCTTTATTAACATCTGGAGTTTGAGTTTGCTTAGTACAAAGAGGAATACCAAGTTGATCATTAATACGATCATCATCATCATCGTCATCATCATCAACACCACCACCATCATCATCATCATCTCTGTGCCATATATTTCCTATCATAGAAGTTTTGTCACAGATGGAATCGCATAAGTTATTTGCTACGTGCAGAGTGTGAGCATTTCTGTTAAACGAAAGAAGTAAAACTAATTGATAAGCAGTGAGTCACTACACAAATGAAAATGACGTCATCATATTTATTATTATCATTATCATTATCATTTCATTATCATTATCATTATTATTATTATTATTATTGTTATTATTTCTATGATTGTTTTTCTGCACCTTCTTAAATATGAAGGGCCCTCAAAGCCATCCAGGGTATATAATTATAATCTATTTATAATATTCACAAAAAACCTCACGAAGCCACACATGGTTAGATAAATACGAAGATATAAACACGTGCTTCGCTGATGTAGTATGTGCGTGTGTGTGCGTGTCTCTGTGTGTATGTATGTACGTACGTGTGTGACTGTGTGTATGTGTTTGTATCTGTGTGTACGTCTGTGTGTATGTCTCTGTGTCTGTGTGTATGTTTGTGTCTGTGTGTGTGAGAGAGAGAGTGAGAGAGAGGGAAACCATAAAATGTTTGTATGCATGTGTGTATGTGTGCAACTGCGAGAAATTGTGTTAGAAACTCATTTCTATTTCAGCGATCGTCTTATTAAAAGTAATAAATATTTTTATTGCACATGTGATCACATTTACTGCTATTTTTCAACAAACATTTCTTCAATGATGATCTATATTATTCTATATATTCATATGTATTCATCCAAGGACACACCATGACATACAAATATTTTCGAAAATAGATCTGAAAATTTATAATCCATTCCGTCTACAAGATTTCAAATGATTAAGAATTCAACGAGCCTGACTGGACCGTAGACTAAACACTAAACACGCCTTAAGTGAGTGGTGATGATGATGATGATGATGATGATGATGATGATGATGATGATGATGATGATGTAGGCGGCGGTCGCGATACAAAAACAAAAATGTTTACAAAACTACCAGATGAGGTGCGATGGAACAATTCAAGTCGCGAGAAATGTTTGTAAGTTTGTAGGCAGTAAGTGGGAGTGGGAGTGGGAGCAGGGTTGGGGACAGATGTTTGATAGAAGGCAGATCTCTTGTTATGACGGGTCGTGAAAGTATTGGAAATGAAAAATATACGTCAATGAGAGGGAAACTATTGATTGTGAAATTCCAAAGAGATGACATGAAGAGAGAGTGAGATAGATAAAGATCAGAAATGATTTTGATTGGATATATTGGACCAAACTAGCCTAGCTGCAGCGAGAACCTTTATAGAATGTCATTTCAGAATGACATCTCACAACAAAATAAAATGTCTCCTTTCGTAGTCGATGTGACATTTGATACAAGGTTGCTGGTTTGTGGCTTCCGAACGGATTCCAGCTTATGAAAGCAGATACCTACGCAGTCTGACATTTGATCGAACAATGACAAATTAGTGGCATGCACAAGATGCCGAAACTTACGAGATTCTCCACTTCAACGTGAATGAAACCTGCTTTGGCTGATAAGTAACGAGGCACACTAGTGCCCACAAAAGTGAAAATTAGATATCTAAACTTGAGTCTGTCTTTTTCTCTTCGTGCCAAAACCACCACTGATATAAAGAAGACCATCCAGAGATCATTTTATATCAAACTGATAAACCTTCACGAAATCAACCAGAGAATGAAAAAGGCAGAAATTATTCTAATTACTTAAAGTTCTGTTCAAGTAAACAAATAAGATAAAACAGCTAATATCTGTTATGGCTAGGCACACGTCAACGCAGCTCTGATTAGTACAGCTACAAGCCGAAGAGTTTGCTCAGCTGAATAACATGTTTACATTTGTCATCGTAGTAAAGTTTGCCGTTCTCGAGTTGACAACTGAGAACACTTTCTTTCACAGTAAACAAAAAGGTTTATTTCATATTATTCTTGTAATTTATCTGATTTCATGTAATTATTGTTATTGTAGCGTAACTGTATGTTTAAATTATCATCATCATCACACCCGTGTCATCGATGTACAGTGTCTAACCAGCCTATTTTTTAGCTATCATTGCCTATGGGTGTTGCGCGTGATGGGAATAACAAAGAATAACGAATAAATTATGCAAATTTATGTGTTGTAAGACGTGTAATATTGCGTAATACAAGGCGTGACACAGATTTATAATTTGTCACACATAAAAGTTATAAATGACTAATGGCAGATCAAAAACTTACAGGACCAATTTCCTGACTGATTTCTTGTTAGAAATTAATTTGATATAAACCACGTTCTGTGATTGTATTTAATTTGTAATCTGTAATACATTTTACCACACACACGCCAGGCCCCCTCACAATTACCGGTCCATGGAAGGGGTAATTGAAATAGACCCCAGGTGACCTAAAAAGTTAGTTCCACGTTACATCGAATTAATTTCACTGTCAAATGAAGTGAGGTAATTATTCCAACCGGGTCATAGGTTAGATAAGAATTAAACTGAGTTTAGGTTAACTTATCAGAACAGAAATAAATCAGGACTGGCCCATTTTTAGTGAAAGTTTAGTGACCTCATTGAAGTTGTAACATAACATGTTGTCTTTCTATCATGGTTTAAATTTTTATATCAATAGTCGCCAATACTTTAATGCGCCCTAACTAGAAGCTCCCTCAAACAAGGAGTTTACTCGCATAGCTCAGGTTGAGTAACAAACTCATTTCACTAACCATTTTTAAAAAAATACTATAAAAATTTGATTAAATTGGAAACAAACCTTTAAAAAACACTATAATAATTTGATTAAAACCTTTATAACGTCTAATTAATTTGATTAAAAATTGGAGACACACCTTTATAACGTCTAAGGCCAGGTTGAGCGTCTGCTGGGTTGAGATGTTCGGTGTTGCTGCGTGGTGGGAGGTACGTGGTGGTGGTGCAGAGGAATAATCACTGCTGCTTCCAGGCAGTAGGGTGAGGAGAGTCACTTTCAGTCTGTCTATCTCCGTCCTCATCTGGTCCCGCCTGTGGTGGGCCATATTTAAAGTTTTTATTAAAATTAATAACTAAATACTTCTGAAATGGATAATTATCTTATTAAATCGTTAATTGAATAACATAATTCGTGGTAGTTATTGACGATTCGATGTGCGTGGGGTTTCATCGATCGTTCAACTAACAACCGAACGAATGAAATAAATGCAGAATCGAAAATATGGCCGACCGAATAAAGGAAGAGAAAAACAAATTTACTGACCTGATTTTCTCGGCCTGGTTGTGGATCGACCTTCGATGTAAAAAAAGCAACATTTTAAGACCATTGAATGAAAATTGATGATGATGATGAAGATGATGATGATGATGATGATGATGATGATGATGATGATGATGACTACGATGAGTGTTTCCGTCTCAAGAAAATGACACAAATAAATAATTAGCAACATCACTGGTCAAGAACCATCTGGAAATTAACTAACAAATCAATCAATCAATCAATTGCTCTAATTTCAGCTAAATTTATCACAGTCAATTTATGTTCAATCATTTATCCAGCCTGATAATCCGATTCAAATCTCCCAAGATTATCTTTCATCCGTCCTCTACTTCTCTCGTTAACAAAAACAGATCAATCAAATGAAATCATTAAATGGAGAAACCTTATCGTCGAGTCCTCGTGTTGGCTGCTTCCATCTGAGACCGGCGATTCGTGCCTCCTTTTCCTCTTAGCTGACCTCGTCTGAACTTTTGACCTCGTGCTGCTCGGAGCTTCGACCGTCGGCCGCGGACGGAGACGAACTCGATCTTCGTCTCCTCGCCTGCTGGTTGGCTCTCCTCGCACGAAGCGGGATTCTCGCGGGATTTTGCTGCTGCTGACGCCATAATGGTGGCTGCCATTATTCGAAGTGATTGATCGCGTAGTTGAGGCGTAGTCGTGCTCGGATTCTGGATAATATTAAACAATATTAAACAATATTAGGTAATATTAAACATTATTAAACATTATTAAGCAATATTAAGCAATATTAAACAATATTAAACAATATTAAACATTACTAAGCAATATCAAACAATATTAAACATTATTAAGCAATATTAAACAATATCAAACAATATTAAGCAATATTACACAATATTAAATAATATTAGACATATAAATTATTATTTCATTACAGCTTTCTTAGTATATAGTTTTTTTAGCATTTAAATTCTTCGATAGAAAAATCGATTGAATCAATTAAACAGCCATCACAAATACGTACAAACATTCACTTCATCAAATTGTTATATTCGGCTAACTGAAAAAGTTCAAACTTTCAAAGCAATCTGACCACACACGATCAAATCTCCTCTCCACTTGCCACGTTGCATAACACCTGGAAAAATCTCGGTAGCAGATCAAGCAGATTATTAAATAAAATAGTCCTTCTGTTAAATGTTTCTCTCTCGAAAGCGTTGCATAATAATAAGACCGGTAAGTCCGAATAAGGCAATGATGGTGACGATGATGATGATGATGATGATGATGATGATGATGATGATGATGATGATGATGATGATGGTGACGACGACGATGACGATGATAATGATTATGACCATATTAGGGAACAGCTGTCATGGAATAATTACCAGCAGCTTAAGGAATCCCTCATAAACGCGGAGATGAAACAATTTCACCTGCAAGTGCACGTTGCGTCCGAAATGACAATGTGACAAACCTTATAACTTATTACCCTCAGCTGTTAAGCTGGTACCCATTTATCTTTATTCTGCCCCAAGTAATGATGAAGGTTGAAACTAGTTGAAAGAACCAACGAACGTGTGGTACTACACCAGGAATCTACTAATAGTCAGGTGGGGTTTATGGAATTCGGCAAAACCGTCATTGAAGATGAGAACGATGATCAGGTGATGGTGATAACGATCATGTTAATGGACAAGGTCGGGATAAAATTGGAGACCGTTCCCATTCATCATCACCACTATCGGACGGAGAGACCTTGTACCACGTGCTACCATTAAAATGAAGACCACCACGTTGAACTTAAAACTTAGTGATCTTGAACAGCAATTTAAATCCATTGCATACCAGCACTTTATTGTAGAAGAATTAACTTTCACAGAGAGAAAGCGGTATGTGTTGCCTATGTTGTATGTAGTTGTATGTAGCTTATGTAGCTGTATGTAGTTGCATGTAGCTGTATGTAGTTGTATGTAGTTGTATGTAGTTGTATGCAGTTGTATGTAGTTGTATTGTATGTATGCAGTTGTATGTAGCTGTAGCCTTTGAAGGAGTCGAGGAGACTGCATCTCTATGATAATGTTTGGAATGATAGCTATGTTGTATTATTATTATTATCATTATTATGTGCGGAGGCCAGTTTAAACAAAGTTGTTTGCGCGTTGAGTGCGTACGCGTGTATCATTGCATGTGTGTTCATATGTGCGCATGCGTGTTCATATGTGTGTTCATATGTGTGTTCATATGGGTGTTCATATGTGTGTTCATATGTGTGTTCACATGTGTGTTCATATGTGTGTTCATATGTGTGCATGTGTGTTCATATCTTCGTACGTGTGTTTATATGATCACATGTGTTGAAACGTATGTGTATGTGTATCCTTGTGAATGCATAGCTGTATGTGTAAATGTATCTCCGTCTATGCATACACGTGGAGTGCTTATAAATCTGTCCATTCACCTCCCGCGTGCAAAAAAAAAGTACATATCTCTTGTTTCAGCTTAACATTGTAACCCGCTTAGCATATAAAACACAACCCTCCTAATCCCACTCCCTCTTGATCCTTTAAAAATATTCGAGTAATATCTCCCTACGTCCCTAGTTAAGTAGTTAATTAGTTATCATGTCAGGGTCTGTTTCAAGGACGCGAGAGTTTGAAGGAATTGTACTTTGCTTTCTCTTCGAGGATTGAACTGGTTGTGCAGCATCTCCGAATCGAGCCTTTAAACTTTAACAATACGAAATACGAGCCACACAACAGCCACTAAACGACACATAAACACTACACGACACATAAACACACATCCATATCATCAAAATCATCTCGCATGGATGCACTTTAAAACTAACATAATAATAAAAAATATCCCAAATCTCCATTTTAATGGTGAAAGACTTCCTATTTTTGTTCCTTTATATGTGCGTGCGTGTGTGTCTATGAATGTATGTATGTGTGTATGAGTGTGTATGTATGTGTATGTATATGTATGTGTGTATGTATATGTGTGTGTGTGAAGCTACCAGTTTATTTAGAACGTGCAGGTGTGCGTGGGTTTGTGTTCGCGGACATATTTCAAACCAGAATTCCAGACCCGACTGCAGAGAGGAAGTTTCGAATTACAGAGTGGTTTGGCTCGACCTAGTTTCGCTTGATTCGACCTAGTTTTCAACTCGTCCATCAACGAATGAGAATGATTATGATTATCAATCAAGTCTGCCGTGCGTGAGCATATAAAAAGTATGAGCGTGAGGCTAACAGGTGAACGAAGAAGACACACACACACGCGCACGCACAACAAGGTCTATTCCTCACTACGTCTCTCAAACTGGAAAAAAACAAAATCACATAAGAAAACAAGCTCTCTCTCTCTCTCCTCTCTCTTCTCTCTCTCTCCTCTCTCTCACATACACACACACACACAAAACTTCAACAACAATAGCTACATAACACCATCTTTCTCATCCAACAACTCCCAGAAAGTGTTGAAATAAAACAAAATGTTGCGTTCAAATCAGGAATGTATGTTTGTATGTTTGTGTGTAAGTTTGTATCTATGTATGTTCTTATGCTTCAGTACTGTATGTAAGTGATGTATATACGACAATATATTCACACAGACAGGCATACACACACAAGCGAGCATCCAATGCAGACACAAGCCCGGTGTTGTAGTTGACATCAACGTGAAGCAAGAACAAAAGACCTGTACGAACTTTCACCTGTACAGGTAATAACATCTCCACTGCACGTGTACAGGTAATAAAGTAATAACATCTCCACTGCACGTGCAAACTCACGCTGGAATGTCCGCTGTACACAACTGTCTTTATAGTTGACGTCATCAATCAATCAATCGATGGACAAAAAGTTCATGGAAGTTCACATAGGTTTCAAGTAATAAGAGCAGTTTGAAAGCATTATAGAATGTTCATTGGCAAACAACAGAGTTTTGCTGAACACAATAACATTGGATAGGTCACATTGGATGTACATGAGTGTGTGCCAGCGTATGTTTATTCAGTTTTTTGGATGTACGTGAGTGTGTTTTCTTGTGTTCAACCACACAGATGTAGGCGTGTCTGTGTTTTTCAGTCTGTGTGTAACTTCTCTTATTTAAAACGTTCACATAAAAGTCACATACTTGGCATAATGTCATACTGAAATAAGTGTATGCAAGAATGTATGCTCCTCTGACTATCTACATCTTAATATATTCATAGATAACATCTACTCTCTATATTTAATTATATGCATGAATACCTCTACTATATTTCTTGAAGATGTTCAAAAGAATTTAATATTTTTTCACCAGCAAACCGTGCTGACATAAACTCCCAGCACACAATCATACACACATACACACATCTGGTGTCACACATCCATAAGATATTTCTGCACGCACACGCTGACCCTGTTGACTCATTACGCGTCAAAGAAGTGTCATCTGATCAGCCATGCGTAAAGATTTTGTTATATTTTTTATTGTACACACGTGCGTGGAAAAAACGGAAGCAATGCACAACCAAGCAATGCACAACCATTCATCCATCGATCATTAACTTATTGATCAACCCCCCTCAACCCCACCTTCTAGCCAGCAAACCTTTCTTCCTCACCACACCATCAACCCCATCAACCACCCTCCACGCAACTCACCGACCAAAGATTTGTGACCAGCCTGTGGTAACGCTAACGAAGCCTCAATAGTCAATACATTGGCGTCACAGCACCACCGAATTTTGCTGTTTTGCAGACGATAATGAATACGAATGAGATAATAATAATAATAATGATAATAATAATAATAATAATTATAATAATAATAATGAATAAACATATTATCTAATGACTACTAATGAGATAATGCTAATGAATAACATATAATTCAACTGCTACGCCACGCGTTCTTCCTTCATAGAGATAATTAAATAACTAGATAACACTGCAGCCGAATTTTTTAAATTCACTCAAAAACGTGTCTTCCTATTCAAGCCAAGCACGGCGCCTCGACTATTGCTTCGCCATGTGATAAGCTTTGAAGATTAAGCTCTTTGGACCCGCTACTGGGTGACTAATTCGACTAAAAAGGCGTACGATATTCGATAAGCCACCCGCTGCGTAGGTATTTAGCCGATTTGCTACCCATCAACATTGGAGCCCCCACGAGCCTTATGATGTTGTTGATTGTTATTGGAATAATCATTATCATAATCATCACAATAAAGCAAAATAAATGTTGCAGTAGGTAAGGGATTAAGCTAAAGCGAGGGAAAAGAAAGAAAGAGAGAATAGGTTAACTATGATGTCTATTAATTATCTCACCACATCTGAGCTATGATGTTTTGATGTGAGCTATCGAGTCGAGAGGCAGCAAAGCATACCAACACATACACACAAGCATACCAACACATACACACAAGCATATCAACACATACACACAAGCACACCTTCGCAGACAAAAATGCGAAAAAATATCCTCGCTAACACAGCTTGAAATGGCTGAGCTTAAATTTCAGGCTATCGCGGGCATGCCAGGTTGTGAAAAGATGACAACGACGACGACGACGATGAAGAAGAAGATATCACTAAGGAAACCACCATCAGCGTCGGTTAAGAAAAACGAAAAAATGCCTAAGCAGGCCGCCATCTGAAATTGCGTAAACACAAACAATTAAGTTTAATCTCGAGTTGGTCTCCTCAGCAGTTTAAAGTTTCAGCAACAGCAGCTGCTTGCTTCTCAGACTTGCCACTTGCCTATGAATAGATTAAACCCTAGATATATCGACGACGCTGATGATGAAATAATATCACTGCTTACAAGTGTGCACTGTCCTTAAGGTCACGTGTTGTTGTGTAAATGTACAGAAAAGTTTGAAAATCTGTGATTGTGTCAATTTAACTATATAGCAACTGAATACATTGTGAGAGAAAAAGAGAGAGAAAATGAGAGAGAGAGAAAGAAAGAGTGGCTTTGTAAGAGTGTGAATTCAATTGAAAGCTTCAGTTACGTGACTTCTTCGGTTTGAACTTGTAAACTTGTTCTGCTGATGTAAGCTTAATAACTTAACGTGGATGACGAAATAACCACCCCCTCCCCTCCGCTAATAACTTCAAAAGCGCTCATAATAGTTGAATTCATACAAATAAAAATGTAATCAAGGAGAAATTAAGTAATTAAATTCACAGCATTGTTTCCATAGACATAAGAAGTGAACACGTGTAGTAATAACATGGCATTACGTAAGATGGTGCCAACATCCAAACGGGAGCTGTCCGGGTGACTTATTCCACGAATATCTCCATTATTACAATTACTTCAATTATTACAATTATTACTGATAACTCGAATACTGTCTACCTGGTTTGTGTTAGTTTGTGGTTGAAAGGAAAGGACTCCGTACAAAAATTTGAAAGCAACCTTACTTATCAGATTAAAATTCTATATTAAAGTTATCTCTATAATTACAGCTCCGACAAATATAAAAGTTAAGTTGGTACCACTCCGTGAAATACACGTCATTAAGTCATTAGAGCCAGTAACTGTTCGTCCACCTGGGATCACACATGCCTAGCACTTACTTGTACGTGTGTTAAAAAAAGGAATGTGCCGAATTTTACTCTTCTTTATCGTTAAAGTGTTAAACTGATACTCATTTTACCGACTTAAGAAGGTGTGGTGGACTGAGAGAGCGTGTGCCGCGTACATAAAGATCACCGGGTGACCATGACCCGGTCGGAAGATTTATGTAAATATGTAAAACTTAACCCTCAAAGATGCACTGGTAAGCATTAATTGGTATACTATCGAGTTAATGAAAATAATTCGTTTAAAAATCCCAGCCGTATGTTTAAACAAAAGACGACAACTAAATTGAATGTAAAACTTGGGAATTTCTGCCTTCGTGTAGCTGACTGCTGATGAGTACACCAGCTGCTGACTGCTGATGAGTACACCAGCTGAACAACAAATGAGCCACCTACGCCCTATAAGAACTTTCAAAACAACATTCTCACCAAGCCATAAGGCACAGCTGATTTTACTTTCAGACACGTTGTAGCTTAATACTTAAAAAAACTGTAAACATATCACTAAAAATGCTCACAAGCTTTTTTGAAACAAAAGCACCAATAAACGACGCAATTTCTGAGAAAAAATAACAACACAAATACATCCAGATACACTTAACTAATAAATAATAAATACTCTATGACATAACACTTATAAATAAATGAATAAAGCCAATAAACAAAAGATTAAATGAACAACTGACCAATAACAAGGGGATTCACCGTCTCCAGGTACTTGATGTACTCAGCTGCTTTTAGTAACATCGGAATTTTATTCATGTCTTTTAAAAGATGCCCAGGTTCGTTATACAACAGCAAGGCTTTGCGATTTGACGACAACGCAGTCTTTTGCAGAATTCACAGCGATTTTCTGATAATAAATTATTAATTATTATTCTAATTCTAATTCTACAAAAATATATCTAACTAAGTCTCCTAAATTTTAACGGAGCGATAAACGAGAAGCAGGTATAAAGGAGCTCTCAATGCGAGCGAGTCTATGCTTTATAAATAGATCTGCTTATGTCACTGAATATGCATGAGCCCTTACAACATACAGTGCGTGCCATACTTGTGTGGCTGCTGTATACAATAGGTGTACGTACAGTTTACATAGATTTTTTTTCTCCGAAATTCTATTTTTATATTTTAGTTTATAAACATGTTTAGTGAATATATTTAATTAGACTGTTTTTGTATTACGACATAGACATGTGGTTGATAGTTACAAATTTATTTAAGGCACATGTTGCATAAAGTGTTTTTTATTAGAGACTTGCTAGCTTCTACCAAATATTAAATCCTACTTCTCACCAATATTCCTTAAAACCGCTAAAATAAAATCAATTGGGACTTATTGAAAAACTATAAATTAATCGATTTTGATAATAATTATTTTCGAAATATTTTATATAAGTTTTCTTTATCATTGCTTTAATTTACATTCACGACAAATGTCGACAAACAAGCTATTACAAGATTGCTAGCGAAAAAATGTATTTGATTAATTTCAGCATATCTTTATTTAGTGCTTAATATGGAAGTTTTTACAATGATGAGAAAATGATTTTGACTAGCATGGTCATTTTTTACATAGACTTTACATGGTGAAAACAAGGATATGCAAGTTTGATCACTGTTTAGTTCTAAAAATATAAGTTACTGCAAAATCTCGCCCCTTAATCTTGCTCAACTTTCTGGAGCTGTCTCAAAGTAAAAATAAATTATATTTTGTAGAAATTCGATGCAAAGAACTGTTCAAATTCGTGTACAATTTAATATCTTTGGTTACCTTTATCCTTTTCGAATGTAAACACGCCGAAAATAGGTGGCAGGTCCACGAGTAATTGGTTTTTTGGTTTATAATTTTTAAAGGTTTCGCGGAAGATTGATATTTTGAATTTCTTCTTTAATATTTGCTTTAAACAGCAAACTATTTATATTTACGACGCTTTATATCAATACGTCTCATATGAAATATGGTCTTTGCACTGTAGTGTGGTACCGAGCCAAATAACTAAATAACCATAATTTTAGTAGCGCAAGACAAATAGCTGATATATAAAACCCATTGTAGCTATGACTTGGGATGCTAAAAAGTTTTGAATAAGCTATAAGTCACGAATGTATTGCAGTTCAATAATAATAATATTATCATTGATATAACTTTACAAATACAGTAACCGAGTAAAGTTCTCGCTGGCAAACGATTATTTCCAGTGATAAGAAATATCAAGGATCACAACTTTGTATGACACCGTACCTCTGTATCGGTCTACAGAATTTCAGATGAATCAGAAAGTTAATGGAATTTGACGAGTTATATTTAATGAGAATGAAATATACAGCGTACTGGGTACTTAAAGCTTATTCTAAGCAATATGCAGTTTCTTGGCTGCCAATAGGAATAAAAACAACTGCAGAGGTTTATTTCAAGGGCCTTATAAAATAGGCATTCTTTTTTGGCCGGGCGCGATTTGTTGTAGTTTGAGTTATTTTTCTGAAGTTTCGTATTCACTACAAAACCAATTTTACTTGAAAAACAGTCTGAACACATTCTAGGTCTATGAATACGACATAATCGAGTTGTCTCGAAACATCTATATATATATAAAAGAACATGTCCTGACTGACTGATAATCAACGCCGAGCTCAAACGCCTCATCCTAGGATCGTGAAATTGGAACTTATATTACTTTTATTGCGTAAGCATCCACAAGTAGGATTTTTGAAAATTTTGCTCCTGAGGGGAAAAAACTGGAAAACAAACTTTTTTTAAAACAGTGTATATCTCGAAAACCAAAAATGAAGAGATTTTGAAATTTGGTATATGGATTCTTCTTGAAAAATAAAAAGTCACGTGTTTTACCATTTTTTGAAAATTCGGTTTTCCGGACCTCAAATGTGGGTTGGAAAATTGGATTATTTGGTTTTTAAAGTAGCTGCTACTCAAAAAGTGTGAATGCTACAGGAGTAAAAATTAGTATTTAGTTTCTACTCCAAAAATAATAAAATACGTGTTTTAGCATTTTTTGAAAATTTGGTTTCCAGGACCTCAAATGTGGGGTGGAAAATAAGGTTATTTGGTTTTTAATGTTACTGCTACTCGGAAACTGTAGATGCTACAGGAGTAAAAATTAGTATTTGGTTTCTACTCCAGAAATAATTATATACGTGTTTTACCATTTTTTAAAAATTTGGTTTCCAGGACTTCAAATATGGGGTGGAAAATAGGGTTACTTGGTTTTTAAAGTTACTGCTACTCAAAAACTGTAAATGCTGCAAAAGTAAAATTAGTATATAGTTTCTACTCTAAAAATAATGATATACGTGTTTCACCATTTTTTGAAAATTTGGTTTTCATGACTTCAAATGTGAAGTGGAAAAAGAGTTATTTGATTTTAAAATAACTGCTACTCAAAAACTGTAAGTGCTACAGATGTGAAAATTAGTATTTTGAGGTTTTGTGCCGGTTAAAAGTAGATGAGTTCAGTTTATCACCGGACGGACGGGCCAAGCCGTTATTTTAGGGTCTTCATACGGCCCTGCCCAAACCTTAAATCAAGGTGGGACGGGCCGAGATTTTTAACCAAGTATATAAACATTTTAGAGATTTTAGGGTGTTGAGACGGGCCGAAGTTTTTCATCAAGTATATAGAACTTCTAGGCCTGTAAAAACGGGACGGGCCCATATTAGACGGGCCGTGCCGGGCCAGGAATTTCGGTTTTCGAAACGGGCTGGGCCAAGTTGTCGACGGGCCGAGCCGAGACCTAAAAAATTGATCCGTGCAGTACTCTACTATGTATGCACGGTTCAAATTCTCTAATTTCATGCGAGCGAAGCCGCTACGGGCACTGCTAGTTTAGTATAAAAACATATATTTTGTAGTAATTTATAACCCAACTATGCCAATGTTGGCCTACTTTGAATACCTTTCCAGTGACGTATGTCTACACAGGAGAAGTACATAGTTTTTAACATACGGTAATAAAATTAGATGTAATGTAATTGAAATATTTATAGCTTCTTCTAACAGCGAAAGCCATCACGGAAACGCCATCAGGATTCGAACCACCGACTTTCAGGTTTTACCGCTTTACCACCAGCGCCCGGTAATTATATTTTTTATCGAAGGAACGCTCAGTGCTGCGTAGAAAAACATTTACATTTATTCAATTGACATTTTTGACGATAAATACTATTTACTATGCTGAAATGATAAAGAGATGGTGAATAAATTGAGAGTTGAATGTTTGGTTGCACCAACTACGATAAAGTAAACAAGCTCTTTCGTAAGGAGACAAGTGACAGAGCAGCTGTAACGGAGGAGATTGTTTTTGTTAATTAAAACATTGTTGCCGATGGAGTTATTTTTTCAAGCCGTAAAGTTTTACAATGTGACACTGTGACATCTATTCATTGATTGAAATCGTTAACAAATATTGCTAAAAGATTGCTGTCACTAATCAATTTGTTCAAAATCGTTAATCTTTTGTTTCTCCATCCCGCACCCCTTCGCTCCTTTCTGTCACGCTCAACCTTTCTTTCCATCACGTTTTACATTCCATCTTCTTCTCTTCCACGCATTCTGTGCAACAATCAACAGCAAAGCAAACTCCAACTCTTTTGAACTCATTGAAGACAGTGATCGACGTAAGTAGAAGCACTAGATGAATAAAGGAATTGAATTTCATGAAGGTGATGTCGACGATGATAGAGGTATGAATTAATGTCAATGCAAGGGATTTAGTATTGTTACGGCTGGTCATAGTAGTTCATAGCTTGGAGGGAGTCTTAACTTCGTTTTAAGTTTGTTAAATTACTTTCACCCCTTGCTGTTCTTGCTTGATTGTGGGAAAATCTTTAAAGTGAAGATCATGAAATTTAGCATCATCCAACAAAGCTGAAGCTTCGTTTATAGACTGGTTTCTGTTAAATTTTGGCGAGTTTCCTCAAACAACAAATAGAACAAAAAATTCTATTAATACGCCGACAACAAGAAAATAATTTAAAAATATTTTTTACGTATATACAAAGAACTTATAGTAAAAGCGGCTTTGATGGGTTAATTATTTGTCGATACTTTTTATATTTCCTACTCGAACCGACATTTTAGTAGTTATTTGACTATACATGATAAACTTTTCGTTTAAACCTTCTACTATATTTCACTCTTATTACCGGCATAACTTCTTCCTCATCCTTGGCATCACACCGTTAAATAATATAATGATATCAGTAATGGACAGTTTTATATTCGAACTAGAAATACCCCGTCAAAAATAACATTTTTTCGGTTTTTATCGAACTATCAGATTAAGAACGTTTTCCTTTTCTACTTTTCTACCATTATTATAAAAGTTCAATCAAGTTAGGATCTCAATCGCTGTAAATGATTAAATGTGGTAATTAAACCATATGGTTGCTCTATAGACCTTTACCTCCTTAGCAATATCAAAAAATTTCAGTGCTTCGTTTGAACCTGGTTCAAGCAAATTAAAATCACTACATTTTATGTCATAACTTCTTTTGAACAATAATTCCAGCATAATGTTTGATGTAATCGGATCTTGCATAATAAAGATTAAGTAAAAACCAAGGATATCTTGATATAAGACAAGGATATCTTGATATAAGACAAGGATATCTTGATATAAGACAAGGATATCTTGATATAAGACAAGGATATCTTGATATAAGACAAGGATATCTTGATATAAGACAAGGATATCTTGATATAAGACAAGGATATCTTGATATAAGACAAGGATATCTTGATATAAGACAAGGATATCTTGATATAAGACAAGGATATCTTGATATAAGACAAGGATATCTTGATATAACAACTGGATTCACAACCTACTCTAGTAGGCCTAATGTTTTATCGCTTATTATATCATAATTATAAATAAATTGATGTAACAAACTACAAAAGCATAGTAGTTATATCATACTTCTACAAATTATGATGTAACTATGAAGTAATTGACTGAACTGTCTAGGCCTACTAGAGTAGGTTGTGGATCCAGCTGTTATATCAAGATATCTTTGATATAAGATATCCTTGGTAAAAACGTGTTGGATCTTTAGGACTGACAGTGTACAATTGCGTAATAACTTTTATTGCACGACTGCGCACACTAATTTTATCAATTGCTGACCGCCGCGTTATGAGAAATTGCTAACACACATAAATACATACATACAGACATAGGAAATTATGTATGTTGATATTCGTTGTTATGATAAACTACCTCGTAGTCTCAACAAAGTTGTTTAATTGGTTTTCTTGGAAGATTTGATTCGAAAGAGCTTTACGGTCAGAGAGAATGAGTTGTACGAACGGTTTCGAAATCTTGTCTTGCAAATAATAATTTGATATAATTAGTTTCAGTGAATATGTGTTTCATAAAGGAAAGCCTTGTTGTAGGTCTTTGTGGAGGTCGCAAACTGTGTGACTCAGTTTTGCATGCGAATTATATTTGCATCATTTAACTGGCATTGTTATGAAAAACACATTCACATGTGTTCATAACATCTTCATGTTGACAGGTATTGCTACAATTTGTAGCACATGTGCATTGTGCATATAAACTGTTTTACAAATTAACGAATCTTATTGTTATATTTCCTTTGGATTTTTATGTTGGCGTGCTTCTCTTTCTCTCTCTCTTTTTTAACCTATAAATGAGCTATTTGCCTCAAGAATACAGAGTGAAAATCAACAAAATGAAGATTTTTAGAATTCTAGAAAATATGGCTCGAAGCTCCAATGAAACAATACTCTAGCTTATATACAACATATAAATTCTAATATGTTGCTAAATATCTGAAAGCTGAAAATACATATATTTAACTGTCAGACAGACATTCGTGACTATTTTTATATCCATAAAAATACTCAATTGAATTTGCTGTTGCACCAATAATAAATCTGTTCTACAATTCATGAGAGTGGAACGTTCAAGTTCCCACGATGATGGTTGACTGGTTTCGGTTTGACACAGGCGAACAAGAATAAGTAGACAAAACAGCCTTAAAAATACATGTCTTATATTATAATTATAATTATAATTATCAATGTGTGCGCAGTGTTTTTTTTCCTCGACTGCACGCACAGCCACAAACTCGCATGAGTACCTACTGCACATAACTAACGTATTTTGTTATTTTTAATCTCTTATACGACACATTTTCTCTTATCGAATGTAAGGAAACTTTCGGTAAACCCGGAGAAAAAGTTAATTCCCAATACAACATAGACGAGACGAGACAGAAGAACAGACGGTTACACAGAGAGCCAGAGAGATAATAAGACATATTGAGGAAAACATACAAGTACTATGCGGCCTTGATCGATCATAGACACAAGGAAAGCTCGCTCGCTCGCACAGCAAACGATTAATATTTACGCCTGTTAAAAAATCAATAAAAATAATATAATCTTCATCGGATAAACACGATTTAAACCAAAGCCGTGTGGTTAGTAGTATTAGCTAAACCCTTATCTTCTTACACCTTTCTCTATCCCCACTTCTCTCTTGTCCTTTTTGGTGAGCCTGTGTGTGTGTGTGTGAGAGAGAGAGAGAGAGAGAGAGAGAGAGAGAGTATATTTGTTTGTTTGTATCTATTTCTATTTTATTTCTATATGTCCCTCGTACAAAGTAAAAAACGACAGCCCTACCACTCCATCACTATGACAAAGAAAGTTGCGAGTGAATATGTAATTAAAGATAAAATGAAAAGAATCGAACTGTCGTGTTGCTGACGTGTGCAAGAATTACGTGCTTTTCATTTAGAATTCTTATTTATATCTTTCATCCGTCTCCTATTCGAGGCGCAGTTGTAATCGCTCAAATCATGACTTGTTTTGTAGGGGAACCTTCAACAGAAAGTATCTATACGCCAAATGTATATATACTTGTATGTTTTCCTCAATATGTCTTATTATCTCTCTGGCTCTCTGTGTAACCGTCTGTTCTTCTGTCTCGTCTCGTGATACAGAAAGTATCTATTTATTCCCACTTAATTCCCTATTTCATAGTATCAGATATAGTTTTTCATTAATTATATAAAATTAATGAGCAATAATATAGTAATATTTATAAATAATACGAACTCCACTTGTCACAACCATGAATAATTGCATATTGGGAACTATTTATAAAATTACGAAAGATAAAAAAAACAACTTCTTTTATTTAGATCAGTTGAGCTTCTGAAACTCTCCAAGGTTAAGGTCATTACTACAAACCAATTCAACTCAACTGTACATCTTGTCGAGGTTCAATTTATTCATTAGCTTAAATATCGAATATTTATTATTAACTCGTTACTTACTGACTAACTTAACACGACTGCATCGGCCAATGCTGTTTACATTTTTTTCTCTTTTTTGTTGAGTTTTTTGGCTTCTTATTTCAGGACTCTCACTTTCAATGGCAGACTAGTGTAATTGTAAACAAATACAAGGACAGACAGATATACTCAGGTGTATAATCAGTGATGTAAACAACCAAAGACGAAGACAAACAAAAGTATACAGCCATACATGACAAGAGACAAGAAAAGGGAAGGAACGCAGAGTCACTTGGTAAAATCATGTGCAATAATGTACATATATATAAATATGAAAATATTGAATATATTAATCTTTCATTGTAAACAAAATAAACGAAACTAAATCAGCAAACCTGTTATAAAGCGGTTGTATTGTATTTATAAATATGTGATGATGATGATGATGATGATGACTGAGGTGTAAACATCCATTCCGTGTTAACTAGACACATCCTCAAGGACATTTCCAATTAAATACATTTTTATTCAATTACGAGGTCTTGTAAGCAAAGTTTATGATTAATATGAAACTGATACATCCAAACTTTATTACGTCAAAGAATTGTTTTTCTGGTTTGTTTTTATAATTAAAAGTAAAAATTAAAAAGTATTTTAGATGCTGCTGTATATTTACCACATTTTTCTTAACATGGTTTCTTGTTTCTCTGTTTATCTGTTTGTCCGGTGGGAAAATGTTATCAAATTTTGAAGCACTTCCCATCATCCAATTCTGATGATATTTGGCGTATATAATTGTCGTAATTAACATTGCATTATTTTAAATTTTGATATTGATTGGACAAAATTTAAATAACATATAAAATATAATTAAGTGAAATCTTAAATAACATTGAAACTAAAAAGAGTTAAATAATAATACTTGAAAAACTTTTTAAAAACCACGTTTTTCTTCTGTACTAAAAAGAAAAAATAATTCTCTGGCTATATAAAATTTGTTAACATACATGATAAGAGCCAACAGTAAAATTCTGGAACTATAAAAACAGTTGATCGCTTTCCAGATTATAAAACAATCTGACCCTCGTTTGTATAGTTATACAATTTTACTAAAGATCTTTGTATGTATGTTTAAAACTTTTATATAGCCAGAAAATTATTTTTTTCTTTTTGTACCAGGTCATGCGTTGCTGTAGCTTAGTTTGATAGACATAAACTTTTTCCCACAATAAGGACTACATTGTGTCCAAATTTCAAAGCCTGAAGATGATGAGTATGAATTTGATATTGACAAAGAAGCTCTGGACAGCCGGAGAAAGCTGAAAATGAAATTGTTAGAGGGAGAAGCAAAACAAACAAGAGAAAACAAAGCAGAACAAGATAGGACAAGAAAATAATTATTTATTGGTAATGAGGTCTGCGGCGTTGCTGCCACCAACACAGAGAATGAAAATGAGAGCGTTTCCGGCAGTGGTTTGCCTGAGTGCGGTCTGGATGGTAAGGCTGTTGAGAGTCTGGTTGCAGAGACGGCTGAGGCAGTGGTGGACACGGTTCTGTACTAGCGTGCTGCTGGTAAAGAAGATTTTGTGGGTTGCTGCGGCGAAACTCAGTTTGAACTGGAGTGATTCACCAGCTGTGATTCAGAACATGTGACAGATGAAGGTCTGACAGACTGCAAAAATCAGGTGGGGCACAAAAAAAAATTGATCCAGTTTTGTAGGAGGGCGCCACCGAGGTGGGCCCTGTAGCTGAGTGTTGCTGGACTTTGACAGATTCTAGGAAAATAATCGGATCCGTCAAAGTTTCGGAGGCGTCTGGTAGTGCCGGCGCCCGGTTGCAGACAACTCTTGGCGTGTTGGGAGAACAGGAGTTTTGCATAGAGGTCTGCCGGAGTTTTTTTGAACAGGCCGTAGAGGAATTGTGTCGATATGATGTTCGTTCTGCCGATGGGCTGCCGCGCGTTGAAAACTGGGTTCAGATGTGGAGTTGTAGTGGAGGCATTTTGCCTGACGTAGTTGACAGCTTTGATGACACGGAGCACATCAAACAATTTGGGCTTGATGGAAATGTTGAGATGCTGTTGCGAGGTATCAAAGGCCAGACGTATGATGATCTCAGAGCGTTTCATGAAGCTGTTTGGGTGACACTGAGCGCAAAGAGACGGGAGAAAGAGTATAAGAGCGAGCGGGATTGGGAAAACGAGTTGCAGCGGAAACGGAAAAGGAAACGGCAGAGCGAACGGGAACGGGAAAGCAACCGGAAACGGGAGAGTGAGAGGGAAAAGAAGAGGTATTAGGAGAGAAAGCGGAAGCGGGAAAGCAAACGGGGAAGGAAACGGGAGCGAGAGAAAACGATAGAAAAACTTCTAAAGACCCCTGGCAACGCCGGGTAACCTCGCTAATATACAATATGAGTTTATAGAAATTCTTGCTCTGGTTAGAACCTAGGACCAAACGCTTAAAGAATCTAGCCCAACGTTATACGCCCTGAGCTACAATGATCCACGTCAAATTTTTTATAACAGAACAAATAAGTGGTTATATGCTTTCCTTATGTAATATCAGGGGCAGATACTGTATTAGCAAAATATACCAATATTAATGCATTAATTATTATCATTTAATTTTAATTGATGTTGGGAAGATTTGTATCATTTTTGTTATTAGAATAAATATGTTCTGGAGTACCTAATAAATGGAAGTATGCGCATTAGGATCACAGTGAATGTCTTGTAACAGAAAAAGTAAGTAAGTCCTTTTAAATATGAATGCATTTATCGTTTAATTGATATCGGTATAACTTGTTATCTTTAATTTGAATCGTTCACCTCCTTAAATACCAATTTTATGCATAACATTTGTATTTAAGGCACAAAAAACCGCAACTTTTAAGTTTCTTATAAACATTGTTAACTTGCCCTTTTAAGATATAAAACTAACTTTCTAAATACTCAGGCGAGTAAATTTCTGACAGGAGGGGGGGGACATTTTCGCAAAAAAAGAGATCATTTAGCACGGACATCACCTCCCCCAACAATACATATTTGGCCGTTGCGGAGGTGCGTGACATAGGCAAATAGTGTTGGGAAAAAATACTAGATGCTTTCTTGATCAGCTAAAAAAGTGTCGAAATTTCTGACGGGGGCATTCATCTATGTCTCTCCCTCTGGCTACGCGCCTGTAAATACTTTCTTTCCATGCATTTTTCTGAATATCTTTATGTGATGAATTTTCATTAATAATTAAAATAATAATTTTATTATGATAATATGATCTATATATATAAAACTCAAATACCACTGACTGACTGACTCATCACGAAATCGCAAAAACCACAGAACGGATTGTAATGAAATTTGGAACATATCTTTCTCTTGAGTCTTAGGTGCTCATTAAGAAAAATTCGGCCTGGATCGCATTTTTTCGTAATCTGTTTGTATTGAAACAAGTCGGGGTGGGTAAAATGCAGACCGCGGACTTATAATTAAATAAATAGTTAACGAAAAATTTAGAATTTTTTTTTATTTTATTTATTAATAATAATTACAACTAAAATTCAACCGAATACGTTATTTACTGAATTTTGGTTATTTATTAAGCCAAAAAGTTTCGGTTGTTAACGTGGCGAGTTTTTTTTCATTATATGAATTAAATGTTAAAAAAAAATTAAAATTTTTATTTTATTTTATGTATTAACTAGCAGTGCCCGTAGCGGCTTCGCTCGCATGAAATTAGAAAATTTGAAAAGTGCGTCCCTAGTAGAGATCAATCTTTTAGGTCTCGGCTCGGCCCGTCGACAACTTAGCCCAGCCCGTTTTAAAAACCCAAACTCCTGGCCCGGCACAGCCCGTCTGAATTAGGCCCGGCCCATTCTTACAGGCCTAGAAGTTCTATATACTTGATGAAAAACTTCAGCCCGTCCCACCTTGACTTCAGGTTTGGCCCGCCCAACTGAAGACCCTAAAATCACTAAAATATCTATATACTTGGTGAAAAACTTTGATTTAAAGTTTGGCCTAGCCCGTGTGAAG
Organism: Erpobdella octoculata; assembly: GCA_963978895.1. Classification (NCBI taxonomy): domain Eukaryota; kingdom Metazoa; phylum Annelida; class Clitellata; order Hirudinida; family Erpobdellidae; genus Erpobdella; species Erpobdella octoculata. The sequence goes on from OZ022242.1 coordinate 14,818,143, forward strand.
ACTCTAAAATAACAGCTTGGCCCGGCAGGTGATAAACTGGACTTAGCTACTTTTAACCGGCACAAAACTTCAAAATACTAATTTTTACATTTGTAGCACTTACAGTTTTTGAGTAGCAGTTATTTTGAAATCAAATAACCATTATTTCCACCCCACATTTGAGGTCCTGGAAACCAAATTTTCAAAAAATTGTGAAACACGTATATCATTATTTTTAGAGTAGAAACTAAATACCAATTTTTACTTTTGTAGCATTTACAGTAATCCTATTGTCCACCCCACATTTAAGGTCCTGGAAACCAAATTTGTAAAAAATGGTGAAACACGTATATCTTTATTTTTAGAATAGAAACTAAATACTAATATTTACTCCTGTAGCATTCGCAGTTTTTGAGTAGCAGCTACTTTAAAAACCAAATAACCCAATTTTCTAACCCACATTTGAGGTCCGGGAAACCAAATTTTCAAAAAATGGTGAAACACGTATCTTTTTATTTTTCAAGAAGAATCCATATACCAAATTTCAAAGTTTCCTCATTTTTGGTTTTCGAGATATACATTGTTTTAGAAAAGCGACCCGGAGCGGGAAAATGGCCGGGAACGGGAAAGCAAGCGGGGAAGGAAACTGAGCGAGAGAGACAAACATGAGAAAAACTTTGGGCAACGCCGGGTACCCCGCTAGTATATATATATATATATATATATATATATATATATATATATATATATATATATATATATATATATATATATATATATATATATATATATATATATATATATATATATATATATATATATATATATATATATATATATATGAATGTTTGTATGTATATATGTATTGCTACACCATTCATCCGATCGTAATGAAATTTTCACACAACCTTGAAAGTCAAGGGGAATCAAATATAGAGAAAAAAATTGAAATCCGTCACAAAATGAGCTGAGCGGAGCGGGTGAGCAAGCGGGAACTATATATATATGTATGTGCGTATGTATGTGTGTATGTATGTATGTGTATGGGCATGTATGTGTGTCTGTGTTTATGTATGTATGTATGTATGTATGTATGTATGTATGTATGTATGTATGTATGTATGTATGTATGTATGTATGTATGTATGTATGTATGTATGTATGTATGTATGTATGTATGTATGTATGTATGTATGTATGTATGTATGTATGTATGTATGTATGTATGTATGTATGTATGTATGTATGTATGTATGTATGTATGTATTTATATATATATATATATATATATATATATATATATATAAATGAATGTTTGTATATATGTAAATATGTATATATATATGTCCTTTATGCATTGCTACACCATTCATCCGATCGTAATGAAATTTTACACAACCTTGAGGGTCAAGGGGAATCAAATATAGAGAAAAAAATTGAAATCCGTCACAAAATGAGCGGAGCGGAGCGGGTGAGCGAGCGGGAACTATATATATATGTATGTGCGTATGTATGTGTGTATGTATGTATGTGTATGGGCATGTATGTGTGTCTGTGTTTATGTATGTATGTATGTATGTATGTATGTATGTATCTATGTATGTATGTATGTATGTATGTATGTATGTATGTATGTATGTATGTATGTATGTATGTACGTACGTACGTACGTACGTACGTACGTATGTATGTATGTATGTATGTATGTATGTATGTATGTATGTATGTATGTATGTATGTATGTATGTATGTATGTATGTATGTATGTATGTATGTATGTATGTATGTATGTATGTATGTATGTATGTATGTATGTATGTATGTATGTATGTATGTATGTATGTATGTATGTATGTATGTATGTATGTATGTATGTATGTATGTATGTATGTATGTATGTATGTATGTATGTATGTATGTATGTATGTGTTTTTTACAATATTTCGGCACTAAATGCTCATTCAAAGTATATATGTGTGTGTATGTATCTATGTATGTATGTATGTATGTATGTATGTATGTATGTATGTATGTATGTATGTATGTATGTATGTATGTATGTATGTATGTATGTATGTATGTATGTATGTATGTATGTATGTATGTATGTATGTATGTATGTATGTATGTATGTATGTATGTATGTATGTATGTATGTATGTATGTATGTATGTATGTATGTATGTATATATGTATGTATGTAGAATCGGATCTAGGGGGGGAACTGAGAGCAAAAAAATGAGCGGGAAAGCGACAGGGAACGGATAACGACCTAGAGCGGGAGCGCAAGCGGGAAGGAAACGGGAGCGAAAAAGAAACGCATTAGGTAAACCTCTAAAAACCCCAGGCAATATGTATGTATGTATGTATGTCCTTTATGCATTGCTACACCATTCATCCGATCGTAATTAAATTTTCACACAACTTTGAGAGTCAAGGGGAATCAAATATAGAGAAAAAAAATAAAATCCGTCTCAAAATGAGCGGAGTGGAGCGGGTGAGCGAGCGGGGCTATATATATATATATACATACATAAATGAGCAGAAACGGAAAGCCAACTGAGAGCGAAAGATCGAGCGGGTAAGGGAACGCGACCGAGAAAGCGACCGGGAACGGGAAAGCAACCGGGAGCGTAAAAGCGACCGAATTGGAAAAGTGACCAGGAACGGGAAAGCAACCCGGAACGGGAAATCGACCGGGAGCGGGAAAAAAACGGAAACGGGAAAGCGTCTGGGAGCGGAAAAACGGCATGGAGCAAAAAACCGACCGGGAACGGGAAAGGGACCGGGAGGAAAAACCGACCGAGAACGGGAGAGCAAGCAGGAACGGGAAATCGACCGGGAGCGGGAAAAAACCGGAAACGGGAAAGCGTCTGGGAGCGGAAAAACGGCCTGGAGCAAAAAACCGACCGGGAACGGGACAGCGACCGGGAGGAAAATCCGACCGAGAACGGGAGAGCAAGCAGGAACGGGAAAGCGACCGGGAGGAAAAACCGACCGAGAACGGGAGAGCAAGCAGGAACGGGAAAGCGACCGGGAGCGGGAGAACAAGCGGGGAAGGAAACGGGAGCGAGAGAGACAAGCATAAGAAAAACCTTTAAAAACCCCGGGCAACGCCGGGTACCTCCGCTAGTATGTATATAAAAATGAATGTTTGTATGTATGTATATATGTATGTCTGTATGTATATATGTATGTTCTTTATGCATTGCTACACCATTCATCCGATCGTAATGAAATTTTCACACAACCTTGAGAGTCAAGGGGAATCAAATATAGAAAAAAAAATATATGGAAATATTAAAAACTTTTATTAACCTTTCTAAGTTAGCTTTAACTAATTTTGTGGGCGGTGTTTTGAAAGATATAGTAAATGTGATATCAAATTTTTCCAAATTGACATGGCTTGAATTAAGTTGTAGATGACATACTTTATTTGTTTTCAAAAAATCTTTCTATCGAATCAATTATGCCACCTAAGAAATAGATGGAAGTGGGAGCGGGAACGGAAAACCGATCGGGAACGGAAAACCGACCTGGAACGGGAAAGCGACCGGGAACGGGAAAGCGACCGAGAGCGGGAGAGCAAGCGGGGAAGAAAACGGGAGCGAGAGAAAAAACGATAGAAAAACCTCTAAAACCCCGGGCAACGCGGCTAACCCGCTAGTATTATTATAACGACGTTAATATTGTAGCGTAGATGACAAAATTTACGTAACCAAGCAAGTTTATTTCGGATGACATGATTTTATTTTTGTTTTTCGGAATTCCCATGGTTAACATAGAGCAGACCTCACAGTCTATTTTACTTGTACTATTTATAGTGTATGTGATTAATTCAGACGATACGTATTATTGAATGTTCTGTGTCATGTTAATGTAATGCAAAACGTATGTGTGTTTATTAGTTTTACTTTTGTACGAGTCCAGAGATTGTGCAACAGCCAGAGCATGGCTATCATTAGCACATGGCTCGATTCTTCCTAACCTGCCCAGAGGCGTGGATTCAGCAAAATGTTGAGGGGGCGAAGATTTTTTAACTTAAACCCAGAGAATCTTCAAACAAAAATGACTATCCCAATAAATATTTGCATGTTGTATTTTCATTTAAATCATCTTATTAGTTAAAAAAACAATTTAAAAATTTTTAACTTGTATTTAATATTGAATGCAGACAAAAAACGTTTAAATTATGAATGTAACAAAGGATATCGACGTTCTTTCATTTTTACAAAATTGTCCAATAAATCATCAAGATAAAATACACTAAAGGTACTAAAAGATTGAAAAATAATAGCAGAGATTTAAGTAACTGGATATTAATCAACAAGTATGATAAATACTGATTTCATCAACTAATCTAAATACTCAATCGTGTGTGAGCTAATAAAAATTATTTAAAATGAATTAGAAAAATCTTGGTGAGAGAGCTCAAGCAACCGGATAGGACAAGAATATGCTAATTGTTTCTCAACCTAGGAAAGATACACAAGTCTAAATTTCATGCGAATTCGATCGGATGGACCGGAAAGCAAGCAATCAATCAATCAATTAATCCATTAAATTTCTATAGCGCTATTTCTTTGGCGTTCAATAGCGCTTGGACACGAACTTATAAAACAGATAACTTTTAAGCCCCGATGGAAAACAGTGAGAGAAGTAGATTTAGTAATAGAAGTAGATAGAGAGTTCCAGAGAAAGGGACCAGGGTAGGAAAAAGAGCGTTTAGCAAAAGAATGCTTAACAGAAGAGTGGAAAAGAGCAAGTTTTAATTTTAAACATTAGTAAGCAAATTTTAAAAATCACCCTATATCTAACAGGAAGCCAGAGAAGAAAAAAAAGAGATGGAGATATATAAGTAAAGTAAGAGGTGCGAGAAACTAAGCACTAAAAGATTGAAAAATATTAGCAATAGATTATAAGTAATATAATTCAAAAAGTATGATAAATACTGTTTTTATCAACTAATCTAAATACTCATTCATGGGTTAGCTAGAAAAGATATTTTTTCTATTTGGTGGAAAAATCTCAGCCCCCAATCCACGCCTCTGAACCTGCCGACTTCTGTGCATCATCGACAAATACACTTTGGGTTGTTGCGGGCTTTGTGTATTTTGGGTTTACTTTCTCCAGTTCTATTTCTATTGAATCAAAAATAAACTAGACAAGATAGTTACCAAAGCAGTTGAATATTTAAACAGACAAGAACAGGGGCGCAAAGTGGCGCAAACAGCAAGAAATGCTGGGGGGGCTCAAGTATGGAAAAGAAAAGAAAGCCCGCAGCGGTAAATATTTTTTGGACTATCTTCAGTCTGCAGTCTTTTTTTGGTATCTTTAATAACAAGTGAAGCAAAAAACAAAGTTTTTTAAAAACACACTTTTATATTTTTACACTATTCAAATGATCATTTGACGTCCTCTGGACGTTGATGTTGTCCAATCGATCCGAAAATTATCTATATATAAAAAATAAGATTATGTATGTAAGTCCTTTATGCATTGCTACACCATTCATCCGATCGTAATGCAATTTTCACACAGGCTTGAAAGGCAATGGGAGACAATTATAGTGAAAACAAATTGAAATCGGACACAGAATAAGCGGAGCGGGAGCGGGAGAGCAAGCGGAAACGGGAAAGCAAGAGAGAACAAAAAAGCAACTGAGAACGAAAAAGCGAGCGAGAGCGAGAAAACGGCCGGGAGCGGAAAAGCGACCTGGATCAGGAAAGCAACCGAGAGTGGGAGAGCAAGCGGGTGAGTGAGTGAGTGAGTGAGTGAGTGAGTGAGTGAGTGAGTGAGTGAGTGAGTGAGTGAGTGAGTGAGTGAGTGAGTGAGTGAGTGAGTGAGTGAGTGAGTGAGTGAGTGAGTGAGTGAGTGAGTGAGTGAGTGAGTGAGTGAGTGAGTGAGTGAGTGAGTGAGTGAGTGAGTGAGTGAGTGAGTGAGTGAGTGAGTGAGTGAGTGAGTGAGTGAGTGAGTGAGTGAGTGAGTGAGTGAGTGAGTGAGTGAGTGAGTGAGTGAGTGAGTGAGTGAGTGAGTGAGTGAGTGAGTGAGTGAGTGAGTGAGTGAGTGAGTGAGTGAGTGAGTGAGTGAGTGAGTGAGTGAGTGAGTGAGTGAGTGAGTGAGTGAGTGAGTGAGTGAGTGAGTGAGTGAGTGAGTGAGTGAGTGAGTGAGTGAGTGAGTGAGTGAGTGAGTGAGTGAGTGAGTGAGTGAGTGAGTGAGTGAGTGAGTGAGTGAGTGAGTGAGTGAGTGAGTGAGTGAGTGAGTGAGTGAGTGAGTGAGTGAGTGAGTGAGTGAGTGAGTGAGTGAGTGAGTGAGTGAGTGAGTGAGTGAGTGAGTGAGTGAGTGAGTGAGTGAGTGAGTGAGTGAGTGAGTGAGTGAGTGAGTGAGTGAGTGAGTGAGTGAGTGAGTGAGTGAGTGAGTGAGTGAGTGAGTGAGTGAGTGAGTGAGTGAGTGAGTGAGTGAGTGAGTGAGTGAGTGAGTGAGTGAGTGAGTGAGTGGGTGAGTGATTGACGTGGGCTACTATAATATAGATATTAGCATAGACAATAAATAGACGAAAATATCACACATAATTATTTAATTAAATTTTGTCCAATCGATTCGAAAATTTGATAGAATGCATTGCTAATCAGTTCAGAGGTATGATCAAATTTTTAAGTCTCTAGCTCATCGGGAAGTTAGTCTAAAATCAATTGCAAAATTTGACGACAGACAGGCAGAGAAGTCAAGTTAAGTAATAGTGTGTAAAAATACGTTTATGATATGTTCAAAATTGTAATATGATATGATTGATACTCACTCACTCACTTCTAAACTATGTAAATAGTTAGGTTTATGATATGTTGCCATGCACCCCCACCTATTTGGAAAAATTGCAGGGCCCTCCGATTTGGCCTGGGGGGCTTGCGCCCCCTGTCTCCCTAGTTGCGCCCCTGGACCAAACCAAAAAATTCAGGAAAATACTTTTGGAACGTGCCGAAATGACAAGCATCTTCACCGTTCTTATTGTGAGGTGATTTTTTTGGCATGAAAACATTTGGAGAATTGGCCTGGACGTACCCCTAAAGATCTGCTGTGCGGCGAGAATGTGGGGACCGGAATGCTTATTAACTGTTGACACAAATCTAGACTATTGTAATAATTTATGGTAAACAAATTTGAATAAAAATCTTTTATGTTTCTTTTTAAACGGTTATGTGTCAGTCGTGAGTTTAACGTCAACTAGCAAATTGTTCCAGCTTTCTATCCGGCACCAAAGGATTAAATTTTAAAATGAGGATTAAATAAGTCATGCCTTCCTGTAAAAACGTAGGTAGTGTTGCTCCGACCAGACATGCTGGACACAGGAGTGACTAATTAGTCAGCTGCGAAAGTGTCCGATCGCCGACCATTGATTACCTGGTGAAATTACAAAAGCGGATACCAATAGCGTGGTCAGCTCATTCCAATATTACGCCACACCAAGCGCAGCCAGAGACTTCGATAACATTGGACAGGTACGCATCTAAGTAAACACGCATGTCCCGAACATCACCAACCGGCTGGTTCACGCCCGAATCGAGAACCAAACATATATTGTCCGGATCCACCTTCCAGTTTGCAATGGTATCACAGAAGACTTTCAAAACCAACATCAAAAACTCGAGTTTGGTTATCAAATAAAGAGACAAAACCAGCCCAGTGCATAACCACGAATGTCGAAGCGTTGTTGAAAAACATCAATCATGATCTGATGATTCACCTTATCAAACGCCGCTAACATATCAAGAAGCACCAGCGCCGAACCAGCCATGTATGAAAGTATGTTGATATTTATATAAGTACGTGCATATTGGTCCAGTTAATAAAAAGAGTTTTCATCTCTCTGTCTCACCTATAACTTATTGATTAGTTGATAGGACAAATATCTATTGGGAGTTCCTCTGTACCTATGCTCTAATGTAGATTTAAGATTGTAAAATTAAAGCTTTTTTGCGTAATTTCAAAATTTAGAGAAAATAAACAATAATTTAAAAAATTAAAAACACGCTTTAATAAAATGCTTTAAAAAACACAAAATGAATTTTAAAAATAAAAGCATGAGGCGCAATCGTATGAGTGCAAAGGAAAGCACCCCACACTTTTTGTTTAAAATTTATTGTTTTAAAGCATTTTATTAAGGCGTGTATTTAATTTTTAAATTATTATTTATTTTCTATAGATTAGTTTTTCAACTGCCACCTAGCGATTATAAAGAAAACTTCAGACAACGAAGTATATAACGTATATTAATTTAAAGGGTAATCATAACTCCGCCTTGCTTTTGCAAGCCAGTCCCAAACCTAGAGAAAGGAAGAAGGAAAAGTTGAAAAGATCAAGTTATGATCCACGACAGGAAATACTCCGATATTTACAGCACATTGCTTTAACAGTCTTAAACTTAAAACACCTGGTGTAAAGGACTATCAATTATTTAAAAAAAGAGTAATCATAAATTTGTTTGTTAACTTATTATTGTTAAGGTAAATAGAATACGACTATATTTTAAATTTCAGATTGAAAACCTACTAAAATTTGTTTGAATAGAATTTAAAACTCATATTATGGAATACTAAATTTTCATTGAACTTAATTTGAGAAGAAAAATACGGAGTGACCATAAAACTTTTCTATAAAACGATTGTTTAGCAATAACATCAAGAAACTCTTATTGAAGGTCTGTTTACAGTTTACAGTAAACAATCTTCCTTTACAATGCTAGTAAACATTTCACAGCGTCTCAAAAAATTCCAAGCATATTCAATTTGTTAAATAACTGATATTTGACCTATATTAGTACGAGTTTATTACACACTTTTACTTAACTCGACTTCTCTGTCTATCTGTCGTCAAATTTTGCGATCGATTTTAAACTAACTTCCCGATGAGCTAGAGACTTCAAAATTTAAACATACCTCCGAACTAATTAATAATGCATTCGATCAAATTTTGGGATCGATTGGACAAAACTTAATGAAATAATTATTTGTGATATTTTCGTCGAACTATTTATTGTCTATGCTAATATCACTAACTAGAGATAGCCCGTCAAAAATGACGGAAGTTTCAAAATACGGCGCCCGTTATTATAAAAATAGTCAACAAAAACAAAATGACATTTGATAACCATGAAAAAAATTTATATATAAGCAAATCAAAATTTTTGCGCCCATGGAAGCGAAAGAAACTGCGCTGTTGTATGATCGAATATGTTGTCGAAAATTTTGTCTATCTGGATTGGCCGTGTCTGACAGTAGGCTTTTAAGAAAATCGGGATATTCAAGTGTATTATCGTGAAAGTCAATTGGTTTTGACAACATTTGGCAAGGCAAAGTTTGCCTTTTTGACAACATGAAGTGAATAGTCCATCTGATGGTTGCTCTGCAGCAAAATTTCTTGATCGACATGAAGTACATAAAACATCAAATTCACCACAATCATGTTGATCGGATTGAGTTTCGTTGAAGTTAATTGCTTCGTTACGAACTGCCTCACTCGCACGATCTCGTGCTAAACGTTGGGAGATCGCATTAGCAGCTCGATGTAGCTGCAATTCATTGGGAGACATTTGTTCAACTCGATGGCGTTGCGAGGCAGCATTGGTTTCTTGATGTAGTTGCAATTCATTGAGAGACATTTGCTCAATTCGATGACGTTGTGAGGCAGCAATGGAAGTGTCAAGAGGTTCTAGATGTTGAGGAGTAAGTCGATAAACATAACGTGGTTGTGATGTGGCATAAGAAGCATGAAAAATTTGCAATTCCTCAACAGACATTTGTGCAGCGCGTTGTTGATGAGCTTCTGCATCTATAACTCGAGTTTTTGCTTTTGATTGTGGAGTTTGTCTTGCGCGATATCTCTGTTGCCTTTCTTCAGCTAGACGCCGTTTCCTCGACACAGGATCTTCGTAAATGTATAATACCTTTCCTTGTTGTAAATTAAATCCTTTATATTATAATCTTGAGTTTAAACAAAAATGATTTATTATATCTGAGCTTTCGAACTAACTTGCGTTCTTTTTCAAAGATTGTAAAATCTGAACTTAATTAATAGGAAAAACAAAACTAATATATATATATATATATATATATATATATATATATATATATATATATATATATATATATATATATATATATATATATATATATATATATATATATATATATATATATATATATATATATATATACATAAGCGTTACAGAATCAGTGAGTGACGTGGTCTACTATTATATTAATATGCTCGTTGTTTATGTAATACACACACACACACGCGCGCGCACGCACACACGCAAAAATATAAAAGTGTGTTTTTAAAAAACTTTGTTTTTGCTTCACTTGTTTTAAACCTACGTTTGACTGTTTTTTCTTATATACCTGCGTTTGGACTGGCTTGCGTAGGCCCATAATGGAATCCGCGAGTTTCTAGTTATAAATTTACAATCTAATACATGCGGTGCCACCGAAAGGGGGATAGGAAATAATTAACGGACTGGGACTTGAGACCCGAACTTTTTAGAGGCTCCGGCCAGGTCTGATGTATTTTTAGAAAAAATGAATTGGGTTCATTTTTTCTTTGAAAACGACGTATGACTACCGCCGGTCATCAGATATTTTAGAAGAAGAAATGTTAAGACTTTTTAAGAAAATATTATTGAAAATGGCCTACGACTACCCCCGCCCATCATGTATTTTAAGAAGTTAACAGGTAATTTAGGAGAATCTTTAAAAACAGTTCTTTTCTTTAACATTTTTTATGTTCGGGCTACTTGTTTTTTCGGGGTCCCAGTTTCCTCCTAGTGGCCCTGAAGACATGCACTATAAATAAAATGGACAATCAATCAAAAGCGTTGTTCTTGCTCATTACTTTTTCACTTTATATGTTGCTTTTGCGATCCAGTTCAAAGCCTAGAAAAAGGGTCACATTTATTATTTATTTATTCGCAAAACAGACAGAAGGACCCAAAAGGCCACTAACACTGCTGTTTAAAAATTATATAATCACGCAAAATAAAACAAGAACACGCAGCCTAAAAGAAGTACAACAAAATTATGGTCAAGTATAATGTTTTTTCAGGTAACGTAAAAAGGTTTCAGAAGATACGACGCCAAGAGGCAAGTTGTTCCAGGATCCACGCAGCGACAGGAAGTACTTCGGTATTTCCTACATACTGCCATTTGAGTCTTCAAACACATGGTGTAAAGGACTATAAACTATTATACAGTGGCAGATCTAGAAATTTCGTAAGGGGGGGCCAGAAATGTTTTTCTTTTTTTTTTTAATTTTGATTGCTGTTGTTATAAATCCGTTGTAAGATATCTCGAATCTTATATTTAGTAGAACCAAACAAAAGGAATCGAAATTAAACTTTTAATCTACTCGCATTTTCCCCCTCTTTTTTCTTTTTTTCTCTTTCACATTCTTTCTGTATTTTTTCTGGAACAATATCAGCATAAAACACCTTTTTACCAATGCTTTTATTAACTCGTCGTCTCTGTTTCTCTGTCTGTCTGTTTCTCTGTCTGTCTGTTTCTCTGTCTGTCTGTCTGTTTCTCTGTCTGTTTCAAATCTTGCAATCACTTTTTGAGTCACTTCCTGATGATATATTTTTTTCAAATTTTGCATACATGCTCAAAATAGAAGACAATGCAATATTCAATTATTAGTTTACAATAAGTCAATTAATTTAGTTAATTTTAATTAATTTATATATATTTATGTATATGTGTACGTGTGTGTGTTTATTATATTTTTTTATCTAGGAATTTATGTATATGTGTTTGCAAAAAATTGATTGCAAAATTTGTGTTTTAATTACATATAAGAGCATTGGTTTTAAAAATTCGTTTTTAATTTACTTGTTTCATCATAGAGTTAAGTAATCAGACACTTAAAAGCTAAAATTAAGTGTACCATGAAAAACTTTTGCAATTAGGCGGCTACTAATTGTTCGCAATTTTTTGATGATAATAAGTCTATAAAATAGAAAAACCTTGACCACATTCTTCTAAATACTTAATATGTGAAATATGTGTAAATTGAAAATATAAGAAACTTTCGAACCAATATAGAAAAAAACTGAGTTTTTATTATAACTTTTTACTTTAAAAAATCAATAATCGCTTTCATTAAATAAATTAAAAACTGCTGGATTATTTTTTTATAGAAAAGTTCAAACCTCTGAATCTTCAACTTTGCACTTCTCAGGCCAATTTTGGGACTTCATTTCTATTTCTTGGGGGCCGAAAACTACGTCAAGAGGCCCACTAAAAAATCAGAAGGAGAATACCCTTTCTGCTCCCTCCAAATTGACGTTCCTGAACTTACAACTTTTATTCATATTACAAATGATTACTGTTTTAAAAACTTGTTGTTGAGCCGTCTAAACTTATTTAGAAAAAGGAAGGTGTCATTTTCAACTTTTTTGCTAGACCTGTCCGTGAAAGTCTAAATGTTTTTTGAGTATTATTTGAATTATATTTTTTATTGAATTGGTTTGAAAAAGGTCCGAAATTCTTAAATATTTGCCAATTATCAGAACTATTGAAGGTCGAGAGGTGAATTTAGTAAAGATAAAGCATCCGGCGGATACAGAGACTTTAAGCTAAAAAATACAATTTTTTTTGAAAAATCTAAGGGGGGGCCCGGGCTCCCCAGCCCCCTAGATCCGCTACTGCTATTATAAGTTTTTTTTATAAAATGATCTATATTTTTGTTTGTCTGTATTTGCTTAATTGCATTTTGTATATTTGTTTATAATACGAATTTTTAATATGTTAATTTTAGATTTTTTTTTATTTTATCAAAATTGTATTTAAATAAAATTAAACAAAACCAACTTTTTTTTAAAAATAGGTTCACGCCCAACTCTTTTTGATAAGCGGGAGGGTCTAATTGTTAACCATATAAATAAAGAGCAATACTAGTCTCGCAATTCCCGCGAAGTTATTTAGGTTGAGGTCGAAGTTGTTGTAGTTAGTTATTTAGACTTGCAAATAAAGTTAAGGCAACGCGTGTTACTATGCCTTCCAATCAATCTGATACTTGTGCGGCCGAACCACAGCCGAAAGTTGCCAAGTTGGAGCTGGAGAATTACGAGGTGTTGAAGTTTGCCAAATTGACAGAAAATGCTTTCCCCCCGACGAAAGGGTCACCACTGGCGGCAGGTTTTGATCTGAAAAGGTTGATTCATTGATTTATTTGCGCTTGTCACTTCATTTGAGCTATGTACTTATTTATGGGTAATCATTTAATTTGACGGGTTTGGCCTACAAGTTAGTAGATGGAGTTGAAGGGTCAGGCTTGAGTCATTTCATGTGGTCATTGGTGGAATATTCTTTTTTAAAGAATGATTAAGAAACCAATGGTGCAATTAATATCTTGATAAAATGAAGAGTATATCAAATTAATGGGTTTATACTTTATAGATTTTTTTCGCCTAATTATATAAAAAATGCCAGCGAAATACTTCTGCAATAAGAGTGCTCATTTTATATAATATAATGGATGGAAATGATTCCTTGGACCAAATAGAAAAGCAGATCCTGTTTGTAACTTTCTGTTATAATTTTGTATAATGAACTTCCTGTTGTAGTTATAAAAACTTTTTATATTTTAAGAAATTTATGTTATCAGTTTTTCTTAAAAAACTTTTTTTAAGAAAAACTGATAACTTTAAAAAAAGTGACCTGCATTTTAAAATTGTCACATAGCCTTGATCATGTTTATTATTTTCACTTTGAAATTATCAGAAATTTGTCGCAGACCTACGCTACGAAACTAAGTAGAATGTGTTTTTAATTAATTAGAGGTTTGCACTACTTTGTTTATTTTTGTTTTTTAATGGTATTTGTTTATGATTTAATTATTTTAGTGCATATGACTACACCATTGTTTTTAATTAATTAGAGGCTTGCACCACTTTGTTTATTTTTGTTTTTTAATGGTATTTGTTTATGATTTAATTATTTTAGTGCATATGACTACACCATTGAACCACAAGGCAAAACATTAGTTTTGACTGATATTCAAATTGCTGTACCTCACGGCTGCTATGGAAGAATTGGTAAGGTTGTTTTATCGTTCATGGAGTTTTCCAATATGTTATTACAATGTTGGTCACAAAATCTCTCAATGCATTAACAATATTAATTAAATACTTGAGCTTGGTATTCAACTGAATATAAAAATTCAAGAGTTGTGTTTAACAATGCGAGAAAAGTATTTTGCTGTGGAGCTCTACTTCAATGAACTATTTCATTAACCATTTCATGGCTTAGCAAGGCAGGAATTATTATAAACAAATAGATTATGTTGAATATTGCCAGAACAAAGTTTAATTTGAAAGATCCATATTAATATAGCTAAATATCTATTATTAAAACACAACTTTGGTGAGGATGTCTTAGAATAAACAGTAAGAAATTGTAGAATTATTTTATAATCATTTTAGCAGCAAAAAAGCTCAACAGTTGATCTTTTCTTTTTTTCTTGTGCGACCTCAGTTGAAGTGTGTCAAGCAAACCTTGCTGCTTGGATGAATTTTAAGAGATTTGAATAAAAATTGAAATGCATTCTCATTAGTAGGATTCTGTGTCCCGTTATTTTTTTTGAAACGATACGATACGACTTCTGAAATTTGTCTCGAATAAAACGATACGAGACACATCGAACAATAACGAAACAAATCCGATACGATAAAATATCGGGATCTCGAATGAAATGTCAACTGTGGAAATTTTGTCTCGAATAAAACGAGATAACGACGTGCACACTACAGGTGACACACACATACTCACATACAACCAAGAATATAATCAAGATTATAAAGATATATCTTAGATGAGCTACTATTACGGTCAAGTACGAATATCGAAACACTAAAATAATCATTCCAATTCTATATAACAAATTTCACAAAATAAGTTTATCAAACAGACTAAACCAAAACATAAACATAGAAAATAGAATGATAAGGGCAAGCATAAGCACTCAAACATTACTTATTATATTACTAGTCCTTATTCATTATTCTCATTAATAATAATAGTCATCGATGTCAGCGAGTACGATTGCCTTGCCAACTGTTGATGCCGGTTCGCGTATTTCTAAATGGTAGTATGCAGAGGTCGACTAGCAGCCTAAAAGGGGCATGGCTTAAGGCTCTGCTTTAGATATCTTTGATTACTATTCTCAATGTGGCACTAAAAAAAGCTATAGCACTTATAGAATCAATTGCAAATATTCACAGATGTGACAATCGTTAATTAAATATGTATGACTTTCGTTATTTATTGAAAAATATTTATTTTAAATCTCAGAATTTGTTTCGAGACTTTTATAAGGGAACAAAATTTAAGTCTCGCTATTTTATTTCGATACGAGACTTCCCCGCAAGCTGTATCGTTTTAATAACGATACGGGATCTCTCGTATCGTTTTGAAATCCCGATTGATAACGAAATAAAGATTACAGGATGCAGATGCTTACTCGTTAGCCTTTTGTATTTTATTTTAGCTCCAAGGTCGGGTCTTGCTGTCAAGCACTTCATAGATGTCGGAGGTCAGTGCTGATTGTAGTAAATGTTTTAATGGTGATGATGGTGTCAGTTATGTTAATAACAAATAACCAGGCAATTTGAAGTTTTTTGTAATATCAAATGATGGTGGCTGACATAAGTACTATTTTTTGAATTAGCTGGAGTTGTTGATGAGGACTACAGAGGCAATGTAGGGGTTCTACTTTTCAACTTTGGCACAGAAGAGTTCAAAGGTCAGATTACATTTACTAATCAATTACTTTTTGACACAACGATATGATAAAAGTTATTTTTGCTATATTTGGCCAAAGGTGCTATTACAGTTGATTCTGCTAATTTAATTATAAAATTGAATCTCCAACATGTTTTTGTTTTATCGTTTTTTTTTATTAGTTTCGCTTTTCATTTTTTCAATTAATTTGAGCTTGATGGATTGATTAATTGTGAACATATTTTATTCAGTAAACAAAGGGGATAGAATTGCCCAGTTGGTGTTGGAAAGAGTTTCATTGGCAGAATTGCAGGAATGCTCAGTTAGATTTTTGTTTTAAAATATTTTGAAGAATAATTCGGGCAAATCAGTTAAATTTGCTGCTTTATAAAAATTAAGTTATGTACTCAAAATAAACTTATTCCTAATTTATATTTTTCGTTTAAGCTTTTTCTAGAAATCTTATACTGGTCTTTATTTTCTCAATATTTTTTTTTGCAATTAAGTGTGATTTGATTTTTTTTATATTCATTCAGAAACTCGATGATACAGAAAGGGGGAGTGGAGGATTTGGTTCGACCGGAAAAAATTAAGAAGTTGAAAGTGAAACATAGAAATGCCTTTCTTATTTTGTAGCTTTATACTCTGTGACTATTGCAATTTTGTTTGAACAAACTTGAGCACTTGTTATTGATATTAGTTTCATTATGGAAGATGCCAATTATATAACTCAAGATATAGGTTTCATAATCAAAGTTTTGATAAAACATTTTTCTATTGTTATAGTAATTTTGTTGATAGTATTAATTTTATATTAGTTTTTGTATCAGCTTGTGTTATGACAATAAAGAGTTAAATGAAAGTTTACAGTTTTTGTGCACAGCTTAACTTTTTGAACACTGCTTCTTACGATTTTTATTTTGCATGGAATGACAAATGATGTCTGTCTGCATGTTCTTTCAAAACGACGATTATGAGATTGTCACCATGAGACTTTGTTCGTAACATTGTCACCAGGGCTGTTATAAAGAGATTTAAATAAAATAAAGTTTCAACAAATTTTAATCTTTCTCCTCTCTCTTCTCAATATACAGATGGAGAGTGTGCAGATTATGGCTTAAATATTTAGTTCAAACGTATTCTAATTAAATAAGCTGAAAACACGAATGGTAGGTCAGTCATAGGAGTTATTTCTATTTCATCATTATTGAATTCATCCCTGTCAGATTCTTTAAAATAGTAGTTACCGAACAGCGAGTCACAGTTTGGATAAAAACTCAACAAAACCGAAGCGCCTGTTAGTTAACAGAAATGATTAGATTGAGCTATGTATTATAATAAATCGAACAGTTAATTGTTAAAAAAGTTATTTAACACAAATTTTAGAAGACCTAAAAGTTCGCAGTGTTGAGTTTCTGCTTTCTAAAAATCCAACATTTTTTCTTCTCTGGTTGACAGGGGATGCTAATTGTTTATGTTGTCATTCTGGAAACGAGTGCAATACGTATAAAACGAATGTAGGACTCCCCCCCCCCGGCAGACCCTAGGACATTTCCCCCTGCACTGGCGGATCTAGCCAACTTTTGAAGGGGGCAAGTTTGAGGCAAAATAAAAAATATTAGTACAGTTTTCAGACCCGTAAAGCTTCTATTTTGAGGGGGTAGAGGCTGGGGCCCCTTAATTTTTTTATAATGTTTTTAGAAAAATATCTACGAAGTTTTTAAAAAAAAATCTGAAAAGTACTTACAATTACTCTCCCCGGTCATCAGCTATTTTTTTTTGTATAAAAAAGGTGTAATATCCTACCCCGCTCATCAGCTGTTTTGGGAAGAAGGGTTTAATTTTGAATTATGTGGGTTTTTGAAACAGTTTCCCCCCTCCCGCCCGTGATGTTTCTGAAATGACTCTCCTGGGGGAAGTAAAAATCTATCATCCAAATAAACTTTTGAAGAAATCGTTGAAATCAAGAACGATGCGGTCAGCATCTCTGTGTCTCAACATTGGATGCTGTTATGGAGACATTTAATTGTATTAATTATATATTTTTATAATTGACAGTTAATATTAATATCTACGGTTGTGGATATTAATATCTTTGTTTTCCTTCCATTAACGTCCTTTTTTGAGTTTCTCTCTCGTTGTTGATGGCTGAGCGCTGTATCGTTTTTATGGTTAAATAAACTATATTCGAAATATAACTAACGTCGTTGTTTATCGGGTCATAACATTTTGGCGACGAGGATTTGAAATGGCTGAAGAAAAGTTTTATTCACTCATGGCTACGTTTTTGGAGGAAAACCGACGCCGAGACGAAGAAAACCGACGCCGAGATGAAGAAAACCGCAAACGTGAGGAGGAGATGCGTACGCAAATTCTCGAAGACAATCGCAAACGCGAAGAGGTTTTTGCAGAACTCATTCGGTCGATGAAGTTTCAATCAAGTGGTCCAGTTTCAATGGTTAGAAACAAACCAGATTTGGTACCAGAGTTGATGAGACAAATTTCGGAATTCAGCCATGACCCCGAGTCCGGTAGGACATTCTCAAAGTGGATTGATCGTTTCGAAGCAGTTATGATCAGCCATGGTACCGAGTTATCCGACCCAGATAAAACGCAAGCACTCGTGTCGAAGTTGGACTTGCAATCGTACGGGAGTTTCACCGACCACATCTTGCCGAAAACAACAAAAGATCTGACCTACGACGAAACCAAGGAAATTTTGGAGTCGCTGTTTGGGGACAAGGTCTCGGTTTTCAGGAGAAGGTTCGACATGTTCAGGTTGGTAATTGGTGATCTTGGGTACAGCAAGCTAGGTTCAACAATAAATAGAATGACGGCACTGGCTCAAGTCGAACAAATGTCAAAAGAACATTTTAAATGTCTTGTTTTTGTTTCGGCACTGCAAGGAGCTCGACATGCTGACATCCGAACAAGGTTGTTGAGGAAACTGGAGACTCAAGAGGAGTGCACGTTAGCTGACCTTGTTAAAGAATGCGAATTCGTAACGAGTTTGAAAATAGATTCGGACGTCATCGACAATGTACAAAATGTTAATGCAGTAAAACAAATGAACAGGAAGAAGCCTCGACCTGGGTTCCCTAGCAAGGATATCCCCCGATCTTCTACCAAAGGTAATTGTTTCATCTGTGGTTCGCCAGAACATTTTAGAAAAGATTGTCCGAAAAATCAGCCAAAAGCTCAACAAAGAAAAAATAAAGCAATTAAGAAGATTGTTGGTAATGTGGTTGCCAATCGGAGGTACACTGAGGTTAATTTTGGTGACACTCAGGTTAGAATGCAGTTAGATTCTGGTGCCGACGTCACACTCATCAACAAGGAAACATGGGAACAAATCGGTTCACCTGCCTTGGAGAGGTCAACGACGACACTGGGAGCTGCAAATGGAAGTCCGATTGAGGTCCTGGGACAATTTGATGTAGAGTTCACCTGTGGAGGACATTCAGGTCACGGTCGCTGCTACGTGGCTGACAAAGTCGAGCAATTGTTAGGCATCGAATGGATGAACCAACTTCCTCCTCTTCAAAAAGCATTCAACGCCATCTGCTGCAAAATTGAGCAGAAGCCAAAGGAGGAAGGGGAACATCTTGCCAGCAGTTTGAGTGAATGTTTTCCAGATGTTTTCAAGGAAGAATTGGGAAAATGTCAAACAAAAGCTCAATTGTTCGTCAAGCAGGGAACACGTCCAATCTTTTGCCAACAGAGAAAGATTCCGTTTGCTCGGGAAGAAGCAGTTAACGTGGAGCTGGAGCGTTTGGTGCAGCAGGGAGTTCTGAAGAAGGTTGACTACAGCAACTGGGCCGCCCCGATTGTTGTGGTTGCCAAGAAAAATGGAGCAGTCAGGATATGTGCAGACTTCAAAACAGGACTCAACGATGCACTGGAAATGCACCGACACCCGCTACCTGTGCCCGATGAAATCTTTGCTCGTCTGAACCAAGGCGCATGGTTCACTCAGATTGACTTCGCTGACGCATACTTGCAGATGGAAGTTGAAGACGACTCGAAGGAACTGGTCACAATTAATACACACAAAGGTTTGTTCCAGTACCAGCGATTGCCTTTTGGAGTCAAATGCGCACCTGGCATTTTTCAAGAAGCTATGGATCGAATGATCACAGGACTGGAAGGTTGTGCAGCATATCTAGATGATGTCATAGTGACCGGATCTACGCTGGATGAACACAATCGAAATGTTAAAGCTTTGTTCAAGAAAATCGCTGAGAGTGGATTTCGTGTACGAATGGAAAAGTGTTCATTTGCTAAAGAAGAAATCAAGTTTTTGGGGCACATTGTTTCAAGAGATGGCCGTCGACCAGACCCCGAGAAAATTCAAGCGATTGTTGAAATGCCAGAGCCTAAGGATGCAAAGCAGTTAAAATCATTCTTAGGCATGATAAGCTATTATTCGTCCTTTGTACCAGAGATGCGATCAATGAGGGGCCCTTTGGACGATCTCGAAAGGAAGGACACATTTGAATGGACTGCAGAGCACCAGGAAGTTTTAAGAAAGCTAAAGAAAGTGCTGCAGTCAGATCTGTTGTTGACGCACTACGACCCTGAACTGGACATTGTCGTTGCTGCGGACGCGTGTGAATATGGAATCGGAGCTGTGATCTCCCATCGTTTTCCAAACGGCATGGAAAAAGCAATTGCACACGCCAGTAGAGCTCTCACAAAGGCTGAGAAGAACTACGGACAGATAGAGAAGGAAGCTCTTGCCTTGGTATTCGCAGTGAGAAAATTCCACCGCTATGTTTATGGCAGACGCTTCATGCTGCTGACAGATCACAAGCCCTTACTATCTATTTTTGGATCAAAGGTTGGTGTATCTGCTCACTCAGCAAATCGACTACAACGATGGGAACTCGTCTTGCTTGCTTACGACTTCAACATCGAGTACAGACGATCTACCCACTTTGGACAAGCCGATGCACTATCCCGTCTTATCACTTCAAGAAAACTGCAGGAAGATGATGACATCGTTATCGCAAAGATTGAAATGGATGTCAACGCAGTTCAGAGTGATGTTATCCGACACTTGCCTGTCACTAAGGAGGAAATTCGTAGGATGACCGAAGAAGACTCCGAGCTAAAGTTGGTTGTGGAAGCCGTCAGAACAGGACGATGGCCGAGATTTCAGTAAGGATCGCTCCTACACGCCTACCACAGCCGTGCTACAAACATGTCTGTTTGTAATGGTGTACTCTTCATGGGATCTCGCGCAGTGATACCAGCAATATTGAAGAACCAAGTTCTGAAAATGCTGCACGAAGGACACCCAGGAGCCACCAGGATGAAGATGCTCGCTCGGAGGTATGTTTATTGGCAAGGTATCGACAGGGATATTGAAGACAGAGTAAGGCTTTGCAGCTCCTGTCAGATGGCTGCAAAGATGCCTGTCAAAAATGAATTGTCACCATGGCCGACACCAGATTGCGCATGGGAGAGGATCCATATAGACTATGCCGGTCCAATGGAAGGAATGATGTTCCTTGTGGTTGTGGATGCCTTCTCCAAGTGGCCTGAAATTGTCCAAATGAGGACAACGACGACAACTGCTACAATCAAAGAGTTGGGTAAAATTTTTTCACAGCATGGATACCCAAAGATGTTAGTGTCGGACAATGGAACACAATTTGCTTCAAAGGAGTTTGAGGAGTACTGCCAAAGTCATGGCATCAACCATGTAAGATCACCGCCATATCAGCCTCACTGCAACGGACAAGCAGAACGTTTCGTTGATACGTTCAAGCGGGCTCTTAGAAAATTGCAGGGAGAGGGTGCGACGGCTGACGTGCTGCAAAAGTTCTTGCTGACGTATAGGACAACACCTCTACCATCATCAGAAGAACTGAAAACACCTGCAGAGCTACTCCTAGGCAGACAATTACGAATTCCTTTGACAGACCTCCAACTGAATAAATTCCATCATCAAGATGAAAAGATCGAGAAACCCGGTTCTTGTAAAA
The DNA here is from genome assembly GCA_963978895.1 of Erpobdella octoculata. Classification (NCBI taxonomy): domain Eukaryota; kingdom Metazoa; phylum Annelida; class Clitellata; order Hirudinida; family Erpobdellidae; genus Erpobdella; species Erpobdella octoculata. Next base: position 14,839,882 of record OZ022242.1, read on the forward strand.
GAGAGTTTACAGAACAAGATGCTGTCTATGTGCGGACATACGACAATCCGAATCAGCCAGAATGGACTCCCGGTAGAATCGTCCGACGTTTGGGAAAATCTGTTTATGACGTTGAAGTTGGAAGAAGAGTGATGCGGCGACACTGCAATCAGTTGCGAAAACGGGTATCAGAAGAAGCTCTAGTGGTTATATCTGATGTTTTCGACATCCCTCTTCTCCCACCAATCAAGTCATCCCTGAAGACGACCGATTCTTCTAACAGTGCCATTTCGGTTGACGTTTCAGTTAACGAGGACAATCGTCAAATCATCTCGACAGACCAGGTTCCAAAGGTGAGGCCTAAAAGAACACGTCGACCTCCTCGAAGATTGGAAATGAATGCTTCCAAGAAAACTTATCTTGTTTAGGAGGGGGAGGTGTTATGGAGACATTTAATTGTATTAATTATATATTTTTATAATTGACAGTTAATATTAATATCTACGGTTGTGGATATTAATATCTTTGTTTTCCTTCCATTAACGTCCTTTTTTGAGTTTCTCTCTCGTTGTTGATGGCTGAGCGCTGTATCGTTTTTATGGTTAAATAAACTATATTCGAAATATAACTAACGTCGTTGTTTATCGGGTCATAACAGATGCAAAAGCTTTTCTATCTACAAGACTTGCTATGTTTTTACCAATGCTTTTATTAACTCGTCGTCTCTGTTTATCTGTCTGTTTAAAATCTTGCAATCAATTTTTGAATCACTTCCTGATGATAGATTTTTTTCAAATTTTGCATACATGCTCAAAATAGAAGACAATGCAATATTCAATTATTAGTTTTACAATAAGTCAATTAATTTAGTTAATTTTAATTAATTTCGATATTTCGATATAATTAAGATATTTCGACTTTAATATAAAATAAAAGAGTAATATAAGAAAAAATTGATTGCAAAATTTGTGTTTTAATTACATATAAGAGCATTGGTTTTAAAAATTCGTTTTTAATTTACTTGTTTTGTTAGTTAACATAGATATCTACGCCTACGCCTGTTTTAGTTTGTTGCATGAATTTATGTGGTAAAGCTACTAAAGCTGCATTTGTGACGTGAACTTTTCGAGAAGATCCAGAGCACAATTCTAGCCAGTAAGGTTTGAGAAACTCGTTAGAGAACGGGTTAGAAGTTTAAAAAATCTACTTATTTTTTTTTAATTACATAGAGGAACATCTCCTCAATGTATTCAATTCAGTTTGACATTTTATAATGTAAAAGAACTATTGTTAAATTGAACTTTGGTGCAAGCCCTAAAAAAGATCAAAGTGCCCCACATACGGGGCACTATGATCCCCCCATGGGGCACATTGATCCTAGGTATAATTCAATACGATCCCACATCCAGTTCTCTCAAAAAACACATGAAAACAGGTATAATAGCTTTTGTTGATACTAACTAGCGGGGGCACCCGGCGTTACCCGGGGTTTTTAGAGGTTTGTCTAATGTTTGTCTCTCTCGCTCCCGTTTCCTTCTCCGCTTTCCCGTTCCCGTCGCTTTTCCGCTCTCGGTCGTTTTCCCGCTCTCGGTCGTTTTCCAGCTCCCGGTCGCTTTCCCGCTCCCGGTTGCTTTCCCGTTCTCGGTCGCTTTCCCTTTCCCGTTCTATCTTTCGCTCTCAGTTGGCTTCCGGTTCCCGTTTTCGCTCATTTGTGTATGTATATGTATGTGTATATATATATATTGAAATTTTTTTTTATTGAGATTTAGCATACGCCTTATCAAGACAAGTCTTGCTCAATGCGAGAGAGGGAGGGTACATGCAAAGGCAGACATTTATAGGCGCCTACCCCTTTAGCAAATGCGAGTGAACTCTTTGCTTAAGGGAGTTACGCTGGTGACGCCGGCGAGGTTTGAACTGCCGACCTAACGATCGACAGGCGAACGCTCTACCGCTCTGCCACCAGCGCCTCAAAAAATAACGATATAAGTGTTTCACCATTTTTTAAAACTTTGGTTTCCATGACTTCAAATGTGGGGTCAAAATAAGGGTTATTTGATTTTAAAATAACTGCTACTCAACAACTGCAAGCATTACAGATGTAAAACTTAGTATTTTGAGGTTTTATTATATACTAGCGGGGGCACCCGGCGTTGCCCGGGGTTTTTAGAGGTTTACCTAATGCGTTTCTTTTTCGCTCCCGTTTCCTTCCCGCTTGCGCTACCGCTCCCGGTCGTTATCCGTTCCCTGTCGCTTTCCCGCTCATTTTTTCGCTCTCAGTCCCCCCCCTAGATCCGATTATACATACATACATACATACATTCATACATACATACATACATACATACATACATACATACATACATACATACATACATACATACATACATACATACATACATACATACATACATACATACACACATACATACATACATAGATACATACACACTCCCGCTCCCGGTCGTTATCCGTTCCCTGTCGCTTTCTCGCTCATTCTTTCGCTCTCAGTTGACCCCCCTAGATCCCATTCTACATACATACATACATACATACATACAAACATTCATTTATATATATATAGATAATCATTTAAGTTGTATAAATTCAACACAGGTTAGGAAAAATGGATAAATCTACTGCAAAGACCAAGTGACGACTGGCTCGAGCAGTCCCGCCATGCTGAATTGGGTCTGGAAGTCTACAAACAATGTCATCTTTTTCAAATTGGAATAATTCATCATTTGCACAAATAAAATTAAATGACGACGTCCTCTCTCTTTTCAGGAACTTTATTAATAATTCACCATCTTCTGACATTATTTGTCCGATGTAGTGAACAACTTTCTTTTTTGTTTTAAATCTAACCACAACATAATTCATTAATTTTCAACACAGAACAGTCATAGTCCAGAACAGGGCTTTTTTGTGCTGTTAACTGAGGTTTGACATTGCTATTCCCATTACTTTAACCGGTGTTGTTGTACCTTGCTCTGTCTTTCGCTGACAATGTCTAACCATTGTGAAATCCTACGAAGAAAACTAATTGCGTTTTTGCAATAACAATAATAGAAAATATCAAATTATAGGATTACATTAAATCTCTAATTCCAGGAGAATGCGTGCATTTAGTATCTAAGGACAAGGGGCAGTTTGATCTACAGATCAACGTACCCCATATCGGTAAGGATCAAAGAGCCCCAATGACATGGTGCATACTATAAATGGCGATATCTCATCAATAAATGTTGCTTGAGAATTCAAATATGCAATAAAATAAGCCTTAGACATACGTTTATACAATGCAAAATTAATTTTCCCCAAAAAATATTTATCCATATATATCTATGTATTTATCTAATTTGTAATTACAGAGACTCAACTATTGTGAAAATTTACTTTTCTCCGGTCAAAACAAACTTTCGTATTTTTCAACTTTCAACGGCGGATTGTTGAAAAGAAAATAGGACTAAAATTAGAAGAAAAACAATTAAAGACCATAAACAATTATGCATTGCATTTTTATTTAGAAATTATTACGTTACTGCCAAAAGATCAATGTGCCCCAGAGATAAAAAAATCCCCCATCTCCCCTATACCTTTGATCATCTGATTTTATATCCACTAAGCCTACTTGACATTAGGGATATCATTTTGGGGACAGGGGGAGGCCATTGCGGGAACGTGCAACTTAATGTGGAAAAAAAATTCAGGGCTTCCCCACTTTAAAATTCACGGCTACGGCCCACATCGAACTACCCTCCCTATCATCAGCTTTTTTTTTATAATAAAAATGTGGAAGTTTTTAGAAAATTTTTGAGAAAAATACCTCTCACTATCCCCCGGTCATAAGCTTTTTTTGACAGGAAAAATTTAGCAGTATGATGAACAAGTAAAGATAAAAAATAAATTCAAACAAGTAAATTAAAAACGAATTTTTAAAACCCAATGCTTTTATATGTAATTAAAACACAAATTTTGCAATCAATTTTTTCTTATATTACTCTTTTTTCAAATTGCCTTTTAATCTGCCCAAGCATGATAATGATAATTGACAAATTCCTTAGCTGATTATCATAAAAAACTTAGTCTCTATTTATTCATAGAAAACTAGGTCTCCAAGCCAGTCCAAGCACCTAATGTTGAGTTGAATAAACAAGCCGCTTTACTTGACTAGCTTCACAATTCCCTTGGCAAACTTCCAGACTACCACATCATGTTAAATAAACAACTTAGCTAGCTTCCCATGAGACAAATTTTATTCAATTTGCGGTTTCTTGTTTATTGTAAAACTAATAATTGAATATTGCATTGTCTTCTATTTTGAGCATGTATGAAAAATTTGAAAAAAATCTATCATCAGGAAGTGACTCAAAAATTGATTGCAAGATTTGAAACAGACAGAGAAACAAACAGACAGACAGAGAAACAAACAGAGACGACGAGTAGATAAAAGCATTGGGAAAAATGCTTTTATTTGCCTCTTTATCTGAGTCAACGAACTAAAATTTTTGAATCTAAAACAACCGGTAAATATTTTGAACCTCTGGCGACTTATACATAAACAACTTGATTAATTTGATTTATTTACGCATGAAATTTTTTTAGAAACATTTCATTTTGGAAGTGTGTCCTGGCTTGCTTTTTCATAGGCTTTTTAATGTTTGAATTTTGTTCCGACGAGGGGGGGGGGAAGCAGTATATGTATTTCAGAACCACTGATATTGTTATATCGATAATCCGTTTCTGCAAATCTAAAAAATAAAAATGAAATATCTACGGCGCCCGGTGCCTAAGAAGCGAAGGAGATCTTAAAACAGCCTTTGCCAGTAGAGTACTGCGTGAGACGGACTCGATTTTAGGGATTTCGGAGTCAGGACCTGAAGTCAAGCCAGCCATGCCGACTAAAACGAATTTTTTTTTTTATAATAATTGTTTTTTTGCTTACATGTCGAATGCGACTTTTGCGTCAAAATTCTAGTAGCCATTCCATTTTGGCTTTATGATTTCTTGGTGCAAAAACGTCTGTCAGTTTCAGTGTAATTGACAAGAAATTTCTGGTTTTAATCAGTTTGTTTTGTGCAAAACGATATTTCACATCTAACAAAACGACAAATATGACGTTGAGATGAGAATTAAAGTGCTAGATTAGCTGAGTTGGTAGAGTGTTATAGCCTTTAATGCGAAAGCTTCACGGTTCGACAAGCACTCACTGTCTAGTAGCAATTGCCAACGGAAAACTTAGAGGGTAAAATCGTTTCTCTCCTTGGGGCATCTAAAAAACAGCGCATCTGAGCTCTGGGGAAGGCGCTATATAAATTATCAAACATTTACATTTACATTTTACAAAGTGTTCAAATTCGGGAAGTTCTCATGGAATAAGCCATACATTTTTTAAGTTTTCGAAATAATTTGATTTAAATGTTTATTGATGGATGTAATTTGTCTCGTATTTATTGATAATAGATTTAGTAATTAATAAGAACTGTGGTCGGTGATTTATCTATTTTCTTTTCATTCCTGCAAGCCTGCGAAGTGTGAGATAAAACGAAAAAGAACCGTTCATAGTTCAGTGTCAAACTTTCCTTTTTCGTTAATAACGCTTTTCTTCTGTCTGCGTTGGCCTGATTGCAGGAAGAAGTCGTCAATAATTATGAGGAAATGAAAATTAATAAAAAGTAAAAGTTGAATAAAACGTTGCAAAGTAAGACTGCGATTGAATCTTAGAGGATTTACTATAAAAGAAAGTGGTATGGTGACAAGTTAGCGTGGATGTTGCTTATTAAGAATCTTAAATTAAGATAAATTACTATCTATAAACCTTAAGTAATGACAATGGAACTACATATTTATACACACATTTACTTAACTTGACTTCTCTGTCTGTCTATCTGTCTGTCTGTCGTCAAATTTTGCAATCGATTTTAAACTAACTTCCCGATAAGCTAGAGACTTGAAAATTTAAATATACCTTCGAACTAATTAATAATGCATTCTATCAAATTTTCGGATCGATTGACCAAAATTTAATTAAATAATTATTTTTGATATTTTCGTCAAACTATTTATTGTCTATGCTAATATGTTTGTTGTTTATGTAGTAAAAAAATATAAAAGTGTGTTTTAAAAAAAACTTTGTTTTTGCTTCACTTGTTTTAGAACTGAGATCGCTATTCTACATTTTTAAAATAAACAACTTGGAAAATTTCAAAGTATGGAAATTCAAAATAACGTGTCACTCAGCAATAGATTACTTTAAATTAGACATTATTCTTTATAGAATAAATTAAAAAAACTCACTTATTTTCTAACTCGATTTAGCTGAAAAACCGTATTATCCCAACTTTATGATATAAACGTAAGTAAGATGAAATGGAAGCTGAAAGACGTACAGAGCCCTTTAAAAGACACCGAGGTCTCTAAATGGCCCTTCAGCACGAGTAGGTAGATAACCGCCGCAGGCGCTTTTGTGTTTTTAAGCCAGTGATTTTTAAACATTGCATATTTCACGAGTCTTTAAACCTAGATACTAGATAGCACAACCGAAATTATCTAAAAATTATTTGAAAATTAACATTAAAATTTATTCTAGGAAGTTGCGTAGAAGAACCGTCATGTGGGAGGGAATCGGCGTTTAGGGTAGTTTAGTTTTTACTCTCCCTCATTGTGTTGAGGAAATAAGTAACCTGCTTATGGCTTCTTTATTATTGCAGTGCGTCATATTTTAAACAAAATTTGTTTTTCGTGAGAGGAATTCCTTGAGATTTCGGGTTGTTATAGTTTTTTTTATATTTAAGTTCAAGTGCTATGCACTTCCGTAGCATCACATTTGAGTGTGTGCTTTGTGCTAGTGGTATTTTGGTTAATGTGTTTCATAGGTGTGTGTGTGTATGTGTGTGTGTGCAATATATGTGTAAATGCGTTCATGTGTATGTGAATTACAGTTTTTGTATTACAGATTTATATCTGTGTGTTTTTGTGTGACAGAGTGCGTGAGAGTGAGTGATTCTTGTTCCTTCTATCTTCCACTTCCTGATGGAACTATCGACATACTCCTGCGAATAGTAAACATTTGGTTTCTGGGTTTTTAAAATTTATTCTTGGACATATATAACGTCAAAAACGTTTTTATATATATCCGATGACATGGATTATTGATTTTTGTAGACATTTTAAGATCTTTGTGGCAGATATTATAATTAAACTGATAAATACACCTTTGATGTTTTCTTGTCTAAATAATAAATGGCGTGTTTGTATCAGTTAACTAGATAATTTTATATCATATTAGTTAGTTAATTGATTTTTTTGTATAAAAAAATAATCTTTAAATGTTTCCTCACGATGCAAACCTTGACATAGCAAAAATTCCCATTTAACGAAGAATCACGAAAAGTAACACAAAGTCTCGCCCGCTCCTTCGAGCCAAATCAACTCAATTCTGAAGTAGTCGGTTGAATGTTTGTCTTCTGAAATCAAGGATCAGTTGTGCAAATATGAAGAAAAGCTTGTAATAATACTACATATTATGGTTATGATCACGATAGCTGTGATGATGATAATGATGAACTCTTTGGATCATTTCTCTTGTTTTTTTGGATTCTAAAGTAAACTAAAAGAAACAGTTTGAGAAATAAACGCTACTTGTTTAAAAAATTTAATATAGAGTTAAAAACATGTCAGGCTTCAATCCTCAAAAATATGTCATTAAAAACTGAAAAAGTTAATAAATAATAACAAATATACATTTCGCTTGTTCTTGACGTCAGAATCGCTTTCCTTTAAAAGTCAACAAACCTTTAAATGTAAACAAAACAAGAAACTAGCCAAATCACACGATGAAATATTGCCAGCAGTAAATTATACGCTGCAAATGAAATGTTTCAAGTGAGAAAAATTTACACTAAATCAGCAATTGTACAAAAAAATTAATTTTTTCATTATGTTTTATGGCTACAATTACAAAAATGGGAATTACACGCTAAAAGAGATCACGACGCTTTGGTGTTTGTTCACTTGGCGGGAAAACCGTGCACGAAATATGACAAAGTTCACTGCACTGCCATTGGTACGTCCGTATTTTGCGTCGTTAGAGAGAGGTAGTCGTGAAACCAGACATCGAAAGTTATCTTTGAAAAACAAAGACTAAAGACTAGATTGTTTCTGTCTAGAAATTTCAAACCACTGTTCGGCCTGCTAGCTACTTGCTATGCCTAATCGGTTCTCCAAAGCAGCATGTGAAGCATTAATTTGTTGTTTTTTAATACACAGTTTAACATTTTCAAAAAATTTACAGTTTGTTACATGACACGCTGTTGCTTCCGTCGTCAAGGTCCTTTACAATGCACTCCATGTCCAGCCACTCCGTAACAGAAATTCCTCTAAGATGCACAGGCGTCCAACAGTTACCGGGTACAAAGGGCAGAGCCTTCCTCTTGTCTGTCCATCTCTTCATGAGTCTGACTTTTGTTTCTCGTAGCCAAAACATAGAACAGTCACAGTGAAATGGATTCTCTCTGAGGTTGAGTGTTTCCAGCTGGAGGTGCTCAAAGATTAGACATTTGTCGATGGTTTTGATGCGATTGTAAGAGAGATCGAGGTGTTTGAGGGCCGGAAGATATGTTATCTCGTCTGGGACTCTTGTAAGTTGATTTCCATCTAAGAGAAGTTTTTGCAGCCTAGGAAGTAACAGTGTGCCAACGTTTAGCGACCTGAGCTTATTGTCTCCAAGGTTCACTTCTTCTAATTGCTTTAAATCAACAAATGCATCTCTGTCGATTTCGTTTAGTCTACTTTCGGCCAGATTAAGCAAGCGAAGAGATTTCAGACCACGCAGAGCTTTTGAGTTGAGTTTTCTTAAAGGATTGTGACCGAGGTAAAGTATTTGTAGCGACATTAAGTCGGCAAACACAAACGAATCTAAAGTCTTCAGTTTGTTTCCTCGCAAATCTAAAGTTTCCAGGCGCCACATGCCGCTGAACGAGCTCCACACGAGCTTTTCCAGCTGACAATAACCGAGATCCAGATGACGTAGAAAGGTCTGATAACGTAGCATGTCTGGAGGTATGTCATACAGCTGGTTTCCAGCCAAGGAGAGGCGTTCAAGACTAACTAAGTCTCTAAAAGTCGGAGAAAGGATCTTTTTGATGTAGTTTTCTGCGAGTGTTAGATTTCGAAGAGTTGACATTCCCTTGAAGAGTTTGATCGGCAGTCGAGTGATGTTGCACCAGGCAAGATTGAGAGAAATCAGATACTTGCCTACGCCTGACAAAGACTTGGAACCTATATTAATACCAAAGTTGTTGCCCTGTAAATCCAGTTCATCAATCTGCAAAAAAATTGATTCAATTAGCTTGCCCTGATGTTTATGATGCGCTATCTTAGCATGAATATATTTAAAATAAGTTGATCATATATTAATACTAGCGGGGTGCCCGGCGTTGCCCGGGCTTTTTAGAGGTTTTTCTATCGTTTTTCTCTCACGCTCCCGTTTCCTCTCCCGCTTGCTCTCACGCTCCCAGTCGCTTTCCACTTTTCGACCACCTAGAGCTCTAAAACTTTCAGGAAAGCTTTATTTTGGATGACAATACATGAATTTAATGTCAAACACTATGACACGAGATTTATATATATATAGATATTGAATTTATCCGTATAAAATAGAATTACATTTAGTAGATTTTTTTTAAAATTAGCTTTATTTACAAAAAGTATATCTGCGCAATGCTAAAATAACTTAATCATAAACAACAAATGAAAACCTATTAATTATAAACGGGCAAAGGCTTATAAATTACGACTACTGCAGCTGAGGTGAAAGGAAGTCAAATAATTCTTGACAGACTAGTTAAAATCAAAATTCTGTTTGAATGTTATCTCTTATGTATAAATCTTAAAAAATTCAAAATATGCTAATTAATTTTGTTGATGTGTCATTATCATATTATGAAAGCACTTGTAAAACATCACAGGCTGACGTATTTACTTCTTGATAACGAAAAATATTAAAAAACCACTTTCTTAATCTTAATCATTTAAAATAATCAATAGTTTTATCATACAGAGCATTCTTTGATTCTGATATGATGTTATACTTCTAGTCAGTTTTATTTCCACAAGCAAACAATAAAAACTAACAAAAATAAATAAACAGCACTAAGATTCAAATAAACAGTACCCAGGATCAATGTCCTAAAACCAAAATCAACCAAAACAGTTGCAAGGGTTTAAATTATTTATGTTTTTATTTAAATTTTATAAAATAAACCATTTTGAGAAAGAATGCAAACGAGATAAAAAGCGACCATTAAAATTTCAACTGGATTTTTAGATGGTCTAAGCAAATAAGCAGTGTTTTAGAGGAGTATTGTGAGACGAATTGTGTCGGATGAGTTGTAGAGAGAGAATTGTGTTGTGCTGGGAGCAAACTGTGTCTGCAGTGAATTTTGAGGACAAGGAAAAATCTGTGGGCGTGAATTGTAGACGGCGAATTCTACTAGAACAAAAACAAAACCAATTGTAGTGGTGCTATTATGACCATTATCGGTTAACCAGCTTCAAGATATCTAGGATCATATCGGATACAGGAATAGGAGTTCTCAGTGAGGCGCCATGATCTAAATTTTTCGAAAAAGTAGTCATTTTCTCTTCTCAAAAACCAACTGGCTCTGTTGCATAAAAAGTTTTTAAAAAAGTATAAATATATAAAAACACATGAATATGTTTCTTGACAATCTGGTGGGGAATGGATCAACTGCCGATGCATTACTTTTGTATTTCTTTCATACTTGTTTCACTGGAAAATTGTTGCACGATATACAATGCTGAATATTAATATTTTACCAAATTCGATTATTCAAAACTATTGTATGATCATGTAATAATATATAATTACATTTCTATTCGTGAATATTTTTGGACGCCTGACACGATAACCAAATGAGACGTTTTTGTCCTGCAGTTGTGTCAATATGAGATTGTACTTACATGAATTTCAAATCAACTTGAGCACTTAGGTTAGTGCTTTCTTGCTTTCCAACTTGGAAGGTCGACTTTATGTGAATGTTAATTTCTGACAATTTGATTATTTCGGGGGTTTAATGCGTTTCAATAATTGTGGTTGCGTCACAGTTTTTAATAGACTTTATATATTCAAATCCTTTCTTTTAACGTCGCGCTGCTCTTGCTTGCTTACTGTTCTTGCTTGCTTACGCTTGGGAGTGAAAATTAACAAACTCCCATCATCCAATCAAGCAACCTGAAACTTCCTTTTTATAACTTGATTTTTTCTAATTTAAAAAAATGATATATGTATTTGAAATTAAAAAATTTTAAAAATTGTGTTATCTATGTTCTAAAAAACTACAAATTCAAAATTTAAGGGACCTGCAAAAAAAAAACTGCGTTTTTCTCGTTTCTTTAATTTTTGAAATAAATTGATAATAAATAAATAAACCGCAAAAAACTTCGTTTTTGACAAACCCTTTATATTTTGTGATTAAGCAACTTTTATTTTTTTGAAAATCTTTTTTTTAATGATAAGCTTATAAAATAGAACAAAATAGAACAACCTTGACCACAGTCTTCTAAACATTTAATATGTAAAGTATTTATTAAAAATTTAAAAAAAATTATTTTTGGTGTACTTTAAATGAATTCAAATCTTATATTTTTATTTTTTAGACACAAAGTTGTAATTTTATTTTAAATTCTAATTTTATTTTTTAAAATTTTTGATACATTTTCTCCACCGTGAAAATTTGACAGAATGCATGCTCATTGACATCAATTTAATTCACTAAATTTTAACTCAATTGGATGACGAAAAGTCTGTTTTTTAAACCTCACAAGATTCCACTTTGTTTTTATGGGTTGATTTTGAGCGCATTTATGGAAACAAGGAGTTTATAAATGCATTTTTGTCGGCCTGTTTGTTCAGGGAAACAAACTTGAGAACAAAACATCGTAGGAAGTTAGATTTGGGCCAAAAAGTTAATCCGAAAGCGATTAGTTTAGTTTTCTACCAGTTGCGGTTTATTTTTTCGTAGGTGAAAATTTCTTGATCGGATTCAGTTTTGGAGAAAATGTTCACCTACAAAAATAATAATCACCTCTCAGCTACCGCTTAACGCAAATTGTAAGCATTAGCCAAAAATGCGCTGAAGTCCCTTTGATATAACACGGGTAAAAAGAATTAGCGTAAATAAATAGCTGGACTAATTTAAACGTTTGATCAGCGTGCCATGGTTGAAAATACGAAAATAAAAATCCAAAAATGTGAAAAAAGAAAAAATTGTGACAATCCAACCTTTAGCGGCCCAAATGCATTATCGGGTAAGTAATTAAGATCTGCATAAGCCATCGACAAGGATTTGACCAGAGGATTCATGCCAACGACCCTTGGAAACTGACCTCCACCATCACACACGACCTTTACTTTCATGGTCAACTTCCCGGGACAGTGGCACGGGGGCATGACGGGACAGTCGGGGAAGCGACCTGCAAATTTATGAACCTTGTTGCTGTAACTGTTGTATCTCAATCCTTGGAAGGATGGTGACAGTGAATCTTTTCTTTGATCGAGTTGATTACTGTGTATGGCTCCGTGATCGGATATGTTCGAAGGGAGACTGTCTTCTGGTAGCAATGGAGACAATTCATCGAACTTGTTCAGGTGGTTGGGAAAGTCCGAGGTTGTTGTCGGTGTTGTTTGTGCGGTTGTGAGTTGTGTCGTAGCTGTAGTTGCATGTCTGTTCTGAATGTGTGCAGATTTTTGTTGAAGAGCTGTTTTGTCTCTGTGGAAATTGATTGAATACGGGTTCAACTTGGAATTTTTGTGAACTTCAAACCCAGTCAATTTCCACGGGTAGTTCTTCCAATTGTAATCGTCGTTGATAAACGGTGAATAATCATTTCTGCCGGCATCAAAATCAAAAACGACAATTTGATCTTTAGGGTTATTCGATTGAATTTGATTTTCACTTTCAATACCTTCACTAGCATTTCGCACAGAACTTTCTTTCAATGCCTGGTCAAAGAATTTCTTTCTGCCTTTTTTCGAGACTTTGGCAAAGCTCAAAAACTCGTGTTTAGCGGGACCAGCGGGTTTGATAGCCACCACTTTGCTGTCGCCCTCCAGTCGAAGGTTTAAGTTCGATTCTCGATGCAATCCATGACCATTCCCTGACTTTCCAATGTCGTAAGCTTCCCCATTATCGATCGAGTCCAATTTGTTTTGGCGTGGTTTTTTCTTTTTTCGCCGCTTTTGAAGAGGTGAGATTTTATTAAGGTTTTTATAATTATTCTTCAATTTGGAATCATCCAATGAAAGCACATTGAAATCAAAACTTTCTTCGATGTTTACATTTCGATCGATTTTTTGTGAATTCGAGTTTTCGTCTGAAGTTTCATAACGAAGCCATCTTGCTTCTCGATTCTTCGATTTCGATTGGTCGTTTACCACTTTGCGAGGAGGAAAAATTGGTTTTCGGTTTATAGATGCTGATGGTGTTAATGGTAACGATGTTGATACTGGTAGTGATGATGATGATACTGGTAATGATGATGATGATTGTGGAGATAAAGATGATGAGGAAGTGGAAGAAATCAGCGAAGAGAGATTGAATGCCGCCATCAACGACGACAAAGAGAGAGGAACAGGAGATGAAGCCGCTGTTGATGGAAAAGATAGCAACGAAGGTGAGGACAAAGAGACATCTGGCGTGGAAAATGTTTTTGATGCGCATGGAAAGTCGTCGGACACTTGGGAATGTTCTGGAAGCTTTGATGATTCAATCAATAAGGTGGATTCCATCAATATCGATCGATCCAATGCTCTTGATGATGATATCAATTTCGAAAAGAAAGATGACGACAACGATGATGATGATGATGATGATGATGATGATGATGATGATGATGATGATGATGATGATGATGATGATGATGATGATGATGATGATGATGATGATGATGATGATGATGATGATGATGATGATGATGATTGGGACGATAATTGTGTTAATGACGTTATTGATAACATATTTGTTTGGTCGGGATTTAAAAATGAATTTGTTGCTGTGGTCATTGATGACGACAAAAGCTTTATTGATGATGACGACGATGTTGATGAGGATGATAATGATGGTAATACTGTTGATGATAATGATAAGGATTTTTCCAAGCTGTTTATTAAATTATGAGCTAATTTTGACGCCGCTTTTGCCGTCTTATTATCTGCAACAAAAACATTTGCAGGTAAAGAACTTAGATTGGTTAATGGTAACGATGATGGAAGTGATGTTGATGATAGGGATGATTGTGATGATAGAGGTGATGATGATGATGATGATGATGATAGAGGTGATGATGATGATGATGATGGAGGTGATGATGATGATGATGATGGGGATGATGATGACAAAGATGGCGACGTCGGCGTGTAGGTTGTTGCCACTGGCGACAGAGAAAGTTTGAGATCTTTAGTGAATAATGGGCTCGATGAAAAATTAAATGTTGTTGAATATAAATTTGGTGACGATGATGATTTAGATAAAGAAGAATAAAAAGATAAAGGTAATGACGACGACGAAGATGATGATGATATCGATGTTGATGAAGGCGACGATGATGATAATGATGACGATGATGATGGTGACGATGATGATGATGATGATGATGATGATGATGATGATGATGATGGTGACTGAAGGGAGTGTGACGTCATATGTGTCACTGACGTAAGAGACCTCGTGTCATCAAAATAATCACGTGGTGAAGTTTTTCTGATTCGCCATTCTTGCGCATCGACATTAACTGGTTTTTCATTGGACAAAATTTTATTCAACACAGTCCGATTTGACCAATAACGACCAGGGGTGTCGAGTAAAGCATGCGCTGATTGGTCATTTAACGGAAGCATCGATGGAACACTGGAGTTCGTATCCATGGAAACGGTAGAAAGCGTTAAAATGGCTGCCATTACCAGCCCGATTCTTTCGTAGTTTGTGTTTCTTTTTAATGTTGCCATAACGCGATATTTTTCATGGAACTGCATAAGAGTTGAAATATTCAATAGTTAATATAAACATTTTCATTTTATAATTTTAAAAATAAATATCATCTTTTATCTAATAAACAATTAAGAGTGGCATACATTTTACGACAGTAAAACTAGTATTTCGAATTAATGAATAAATAAACATACACAT